>OY728582.1:2400000-3600000 GCA_963422195.1 Carabus problematicus | reverse complement strand
ACATGTCGGCGTTTTTCTTCCGGCTGACAAATATAATAATTGGTGGTTTGAATCCAGACAAGTATCCCACTAGTCTGCTAAATTTATTATTCTCGTGTATGATGTGCACGATTTGTTCGATGCGTTCAATCGGTGGACCACGAGTGCCAGCATATACAACAGCAGGATTCTGCATATATTTCTTAGCGATATCCTCAATTTCACTGGACATATTTGCTGTAAACATCACAGTTCGTCTAAATACGTTGTGATAGTTATTCCACTTTTTCAGTATATCTATTTCCGCCTCTGTATGTACATTAGATACAGGCAAAAAACTGAAAATTGATTCTACCGCTGATAAGAATTCCTGTTGTAATATTTTATCGGCTTCATCTAGTATAACATACGTGCACTGATTCAAATCCATATACCGCTTTTGTAGCATGTCTATCAAAATGCCTGGCGTTGCCACAATAACATCACAAAGAGTCACATGAAAGTAATAGTGCTCGCGACTCATACCTCCGATCATGAGAAGAGTCCTTATACCCAATTGTAGACCAAACTTGTTCGTTTCATTTGCAATTTGCCAAGCCAGTTCTCCGGTTGGTGCAAGGATTAAAGCACTTGGTCCGTTCTTGGCGTATGATATTCTACGTATGATGGGTAGCTCTATAAGCCAGTTTAAGAGTGGAATCAGATAGGCAAGTGTCTTACCGGATCCCATTTCAGCAACACCAACAATGTCCCGATTTTGAAGGCCAATAGGTATCGCTTGCATTTGGATTGGAGTTGGCATCTTATAATCGGTATTCCGTATAGCCCGTATAATACCCCGATGCACTTTAGATTCGTTCCATGATCTGATTGGTAATGGTATATTGTCACCTGTCACTGTAATATCATTTTCTTCTCTAACTGTATTCCAATCTCTTTCGTTCATTTCATAAATTTCTTTCTCGGTCCAATGTCTTTTATTCCATTTCTTTTTCTCATTCATACTTCTAGTTAATCTTGATCTCATAATCTGTACGTTATTTTCTCTGTCAGGTCTTCCATCTTCTAGGAATTCGCCATTATATTTGTTCGTTCTATACTCTCGTTCTTCGTTATTAATTCTAGCAAAAGTTTCCCTTCTATAGACCTCAATTTGACGCCTGTCTCCACAATACTTACTATTGTCACCTGTTGAATCGTCTCTTACTTTTCTATCAATGTCCCGGTCACGACGATATTCCTTAGTATTCATTTTATATCTACTTTCATTATGCGAATATACATATCGTGATCTGATGTGCTCTTTATAAATTTCCATTTCTTTATATTTTGTTCCATGGATTTTTGTTTGCTGCCTTGTTGACTCATTACGATGTTTTCTCCCTACTGTTTTTGTAGATATTTCTTCTGACTTTAGTTCTATACTGGTACTGGATGAAGGTTTCACATTATTCGTATTCACTTCGCCGTTTGCTCTACGTTCATAACTTCTTTCCGTTGATCGTGATCTGCCTTGGTGTCTATAAGTTTGTTTATTAAACTTATATCTCGATCGTTGGTATCTCCTATTATTATTACGATCTCTATAGTTATAAACTCTCATCGATAATCTTTGTTTTCTGCCGTCCTCCATTACGCTTAAATGAAACAGTTTATGTTAAACGAATGAGATAACATGTCTATTTGTATATATGTATAAATTAGTGTACAATACCTTCTAGTTTGTATAATTTTCAAATGCTTCTTCGTATATGAAAACGTATTCAAACAGAAAATGGGTTATGATTTAATTGCGATCTCAACTGATCTCAACCAACCACCTTACCCAGAACACCGAAAAGAAAAAGAAGTCTATTTGCTGGCTGCGTTCAGAGCCGTTCAGAGAAGCAATGGCCAATACGTGCTCAAATGTTTTCAAGCAGTACTCAGTGATTCTATGCTACTGTTATTTCATTAATAGAAATTGTCCAGAATGGATTTTGATTTAAAAACACCTGTTATTTGAACATACTACTAAAATAATAATTAAATACAGGCGAACTTAAAATTACAAACTTGGTGCGTTCTTTACACATGATATATGTATAGTTAAAATTACGACTTGAATAATTAAAAGTGTAACACTGTTATCGAGAGAGGCGCGTAATTTTAATTTTTATATTGAGTAATTTTCCGTTCTGCTTAAATTTGTTTATATTATTTGTAAACATATTCTAGTCTTCAGTTAAAATAATACATATTCGTTTTAATCTGTACTATATTCTGTAATAGTTGTCATTTCTATTATGTTTCATCTTCTTTACCTAATACATAATTCATATTTTATTAATAATAACTATGTGGAAACGGCATGTTAAATTTTTATTACATGTTTTTTATCTCTCATAAATTGCTTACATAAAAATTATAAATAACTTTTGTTCCAGTAACTATTTTAATTAAACCTTGATGCACTCTGGAATTTAGAAGGATATACACAAACATTTTTGTGTTTTGCATCAAGTAAAATAGACTATAGATAAGGAAAATTCTGATATGCTTTTATTTATTCTATATAAATAATTATATTGTAATTCGCTAGTTTGATGATTACGGTGTAATTGATAAAACAGATACGGAAGAGTTCCCCCGAACCATACACAGTGAACTTACATTAGTTGTTTACACATCGTACGTCGAGATAGTTGTTTATTTTGACTAGCTAACTTGAGCTAACTGTACTCTTGCGTTCTTAGAAATAAAAACACAACACACGAGAGAAAGGAAATTGGTAGTTTTCGGTGTACATATTAGATCTTCTGTGTGTTTATTATCGATTATAACACGATTTACTATGTCAAAAGTGGAAGTGAGTACTAAGTGATTATTTATGGAGTTTACTCTATTTGTAGTGTCTGCAGGTAGCCACAAATGTAACAGAACAAAAACACCATGTGTCTCGGGCGAAGAGAGGACAAATCCTTGGCCACCTACGGGGTTTCCGAGGATGCACAGTATGGCTTACTGGATTATCAGGTGCCGGTAAAACTTCCATAGCTTTTGAACTGGAGGCGTACCTTGTGTCGAGGGGTATTCCAGCTTATGGACTAGATGGCGACAACATCCGTACTGGATTGAACAAGAATCTCGGTTTCTCAAAAGAAGACAGAGAGGAAAATATACGACGAGTTTCAGAAGTAGCGAAACTCTTTGCTGATTCTGGTGTTGTCAGTTTGTGCAGTTTCGTTTCACCGTTCTCCGAGGTAAGAATTTAGTAGGTCAAGATATAAACAACACGGAAATGAAATTTGTTTTTTATCGGACGATAACCTTTCATCAGTAATTTACATTCATTTCTTCTATAACAAAAAAGAATAGTTTTTAATATATGTATTTAAAAAAATAGTGAATTAATATTTATTTATTATTTATTTCAAAGCAGCTTTTCTGCATAATATACAGATTCATGAATTATATTTTGAAATATATTATATATGAAATAATTTGTGATACTAGATATTTAATAATGGATATTTAACAAATATAAATAGTAAATCATATAATTTGTATTGTAGGATCGAGAAATAGCGCGGCGTATTCATCGTGATAGCAATTTACCATTTTTTGAAGTATTTATTGACACCCCGTTAGAAGTCTGCGAATCTCGAGACGTGAAGGGTCTGTACCAGAAAGCACGGCAAGGTATGATTAAAGGTTTTACTGGCATCGATCAGGAATATGAAAAACCAGAACATCCCGAATTGGTTGTTAAAACCGTTGATTGTACTGTCGAAGAATCTACACTGCAAGTTATTGAAATGCTTGAAGAGAATGTACGATAATTAGTTAATTGTTTATCTATATGTGTGTTTAATAACATGCGTAATCTTTTCCTATAGGGCATTATACCTGTTGTAGCACGTAGAAGTGATTTCGTGCAGGAACTTTTTGTATCGGAGAATCGTCTAGACTCGGCTAGAGAAGAGGCAGCTACTTTACCAGCTTTAAATATTAACACTGTTGACTTGCAGTGGTTACAAGTGCTCAGCGAAGGTTGGGCCATGCCTTTGAAAGGTTTTATGAGAGAAAGTCAGTATTTACAAGTAAGTGAAATTACTTTATTGTTAATAGTTGCTCGGTTTATGTACAAATGTATCACTTTATAACTTTATCAAAACATTAAAATACGTATATAGTTTACTTTCCTGGAAAGTTTTAATGTAATTAGTAAATATATAGCTGCATATGTATTTTTATATCAAATTCGTCATAATCTATATATAAATAATTATTTGACATTGCAATTCTTTCCTTGTATTTTCTTATCTAACAGTTGTGTAATTTTAATATGGATTGAATTTTATAAGAAATGTTATTACAGGCACAACATTTTAATTGTCTGTTAGAGGACGGCACAAGTATAAACCAAAGTGTACCTATAGTACTAGCGGTGACTACCAACGACAAGGAACGTCTTGAAAGTAGTTCAGCGATATCACTTTATCATAACGGTATTTGTTACGCAATTCTGCGAAAACCGGAATTTTATCATCACAGAAAAGAAGAACGATGCAGCAGACAATTCGGTACTTGCAACATTGGCCATCCTTATGTGAAGGTAAATGGTATACATCATTATTTATGTTTAATAATATAATTGTATATAAAATTATAATTACATATTTTAGATGGTGCACGAATCTGGAGACTGGCTGATCGGTGGTGAATTAGAAGTACTGCAAAGAGTGAAATGGAATGACGGACTGGATCAGTACAGATTGACACCGAACGAACTTAGAAGTCAGTTTAAAGAAATGAATGCCGATGCTGTGTTTGCATTCCAGGTAAATGTTTATTCTGGTTAGTGTGTTGTGAAATTTCTGATACATACGTCAGTGAGACATTTCTAATTGTGGACAGTAAAAGTATGTTAAAAATACTTTCACTATTTGGAATTGTTGGAGATTTACGTATCATAATTAATAGAAATTTACTATTAAATGCGTTATGATTTATGTTAAATAAAATTAAAAGACCTAGTGTTGTAAATAATCATGTTAACTTCCTATTTGGTAGTTGCGAAACCCGATTCACAATGGTCACGCTTTGTTGATGACGGACACTCGACAACTGCTGCGTGATCGTGGCTTTAAACGTCCCGTGTTGTTACTGCATCCGTTGGGCGGATGGACAAAAGATGACGATGTCCCGCTGGAGACTAGAATGTTACAACACCAGGCTGTACTTGACGAGGGTTTACTGGACGCTGAATCTACAATTCTGGCGATTTTCCCCAGCCCAATGATGTATGCTGGCCCGACAGAAGTAAGTAATACATATCAGTGAAATATCTTTATATTATCTATGCCAGAGTGTATTACAAAATGAAATGTTTTGTTTCTATTCAGGTTCAATGGCACGCAAAAGCTCGAATGTCTGCTGGAGCTAATTTCTACATAGTAGGCAGGGATCCTGCTGGTATGCCGCATCCTCAGGGTACCCAAGGGACCGTAGATGGTAATCTATACGACGGTACGCATGGTGGCAGAGTTTTAAAAATGGCACCCGGTTTAACATCACTCGAAATTATACCGTTCAGAGTAGCTGCGTACGACCAGAAGAACAGGAGAATGGCATTCTTCGATCCATCTAGAAAAGAAGATTTCGATTTCATTTCTGGAACTAGAATGAGAGGTATATACAATCATGAAATCATTACAGATTTGCCAGTATAGAAATACATATTTATTAATAGTAATATACGTATTGTAAAATTTAACGTGTAATTTCTATTCTTTCTAGCATTAGCGAGATCAGGTGAGAATCCACCCGATGGATTCATGGCGCAGAAAGCATGGAAGGTTTTATCTAATTACTATCAATCTTTACTTAAAAAGTAATTATGTATTTTAATATTATAATCTTTTAAGCATACATTATGTTTAAGTACATACTTGCATTTTAGATAGTGCATTCCATATCCTAATCTGGATAAAATGAATATGTTATGGCAGGTATTGTGCTACCTGTTTTTTTTTTTAATATAATAGGAAACTATGGTGCAATGTTATGAACATATTGTTATAGCCAAATTTTATTTTATTTATTAGATTCGAATATATTGTTCGACTATATTATAACAAATTTTATCAATTGTAAAATATTTATTCAAAATGTAATATACTGCATGAATATTGGCATTTATGTAATAATTATGCATCTTTGTGATGATATTACAAATAATAATCTTTTATCCGTTATATTTCGTTATTTTATTATCATTGATATATCCGATTAAAAATCCTTTGTTTGACTACTGTATTCGTATGTTGACAAGTATGCGTAGTTTTGAATCTCCCGCTGAAAGTAATGCCAACATGATGGTCAGCATTTTATTTTTGTTATATTTATTTTTTAAAAACAAATTATCACTAAATCAAGATGGCTGGAAGTAGTTTTAATTTGTGAAGTTTTTTGTAAATAATGTGATTGTACAATGGCATTTTTGTGCCCTGTGCGAATTCGCCGTGGCAAAAAGAAAAAGTGTAAATATTATATTTTGTTTTCAAAAACTTTTATTCTATTTAATAACCTTTTGTTTTAAGAACTTTTTAATTGCGTTGACAGTGCATTGCCCTCAAAACAAGTTTGTATAAAAAATGTAAAGTAATTTAACATTCTGTATTAACTGTTATTCGGAAAAATAACTAATTCAACAATAAAATCTAAGTTGAGTGATTGAAATTTAGTTGTGTATCAACTAATATAAAAATAGTATGAAATTTGAATAAATTTGGAAATAATAATAAGTACAACATGATTCGTTTTAAGGACTATGCGAATTAACTGCATTTATTTGTCATTGCAATAGTAGCTAACAATTTCTCAATTGTCATTTGATTTCTAGCTTCAGGTGCAGATGGTGACAAAGAGTTGTCAAGGCCTAGCTCAGGCCTTGCACCTGGTATGGGACGAATTACTGGCTCGGCGAGTATTGAAACTTTGGTCAGAGTTGGTATAGAAAAGGAACATGGCCTGTCGCCAGACAGTAAGATGGTAGTTCTTCATGATTTCACTCCATGTGTAGATGATGAGTTAGAAGTGAAACGAGGACAGGTACACATCTGTTTGTTGCTCTAATTTGATTGTGTACTATTGATACATTGCGTTATTTATAGATAGTAAATATACTGTACCGGGAAAATGATTGGGTGTATGTTATCGGTCTCGATAATCGACAAGAAGGGTTTATACCGCATTCATATTGTACACCTTACAACAGTCAGTTGGCCGAACTGGCCGTAAAGAAGAAATTACCGAGAGACAGACCTTCTGGCGGAGGAACAGGGGGTGATAATCCTAATGATGGGTTAGTGCTGTTCGTGTGTAGATATGATTATTTGTAACGTATAAAATGATTGGCCCGTTCTATAGAGAAATAGCATGTCCCGATACCAGTGATTGTGATTCACTTGGTAAAAAGCAAACAATGCCTGGAACGTTAGCAAGTTCTCCAGTTAGCCTTCATTCGGAACCGGACATGCTGCCGTTCTGTAAGGATCCCTCAGGAAGATATATAGTATTATATACGTTCATTGCCAGAGATGAGAATGACGTGTCAGTAGAAAGAGGAGAATTTGTCACAGGTAAATAAAAACCTCTACGTTTTTTAAATATTTCACTGTGCATAACAGAAATTATGTTTCAAATTCTAGTATTAAATCGAGAAGATCCAGATTGGTACTGGATTGTTCGAAGTGACGGCCAAGAAGGTTTTATCCCATCTGGATTTGTTTATCCAGCTGATAATGTTATACAAGGTAATTGAATTCATTGCCTTGTCTAGTTTGAAATACATATTTATTTTGTTTTTTTCTGTATGTAGGACATTTAAATGCTGGTATGACACAAACTCAAAATAATAACTTTTCCGTTCAGTCCAATTCACATCATATAACGTCACCAAACTCGGATGATCTGAGGTATCATGGAACTGAGTTAGTGATGCTGTACGATTATAAGGTAGGTTAACAGCTTTAGTTTATTATAGTCCGTATTCAGATATAACTGATCCGAGATTTGCCACACATAACTGCATTTATTGTAATTTGACAGGCTCAAGCTCCTGATGATCTGTCAGTGAGAAGAGGTGATTGGATATATGCCGATCTTACAAATCAAACTGTCGATGGATGGTTGTGGGCGTATGCACCGAAAACTCGAAAATACGGTTTTATTCCGAAAGCCTATGCCCGACCGCCTGCCATGACAAGTTTGTAGCAAAACAGTTGCTCATCAGTTTATTTTACAACAGACATATGTGTATAGGATACTCACTACTATGTATTACAATACGTTAACTCAAATAATCTAAGTAAAAATCAAGATTTTTCTATAGGATTTTTTTGTATAGTTACTAAAAAAAATGTACATTCCAATATATTTTTTAATTCAATATCGGACAGACCACTTCTGTCTGGTTTATAAAAGAGTTCGACTGGATTTTGGAGTTACATATTTATATATTTTATTTATTATTATAAAAGTTGCTTTTACTAAAATTTATTCGATCAAAGTAATGTTGCTAGTTTTTAATCGAGATCATTAACCATCAGGTATTCAAACTATGAAATAAATATTTTCGTTAGCCAGAATCTTAAATTTGCCATATTCTTCATAATAGAATTAAATAATGTAACTGTTAGGAGGATAATATGAGAGTGTGTGCGTTAAATGAAATACTCTTCACTTCCGTCCAATATTTACTTGTTAATGACTGCAATATTTATAAGACCAATTGTGAAATTTGTTAAACAAGTCACAGAGAGTGTTGATGGTTTTGCATTGTTACAAATGTACTACAATATTTTTTTACCTACAATTTTTTTACTCAAATATAAGGTTTATATTAAATAAACATTTTTATACAAATGTGTTGTTTAATTTCATACATTATTCTACTTCATTAGCAATTGCACGTTGTTTTAACAATTCAGCTAGCAGTGCTTTTGTATCGTCAATTTCTTTTTGCTCAATGGTAACTGGCGCTCCGCATTCTTGCTGTTCACGGCGTATAAATTCTAGCGTCTTGATTTTCTCTTCTAAGAAACCAGGTTGTTCAGCTTCTAATGCTGCTCTGTACTCGGCTAGACGTTCGTTTCGTACTGTTTCACAGTGTATGTTTGTTAAACGACGCAGTGAATCTTTACGCGACACCTGATGCCACAGATTGTAACTATAAAAGTCACAAATGTTATATAATTGTTCCGCTTGTGAATTGAAATGCAACTTACTCTGGTACTGGTTTGTATACAATATCTAGCTTTTCCAGTAGCCACTCGAAACGTTTGTAATCCCATTTTCGTAAATATTTCAAGTGTTTCTTACGTTTGTCAATAAGTTCCTTCAGACGAACTTTGACATGTTTATTACGTGGGAACCTTTCCATCACTTCCTGTAAACTACGTACAGCTCCCGTCCATCTGGCGACTAAATAACAATGAATTTAGCGTAAAATGTTTACCAAATGTTGATAAACTTACTTCTAGCTTCCATAGATCCCTTATCAAGTTCATGTCGTCTTACAAGATCGACAGTGTCTTTTATGGAGACCTGCGTTGATTTCCATCTAGGAGCGAATTCCAAAGTGAACAGACGTTTGACCAAATCATTTGCTCTGTAACAACAATGCTTTAGCAATAATACAAAAGAAGTACTATTATTACATACGTTGTTAGCTCCTTTGATTGTTGAAAATCAAGTTGTACTGTTGATTTGGGGACTTCTTGTAATGGAGACAAATCACCACTCTTTTCTGGTTTATAGCATGCAATTTTAGCAGGTCTAACCCACTTAATATTTAAATCACTTTTGAATGCATAATTACGATAAATGTATAAAAAAGCGTTGCTAGTAACTTTATTAATACTATTTCGACTATAAATGTTATTAAACATTTTTAAATTTGTAGGTTATATCATCGAAGTGAATGTTTTCTGGCACAAAATGATATTTTATGCCGGTACAATCATATATAAATGATTGAATAGTTTATTAATAGATTTCCATAGATAAATTTAAAAAATTAACTCCAGAAATTACATTATCATGCACACTTTGCAAATCACATAACACTCTACTCAGCCGGTATTTTCACTTTCCAACTTTCCATCACAGTTCGACGTCGGAAATAAAGCGCGTTTAAAATTCCGTGGCCTTTAAACTTTAAAGGTAATTACATATTGAATTTAATTAATAACAAGTAACCATAAACAAACATTATTTTTAAAATGTGTTATTGAATTTTATCTGAATATCTAGTTTACCCCTTAAGAGGAGGCTGTTTGCTGAATAATTTTTCATGTTAATGATATTAACTAAGAATAAGACAAAATTTGAAACACATTGGTACATGTTTTTTTTATTCAATCGTCAAGTTTAATTTAATGAAAAGAAAGAGGTTAAATTTAAACTGAATTAAGTTAATAAATGAAAAATATAGATCTATCATTTAAATTATAAGGAAGTAAATATATAATTAACCATTTAATATTGAAACACATTTCCATCTCTGTCTTGTCTGACATATCCAGCGTTGGTTTGTGGTGAATGATGTGACGAATTCATCAGTTTAACAGAAGAGGGATGTATGCGTTCCTTAATTCCGCCAATAATTAACGGATTGTCCTGAAATCTACTTGGTTTTACTGTTATTTTTAATATACATATTCCTATCATACATACTGGATATAATCGTTTACGTAGCATATTTTTCAAAGCGTTACGTTCAAGGTGTCTTTTCCTTAACTGTAGATAATTCTACAAATACATAATAATTATAATTACAGTAAAATATGCATACCAAATATTACCTTTCCCAATGATTTCTTTGCATTTATCTGTTTTTGTTGCAATATTTTTGATGGATTGACAGTTAATGGTTGAAAATAGATATCACACGGATCAGGAAACAGCTCATCACTGTGTTGATATGTTGCATTTAAAAGTAAATCTAGATGGTCTTTCAACATGATTGAAACTTTAAATATGTATGAGGAAAATTTGAAAATAAGTACCAAAATTATGTGTAAATGACATTTTTAAACAACTGAATAAATTTGATGCAAATGTAAACGCTGTCATGGATTTGATTGACAGACTTCACTTCACTTTATGACAAGATTAAAGCCTTCTCGAATAACAGTTATCTCGCGAAGCACGAGCCCATTTTATTATAAAAGGTGGCACAAAAGTTATCACTCTATCGGAATTTGCTCTCATTTTTTTCAAATGACTACTCATGTCATCGCGATTTTGACAGTTGTGAAGAAATCAAAAATAGAATACTTGTAGACACAACATAAATCGCATTACTGCTGAAGAACGTTCTCCTAATCCTCGACCGCGAAGAGAATGTTTTTCATTGAAAATTATCATGAGCGACGAGGTGCATTTCTAGCAATACGAATACGTGAATAAACAAAAATATTGCTTCTGGGGCACTCAAAATCCGTGTATAAAGCACGAAGAGCCATTACATCCTCTCAAGATCATTGTTTGGTGCGGCGTTTAGAGAGGAATGGTGATTGGTCTATATTTGTTTGAAAACGTCTTCGGCAATAATGTCACTGTGATTGGTGGGCGCCACAGGACCATGATCAACGACTTTTTGCTTGGTCAAGTTGACGAAGTGGGTTTGGAGAACATGCGGTTCCAGCAGGATGGTGCAACCGCATACAGAGCATAAGCCACAGTGGACATTTTAAAGCAAGCGTTTCCCGGCCGCCTAATCTCTAGTTTTTGCATTTTGAACTGGTCTATAAGATTTGACCGTTCTAGACTTCTTTATTTGACTTCTTCATTTGATAAATATTGGAGAATTTATCACCAGAAGTTTGAGAGAAGTCATGGAAAATGCAGTGAAACGAGCCCGAGTGTGCGTAAAATCTGGCGGCGACCACTTGAGCGATATTACTTTCGTAATTAACAAAAGTTACTTCCTTAGAAAATCGAGTGATTTTGCGCATTTTGTATTATGCTAATACAAAAGTAAATTAGTACTTTTTAATCGAGAAGGTCGAGATATCTTTCATTGACAGTTTTCAAATTTCAATAATCCTATTTGCTGTTATGCAGTATTACATAAATATTACCTATATTGCAGATTGCGAAATCCCTTTCCCTATCGTGACGATATTGATATTGATTTTACGAATGTATAATAGTAAACAACATATTGAATTTTAAATGAAGTATACAGGTGAATCCATGGAACTGTGAGTAGTTAAAACACGACATTCGGAATATCACGGTTCAAATAAAACTTCGCGTTACGGATGGAGACGCAAGGTACGGTACCGGGGTGTATGTGTGTGCTTGCGCCTAGCATTGCCTACCTATTGCATAAAGTCATGAGTTCATCTCGTTTGATTGAAATCCTCTCTTATTCTTGTTCTCTCCGTTTGAAAAACCCCACCCCATCGGTTCATTGTTTTAGTCGGCTCATGCATAGTTCATGGCCTGTCAGACTGTGAAACACTCAGCAAACATTGCGATTTTACTAAGTCGATCAGAGCAATAACTAAAGTAAGTACATCTTCACGCATCGTACTTACTTATAATGTACTTTATAATTATGTCGAAATCGCGATAAGTTAATTGTACATTTGGCAAGAAATCTGAATTCATATTCACTGATAATTTTTCTTTATATTTGATTTAAATATCTTCCATGAAGCGGAGTGTGGTTTGTTATTGCATTCTTAACCTATAAATAAAAGCAAACTAATAATGACTTCTCTCAAAAGAATATCATATGCTCGAGATATTTAATTTATATGTAAATATAAGTAAAATATACAATGCATATTAAAAATTACAGACTATTCTTCAACGATAATATGTGTAAGTATAATTTTTGTAAATGTTATGAATTTATTTACTAAAATTTCGCTACATCATTTGACATTTTAAATAAATACCTACCATCCAGATAAAAGTTCGACTTTCTTTTCAATGTTACACTTCCGCGAGAGCGTCACAGTCTGACTGTCTACGGCATACATTAGTAAGACAAATGCAATACTTTGTGGGATTCCTCGTTTGATTAAAGTCACCGGGTACCGTGCGGGTTCGTCTTTTATATTGGTCCAGAATATCTCCGAACTCTTACGAACACCTGGGCGATGTGAAACAATATTAAAGGAATCGGGGATTTCACTTCACCTAGTATGAAATCTGTTCTAAAATATCTGTAGACATTATAATATTTATTGTCAACCTTGAGTCTGTATTAGATCATACTGTAGTTTAGTTATAAATTATCATATTATAAGAAAAATAAATAACGCCCGTAATTTATGTGACCAGTTTCACTGCAATGATCACCGGGTTATTTGCTGCATAATGTTATGTTTTCATAAGTATTTTCCTCGCTATTTTTTCATCAGATAATATAAACGTCATGTAGTAGTGAACCAGTGAAGCATGGATCGGAAAGAACTGGACAGTAACATATTTTCTTCCCTTCCGAACCACTGAGTTTCAGCTAAAAATTATACGTGCTGCCATTTGACCACTTGGACATCTCCTCAACTACTCTGTTATTATTTCCGCCTATCTCCGCTCATGCATTATGGATGCGCGTCTGTCTTTACTGCTCGCCGTCCTCAGAGCAATTCTCAGTTTTACCGACTGTGGCTACGCGGAAAGAGAACACGTATAAATTCTGATGTCTCCACAGACATTTCACTAAGCAAAAAGTTTCCAAGCAAAAATGAAACCCATCAATATATTTACTAATAATATAAATGCATATTCTGAATATATAATAGTCATTCGTTTTTAATTGTTTCTCAATTCAATTACTGTTCTATGTTGGACCGTTACGCATTATTATCTTGTACAAACTATAAAACAATTTCTCGTAACGTCATCTGGTTTGTCTCGTGGGATTTTTGTAAAATTTATCATACCAGTTCTGTATGGCAGAAGAGAACGACACATATCTGATCATTTTCGGTGAAGTACAGAGTTGGTCCATTTATGTTGCATCCCTGTAGAACCCCCTTCACTTAACGGTCAGATATGGTAATGAGATGAGCGGTCAGCACGAGATACCCCGAGATAAAACCTGCACAGCACCATAGGGACTGGGCGAAATTGAATAATAACGTAATGCAATTCTTACCAGGAGTGTACAGTCGAGGAAAAATACCATTTCATAACGAGAAGCTCTGATCAAACACGACAAAATACCCCTTCATATTTGTACAGAGAAATATTGATATAAAATAATATTAATTCGTACATTTACGTGTAAATAACTTGAGTCAAAAATTTGATAAAAGCATATCGATGTTCTGTATACCCCTGTATTAGAATTGCCGTACAGTTGCTGAAAGAACGGTATACAAAATACAAATTTATTCAAATTTTACATGTCCCTAAACGCTAGTAGGCCGCTGGTCAGTTATTGGCCAATATCGAATTGGAAAATGGTTGAATTTTTATTGGATGATTCAGTATTATGTCCTTTATTGAATTGGTGAAATGTCTTAATTCGCTTCCACCTATATAATCGTAAAAAAGGAAAGATATATTTATTGGGTTGTTTACAATATTTTTTGAATATCGTTCAAATACATATCACAAATGTAATAAATTTATTCACATATTTATATACAATTTTTTTCAAATATACATATAAACCATGAGTACATGTATGTGTCTATACCGCTGGTAATACAGTAATTAGTTTATTATTGAAAAGTGTCTACACGTGTAATATCTTTACAGAGTTCAGTTATGTTAGTGGTTGATGGGGTTATCCAAACAGAGGAAATAGGTAATCGCGTGTATCAGAGCGTGTGATAGTCAGTGAGGGACGGTAACGGCGGGGTGGTACGGTGGATTCCATCCAAGGAGATGTTTACCAGGACACAGCCGACAGCGCAACATAAACAGCCTACAAAAACAACATCGTTTTCACATACACATACGAATATAACTAAAATAAATATACACTCATGGCGGTAGAATTTAGTAGCTTTCCTTTGAACTACAGTTTCACGTAACATCTGTTCAAAAATGATTATGAAAATATTATGTCACTGATGTAATACTTAATAAAACGATTTACATGTTATAAATTACATGATACAAGCATACTAATCAAGTAAATAATATAAGTACATATTATATTCTGTTGATGTAAAGCACAGTGACAAATAATTAAATTAGGTAATATATAGTTACTATAAGCATGCCATTCTTTTCATTAGTTGTTATATATACAATCCCAGTAGGAATTATCCTGTTGATATTGACCTGTAAGCAGATATGTAGTCAGTACATTTTACATAATAATGATTCATTCGAAATGAGATGGTGCGTAGTGTATGTAATGCGAGCATGTAGTATGTATATATTGTTGTTGATATGTGGGCTGTACATTAGAAGGAAGATTTGTTGTAGTGTTAACGACGGTCGACCGGTGTTTATCTCAAGTTAGAGGAAAACATTGTGCGCGCACACGGCAACATTTAAATACAAATGAGACGTAATGAATCTGGGAGACACATAGATTTAACAACGCGAAGCATCGTTACGGGGCGTAACGGTCGCAGACGGCCGAGAAACAAACGCACAGCGAAAAGTTAAAAGGCCCCAGACGAAATAAATAACCCGTACCGAAAAAAATACACAAATGTTAATGTGTATAAATGTTTCGCGAATTGTAACAAATTATTCGGTCGAAAGAAAAAAAAAACTTATCTCTCTCTCTCCTATGTCCGTACTGCCGTACACAATGCGAGTCGAGCGTTCGTAAATTTTCATTAAAACAACATTGTCGGGTTATTGGGAATCCGCGTGCCGCATAACGGAAATATGGGATCCAGATAAGCGACGCTATAAATAAAAAAAAGAGCCCCGGCTTTTTGCGAAGCCAGAAGGCGTGCATTTTTATTGCTTGAAAACTGCCCCGTTTAAATTAAATGCAAAGATACTAGCAATGTTAGGGGATGTTGCCGAGGATGTGTACTGGGAAAATATTGCCTTGCTAAATAAAGAGAATTCGGAACCCTTGCGCGGGAAATAGGTTACACACTTGTATATTCCGTTGTGTCCTATACTCGTACATATGTACCGATTTTTTTTTTATTTCAATCAACATGTTTTTTCATAAGAGGTTATGTTTGGCAATCCATCAAGATCTATCCCACATGAAATAGATTCATTTATATTTGAGGTTAGTTGATAAATAGTTCCAGCATCTGTCATCTATATAAGTTACAAGTCACATACTAACGTATCAGATCACACGTACGTCACGTGACTTGATAAAGTTATTTTGTGGTAAATCCACCGCGCTACCCGTCTAGCCAATCACACACATGACACGACAAATCTTCAATTTATATTTAAGTAACTCATTTGCCTGCAAATTGGGTTTCTCTTTTTTATTTTCATTTATTCTAGAGCGACAACGACGTCGGCGACGAGGACGATGTTGGCAAGTGTTGTTATTCCATGGCAGTGCACGTCTGATAGGGCTCCGAAAGCGGAAGCGTCGACACTCAACCAGTGATATTAACTCGATGATAGGAATCGCATCGATGACATCAAAGGAACTTGCTTTTGCCATCTTGGGAAAATCCCACCACTTCAACGGATGTGTTTGTTATTCTTTTATTTCCTCCAGTCCGACTAGTGAAACGATAGTTTTACATTAACTTTATTGCACTCATTTAATGCTTCTTATATTACAAGATGTTTTCGTGATAATAGAAAAAGAAAATTGATTTGCTGGTTTTCAAAGAGCAGGGCTATATTTACGTACATGAAACTATGGAAATTTACCAGTTTTTATTAAAGCATATGATTAGCTTCTGTATCTAATCTTTTTTTTTATGAATAAAAGAAACAATTAATACTTTATTTATTTTTTTATAAACCTTGTATATCTGCACAGTACGTTGTAACAAATCTACACTTTGACACATAAAATATATAAACCAAATCTAAAAGATAATATTTTATTACAGTAATAAAGTTTCAAATGAAGCCAAGTAAAACTTCTAAAGACCCATGCGTGGAAGTGATTCGCTGCGATTCTAACTGTTATGACTTAATATTGCTGATAAATTACGTATCAAGATGGTAAAAAAGAACTATTTTTTTATGAAGACCTAAATTTGTGGCTCTTCGACGAGCGGTGTGTGAGGGTGTATGGGTGCACGTTTAGAGAGATCGTCCTGGTGTATAAGGGTCCTTTCTTTATGGCGGGTCGTTATCTGGCTACAGATTCTGGCAGTCGTGCTTGCCTGCGTTACCACTTGACTTAATAAGCCAGTGATTTATGTAAGGAGAACGCCTGGCGTTGGCAACACTGTTAGTTATTTTATGTGGAGACATCGGTCTCCTGTACATTCCAGTTTCCTTCCATCCGCCCCCGGCCCCTCGTACCACCCAGATGCCGTTTCCGTCAGCAGCAGCATCATGCCACAAGGTTGGACACATTGCTGTTTCTTCGCGCGCGTGTTCCTGGCTGTTATTGACACCTGGCAGCCATCTTGCGAGCTTCACGCTCGTATTTCACGTTTATGTCGTCAAAACGTACACAGCTCTGAAACATTTACATACAGTTTCAGCATGTGAGATATTTTTCAAAGTAATCTCTTCATATATTCTTAAGCGAGAACTATATATAATCTGAATAGTCTTCTGTTAGTCTCAGTTACATTGGTTTATGCCAAATATGTCTGTTCCTGCAGAAGATTATATCTATATAAAAGTGTATACATTTCTTAAAGGCAAATCTGTCACGGAATCAATTCTGTATGGAAGAAAATAATAACACAAAGTTTCTGATCTGTCCATCAATATTAATATGCTGAAGTGGTGTGTCTGTTAAAAGAAGTTCAAAGTTAAGTCCATTACGATGGAAACGCGACCTGGCTTACGCACATACTCTATCTCTCTCTTTCTGTATAAAGGAATCAGCGACAGTTACACTTACTTGGCCTCTTGTGAACGATGCATATTTCATGAGGTCCCCGTTACGTGTAGATCGCGAAATAATATAAAAAACAGATTCGCGGAATTAAATTCGAAAACATGTTTATAGCTTCCGAGAGGTGCCTGCGTCCTCGTTGGAATTTGAAATAAACCTTTTAGCATAATAAAAGTGATGTTGGGAATGAATCTGAAGAACTGGGTACGTGAGACGCACCACAGCACGGCTGCGGCTCGGGCCAACAGGAGCAGATTTACTGCTACCAGTTTCACACTTGTGAAACACTCACCTTCATTGAGTGTGTATGTATCCCTGATATGTTCAGGAAACTATGCAAGGTTATTTGAAGTAGACTCTTCCATAAGAAAATGTATCGATATTGAAGTTTATTTATTATATTGCGCATCGATAAGTTGTCAATATTGGTTTCAGTACGGCGGACTAGTTAGGGAACATAAACTTCACTTTGATGTGTAAGTGCATTCTCTGAAAACGCGATGCAGAACTCTTCCATTCCCGGTAAACATGTTAACATATAAAACGCGTATTACATGTTTGTAAAGTGTTCTATTTACTGCGGTAAGTGGATTGGTTACCGTCGTGAACCCTTTTCAACTGCGTCTATACAGGAGCCCCATGTCTGCTCGCTGTTTATAACTGTACCCGTCTGAAAGATGCCGATATTTTCCTATCAGTTACGTAAGGCGATTTGAAGAATATACTACCTTTACGAGAATACCTCGTATATTTTATAAACTAAACCGAACAGAAAATGTTTACATAATTGACTACTTTCAAATTCAAATAACTCAATTTAATTCTCTATTCTATACGTAGCTTTTATTCTGATATTTATCTATTGGGATTTATCATTAATAGCTGTCTGAAGTAGTTAACCAAAGTGTATTATCTCAATGTAGTATATCTGTTAGCAAATAATACTTGATTCTTGTAATTATTTAGGTTTTGTAAATACAAATAATAGTTTGCAAATCAAATACATTTGTTAGGTTTCTGTGCTAACCACTATGACTTTTTGTGTGCGTGGATAGTTTGTTATGTAACGAATTATTGTGACAACTTGCACACAACCCTATTCTATACGATATCTTCTGCATCAGTGATTGCAGTGTTACGAAACAATTGAATGGCGCAGCCTTGAAGGGGGTGCTTTAATAATTTTATGACCTAAGTAATTGAGTCAGGGGATCATTATGTCAGATGTAGTGTGTGCGGTTCTATATCTCAGCGATATGCTGAACGGAAAATTAAATAACTGTGATTTACTGGAACTTATTTTACAACAGACAGAATGTTTCATTTCATTTGCCTAATTCAATTAGATCGGAACTTGGGGTAAATTATATATTTTTATGCCAGGGCTCATATAGTTGCGTGAAGATGATATTTGCACAATACTATTACGGTGTAGGTATATAGAGATGTATTATTTGGATTATATTGCTAAAGGTGAACGAATATGTAATCTACGATGACGAGCGCTAGGTATAAGGGATGAATGCTGGATTATTTTATAAAGCGGGCGGCATTAGAATAAGGGAATTCGGAATTAGAATAAACAGGAGAGCGAAGTTGTCGTGGGAACTGCGGCGTTATGTGAGCTGCTACCGTGTCCTGCTGAAGTTTACAGTTACATTTCTATCATTTCTATACAACACTATTGCAGACCTATTATTTAAATAATTAATAATAATAATATAACGTATATTTAGCTATTACACAATCCCAGTATATATGTATACGCAAATAAAATTACATACATATATACAAAAAGAAATTGATACAACATTAAGAATTATTCAAGAAGTTAGACTATAGTAGATAAAATTGTCTAATATTATCTGATCAAATTGTTTCATTAATATCAGCTTTCTAAATCAAAATTAGTAATAATAAATACTCGAAACATTAATGCTACATGACAGGTTCAATATTGTTTGTTTGGATTCAAGATTTAAATCAAAACACGGCATTTAATATTAATATTAGTTATGAAATAATTAGAGCCAAATATAGAATATGGTGGAATAGATGCTATTCTGGTTAGCTGTGGCATTTCAGATAGTAAAAATACATTTGGAAACTGACGTGACGAGATATAAAACTCTATACGAAACATGAGTGTAGGCAGAACACTTGTGCAGCAGGCTTTCAAGGATAAGATGGGAAAAATCTACATTTTCCTTATGTATTTTCAAGAAGCTCCCGTACTCAGACCAGCAGCTCTTTTGCTTACTTCTCCGGAGACCCGGACCCTTCCGACCACACATTTTTATTAAAAGAATTCTAAAAATGTTGTGTTAAATCATCATTTTTCCGCAGTTTACACATTATTGGTGACAATTCGTATGTTAATCATATAAAAACTAGTTGTACATAAGTATAATATGAAAATCTGCTCGAGTTTTTTTAATTTAAAATAATAATTTCAGAAGTATTGCTTAAAGAAATTCAGGATACAATTTGATATTGTTGCTCTGCGTGTCTTCATCGTACTTATGTAATAAATAACATAAGTTACTATTGATAAGAAAAGTATTATAAAATATTTAGTAATTTTGCGAGTAGTTTTTCAATTTAGAAAAAAATTCAACTGATTTGGAAGCACTGTTCTAAAGAAGTTTCAGGCTGGTAACGTAAGCCGATATGCATTCATTAGAATACGTAAAACACTGCATTAAGACTACGTGAACCGACGATTTTTCCTCGGTAAAAGTTGTGTTTTTCTTTTAAGTTTTCGCGAAAGAAGAGACGACGACGAAAAGTTTTATGACGCAAAGTTTAACGGGAATACTTTATGAGGTGTGTTTAAGAATTACTATTTGCATTTTATTATGAAGTTACTCCGGCAAGAAATCAAGGCGCGCAACAAAAAATATACCATGTACAAAGTTGCTAACTAAATACACATAGTGTACATTATATACGTACGTCTAACATACTCTATGTGAACCAAGCAGAATATTATATTCAAATATAATATTGTGAAAATCTAAAATTTAACTTGAATCGCGCTTGTGAATATTTCTCTTGGCTTTTTACTTAAAGTAATAATAATATTGAAATATAGAAATGGAAAACTAGCAATATTTTATTGGTAATAAACGAAGGGCATAAACCAGCGTTATGTTTTTGGGAGAGATATAAAGCAAAACGTTCTGCGTTAAAATAAGTTACTGCTTGGGTAACATTAGATTTTTTATCTACTACTTTATCACTGTTATATAAAAAACTATGAAATGATTTGTCTGACTAGTATTTTTAACACTAATAATTGAAATATGTATTTATTAAAACACAAATATAATTGCTAATAATAAGCATAAATATTTGACGTAAAATACTAATTTATTAGTATAAACTAAACATTTAATCAATATGGCTGCAGTATTCTATCTGTCTATAAAAGTAAAAAAAAAGAACATTTCGCCTTACTTCAGCGTTCTAGAAAAATCAATTTTCCGTTATTTTCCGAAATGTTATCAAACTCGAGTCTGTCGTTCAGAGACCGTGAGTGGATGCAACCGGAGCAATAAGACGTCGAGATAAGAAAATACCGGAGCCTGGCTCCGCCTCCGGGTCGGCTCCGGACTCCGGAGTCACTGCTTCGATTCCGGGAGCGTCCAATGGACACACACCTCGTCCTGAAAGGATTGGTCAGCTACGAGATGGTTGACCAATAGTGTATATTCGCAATACGAACGTTGTTTTTCAGCATATCAACTTTATAAATAATGTATGGTGCAAAATAACAAAGATGGATTCGTCCCTGGGAAGATTTAATGGCCGCTCTAGTAGAAGAAAAAAAAACAGTAATTCAAGAAGTTTTATCTATCGCTAGAAGTCGTAGGTGTCATTCATCAAGTGTGTTTTATGAGTTGGCTTTAGTATGTTGTAAAGCGTATTATAGCAAAATATTGTTTTCTTTATGTTGAGATATATATCGTCATTCCTCCAACAAGCAAACATTTATAACAAATGGCTTCTGAAGTGAAGATATTTCACAGTTCCACTCATTCAAAACTTTATCTGATTTATGATACGAAAGTGTTTGAATTCATTTATGAAATTTCAGTAAATCAAACGTTAACCAAACATTATCAAATAATTATATAATTTCAGTCTTATGTTATGTTGATGAAACGAATGAAACAAACAATATGGTAGCGATTCAGTATAACCTCAAAACATAGATAAATGTCAAATGGATACATATTTTCTTACAAACACTAACTGCCTTTTACTGTGATACTAGATCACGGATAATTTATCTCAATTCCCGAGAATGTTGACAAATACACGAGTCCCTGGTTGTCCCCTGTCAATTATAAGACGACTTGCGGTATATTGGTTGCATCGATGAGGGTGGCGTAACGACAACACTTGACAGAGCCTCCTGGGATTGCAACAAACATTGCTATGTACTTGTTCTGTCATGCTCGTTATATAAGTATTTGTTAATCGTTATGCAATGTAGCAATTTTACTTCAGGATAAAATGATCATTCTCTTGATATGAGTAATCAAGTATAAAACGAAAATGAAGAACATGCATCTGTAAAATGAACGAAACATACCAGATAAGTAAAATTTACATATACAGTTTCGTTTTAGTTAAGCACCGAAGTTGGAAATATAATATGCATCCAATATGAACAGTTTAAGAGATATATGCTGAATATGCATGTTTGAAAAATGGTATAAAATTAAATTTAAAATAGTGGAAAATGTGTATTGTACAGAACACAAGTTACAATATGACTATACGCGAAACGCAGTTTCCGTTTTGAAATTTAATGCAAATCTAAAATCTCCATTATACGGTATAATGTAATACCGTATGTTTGGGAGACATAAAAATACTTCCTGTATAGCTGTGGACATTATTAGAAAAGTCATATACTATTCGCTAATTGTCTTTTAAGAAACTGTATACCTTCTCTTAAATTGTCACCAAAATAGTAGATGATTGCAAAAAATTGACGAATACATCTTTACTATTTGAAAGATTTCTATAGAGAAACTACTGTGTGATGCCGTAAATCTAACACTGTCGTTTCGCCAAACAGTTCGCGCAATATCTTTGGAAATTTTACAGTCGTAGTAAAATAAGAATTTCACATCATAAATTTCAGAATCAACGTTTCAAACGTTTTATATTTCTATATCTACATATCGCCTTACAGTTAACGTGCGGGGACCCAGAGATCGTTTACTATTAGTTTACGGTTCTGGACGCTAGACGGCAGCAGTTTATGGGTAGCCGGTAAGGATCAGTGAGCCGTCATCTGTCACTGAGGTTAGCGTTCATCATAAACCAGGGATAGGATTGCTGTGCTAGGTTTTGCTTGCTGGCGGGCAGTGTTCTAGAATCTAGAACGCAGTGTTCTTGTGCCTTCCTTCGACGAGATTTGGTAGTCAGATTATGTTGACACAAGGATATTTGTGAGGGATTATTATTCGAAACCGTGGAAAAATTTATGGCGTTTTAAATTTCACCGTCGTTTTTATGGAAATGGAGAATTTGTTTTCGGTTTGTTGGATTTTGTTTAAGGATGAATTAATTATTTTATTGTTTGAAATAATCACAAAGATTTATGTATCTTGCGATGGCAAGGACGCAAGGAAGAATATGAAGTACGAGGAGATCGTTATTTACTATTGTTTTATGCAGATGTGAGTTTCAGTATTTCACAAAATCAGATGAAAACCAGACTCTACTGATATTGTCGTTCTTAAAAGAAAATAATAATAGTAAAAAAACACTTATATACTCGTATTATATTTAAATTATATTTTAACTACGTGATTAACTATTTCCTTTACTTACAGAGTTAAAATCTATTTGATGTTTCAAATAAATCCTTTTGGAAAACTAGAATTCTCCTTTCAAGTTAAAATATAATAAAAACGTGCTCTTAATTACTTCATTTCTTGAAACGTTAATAAAAGTGTACCGTAAAGATAAAATCGAACGTGTTTTGTACTACATTTCATTTCTTTAAAAACTTCACTAATAATTTAGATTAAAATTCCGTGTCGTTGAAATAAAAATAAACTTTCAACACATCTTGTATAAGTTATAGTGATATTTTTCGTGTACAAAATGCGTGATTAGACGTAGTGAAATATAAGTATAAAAAGGAGAAATATTTAGTGATAAGTTAGGAAGGTTATACCTACACTAATATGTATGTATAGTTTAGGGCCAAGGTAGCAATGTGAATAGAAGTGAAGGGCGTATTCATTAATGGTGGTCAGCAACGAGTAAAGGAGTCCAGCACGCGGGCCACGCGGCAATAAGTCACGTTCTTTCCTCGCATGCAAACACTCCGGTTTCCGGTACACCGGAACGGCCAACCGGAACTCAGTCCCGATAACAGCTCGGCATTCTTTCAGCCACTTCCGTTGCAGCAGCCACTTTACATTTCCTTCCTATCGCGCTACGGAACTCTCAAAATGAATAATAGCAGACCCACATATTGACTTGATTTCTAAAACGGATGTAACGTGTGTATATGCATGCACGTGTGTATCTATGTGTGTGTGTGTAAGTGTAGTAGCAACAGTAGTGCACATGTACTAACTTGTATGATGTTAGTTCGCGTAAGCGACGCTCCAGAACCCGAGTGCGCTAATGTGCTCTGTACGTGGCACGACAGGCATACCCCAGAGCCCGCTGTAATTAACCTGCTGAAGATGTTATTTTCACTTTTGATGAACGTGCTACTTTCAGTCATTGACGCATGTAATGCACATTTAATTTCGTACGGTACAACACAAGGTTCTGACGTAGACTTATTGCCGCTTAATTCTTAAATAATTTACTTGATTATTTCAACATTAGTAAGCCAACAAAGTTCCGTATCCAGTTGAGATTAAATGTAAATGATCACATTAGAGGCAATGAAAAGAAGAATTCAAAGTGCAGAAGTTTACTGTTTCCGAGTTTTTGATCTTATGAATCTCTTGTTTACGGAGTAATATAATATTAGAAAACTTCATTTATAGTTATGCTAGTGAACAATTCTCTTGGAATAATTTTGAAACTTCACAAACTACTTATATTCTGTGCTGTGCAATTTTACTAGCAAGGAATATATGCAAACGATTCGCCGGCAAATGTATAAACGTAATCACAACTTCAGAATTGTTAGGTTCAAATTGAAGCAGTTAAACGTGTCCGCTTAGGATCCGTTTTCCGTTTCCGTTTTCGAGCATTTTATTAACCGTTCATCGTATCACGGAGTTAACGAAATGAGAGGAAGTCTTCTACAGCACGGTGTATGTGTACATGGACGAGAGACAGATGAAGTTGGTGCCGCGCGCGACATTCACCGAGTTACCCTTATTAGTTCGCTGTATGAAAACACAACACAATCGGAACCAAATTGGTAGAAAATTGATAATCACCATGCACCGATGTGGCAATGAGTGGGACAAGGATGACAGCAGGCACGGGTGGTGAGGGTGAAGAGAGAAGAGACGAGAGTTATTAAAATGTAAATGTGGACAAGTTCGTGTGGCAGGAATAAAACTAGATTGAGAGATGTTTTGTGGCTGTCGAGGTGATTGCGGGAACGGGGCCTGGCTGCTGTACAACGCAGTGGACCACGGGGTTTAGTACAAATAATCAGTCAACGCGTGTGTATTGTTAATTAAAGGCATTTGTGGTCGGTACACTCAACCGTAAAACGATTGGGCGGCAGACCAGTAGCTGGTGAGACTATCGTCATGTGTATTTTATGATGTATTTCAGTAATACATGCTAAATTAAATACTATCCAATACACACACAAAATTATTTATTGACAATTCATTTGCAAACATTACATTCTACATATGTACATATATAGATAACATGAATGATTTAATAATGAAGTAAAACGGAGAAATGAAACAAAAATAACATATGAAAAACAAAATAGATACATATGAAGGCATATAGCAATGGAACAGTAGAATGCGTTAACTTGAAAGCAAAAGAAAAACCACCAAATTTGATCATTTGCATTCAACAACGTTCAAAAGACAACCACGCCAAGAACAAAATGAAAAATAAACAAAACACAGAAATACTTGGAATAAATTAAACGCGCAAAGAAAAGAAAGCTAGCGTCCTGGCGGATTCAAATTGGCCAAAAAAAGAACGGAAAGAAAAATTGGCTTTTATCTCTTAATGAAGTACAGGAAAAAACTTTCAGTGCTTGATTAAATAAAAACTGCGTAATTCTTTAATTAGTTTATCTTTTATATTGACAGAATGGGAGTGCGAATACCTTTTAATGCACTCGTAACTGTAACAATGTTTTAAAAAGTTAATATCTAAGAAAATACCAGTGACGCAAGTTTGTCATTTCATTGTAAATTTCTTTATTTACACGAATACCTAAAGACATAGTGAATATGACTAATGTTATTTGATTATGATTAAGGAAACGGCACAGTCTAAATCGGTGAAATACTTTCATACTGATTTATATAACAACATTTTTCCCCTGTAAATACACGTTTTTGAGACACATATAACGCTACAGAAATAATTTTGTATTTCCTACAATCATTCAGATATGATCGAAAAGGAAAAAATAAAACGTAAGAAATCAGATTTGTGCGTTTCAACAGATAGATCAATGTTGTGTGGGGTGACTTGCCAGGGTGCAGTCGAATCAGCGGATTGATTAAGAAATAGAATAAATTAATGACGTCATCGGCATGAAGAGCAAAAGTACGTTACCAATGTGAGGGGCCGGGGACAGGCGGTGGAGTGAGGAGTGTTCATTAAGATTGTTTTGACAGTCGGTCGTTCTTGCGGTTGCTGATTACGTAAAGAAAGAAAAAAGGCGCGTTCCCCATCTAGAAGTTTATTCTGTCTGATTAAGATAACCCACCTTTTAATTGTATTAGGCAAATTTTATTTTAGATTTCGGGGATTTTGTTGGGAACTGTTTCACAATACGCAAGCAGATTACAAGCTGTTGTTACGAATACTATTCGACAGTTAACGAGAAACAGTAGGCATCATCACAAAATATCTAACTAGAACTTATAAAAGTTGTGTAAATTCAACTAACTTTATGTATTTGATTGTGAGAGACGACATGTTTATTCGAAACAATTTCGTACAGCAAAAAACAACACGTTTAGTGAATCATTTGTGAACCGAACAAAATTCGGGTGAAACATGAAAAGCGAGAGGAAAAAAATCGTTGATCCAGTGTGTTTCAGGGTTGATTATTTGATCGTTGTCGGGTAGCAGCCAGTGGCAGCATTGGAACGATCGTTCCCGGATTGTTTGTGCAGAGTTTATAGATAGTGAAACAGTGATATCTGACGGACCACGTGTGCCCTGGTGCGGGACTTCACACGGCCCATTTGCAATGCAGATTTCAACTGACGAGTGATGAGGACACCCCCAACCGCACCGCTAATGTGCAAACGTAACACGCACTCACAACGATATTTCCACACATATAACAACGATTTCTACATATGTGTTTTAGTATAACGTACCTTAAATTTAGACGCTTCACAATGAAACATGTCATGACAAGATAATATTATTACACTTACAATTAGAAGAGTAGCTACAAGAACTTTTAGTTTGAAAACTTAAATATCTATTAGAATTTACTTGTTCATTGGTTTGAATTGAATCTTCGAATTCATTAGTGAATTAAGAAATCTGAAATTTGTACGTCATTGATTTGGAGAACTTACAAATCACATGAATAATTTTACATCGATGTGAATGGATTGATTATATTGATAGACTACAGATGCTCGCTAGAGGTATAGGAGATGAGCCAGTGTTCTGTAGTACAGTACCTAGAGGAGGACTGAGTATAAGAGTACGCAGGAAGAGGGAGGGACTTCAAAGTCGTAGTTGAAATACCTCTATAAAAACACCCTCATCTCGGCACAAGAGTGTTGAATATTCAACAACTAAATATTTGCAGACTCTTCTTTGTGAGCCCCCTGATTTTAGAAGGATCATCGTGCGATTGGGAGGAGAGACAGATCCGGCCAGTGCCTGTCTCACACTCCTGCGTCTATTTGCTTCTTCTAATGTCACGTGTGCGAACTATATTCATTTGTATATTGTCTTCTTGATGAATTTAATCGCACATAACTAAGTAACATTAAAACTATGTGAAATTCTTCGGTACATTTAAATCTTTTGTTACTAAAACTAAATGAGAAATGAAAGAAACAAAGTTACAATGTAGCAAATGGAATCATGTAAGCTTAGTAGCGGTTGTACTAGTTTCATCCAATTTGCGAAGAATCTCCTGTATAAATGTAGGAATATTAAAACATCGCAATCAGAGCTTCTAACCGCATAGTGTCGGTGAACGCTACGGTACAAACCCTTAGTGTGATACACACATACATGCACACAAAGCGAGAGAAGAGTCAGACAGCCGAAGTGTTAATTTCAGCTTCTCCCAACGGGTTCGTTCAATTACAGCGTCGTAAAAAGCAAAGGGTACGTACAGCTAGCGTCGAGTTGAGTTCCGCGCGTTCAAAGACATGCAGATTTCAGAACGCGCCCTCTCACGATCACGAGTGGCCGAAACCCACTCGTTATATTTTAACCTCTGTGTGGGGAGAGTTCGTTGCTTGAATTTTGTCATATTTATAAGATAATTTGCGGTTTAAAATATTTTTTTGTGGTGGTGGTGATGTATACAAAATTTTTTGTTATTATTCCCTGATGGTTTCTTGTTCTGCAGGAATACCCGACAGAATTTTCAATAACAAATACATACACATATTATGTGTCCACTCATAAAGCAAGTAATTAATGCTGTGGTTATTATTCACTACTGTCCTTATATATCATCAAGAATAAAACAAAGTTTTGGCCGCCGTATCCGTTCCTTTGGCACATATTCATTATATCTCCAATATACGTCCACGCATTGTCGTGCGCCGATGATAAATGATCGAATTATTAAAGTCTTCCGCGTGTGTATGTGCGTGTGTCTTGGCCGGCGATGGTCGTACCGGACTTGCTGGGGCTTTGTGCAGGTTCCGGTGTGGGTCCGTTCGGCGGAAGTGTGGTCAGAACAGAAGATGGATGATGCGTGATGCTACATGGAACACGCAGGCAGTATATGAGGTTGAGTATGTGTACAAGTAGAGGCTAATGTGCACTGAGAACCTCGATACATTTTCTGTGGAAGCGATTTACAAACTATGTGCTTCTGTACTTTTTTGCAGATAATACGTAATGTAATTAAACATATGAAATTATTTTAGAATGTGTATTATATTGACTGAAATCACGATTAAACAATACACGATGGATCTCGGAACGTGTGAGTGTGTGTGTATGTGGTAAAGCGATGATTTCATGTCTAAATAGGACCTGGGTTCGAGACCATGGAACGGTAGCGGATAGAACTCTCGGATCAACTAGCATGCAAATGTTATGTAAATGTGATGACGGAGGAGCACAAGAAGAGTGAACATTACACATGATGGCGGGGCGCGGGGCAACGGTGCTGACGACTTGGGCCCAACATTGTTTTACTGCCCCATAAAATTTTATTATTTTTCATTTCAGTCACGTACAAAAACTCCCGTTATAGATGTAATATTTTCATATGATTATTGCCGTTCGCAAAGTGATTTTTATTGATTAGTTTCATAAATGTAATTTGTATATCGATAGATTGTTTGCATGTAGCAGAAATAATGTATGGATATATTACGGGAATTATTTCATACGATAGGAAAAATAATATTGTAAATTCTGTTGGTATATAGTTGACTTACCGTTGTGATAAATGAACATATCACCTTGGCATCTATGCCTTGGACGCACGTTGCTCTTTAATTTCCTTTACGAACTATGTGTGTTCGCAGTCAAAGACAAGATCAAAGCTAGTCCTGCTATATGAAGAACCAACCGCTCGTCGACTGGTTGTTACCGGCAGCCGGGGAAGACACAGAACTGTTGGCTTCAGAAGCGACGGCAAACTGTAACGAAATATAAACGTGAGGTAATAAAGCAACGAAGGTTTTGATTACAAAATCAAATTTAAGTTATCCGTACATAAGTGTAGAGACGTTTCATGCATTTAGTATAATGAAACTTTGTTAGATGATACAAGACAGTTAAATAATGTTGACGAAATATTATATTTGAAATAATCTACGTCTGGTAGCAAACTGTTGGTGTATTTCGTAAGTGAGATGTTGCAGATAAGTTAACAAATGTTCTGTTTAAGTAATCAGACACTTTAAATTCTGTTAAATAGTAAAGAAACACATATCTAGTTATGCATTATTCGCGCTGTGTGGAAGCGATTACTTGTTTTAAATGAAACGCTAGAGAAAAAAGTGAAAAAAATCGTTGGCCTGTATATTGTAACAACAAATCCCCGTTAACAGAGCAAACACATTATGGGATGTAGGACGGTCGCGTTGAAACAATGTCTTGTGCTAATTGCGAGCTTAACGTAGCCCGTGCTTTGCTTGGGGATGGCATGTCGTCTGTTAGGTGGACTGGGGATGAGGCGCGCGCGGAGAGTGGTGGGATGAAGGAAAGACGAAGCAATAATGCGTATTGCTTGCGACTAGGAGACGCTACTAGGAGCTAATAAAAGTGCCAGAGTAAAGCCCGTACACAAGCACTTAATGCCAATGAAACGTAGATAAGACAATCCCATTACCTGACGATGTTTACACAAGCAAGGGATTGTGGGGCCGGTGCAATACCTTCTCGATTCCTAACTATATATACATACATATACATACACACACCCACCACCTACCGAGCTACGGATTTGTTTGCCGACTGAGCCATTTGGAAAATTAGCAGGATTGGTTTCTTCTTTCGCCAGTTACAATTACAAGCGTAAATTTTCTTCAAACTCGAATAGTAATTTTTTCTCTTGGTTGAATTTATTGCTGTAGAATAACTTAGCGATAATACAATAAAATTCAACATTTAGTTTATGTTTTAAACAGTTCTGATATCTTGTAAGATAAGGTGATGGTATCATACTAGTACAGAAAGTAACTTTAACAATGAATTATTACGAATGACAGATTAAAATAGTGACACATGATATATTAATATAAGTGACAGACCAAACTAAATAAATGGTTTATGCAAATTAAGGCCTGTCAATAAAAGTACCTAGCTAACACACGCAGTTTTTCCACACAAGATATTATTCTTAAATATTTCCAAAAATACTCCACACTTTTAGATCGACTTTTGAAATGTTTTAGATAAAACTATAGTTCGTTGCAAGATACGATTGTCGTGACAACAATGGAACAATCAAAGTTGACGCATGCGCACAAAGATCTATTTTGGTGCACGTCAAGCTTGGCGAAGGGTTGACTACGACAAAGGCGTGTACCAGATATAATAATCGGTCATACGTCATACTCAAATCGTAATCAGCCACGTGACAACAATGGCCGCAGTATCGGGTGTATTGTTTGGTGAATTGACTCGACGCTATTGGAAGCAAGCCAGTTGCGCTTTTGTCCTGATAACATCGATGTTATTATATCCGTATAGTGAGAGAGGTGCTCACACCAGATAGTCATGTGACGGGACTCTGACAATGAACTGATTAGCGATACATCATACCATAGCTAGCTGTCCAGCAGTCAAATGTCTTCAAACAGTTCAATAATATCATTGAATTTAATATATTTACCAATATGCGTATACATGATTGTATGCAATATTCAAAATAATAAACAAAATGTACCAACCATTGATATAAACTACAGGAAAAAAGTGTTTAGATTTTCATATCGTAAACCTCTCGTAGATGTTATTAAAAAGAGATTCGTTAGCGATGGTGGTAACGTTCTGGGAGAATATCTAATGAATGTTTTAATTGCTATGTGCAGGTACACAGCAACAGCGCACTACAAAGAATATATATCTACGAAACAAGCAAGTGTACACAAAAAACTTCTTGAATATTGAAATTTGTTTTGAGTAAAAGATGCATTTTATGCAAAATTCATTAATATAAATGAAGATACATATATGCGCACACGAACACAAATGTAATTACTCGCGCAAGCGAGGTTATATACAAGAGCGAGAACTTCATGCTAAAGATAAAATAAAACAAAAAAAAAAAACGTGAGAGAATCTAGTGAATATTTCTACAGAATATTATACGTTACAGTGCTCAAGAATCATACACGTACTCATTTATCATTTAGTTTGCTTAAAGGCTATTAGTCTGTTTTAAAATTCTTCCCGCTAGAGTTGGAGAAATACATACTACACGGGAAAATCAAATAACACAATCTTGTATTACAAAAATGTGCGGTGCCATTCTTCAGTTTTCATCATAAAAGTTAATGTTTTGTTTCCTTATAGTAGAACGTAGCGATGGTAGAACCGCGAGCGTATTTCCTCGTGCGACAACCCCCATCTCTCTAAAACGTTGTGGCGTCGCGTCACTGTCGTCCCGGCGGTGCGGGGGCCAGGCAGCATCTGGTGAAGTATTCATTATAAAATGTAATATCCGTCCAGATTTCAGATATTCTCCGTATTTTTCTTCATCTCTCTTTCTCTCTCGACCTTTCTCTCTCATATAATTTACCTTTGTCCATCTCGCTTCTCCTCTCTATTTTCAAACGACAAGCACTTGGTCTTCTCTCTCTCTGTCGCTCTCTCCGTTATTTCCTGTACTTTTTTCCACCATATTGCAGCATCGCGAACGTCGTACGGATTTTAATAATGGCTTCTTAATTAAGTTAGAGATGTTTTTAATTGCGGCATAACGCTGCTGCCCCTCGTTATTCTTTAAGCCCGCGCAATGGCTTTCATTAGAGGCGACACCTCGTAGAACACAAATATTAGCTCTCGCCATACGGAGATGACGCAACTTTTCTGGCGAGATTCGCAAAGCTCAGGTTGGTTACCGATACATAGGTATACTTGGGAGACACGTGTAGCTGCTATATTGACGGTTGTATCTCGTCACACACATACATATATGCAGACACGTAGATTAGGTGAGCCATAAGCTTTACATATTTATATCATGTTCAATTGGATATTTCGTATGGAGATATCTCGCCGAGCAGGTAATATGCAGATTTATTCAATTTGTATGTACACACGTGTTATTTCATTTGTATTTTTATCTGGAAGTACAAAACGGAAAAATAGTAATAACGGAGATATGACAAAGTAGGTATTCTTTTTCCACGTATATTTAATTCAACATTATGAAATAGAATACACAGAAAAAGTGAAAATAAGATTATCCTTGTCTATCATCTATATTGAAAAGAAAAATAAGGACCCCCCCAGACTTATGTAACGCAACATACAAATTAGAATTACAAATATGCCGTCGGCAAAAAATACACATTTCACGTGTAAATTATTTCAAGTGTAGGTACTTCAAAAAAAAAATGATGAATTTAAATTAAAAAAAAAAAAGTTTCTTTGATATGCAATATCTCTTAGGCGTACGCTCTCACCCCCAAAGGATATGTTTACAAGAAAATTAAAAAGTTCTCGAAGTAATTTACGCTTTGACACTTACCGTATTAAGCGAGCGCTAGTCTTTGATCTTTCAAAAAATATTCCTTTTAGTTTTGGAAAAGATATTTTCATAACGTAGAACGGAATATACAGATATAATCTGTTATACTGTTCACAATTTATTATTTACAATTAATGTTAAATTAAAATATTTCCAGCGATATTAAATATATTACATATGAATGTGAATTATTTTTTGTGTACACAGATGGCAGCACATGTAGATCGTAATACTTAATGCATTAGTTTCCGGGTTATAAAATAAATCTAAATAAAACAATTAAAGTCGCTTTTGTGGCCCATTTATCAATACTGATTTCCACCCCAGTTAGGTATCTGCGAGGGGGCGGTTGGGGTGGTAGTGGGGGTAGTGTACACAACCACCCCCTTAAAAAACACCCTACGCGTGGCTGCATTAGCCGATGAAAGGAATATCCGTGCATTGTGTCTATTGTTGGAGCGTGTCTAATTCGATCGGCCCCCAATGCGCGCGGTGGTCACTGTATTATTTTTAAAGCACCCCCCAAAACCCTCTGTTAGAGAATGCGGCACCCTCTCAGGGCACGGTGTGTTTGCGTAGATTCCGTGAACGGTAAAGAACCAAACGCACGCTGTATGATCCTTCCGCTAAACACGGCAAGGGTGGTGGAAGAGACTCGGTGATCACGTGACCAAAACAATCGGATCGGAAACTGTTGTGTTTACCGTTAGCAGCGTGTGTTTTTCATAAACAATTAAAGGGTGACCGTGTCAAAACTCGGGATCAAGAATGGAAACTATCGTTTAACTAGGGATAGAATTTTTGGAAAGTATGTGATCGGCGATGCTTTACTTTTCGTTCATTAAATAATATACTGTAGTTATTTCTATGTTACACTATCAGTTATTAGTGATAAAAGAACAAATGTATAAAGCTTTCAAAGCTTATCAACGAGTTTTTGTTGCACAGTGCTAAAAGTCCTCAAGCAAGTATCAATTAACTTTAATTATAAAGTTGGTGGTACACTGAAATTTAAACACTTTTAAGATGCTTATTTCAGGCCGGAACGGACTTATAATTCTCTCGTAGCTTTGCAATTAAAGCAGGAATATACTTCTTAATCGCGCCTCATTGAGATATGAATGCGTAATTATGGACTTCAAACGCCACTGAAGAAACTTAAGAACATCTTAATGGCCAAAGGGGCGCGTAACACTTTCAAATAATCATCATTTTCCAACAGTCACATTTTTATCACCTCTCACGCCTAAATACTCTTCGCCTGAAGTCAGTGATATTTATAGACTTTCTGAGCAATTGTTGCTATATAGCTTGTTCGGGGGGAAATATTGTATAAACTATAATAATTTTAAATGAAATTTAATTATAGGTTTTCAACGCGCCATATCATAAAGAACGAAAGTATTTATTGAATGTCATTCTTGTTATTATCGTTGGAAACACACACCTTGTGTGTCTGTGAGAATATAATTACGTAATTCTACCTGTTTTGCATCAGTGTATTTATGTATCAATCTATCATGTAACCAATTCAGCGGGAACGTGGGACAAGAGAACAGCGGTAACCAAAATAACACGGTACATTAGATCCCGATGACTGGCGTGTATAGACTGGCAGACAACGACAACGACCAAAGAGTGAGAGAGCGAACGAGTAGCTAGAGGGGTTTGCGTACGTTAGGGGATGCAATGTGTGACGGTGCGCGACGTGTTAGCGGTGGAGGAATTGGCTGCACAGGGGGTAAGTTAAGGGTATTTAGCACCCCTTGTTACCGCACACACACATACACACGTACACGTACGCACGCACGCACAATACAACGGTGAACCTGTGACAGTGACGTGCAGTCTCTAACGAGATTATATTATGATTTTCAGGATTTTATTTGAAATGTAGTGGCGTGTGTTCGTTTAATCTTTAATATATCTTATAAGAATCATGTTTGGAGTGAATATGTTGAAACAGAACTACCTATGCAATTAAAACATTTGTTTATGCCGGCGTTCTTTGTATTTTTATTTTTACATACAGTTGATAACGTAGTTATCGCTTTGTACCCTTAGTAGAAAACATCCGGTCCTTTTATCTTGTTCCCGTAAGCTGCGAACACTCTTCAAGTGCGTATGCAAATCGGCAACGCGAGGACTACGATTCAGTTCACACGATGATTTTTATAACTACAGTTAAATCCTATGGTACGTCTGCTGTATAACAGTACACGGTGCTTTTGTTGTGTTAACGGTATAATCTTCCCGTTTTTTTTTATATTACGAGTTATAAGCGGATACAAATGCTTTCTAAGATTGATTCGAAACGTGTTTAAATATTAAACAATTGACATTTATAAAATTGTTCTAAATCCTAGTAAAATTATTATTCAAGACGTAACGAATTTCTGTAAAAAAAGACAAATAAGAATCTGTTGTTCATTACTGTAAGTGCGACGTGATAATAAAAACGAAGAACGGACAGATTCGTTTCATTCGACTCGGTGCACGGCGTGCATCGACTTGTTCATGAGAGTGTACTGGTGACATTTATATAAATGGTACGGCCAAAACGGCCCCGGCATAACACAATACGGAAGTGCTACGACCAATGAGTGGAACAAATACATACAAATGTTACTGTTTAGTCGACAGGACAGTTGGACAATTCATTCCTCTCGAAGAAGCGTCCGAGAGACTAATAGCTAGGAAGCTAGGATACAACGAACGCGAACTAGGAAAGAAGCATGAATAATTAATTACATTTGTTTGTGAACAACAGTGCATTCTATATTATGTATAGTTTATTTTAATTATACTAAATTTAGGAAATTAAAGAATTAACAGAACCTACTATAAGTAAAATAGAAAATAATTTTATTTGAAAACATAGTTATAACATAACTGGATGCAACCGAATTTTGAAAAATTGAAATAATCACCGGTTTAAATGAAAGTTGATTTATGCTACAAGAGAATTAACATTCATTCAACCAAATACGAGTAAACGATAAAAATACAGAGAAAATGTTAATTCAAAGCTTTGTTTGGGCTATTGTACGAATTGTACAAGCTGGACATGTGTGGCGGGTGCGGTTAACGAATGAACTGCCCCCCCCCCCCCCCACAGAACGTTAAAAGAGGGCGTCCGTTGTATGGGTGCCTTCTCAGGCCGGCACTTCATCACGGAATGGACGCACAGATTTTTACACGCTGTTGAATTTATGGTCTGCTGTTATCTTAAAAGGATTCCCGAAACATCCCTCCCCGATACAGAGCCAGTGCATTTAATTTTATTTGCGGGTCGCACAACGAATTACTACCACCACTATATGGCCTTGTTCACAATCACTCAAATACTTTTGCTATGTTTATTATTTAATTCAATTAAAGCTATTGCAGTGGCAATGAAAACAGTGGATTTTAACGTTTCGAAGAAGAAATCTTGAAAACCAAGAGTAGAGATTTGAAAATAAATATTAGGTAATAGATTCCATCAATCTTAAAGAAACATTCTGAAAAAAAAGTAGGATATACAAATCCACATTACCCCAGTGTATTCCGCAACCAACATTACAATCAAGTACGTATGGCATTAGCGGATGTAAATTATACAGCGCAGGTTTAAAACAACACGCGTAATTTATTCGGAATTACAATTGCTAAAAGCACGACCTTCTCGATTAAAAGTGTAATATTGTACACGATTAATGAGAAGGTCGAATCATGGAATATTATAAATTTAAGTAAAAATACATTACAAACAGATTTTGTAGTAGTTATAAGTGATACTATTTTATTATTTCGTAAAAATTGACAAATGTGCTGTGATTTGAGAATTGAATTATTCTTTCGATAGAGTTAATTAAATGGTTTGTATATATTTACGCACCTTTTGATGGATGATTGGTATGGTGACAAATCAGTGTACGCACATCTATGTTAATATGTGATGCTGGTACCATATACTGCTGGCTGTCCCACTGTTACGCCATATGTACACCATAGGCCGTGGACATTTAATTACACTGATTGCAACCGAGTTACGGGCTCCGATCTGTCACACTTGGGAACCAATCTGTCGCCAGTACAACGCGGTTAAATATTGTCACTCTACCGGAACGATTTGTAACTCAACTTGCTCTATAAATACATACGTGTATTCCTAACCTCACTTTATAATAGTTTTTGTAATTGTAATATTTATGTTATCATCTATTGTATTATTAACTGTTCCAAGAAAGATTCTGTTTTCATTTGTCATCTGGAGAGTGCAACATGTTTTAGTATTTACGTACCAAGGCGATTAATTTTAATTAGAAATTGCAATTAAGTGTGCTGGTAGTTAAAAATGAAATCCATGTTGTTTCAGTGAATTACAGGATGTACATGTACGGACAATACAAGCATATCGAGTTTTAAAGCACTCTCGCCTTGAAAGTGAAAACTGTAGTATAGGTCTTTAATTAGGGTGCCTGTTGTATGAATAATTTCCGCTCTTAAACGTGTTTTTATAAGTCCCGCGCACCCCCGCAACAGTATATTTTTTTAGGCCCAGCAACCAGTGCCCGCGGAACATTCTGTGAAATAACATAATCTAACCGTGTATTCAATTCGAATCGGATATCTGTAATTATAAACGGATTTCTCAGAAATCCCATATCAATTAGTCTCTTGAATTACATCATTTTATAAATAAAAGATAATCGAATTATACTGAGTAAAATTAAACTGTTATATCATCATATATATCGATAAATTATTACGAAATGTAAAATTCATTTTCGTGTAAATTTCTTTAGCTAATATTATTTTAGTATAATATTATTGACATACGGGGTTTTCTATTCTCTTCATTTTCCGTACAACAGTGTAGATACCTGTTACGTAAGTACGCGCGCACGCGTGTGTAAGAAAGGCACGGAGGAGCTTTTTTTACGAAGGCGGCCGTGCCTGGAGGATCCTGTGTATTTGTAAGTAAACTCGCCCGTGGGAGTCGGCAAGTGGCGCCGGCCAATGGTAACGGCGCCGCGTCGCACTACAATAAGACAAATAAACAGAGCTCCGGGCGGCACGCGACGCGATTGGCTGATGTGATAGCGCGAACCGCGCACCACAGGCTACACTGTCAACCTCTACCAGACCGCCGCGCCGCAATCATACATCCGCAACTATACTGCACATAGCCATTTACCTTCTTACATTACATTCATGTAACGTGGAGTACATACTTGGATATCATATGCAAACCTAAACACACACACAAACACATCAACCGACTGATAAACGACAAACACTAAAACACTTTTATTTACCTTCATCCGTTGTATTGTTTGTGAATACATATGACACATTCGTAGTCGTCAGGATTCTTAGTTATATAATGCATAGTAAAAAAAAGCATAATTTATGAAATGTCATGTAATGTGAATTAATATGAAACGTAGACAATGATGTTGCGCATTCTTTTCGTAACAATTGTAGTATAAATTTAAAAGTTCCAAGTAATGCTACAGGTTTAAAATATTTAGTAAATGCGCATTCTGTCTATAAATTTCCTAAAAACATCGATGCATTGTGAAAGGATGTATTTATGTGTATAAAAATAGGGAGGTACGGAGTACGGTATGTGTGATGTATGGAAGTAATCCATAATTTCTATCGCCGTGACACCAGGTCATATGGTGCAGTATTGGCGCCCTAGTCGGTCGCTTAAACCTAACAGTTGGGGGGTCATTATCATCGACGGTAGCCAGTTGTGGGGGGCGGAACTCCGTCACGGCCTGCTATGATTGATGGTCAGACAGAGTCCATCGGCGAGGGGTGGGGGTGGGGTTAGTATTATAGCAGAGGGTGAATTCTGGTGTCAACGTGCGGGTGGCGCATTTTTGCACCCCTGTATTACCGTAATGACTTATTATTTTGGAACAGAACGCAAGGGACAACAAGTAATGATACACTATATGCTGCCGTCACCAGTCATGTACCAATGTTCCAAGTCGTTATTGTCATTCATTGATTGTAATATTAATTGTGTCAGGTTATACTTTACGTATGCGACAGTAAATATAGTAATGTAAAATTATAAATACTATATAATTCAACAACATAATATGAATCGTATTAAAATAATATTAAAATCTTATTAAACCATCAACGTCTACTGTTGACAGGTCATATTCAAATGACGTACGTATTTACGTACATATGCGTGCGTGCGTGTGTGTGTGTGTGTGTGTGTCGGACAGTTAGGAAGGGGGTGACCGACTGTACTGAACCTACGTTGTATGACGTGTACCACTCACTAATGCGGCAGGCGTGAAAACCACCCGATCACACGTATGATAAGATCGCGAATCAGTCAAGTGGAAAATGGCGGTGTCAGGCGCGGCTACATTGGGATAATAGTGTCCCAGACTTCCACGCACCACCACGCGTACATGGGTCCCACAATGCACCCTCGCCGCCACCGCCGACGACGACGACAAGGACGGTCCTATTCATAGGCAAATGCACACGCAGATTACCACGCGAGAGGTGAGATGTGATGACAAACGAAGAGCGCCACCGCCAGACCAACTGAGTTTGTTTGTGACGGCACACTACGTGGCTTTTTTACAATTGGCGAAATGTCATGAATTGGTGGCTGATGATGTAGTCACAACTACACATTGTACTCTTTAAGCTGATTTTCTACTAAAAGAAAATGCCGTTTGAATATAGAATTGATGACTTCTCTACGTGACAAGCAAATACAGGCGTTGACTCAAACAATATAAGTAATATTTATATGGTTTGACTCAAATAATATAACATATTTATATGGTTTGACTCAAATAATATAACATATTTATATTTCCATGTGTAATTTCAGTCAGACTGACAGTTGTTGCTTGGTTGCATACTAGTTTTTTCGATGAAATATTTGAAGCAATTATAAGTAAATTATACGTATTTTTGTGCAGCAAACTTTTGCATTTTTAATATGCGATCTCTTTGCGGACAATTCTGATAAAAGCATCAGAGACACAACAAAATAAAAGTCGCACCGCAGAAACACGAGTATGCAAATATCGGTCGGAACCGGCACAGGAAGAACGTTAGTGCACAAAAAAGAAGAAGAGGAGATCCGGAAACACGCATGCAAAATAACGCGAATTCCTGTCTGAAAAATTTTCAACGGACAGATTAATTCCAACTCTTCTATGTATATTCATCAACTGCATAATAACTTTGAAACTCTGGATACACAGCATCGTGTGCGGGCATCTAGAAGGCTTTGCCCGTAGACGAGAAAGCGGCAAATTGTACCTTTTTTTTTTCGCCAAAACAAAAAACAATCTAATTTTAATATTGTTCTAGATGCGCGAGCCTTATAGCGGAATATTATTTAAACTGACAAAACAATAAAAGTACACATTTTGCATTCATGTTTTCGTAATAACTGATGCATTTAGCGTGAAGTATTTTGCATATTATTCTGTGGTATTTCTTTTTTCGTGTGAATGTTTTGCAAATTAAATTTTCCGTACATTATTTCTCATTTAAATGGACAGTTTTGGACTTGCTAGTGTTTTCATTTTAAAACAACGAAGCAAATACTTACTATTGAGTGCACGGTGTTTGGAAGAATTGTTTGACGGAAAGTGGCAGTTCAGATGCCGGGACTGATATGTTTAACTGTGGGCGAGTTAACATTGTCTCAATAGTACCTTGAAGAATATGGACATACATACGTACTGTTGTAGTTACTATTAATAAATAACTTTTCACACGGTATAGTTTCAATTCAAATCAATTATTAATAAATTAGAATATATCAAAGATAAGAAATAAAATTCAGTTTCACTGATTTTCATTTAATTTCTGTTGAATTTGATTAGATTTTCATTCTACACAAATAAATATCGAGTAAAAGGGTTTAAGAATGTAAATCATTAAAAAATACTTACAAATTCACCTCAATTTATTGAATATTTCTTTGTGACCGTCAATCATATCTGCAAGAAAATATATGTTAATATGTATATTCTTTCAATGTGGTTACAATAATTGTTGTAATGTTACATTACAATAAAGTGTAAATTTTGTATTAATAATCCGAAATTATATCGTATTGTAACATTCTGATACTACATATATTTTTAAACTTAAATTTATAGAACAGTAGAATTCAAAAATAGAAAAGATATCAGCTAAAAATGTCTTATAATATTCAAAATTCGATGTTGAACTTAATATAACCCATGTAAACACATATACAAAGTTTATAATAATGACAATTTGAAGTAATTCAAGCATATACTATCGCTTACATCTTATGTATCTTATGTAACAAAAATCATATAAACTGACTTTCGTGAATACACGTAAATAATTTGATCCGAACAACAGCAAGTATGTTTTCCTAGTATACGAACGCGATAAACGAATGAAGTATGAGACGTTGTGTCGTGCAGACAGAAAATGAAGAGAGAATCAAGAGGAGCATCTCCCGTAAAAGATAACAGTAATCAATGGGGCACGAATTGACGGTTAAACAAACGTTGAGAAATCGAAGCGCGGCTATACGCCACATGCGATTCGCGTGACTGCAGGAAGGATACGGGACCGGGCAGATTACTGTAATATCGACGGTTTTCGTGTATAGCGCCAAATTGCTGTGCTTTTCGATAGCAAATGTTTGCTATTGTGCCTACGATCCGCCCGATAAATATTTATTGTTTTGTTTTTGGATCTCTGAAATGTCGATATGGGCAGGCAGTTAATGTGACTTTTGACGTTTATGTAAACAGCATTGTGTAGCGTCAAAATACACTTGATGATACATCCATAACAATATTTAGAAAATATTTACAAAATACCTACTCACGTAATTGCAAAACAATACTAATATCTAGAGGATTTAATTGTAATTGTTTGATTAATTATGCGCAGAGAGTAAATCGAATTATGTTCGTTAGCTACTAAACATTGATACAATTACGGTCGTTCAAATGGCCGTAAGCAAAATGAGGATAAACGGTGAGTTTTCAAGGCAATTATCATGGAAATAAATGAAGTAAATATGCTGTCTTTGTCTCCCACTGATACGACAGTTAAATCTCTTTCGACGTAGGAACATTTTGAAACAAACGAATTGCAATTAATAGTGACTCACGAAAACCACATTACAGAAACATCAACGGATTTAACGGGATGCCATTGTAAGTCAATTAATGCGGTAACTACAGTAATTAAATGTTTTTATTATCTGGCCACGTCACAGTCTATGTGAAGAAATAACGGAAAATATAAAAGATATAAAATTAAATGCAATTAAACTCGAGGACCCTACAAATATCATCATGGTAATTTTATAATAAAATATACTTTCACTATGCGGCTGACATGATGTGTAAAGAAATTACATAATTTAGAATTCAAGTAGGGTTCTTCTTAAATGATTTGTTAGCGATAATTTTCGTTGCCTTGGTATCGCAAAAATAGTTTCGTTGCGTTCTCTTATGCAATGTCATCCATCAAAATAATTGGCAATTACAGTGTTGGCGGCGTAATTGTGAATTTCTGCGATTGTTCCACAAACAGCATCGGCACGGCACGGCTAGTGCACGGAGAACAACACAGTCGTGGTATCTCACGGCAGTGGTTGGATGTCTCAGTACACGGGGGATCGTGCCCGGAACACGCAGAGTAAACATTATTATACTATCAAGACACGGAGCGAACTCACTCGCTCATCTATAACTTGCCCGAACATCCCCCCTGCCCCTGGGCTCAAGGATCCACTCTGATGCTAAATACGGATCACAAGTTGTTGCAGATATGATGCGATGAGTTAAGGGTGTATGTTTGTTTGGTTGTTTGTGAAGGCATGCGTGTACAACTAAATATACGTACGTGTAAGAAGTAAGGTAGTTGCTTTTAGAGACGCTTTTGATGTTGGCCTTTACATTTCCGTTACTGAATTAACATCTAGTAGGAACTGTTTCGTTTGTGGCTATGTTTTACGCTTGAATTTTTAGATTTACAGATTTAATTAATCTATTTATACATATTTATCTTTTTCGTAGATAGTATTTCATACTAATTCTCATGTTGATAGTCGCCCTTTTCGAATATATAAACTGAAAGAATACACAGCAATTAAAACTATCATTTTTGTCGAGGATTATTTTAATGAAGTTTGCGTGTAATAATTTTTAAATAAATTTATTACATGAACACAAACAAAAGAAAACGACCAAGTGTAGCGTATCACGTGATCTAACAATGAGTGGAACCAAATCCGTGTGTGTATGTATGTATTAAACATTACTTGTTATCAAATACCCGTAGAAATAACATTTGCGGAAATAAGGTCGGGATATTAATCCAACTGCGGGTGTTGGCCATACATACCGTTACCTCTTGTCAGTGTCAGTTCTGTACAAGTGTGTGTGTGTGTATATGTGTTTGTGTGGTAATTAACTGTGTTCGGTGTACCGTGCTCTCTATGAATGCACACAAACACACACACAGACACTCGAAAACATGGGTTTACTCGCGTCCGCCATCGTGCAATCACCGAATCATGGCGTGAATTATTTTAAAACACAACAGCAATGGCGTCTCTCGTTTATTAGTTTAGTTAGTTTGATGGAATTGATAAGCAGTGGTACTTGCTGTAATGACATGAATAAATTCACTATTTTTTAGGTAGTATATAATTATTTTGGGTACAGAGGATGGCATAATACCAGTGAATATAAAGATCAAGGAACTTTTTACATACAATATTATACAGGTATACTTCTCTATGTGTGAGAAGATAAATAATTAATACAAGAAATTATTGATGAGTTTGTGTTTTTCTGGGAGAAAAACAAACAAAAATTAAGAAAACCGTTTAAGGTAAGCGTCACAAGACATCAGATAATATTTAAAATCATATCAGTCCGCGCAAGAGTTCGTCAGTAGCTGAACGAACGAACGAACGAATGAAAAAAAAAAAAAACCAGAATCGGGTACGTGATATCTGTGCTGGTTTGGCCAGACACAGCCAGTCATACAACAACAGAATTTTGATGCGTACCTTACCGAATGGGACGCACGTAAAAACAGCAAGACTTTACGATAACTATGCGCCATAAATATAATGAATGTATCAAGCAGGTTGTAAATCGGGCATTGAGGCGTGCTGAAATTCGACTTGTACATACTTGGGATCCTCTGCACTATTGTACTGTTGCTTTTTCTCTCTGCAAAATTCGTGCACGAAACATTTTTGGCATTCAAACCGTCCGTCGCGAGTTCCCCGTAAATAATAACTCGATCAATTAATGATACAAACACGACCACAGGACAAAATATTTATTAATTAAAGCAACTGTTTTAGGATGAAAGGATTGAAAAAAATTCTTGGCTTTTGTCACAAATGTGGCGTTGAAAAAGATATTAAATGAATGTCTTGCTACGTACTTTTGTAGTTGTACCGGGTTTTTTAAATACTGTGCAAGTTTGGCTTGGAGCCAGTCAAATTGGATTGTTAAATAACTTCTTTACTTCTGATTTATTGAGTAACTTCAATAAAGATATTTTAGCGCAGATTTACTAAATTATTTACCTGGTAAATATGATATAATTCGTTTTTTGATGTAATATTAGTGTCAGTTCGTCAAGCCAACGTAGGTTTGTGAAGTTACAGACTAAACCTGGCAGTTATTTAGAAGGGATTTGAGCGGGAGGACAATAGATGGGCAATTATTGTCCCGGCACAACGATGCGGGTATCAGTCAAGTATCACATTTTCGTCACGTATCCAAGTAGCAATCACGCAAAATGCGACAGCTCCGGGACTAACATAGCCTAGGAGTGTGCACTTCGTATAAAAAAAAAAAACCACACAGCCCAGAGACCATTCACATTTATGCTTTATAAGAACTAGAATAAGTCCAGTTTATAATGTTCCAGAGGCGATTGATTTCAGAACTGAAAAATCAAAGTTTTTTTTTTTACCGTCGATGACTGAAACAGGATTTCGAAAAAGAAATTAAATGTTCTGTGAGTATTGTATGTTACGTTCAACAGTTATATGTTTTACAACTGTCAAATAATTATCGCAACACTGATACGAGTGTATGTTTTAAATGTAATGTAAAATAGTATACAACTATGATAATACAAATCGTACATTAACCTCAGTGTGTGACAGTTGCTTAAAATTAGCATAAGTATTGTATATTTATTCCGCTATTCTAGATATAATATTCACATGTATGATTATAGAATCAAGCCTATTGGTTAGTGCTGGTGACTACCGGTAAAACTAGAATGGTTAGAGATATAGTTATAACATAGTAAATGATATTTACATAATGTGGTATAGAGTAGATGTTACAGGGGGTGGGTACGTGTGTGTGGACTTGCAACGAACACGGTTTTCATTCATGTCGAAGCTGCATCAGGTATTCCGCGCTGGACGTCTGCTCGTCCGCGGAGTCCTGCTTGATTTATACGCTTGGACATCAAGTTGGAATGTCTCTCGGCCATTCCGTGCGGGTACCTAACGACGTTCCGATTGATAACCACCAAACTGGCTGCCATGTTTAGGAATACTTTCAGAGATCATACAAGAACGGGACATTTCGGCAGACACAGCAACAACTTTCAAGTATTTGTAATTACATCATCTCCTGTGGCAGTAATACAAGTCGAATGCATTTAATGATATATGTACATAGATAAATGATAAGACTAACAACTATTAGAACGTGTGATTTTACAGAGAAAATTAATCACTTTTTAATTAGAAAAATCAATTTGCGATCCAACAGCGTGCAATGCGAGAACTTTTAATAGCATACATAATGTATATGCGCGTATAATAAACACTTATTTAAAGACTATGAATGAAATTACCATCTTAAGAAGATGCTTGAAAGTGTGTATATCAAACTAAGTAATGTTGATCGCCTTCCATACACACAAACACACACGTAGGTACTTAGGCCTAGATTGCGTAAGCGTCGGAAAGCGAACGGATTTTGTAAAACGCAAAACAGAACAACATATTTCACGCAATTGTTTTTCCGCAATTAAAATAAAAATGTATGTTCAACATTTAAAATGTAAAATTATGTTAAACAATACGCGAGAAGGTAGGGCGATAATTATTAAAACATTCAACTTGTCAAAACACGTTGGTAAAATTGATGTGAAAACTGGATTGTGAACCAGGGCTTTCGGAATCTGTACAATACAGTCCGATGGATATCAGTTTCATGCTTACAGAGTAATTAATGTATCTGTGATAATTAATGCGTTCCTCTAATGATTGAATAACAAGAGGCGTTTCGGTAATAAATGTAGTGATGTATCAAAAATGTAGAAATCTGTTTTGCTACACTGAACCTGACATAGCTTCTAAGCTAATAATAGAAATTAATATAAAATTATTGCTTATTTTATGATATACAGATGAGATCTTTTTATTACTGATACAAATGATATTGCTAACTATTAAAAAAAACATTTACAATTGTTTCTATATCTCATATACATGATGATATGATCTTGTTTATAAATAATTTATACTACATAGCTGATTCGCATCTTAGTTAAACGATCAAGTAACTCATGAAAAAACATATATTCAAATGTTGTGCAGCAGAGTGCTTTTCAAACAACACCACAGGTAATTAACTAATGAGACGGTTTTTACACTAATCTACTCGCGTACGTACGTATATCAAATTATACAGTCGCATTAACAATGAATAATATATTTATTTTGAGAAAACAAACATTCATGAAAATTCATTTCATTATGAATTTTATAATGAGTGTGTTGTTTTCTTTAAATAAATTCAGCGGTTTTATCACATTTGTCATGTGTTGACAAGTACAACTTAGAAAAAAGATTTAATATTAATAAATTATGCGGGTCTTTGTGCTTCTTGGAAAAATCTCGGCGTTAATTTCTAGTTCTGGATAATTACAGAGTACTGGGAGAGCTTGTCCTCACACAGTAAGACATAGAAAATCCATCATGAAAGAGAAAATCTCGAGAAAGAGAGAGAGAGAGAGAGAGGAAAAGAGAATATGATGGTAAAGAGCAAACTTCCGTTCGTAGGTCCGTTCATTTCGTACGTACGAGTTCCTGGCGCACCAGTGGCTAACAGAGGCTAAAGACAATCATTAACTCAGTCAGCGTGTGTGAATACCACCACACAGTGCCCGTAATTGTCCTCACGGTTGGCTAACCTGCGACCAATCGACCAATTACATACGAGCATCACACTGAATACACACTGACATCTGTGGACGATAGCAAGAAGCCACTGGTTTACTGGAACACGTCGTAATTTGAGCGAGGATAAATCAAGATTCAGATCTAGCAAGTCGGATTGCAATAATTGTATGAGTGTGTGCGTGAGTGTGTATATTCATCCGTATGTGTGTTACATTAGGTCTGTGAATGTGTGTGAGATGCATAGAAAATTTATTTTTAATCTGACGTATTGTTGATGGCAGGGATGTGTTCTTCTCATTCCGTTTTTATTTCTTGTTTGTCTGCACGCCATAAGATTATTATTTCCTATTCTTAAATACTGAAGAATTATCTTTACTCACGCGAATCCACCATCATATTATGTTGGAAGGTACATCATTAAATTAATGATGAGTACATGGCAATCAATTTATACAAAGTAATAAGTAAAATAATTGTTAATGTTTTTAATGATTTCAAATTTGGCATTTTGTTCCATTTTATTTCAATTCTTTACATCTGGAAGAGTAATATCATTACCGCCGGTAAAAACGTTCAACATCAAATTTCAAATAATCGGTCAAAATAAAGAACTTGTCTCATCCAAAAGATTATCCGTTGCATCTGTATTTTACCCAGAATCCAGTGATTCTTTGCCAAGCTCATTTCTTGTACCGTTTGTGTGACTATCACCGCCTCCGTGATCATTGCCGGCTGCAAATTCTACAGATTTGCTATTGCTGTTGTTAACACTCCATCTACTTCATCTCCATTTAGATGGCCACGATCGACACTAGCGTTCTGTTCATTGACTCTTGCATTATTACCATCGGATCTTATTACTAGGTACACCGTTGACTTTAATATTGGTTACATCTTGAATTATTAGATTACCATCTAGTCGACTTTTGCTTGCACTATCAACTATAGAAAAATGTCTAATTTTTGTACTCATATACTAAAAATTTATAACGAAGCAGATATTTTATTGTGGCATATGTGCTTCCATAAACTTGTAACTTTCAATAATTTATCATGAAAGTTTAATCATATACAGATATTGTAAAAATGAAATCACCAAAAAACATGTCTTATGTCTGTGGATTTGTAATTAAATAATTACGATTTTTGCTTGCAGTACTTACGAGTTACATTTCCAACAAATGTCAACTTAGCTAGCTGCAATATTTCCATTTTACAAGGCCGCCAATCATTCGCGTGCATTTTTTTGCATTTCTTATAAATCGTAGCAGCGTATGGCGGCGGCTGCTTGGCGCAACAATCACGTAGCCGATCTCGTGTGGGGTCGCCGTCGTTCGTTATCCGGGACATCGGAATCGTAAGATGTCGGGATACCGGCCGTCTATTTGTTAGCGAATAATTGATTTTATTCGTTATTACTAGCTCGTGCTGTAGTTTCTGCTGCTTATAAATCTATTAATTGGCGTATTCCTCGATGCGCCCCGATATTTATTAACCATTGGTGTCTGCAAAAATGGCAAGGTATTTGTTGTCAGTCACGACGTATGACACCGTAAGCGTTTTTAACGATCCTACCCATAAAAGCGGTCTAAAATGTGATTTAGATTGTATTTGTTTCTATCTAAGGGGTACCTAGGTGCTTTTGTACACGACTCTAACAATCGACAAAGGAAATATTTTCATTTAAATAAATAAGTTCTGATGAAACTACACTGATAAAGGAAATGGAAACCCATAAGTAAATTCTTTTACTTGTTTATCTTGACAGTTTTAAAGAAAAAAATATAAATATACATGGAAAGAAAATATAACCGAAGTTAAATACAATCTAAATTTAGCAATAAAATATGTGAGCCGACAAAAATTGTAGAAATACTTTTCGTTTGAAATGTTCCAAGGCATAAGATAGATTCAAAGAACGAAGCGATATAATTGCAATCGTAAAGTAAGCCTATCTTCTGTGAAATCTATTTCTTTTTAAATACAACGTAACGATTATTATTCTTTTTATTTTTTCAAGTTTACAATCTTCACGGTAATTAAAACAATATGTCAAGCATCTGATCAAAGATATTTTGCACGCAATACGTTACGTCTTAAATAAGACACATGCCATGTGAGAAATACTTCCACTTAGAAGTAGGGTTAAGTGCGACAGTGGTAGGGTGTTTCAGTGCGTGTCACAAGCGTACCAACTTAATCACACGTGTACAGTAACATGAAACGTAATTATATAACCAGCTGTATATTTTCTCACAAAACCTTATATTATTTTTATTATATGTAGATTACATGTGATATTTCTATTATATGAATTAATTTAAATGTTATATGACAAATACATATCGGTAGATTAATAAATGTGTGATACTCAAACATTCTAAATAAAATAGTTGTTGTTTTTTCGCGTGGTTTGTAGGGTTAGGTCCACCTTCCAAAATCTTACGTGTCACTTACAATTATTACGTTTTTAAGGTACGTCTCACGCAAAGTAACTAGTACACGGATGTTATCTGCACCATGTCCTTTTCGCATGTGAGTTGTTGATTGCTGACACGCTTACGTACCAAATATTTTATACCCGAAAAAAGGGGTGACGTAACCAGGCCACTCTAAATCATTTTACTAATAAATTTTATGTTACGTTTTTCAAGAAAATTTATAGATGTGTATTTTACAACAAAACATATTGCTTGTTTTGTAGTTGTTATTTAAGTAAGATTTTTATAAATTTTTTATATCCAAAGTGCTTTATATAATTTGCAAATTCTACGAACCAGTTTTGAAATGTCGAAATATTATAATTTTAACTAGAAAAGAATAGGTTATACATGTTTTCCTGTAAAAATGTACCAGTACATATGGTCTGACCAATAAAAAAGCAATCTGACCAATACCGCGTGAGTGTGAGAGTGTGGGGGTCAGTTAGAGTGATCAATCAAAGGGCGTATTCAGGTCTGACGTTTATTGCTCCCCGATAACGGACATTTCACCGTTTAGGGGGGGAGAGACCTCAATGTTCCCATATGGGAGAATATGTTTCACCTGTAAACGTTTCTATACGTACAACATTGCACGGAAATACAAGTCCTGGCGAATGAATATTTTAATCTAAAATGATCAGCATGTAATTTGAAATGTATGATTAGGTGTAGAAAATAGACAAAATAGAGTTTTGTATTGTGTTCTGTGCTTGACATAAGGACTAAATATAGTTTCAAAGGATACAGACATTGTGACACACTTGAAGGTTATGTCATTTTTAACAAAACAGACAATTACCGAGTCTCTTCCTTGAAATTCCGCAATTAACCGCCTACAGAAGAGAGGTGTACCAGTCGGATTTGACACGTCAGGAATGCGCTTTCACGAATAGTTATGAATTGCAAATGTTCAAACACACACACATGTACACAGACTTATAAACATACGTACATATATAAGTACTCATAAACACATTTATCCTCTGCGTACTTATTAATTTATTTCCCAACGTAGGTTCATAAGACAAGTACGTACACACATATGATTTATTACGGACAATGTATTAGCTGTGAAGACGTTAATTGGTTGAATGTGTTTAGAGATATACATACGTATATATGTAGGTACTTATTCAACAACAGAAGATTATAGACGATTAAATAATATTTTCTCATAACAAATCCAATTAGCCATACTATAATCGTATCTAAAAAATAGATAATTAAATTAATTGGAATGTAATGAAGTTGATATATTATTATATGTAATAAAGATAGTATGGAAACCTTGATAATTTTAATTATAATTTTAACGATATTTAATAACGGATTTTTACAGTAAGTAGGTGTTACTTCCATGTTCTTGTAATCTGTTTTCCGATCAGTTTAACCGTACTGTATATCAAAAAATTGCAAGAACAATCTAATTATTTTCAAAAAAAAAAAAAATATAGTATTAACACTTTGAATACGGAAATTGTATTTTAATGAAAATTATCATATTGTATTTCCTTAAATTGTAACTAACGAATCTTGTTTTCAATCTTATCTTAACAAGCTGATAAAAAAAATTGAAACATTGAAATTTACTTGGAATAACATACGTTTCACTGGAAAATATGGCTAGGATACTATATAATTAAGTAACAAAATGCAAATAACAGTGTATTCATATCACTCATTACGATCGGAACACTTGTAATACGTTTAATTAGCTTATCAAAATATTTGTTAAGGCCCCGGGATCGCTGTATGCTGCTTAAAAACGACAGTTTTAAAATCAAATATCTCTTTAATGCAGCTATTAAGAGATCTGATTTTTTCTACATCATTAAAAAGGATTATGAACGTACTATCCCGCAATTTATTTATTTCATACCATTTGACTATATTAAGAAATAAATGTTTGAATATTACTAATTTGTCAATTCCGTTTCGGATAAGACTCTCTTCACAGGATAAATATCGAATATTTTTTGCAGCACACATATAGCAAACACTGTCCTCTACAATAGTGGATATTTTATTTTTTGATCAACCATCAATTAATTGAAGAAAAGTCAATTTTTGTTACAAATCGAGGAACGGACGAACACAAAATAATTTTTTTCTCGTTTACTAATGACAATATCGCTTTAAAAATTATCCATTGCTGTAGTGGTTCACTTTCTACAAACAATATATTTTTTTTGAAACAATATTCGTGCTAGTATCGGCGTCTTATCCAAAACGCGAAACTGTCCTATACTGCCCTATGTTAAATTTAGTTCCAGAAAAATGCACCACGTGGCGTAGTGACCTTTTACTTGTCAGAGTTTTGGGAATGTACTTTTATGACAGGCAATTTATCGGATTATTCTATTGACAATGTTTTCATCAATGGCTCTAGCCTTTCGTATAGAATACTTTACAAATTTGTATGTATACTAACGTGGCTGTGAAGATATTTCATTCTAGGCTAACCGAGGAAAAATAGGAGATAACTAAATAAAAATATTGCAGAATGTAGAGAATTAATTTCTGCATCTAAGACAGTAATGAGATTTAATTTTTTGATAATACATAACTAAAAAAAAAAGTTTTAATTTCTTGAAAATATACTTTACATAAAATAGTCATTTTATTGACTTGATATTAGTCCATATTTTTTATTTTTAACTCAAATACGTTTTTGTTACATATTTAAAAAAAAATCTGATTATATCTAAATGAGACGAAACATGTTGTAATGGAATATTTATTTCAATGAAAGTAATAGAATGAATTAATATTTTGTAATGTAATTACATGTTTTATAAGAACAGCTATTGAATTGAAACAAATATACAAACTGTAACACATTGTAACTCAAAAAGTTTGTGTTTTACGAAATTAGTTTTGAGATTATCCGTGCACGGTTGAACCGCAATTCTGGAGCAACAAAGCGATTCTTTGCTTTACGATAAATTGGTGTTATGCAAATTAAGAGAAACCAGAAGGAAGAAAGAAGCCATGTCATTGAAACAGAAGTCAATAAAAGACTATTTTTCCTAAACATTTGTAGTTTTTGTTCTTCATTTATATATCTTCTATTTAGTGTACACTGTACAGTTATACAGTTTATACCAGTATATCTGGCTTGCATATGTGTACTTTATTTATCCGTTGTTTTTGATTATCTGCGCCGAGTCTCGCCACCATTATCGCGAATAATCGAGTCTACTGTAATGCAGATTATTGTTTTAATGTCAGATTATAAGATAGCTAATTTAAAATTAAGGAGTTTTAGAAATTTAGAATTTAGAGGTTGTAATATTACTAAATATAGCATTTTGAATTTAATTTCTGCCGTTATAAAACATGCAAAATTAATTCTGTTTATTGCTTTTAATGTAGAATTTTATGCCCTACAACATTTATTTGAAGCTTTCTTCTCTAAAATTATAAGGGAAGCAGGAAATTATAAAAATATGATTTTACATGTTAAATTCCTATGTTCCGGTGTCACGGTCACCACCCGGTATATATGTATATATATTTATTTCTTAGAATTAACAATTATTATAAATGCTAAAAATCCATGACCATTGCTTTACTCTACTTTATTTGAAATAGATAATACCTTATAATTACAGAAATTTAGAAACAATTCGTATTTTTAAGAATAAATTCGAAAAATCTCTTTATTTATTTTATTAAATAAATATATACTGAAAAAAGCTTACAGAATGAAACGCAATATATTGAAAAATAGATATAGATTTCATATTTTTCCATGTCTAATTCAGATTTAAAACTCGCTTCAGTAAACAGAAATACTTCTATTCACTGTACTTCGGCATACACGAATTCATACCCATAGTTCTATTGTCCTAGTTATTACCCCTAACTGAGATGTTGTAAATCATAAGTACACTTAGCGAAGCAAGTTTTCTTGTGACCACGACGATCACGACGACATCTAACAGGCCAGAAACAAATGAAACGGGCGATCCCGGGGCCTTAATAAGCGGTAAGACCTTTTTTTTAACGTCGAGCGTCGGTAAAGTTTTGCGCTGGCCGTCATTGAGCGTCGGCGTAGGTACTTCATATAGATGTATGTGTGTGTGTGTGTGTGTGTGTGTGTTCATTAGTTTAGGTGAGAGACCGTATCTGAGAAAGCGATTCACTTTTACTAGTAAGTGTTAGAAACACGCACATTGCCACTTAATCACAGAGTGGGCAGTATTACAGTGTACAGTCAATTTGCATACAATGTTTTCGTCATTGTATGTATGAAGAATTCGTGTACTGTACCAAGAAGAATCAATTCTTGGAAGTATTATCTTTACTTTATAGAAACTATAAACCATCATATCCGTTATAAACATAATATAAATTATTGCACGCATGTAATTTGGCATTTGATGTTGTTTGTTTGTAGTTTAGATAATAAATAGTTAAACATATTGTTGAAATATCTGTTGTTATAACCCGGAAGACCCCGCCATGACGCGGACTAAACTGCGCACAACAATGATCGAGCAATGTGTAAATTTTCAAAGACTGTTGAATATTAATGAGACGAAAAGACAATGTTTCTTGTACGTACTTGACATATATAGCAATTGGGTGTAACGGAAAATATGCGTATTCAACACGCACGCTTTAGTACATATGCGTCCACATACCCATATGTCACGTTGGCCGATAGATGGCAGACGGGTCGCCAGTGCTTTGTTCTCCTATGTGTTGTGCCATTGTTTCTTATGTTTGGTTGTCAACGATAAAATTGTCACTTGTTTCGCATAAGTTTCCAACGGACATGGAAAAATGCAGTTGTTAATTGCCGGTAGCAACGTTGAAATGTTAGGGGCAGTCAGGTTGAATGAAAATTAATGCTAATTTTACCGATAGCTATTCTAAACCTAGTTACGTACGAATATGTTTAGTGGAGTTTTTAGTTTAACTTTGAATACTAATCGCGCTTTAATTGAATTTAATGTCGTAAACTAGATTCCATCAAATTTATTACCTACTTCCAATGTGTTAAAGTAGTACTCGTAAAAAGTAATATTCACTTATACAATATTAAGTCAATTTTGAAAAAAAATATGACACAATTCAAATCTATTTTCTTTATTACAGTAAAATAATCTAAATATAATACTTGTATAATACAGGTAGTTTTTTTGAATTATTTATGATTTCTGCGAGCAACTATTTAATTACATAACAAAATACACACTAGTATAAAACCCACAAAACCATTAAATTTACAAAATGAAATATAGATTAAGAAGTATGACGTTAGTAAAACCGCAAACGATACAAAATTATAACGATTTATATAAAACAGAACTAGGAATAGATACAAAGTAAAGGCTACAGTCAAATAGTCGAGTACAATTATTTTCTATAACATGTGTTTTAGGGAACGCACTTTGATAGAGATAAATATCAGTGGACCATGTGAGTCTAGGGTCAATCACAGTGTACAACTATGTGGTACACGTAGTGTCGATGCAATAAAACGTAAAAAAGAGCCGATTATCCCTAAAACATGTCCGAATTTGTACACGAGAGGTAAGTAAGTTATTCAGCGCATGCGATGCGTTAGCGGGCAACGCACGAAGCAGGTACGTGCAGGAACAGCAGCGTGTCGCATCACAATATCATACCGGTGTCCACCGTCGGCTCGCCAAGCAACGCTAAGCGACGGTCAGCGTCGTAGTACACAACCACGACGCTTCCGAATTGTAACGCACCCATAATAAAACTACTTTTCATGCAAATGCTCTAATCTTTCTATTTTGTTATAATTATAAACGCATTGTATAGTTCATACGGGTGTTTATAATATTACAGTTAAAATTACAGGTTTTGTTTCTACTGGGTGCCACAAAAGTGACAAGCCATAACAAATTATACACCTTTCATTCCGATCAATTCACGGTGACATGAGAATTTCACTAAATAAATCACGAACAATGGTTTGGATTGTTTCAACTTTCAAAAATGTCGCCACGATTACAGAACGCGGCCGAACGCCTGCTACAAACGTATACCAGTAGTACTCAAACAGTAGCTACGAACATTATTTAGCATAAATTCTAAAGGCTATAATAATTAGAAAACAATTATTATAATATAAATTATATTATAACAAATTTATAAATTGAATATTATATTTTCAGTTCCGAAGTTCATCGTCAATATTATTAAAAAGAAGTAATATGTCCGTTTTATGAACTCGTCAATTTTAGTTAAGATCATAACTAAAATTGACGAGTTCATAAAACGGACATATTACTTCTTTTTAATAGTTTATAAATTCATAGTAAGTATAAGATTTCATTATTTTGTTTGTTTCAATCAATTATTTGATTATATAAAGCATGCTTTTATTAAATCAAATTTTCTAAATATATCTAATGCAAGTAATAAAAATGTTGGATTGAATTTCATATTTATAATGATATAAAATAACTGGCGAGTTTAAAATATGTAACATTTTGAGAGGCACTTGGTGTACCACGAGGACGATCCAGCTAACCGAAGCGCGTCCGTGGCCTGGCTCATGTCACGTACCGTGTGACCGCGACGACGATGGCAGAGGACACGGTGACGGAGAGCGGACTATGCATGTGTGTATGTACCCATACATATGATTACATACAAGCAAGTAAGTCACGTGGGGGCCAGGAGGCTAGGCAGGCATGCGGGCGCCGCCACAGGACGCGTGGAGGAGTGTCCTCGACAGCGCCATCATCGGTGAAACGTGCGAGGTCACATGGCTCACAGACAACAACAACAACTGCTACCGGTATAGAGCAATCCATATAACGTATGACCAAATGTACAAAATATATATTTGATTTCATTATTCAGTTCAGCCACTGGTGACCTTCGCAATAAACAACGTATGCAAGTAAGGTTAGGAATCATCAGTCATATTTATACCACTGTATTCAGTAATAATTCAGATAAAAACCTGTAGATGAGAAATCAAATGAGGAGTGTAAAAGTAATGTGTAATTGAAATTGAAAACAAAATCGTTAAACTATTGTGCAATTATCTACGCATTTATATAACTGTTATTTAATTTTACACATTACACAAACACTTGGTATATTAGCAGTTACTAATTGAATAATTAACAACAACACTTTAATAAGTAATTCACTGTTAATTACTAGCAGTTGTGGATAATTGGTATTAGAATTACTTCAGTGTGTATTTATTTATCATCGAGTAAGAAACCAATATGGCGTCGGAAATGTATGCGTGCGACGCGTCAAGCCGCCCCCCTCCCACAACCCGCGAAGCGAGAGCTTGTATGACCGCCATATTGTCACATGTTAACCTCAAAATCTAAATGGTCACGTGACAAATCATATTACGTATTAAGAACTACAGTGCAAACTACAATATTAGGTATAATTAATTAAAGACGCACCCGCGTAACATTGAAGACTCAAGACGGAAGTACACCCGTGACACGTGACGCACCACGTGGTCAGAGCGAGCCAAGGAGATGTGGTCGTGACGACGGGGATATCGCGCGTGTTAGGTGACACACTGAGTAGTGGTGGTGATGGTGGTCGTAATAATTGAAAGTAAACCACCATGACGATGTTGTCTAGGTGCTAATACACCAGGGGTAGACCACCACGTCGCGACGCAAGAGACACGTGACCGTTCGACGTCTGCCGCCAGAGTGCGTCATCACCAACGCCCTTCCCAATTTTATACCACCGTGTCGAGGCTACAAAGAGGGGGCAAAACACTTTTTATTCCATCCAGTCTCAGTCGCTCATCTGCAAGTCGGATAACACACCTAATTATCAAGTTAATATGGCCATTCTGTATGGCCGTTGGAAAGAGGTTTAGATTTGGTTTTCGTCGCCGAGCGAGACGGCAGTAGCGGGCGGCGCGCGCGTCCAACAGAGACGGCACGCCACATTGATATTATAAGTAAGTTCAATAGCTGTATTCATTTGTAAACTAAGGCCGGTATATATTCAGAGGGTAGGGTAGGAACTCATGTATGTTTCATACAATTTAAAGTACTGTTATATTCAGCGTCGGGACGGCGAACGCGGACGACGCCAGCGCATAGCACAGCGCACACGGATCACGATCGTGTGCGAGAGCGAGAATACCAACAATGTTGGCTGGGTGAACAACAGAACAAGAAGAAGGTAAGGAGAAGGACAACGATGACGACGTCGAGAAGGATTTTCACAAGCTGGTTCGGTAACGACTTTGTAATGGTTCCTGATGTTATTCTTTACATTTGCAACACGTACCACTCTACTGTGCCATAATGTGCTGCCAACATCAAGAACAGCGAATACCAACCTACTAGTCTGGCCAAGCAACAGTTCGACCAGCCAGGCGACAGAGTTGGTATTGTCTTCACGTGTCTCTTCCGTCAATGTTTTCATTAACCTCTAATAGCGTAACAGCAGAACGGACAAAAAACCTACGGACCGCATACGTTCCTGCCTGTGGAGACTTCAACGCTCTCATCAGCTGCACGCACAATACATGTATCCACTGGATTGCTAGCATGCGCGCACAGCACATCTACTCTAGAACAACGTATTGCATCAAGAGATACACAGTGGATCATCTGGACAACATTGTGTGAAAATACAGCGAGCAGTAAAAAAGCACACAGCACGAACCAGCAACGACTATTGTATCGTTAGCGACCTAGGTTAGCGGGGGTGAGGTTGATTGTACAGGGTGGTGTGGGGGTTGCGGAATGCAAATCAGAATATGCAACGGGAATAAGAAAACGGGGAGGAATACATAATTCAAGATGTAAATTAGAAATAAATTAAATATGAAAATTATGGTAGGAAAAAGAGGCGAATTGATTATGTATGCAGCAAGGAAAAATTAAACCCCCTAATGAAAAATATGCTTTTCCTACTGGCACACGCTAAGGAAAATTACTTTGTGGGCGTTTAACTCTACATCAGTTGATACGGGAAGTTTTCGCGCGGCCAATGTTGCCCAAAAACACTCGTAAATCATTGAAGAAATCTAGGCCCCCAGGTAGAAACTCATTAATTGAAACCATTTATATCCAGACTGTGTTCCACTGAAAAATCGCTGTACTGAATATTAAACAGAAATCTACATGAATTCACGTATAGAATCGCAGACAATCATGTATGTTTCAAGTGGAGTTCATCTAACAACTGATGGATTCTTTGCTAAACCTTTATGTTTCCATGAAGGTTAAACGTAGAGTATCACTTTAACGAGGAACACTCAAAATAACCTAAAAATACTGCGGAGCATAGTCACATACTTGAGAAACGTAAAGGGTCCTTGGGAATAAACACCTAACCTGACCCCACTATACTAAAACACACACATACACTCGTATGGCAGAGTGGTGAACACGGTTTCATTTTCCAATATGGCGCTGGTATTTGCTGACGTAGACATCCGTTCTTGAGGATCTCACCGTACTTCCGGCAGCTCCACGGAGGTATATAACGCTGTCGGTGGCGTCGGGCTGTGGAACCGCAGTAACCCAGGGATAAGCCGCGCATTCACATGTATGAATTCAGCACATCAACAGTCAAGTGTGTCCCCGTATAAAATATACCATAAGTTCAATTCGGCGTCTCTCGCTCGCTCTCTCTGCTACACATTGACGCCACCACAATTCCTGCTCCCTAACCGTTTGCTCTTCTGTCGACACCTACTACTTCTTCTTCATTGTCCCATTCGAACATTTTCATGCCCAGGACATCAGGACGTTTTATATGAACGTTGGAAAATAGTTTTGGTAAAATTGTTTTCTTTAGTGTCAAAGCAAATATTACAAGAAAATGTATACAGTATCAAGTAGCTATCTGTAATGTTCAAATATAGAAAAATAAATATTACTTTTCGATAATGACAGTGACGTTTGATGATATAAACTAAGAGTACACAAAAGACTTATATATGGTGAACATGCCCCACACACTCACACTATGCGTAGGAAAATATATTAAAATATACAGTTAGGGCTGTGGCAGCAGCAGACAGCGGAGAATATTTTTTGTCGAGACGGAAAGTCGGATTTAGAGATAGAATTCCAAATGTTATCCTGGATTTACCAGTGTGACACATTTACGCACATATGGCAGACTAACGCACTCTATTATTGTCACGGGGAAAATGTTGTATCAGATGTTATTAAATAAAATATCATTCCAATCGAACTAACCCAAATTTGAATTTACAATTAAATTATCTGGTGAGCAGAATGATTCGTTTATTTCTTTATAATAATTCCCTTTATAAATAAATTGTTAAGATTTTGAAAATCTTTGTTTTGCCGATTTGTTGTGACATTTGAGGATATATAGTTTTCTTCTTTTTATTGATACAGTTATTATTTTATGAGTTTCATATAATAGAAAGGCAGGCTATAAAAAATATTGGTATTTTTTCTGGTTGCCGTAAAAAGTTACAGTTTCGCCTGTCTTCTGGATCAAAGTGCCAAAGCATTACATAAAATAAATGCGAAAATTATCGCACACCATTCAGTGCAGCCGTACCCTGTATGACTTCACCGGAACAGGAAGTTATGATCTTTTCATATACAAAGAGATCCTTTATCAGTAAATCATGCGATGTCACACATGAATATTGTACATACATATATAGAACATGCAATATATAACATAACATATTCTGCAAACTGAAAATAATGTTTATATTTTATTTAGCAATGCCTGTATTTAATTTTTTAACCAATGAGTAAGAGTCAAATATACAAAATGATAAAATAATGACACTTTAGAATAAAATTACTATTAAAATGGATTTCTACTAGATCAACGACGAACTTTAGTGTTTAGATAAAAATATAAATTACAAAATTCAAGACAGTTAAAGAAAAAACTTCAGTATTACATGACGATGTTTAATACAGTCTGAAAATGTTGAAATAACGCATTTTAATTGGTAGCGTGTTAGTATCTACATTTAATTAATTAACGATTCAAGGACTTGACAATTTTTAAATTGTGTTAAATATTCGTTAATGCGTTGTGTCATAGTGGGAAATGTTTAAAAATCTATTACACAATAAATATATTTAATTACAAAGTCAATGGTAGTTGTTATTTACGTGAACAAGATGTTCCGATTTTTTTTAAATTTATAATGAACCGTGTTATTACGTAAATTCAGTAAAGAGATTGTGTTTGTTGACAAAACTTTAGTCCCTAGACAGATATATACAGTTCTCTTATATAGTCTGGCAAGAATTGAGTACCAACGGTCGAAGTGAAGAACGAGGAAATGGTCTTTTGACGAATCGATGGTCAGTAGGAAATACTCGCGGTGGCCAGCCTGATAACTTATGGATACTGATGACCTCCAGCAATGAGCTTCGTATCTCCTCTTGTGCCGGGTGTATTCGTTACGTTCGCTTATTTTACCGCACCAAAACCAATGCGATGTGAGGGAGGCAAAAGCGAAGGGTGCTTGTTAAAATAAATTGAACGTTATCAGAAAGCTCTGTCGAACGTTCCGAGTCTGCTTGTATGTTTCTTTGCAGAATAAGGAAACTACATTTGGAGAATCTTAATTAACTCATACTAACATATAAATATATTCTGCAAAATATAGATTTCTTGTATGAATTCTACACTACATATATTCGCTTTATTCCTGATGCAGATTATGAATTTATTATTTGTTACGTATATATATATATATATATATATATATATAACGCTGATATGATATATAAAAGATTTATATGTAAGTTTTAACCTATATATATAAAATTCATTTTGATAAGTTTACGAACTTTGAGCGCAGTTTGCTCGTAATAGAATTACAAAAAAAGTCGTAGTAGTTTTCCCGTCGTCGTTCGCTGTGTATATCATCGTATTTCGACAATTTACGAAAAACCAACATCAATTCAGTTTAACATGACAACGGTACGGGCATTTACGACGTAATATTTTACCAGAACTATTTCAATTACTGGACGGTGGAGAAGAGTGCTGTGGTGGCCGTCGACACAAGAAGAATCTATATATACATTTTCATCTTTGACCGTCCGTTTCTGCTGTGGCAGGACCATAAAAAGATATAATATGAAATATATCCTGAGCAGCGCTTTTCTTCGTGTGTATATATCACGGGACCAAGTCGGCCTTCACTGTTCATTCAATATATCCTTATTTCGGGACAATTTTATGTGTTTATTATACCGCAACGGAGTTCATAACCCGCTACCGGCTCTGCGCGCTGTAAATTCTCGGATGTTCGCCCTTCAAAATGGGCAAAAGTTGTTGCTATGAGTTGCAAAAATGTCCCATATTCCTGTCTGCTGTGCGACCTGTCATGATCCATCCAGTGATGCCTTTGCTCTGCTGCCGCAACCGACATACTGTGCAATATCTTGTTTTATGTACCTCTAGGCCACGCTAACTGGCTGTCCTTCCATGTGGAACACTAGGCTTTACTTTTATGAAATGTTCATATTCTAAATAGAAACTTTATCCCAATGCTAAAACATTGATGAAAAATTCTTTACAAAATACAACAAGAATTATTATCTTGAAATTCATACCTATTTTCGTAAAATAACGACAAAGATGGAAGAATTCTAACAAATTTTACGTTTTCCTTTAAATTTGATACGGGTATCTTATGGACAGTGCTGTACAAGTTGCTACAACATCCATAGATTATGTAAATCATTGTACAACTTTTCTTTTAATGCGTTACATTTCGCTAATACCTATCTCTGCTTAATAATTCAGAGCTTTTCGAATACTTGAGAGAAAATTTAAAAGTTGAGAATATTTCATGTTTTACGAATATTTAAATGGTACTTTATTTTAAATTAATTCCTATTAACATAGATTTTTATACGCTAAAAATATATTTTCATTTTAAAAACAATTATAGTTCTACTGAGAAAAAAAATTCATCGTGAATGCTTAAACTTTCTTACAGCGAATAACATCAGTGATACAAATACATAAGAAAATGGTGAATGGAGAAGGAATGGAAAATAATGATGTGTGAAAATGTGTTGTACAGTAGTATATGGCGTGCTCTGAGTGCGTGCAAATTAAAATTATAACGTCCTTCACGAATATTCCTCCGTGTAGGGTGAATATTATTATTGTTTTTCTTTTACATCATTATACGGATTTTATCTTTTGAAAAGATTTTTTTATTGCTTTTTTACTTACGCTCGATATGATGAAGTGTGAACATTGTATCCAAGGTTATGATTATCATCTAACATCGGCTGCAACATTTACGAAAGTCAAACAGTAAATGATTCTAATAAAATGACTTTCAGCGTAATGAAACAATGATTAAATTCAGAAGTTAGATAATTGTTTATTATTGTCAATCAATTATATCCCTGGCAGTAAATGTATTTTAAAAATAACTTTTGTTTCATTGAATTATGTAATAACATACCATGAACATTTACCATACCAACTCATTTACAAGAGAGAAAACAATAAAATGTGTAATAAGAAATGATTTAATCAATTACATGTACGAATTCATCAATATTAAAATCATCGGCACAATGTAACTTGAAGGCATGCGCAAGGAAAAGGAAGTACAACAAGTATTCGTCCTTGAGATTAGCATAGTCCTGATTTTTATGTAAAAACATGAACGAATTAAATTACAAATTGATCCGGCTATGAATATGAATACGAAGCTTACAGCGCACACTTAGCATCGACAGTAGGCTAAAGGTGTGTATACACGGCACACATATGCAATGAATGTCTGGAATAACGTAGGCGAACACATACGTGGAATTATTCCTGAAGAAGAAGAACCTCTAACACACACAGGCGTACATACTTGTTTTCTTCACGGGGATTTCGAAATAAACTTCTTGTACATTTTTACTGTAATTAACTTTGGTATATAAAACTTGTATAATAATGCTTAGAAGACTATGTAATTCATTCTACGTATTTCCAGCGTATAGATAATTATTTGAATTACATCTGTATTTGCAATAATATTTTATTACGACACTTATTCACTATTATATTATGTATTAATGTTTTGAAGTACGGTTTTGAAGTATCATTTTGAAACGTCTGTTTTTTGGTTTATAATGTACAAGTAATTGAGGCCACCCCAGTATCGACGCTGTATATGAGAAGCGAAAGGGTCCAACTGCCACAGTGACCGAACGAACCGTTGATAAGTTATGCTAAAATATTGTAATGAAATGTATCTGAGATGAATCTCTGAGCAGTTTTTACTCGCATTTCCTTCCGGTCTGTAATTACGGCCGCGTCAAATTATCTCATTATCTGTCGGTAATAATGAGAGCCTGTGTACCGACCGTCTCCGACATGTGTGACGCTTCGCTCTGTGTGGTACATACACACATAGTATACGGGATTTCAACGACAGAGATATATGTACACTTCATAATTTCATTTCACGCTTACAGTTTTTCTCTTTGTTTCATTTTATTCCACACACAGAATGTTTATTCTACTAGTATTTCGTGTAAGTAATGTAGACAAAATTATAACAATTATATAAGGCCAGATTCAAGTATTACTAATACATATTTTAGACTATTCCATTTAGATTGCGTAATATATAAAAATAAATTCAGTGTAAGAAGAATATTCTCATATAAAACATAAATATTTAGCAAACAGATTCGAATATAATAGAAAATATATCATTTTATTTACATGTCTCACTACTACTATGTAAATTACAAAAAATCGCTAAATTATTACAAGAAACATGTTTGCTCAAAAACAAAGAAAATTCTTTCCAGTGACGCAAGTAATCTGCGAAACGGCAAACGAAGCCAAAAAGCGAGATGGTTCGGCAGAGGGCTTGAAGTTGAAAGGGCGCGCATTTTAAAAATTCCACCCACTAAAGACAAATATTTGTTGAATTCTTATTAGTGCGCAATTTTAAAGCAAAGGCCGTGTAAGCGGAAATCAACATTAAAGCGGGGAGCAAAGTAGAGTTGTGCAAAGAAGAAGACGAAGAAGAAGAGGAAGAGGCGGAATAGGAGTTTGTTTATTTTGAAACACTCTTGAATATGCCATTAGCTTACTGTTTGTATTCGGACTCTTTGGAGAGTGCAAGAAGCAGAAATTATTTGAAACTAAAATATATGCTTTGGTGCGTTGATACATTCAATATGATTGTTGATGTTTTCTCTAGAATATTCCGTACTATGCAAATGAATTGCGTCATGAAAACACGTCTGATAAATCTTTTACGTTATTTTGTTGGACAGAAAATCCATTTTACACGCTTAATTTACACCATCAACTATTTCACATAAAAAATAAAATAAAAGGAACCGATTGTTTTATGGTGTGTGTCCGTTGAACTCGGGTGCGGAACCATGAAACAAACAGCGGGCAAGGTGCACACTTGCACCTGTCCGAGCAAACAAGGTGTTTCGCCCAATTTATCCTCCTCAGTAGGTCGTACAGGAATTATCGCGGTGTAGTAGGAAATAGATATATGTATGTGTCTTAGCTTATACTACAGTTGGACATCTGTAAAATCTATTCCGTCCACAAAGAATACACATTTTCTTTTAGTGACTTAAAAACCTAATTAAGCACGAACAATGGAACTAAATGCGTTTTGTTGGTTAGTGTTTGGTGTCTGACAACGTTGTACACGTGTACAATTGCTTGACATTGGAGTTCAATGTGAGCTGAATGAATTATTAGCAACGGTTTCTTTTTATTATACTTCGGTAGTTTTTACTGACATTTCTGTAAGAATATACGTATATTATTAATTAAAGAACAATTGTTAGTATATTCTATAGTATATTTAACAAATATATTAAGTAGTGTTTCGTATTATGCACTCTAGGAACGAAAGAAATTAGTCTGCGTGTAAAAAGTGTCTGATGCAAAATATGGCGATGACATTGATAAACGGACCGAGATAAGATTTAGTACAACACCGTGGTTGAAGTAACTTACGTACTTGTGCATGCTGGACATACGTTCTAGAATTGTCTGATACGGGGCTGCAACTTATCAGGGATGTAACACTGTGTACGTTGTTGGGTGTGTGTATCAGTAAGCACAGTTGTAGCAAAAACTCGACCAGCTCGGGGGTGAATATGTTTAACAAAATAAAAATAACACCCCTTTGGGAATATTCTTTAAGCAAATTTATGACAACACACACACACAAGCACAACCTCATCTATCTTTTTCAAAACTCACGTTTATTAAAATAATTTATTTGTTGTACTAGAATTTTGATATAATTTTATATAGATATGGTTAGAGAAAGGGCTACTAATTTGTATTTAAGTGTAATTATATCTTACATAAAACATGCGTGACGTGTGACAAGAATAAGCGAAACACAAGCGAGGAGAAGACACGGTGCCTACACGGGACTTCCAAGGCGGCAGGTGCAGCGGCCAGCCGGCTTGCACTAGAGTACACACAAATATCAATCCGATGTGGAAGTTTGAATGTATGTTTATTAGTCAGGCAATGCCACCCGGCCACACGGAGCTGGCTATGTATGTAAGCTACTATCACCTTGTGCTCACGCGGTTAAACTCTTTTGATTTTTGTTCGTTTTACGAGAGCTATTAACTCTGATGAATGTGAAAATAAGTTTCGGGATGCATGGTGTGTCATTTATAGCCAGTATCGTACTGCGCTGGAGATTTATTGCACAAAATTAAATGCTGTTAAAATTTTAACTGTTAATTGTACGAAAATAAAACAATATCAAAGATATTCTAGAACTGTTTGTCTTGTAAAATAAATAAGGTATACTTGAGCATAAGTTAAACATCATTACGTATACAAATCAGAAACAGGCGAGGAAGATTATTTGAATTAACATACAATTACTGCTACTGGTTTTATCCGCTAGAAATGATGATCGTAGATTGAAACTGAAAGGTACCTGTGTCGATGGTAAGCTGTTCGCTATGTACTATGCGTGTGGTCAATTTGAGGAAGAAATCAACCTCCGAGGCATTATAAAATGTGCGATCATTAAAATTCTGTTTTATAATTATTGTGTTTTGAAATTCTGCTGCAACAGTATAGTATAGTTGCTAACAATAAAATCCAACACATAGATGATCTTAAAGGAGAATGAAAAATTAATATTCATTTATTAATATAAAATTATTTACGGCAATTTTAATTCACTGATTTGCATTCTACATTGTTACCGCTTTGTGGTAGGTCTGTGGCGAATAACTTGTAGCCTTAGTTACGAATTCTTTATTTGTTATTTAATATTGAAATATCAGTGTGATATTTTCATAGAGTATAATTACTATGATTGGCTAATAGAAGAAAAATACTAAATGTACAATATTTCAATACGGCTACTAGGAAATATTGCTTGTAAGTTTGTTTATTAGATAAAACACAATTGTTAATTCTAAATAACGGAAAACTCACGACAGGGAGCAACCATGTTTGGTTCATAGTTAGATAAAAACAAAATGTCTTCAGTTACGGATGGTTCACACCGACGAGTTGGCGTGCAATGTTCGCATGGTTACGTACACACACACACGCGCGTAGCAACATGAAACAAGCGATGGTGTTTGTGTGGCAACGACGCGACGGACTGTTGACTGCTCCACGGAAACGTCACGGTTGGTACCGGCATTATGAGCTTTATATATAGACATGATAAAGACTTGCGGGGTGATATGGACACGCATGTGATAAGCCGCGCGTCAGCCAAGCGTGACTTAAAATGGTGATGCTGGCTAGACCGAGCGAAATACCTACATAGGATTGTTGTTCCGACGAAAGTAACGTTAAATGTCTATAGAATTAAAAGTTATTAATCTGACAAATGAATTTCGTTATTCCTAATACAAGAGCGAGTAACAAACGCTAGATTAAATTCAGTCTACGTAGATAGCAACTTATGGTGGTAGATTTGAAATATATAAATTCGCACACACGCAGAATGTAATAGTGGAAACAGCAGTCTCCCCGTAACTGGAGACAGATACATATCAAATTAGTACAATTGACAGGCACCGTATGGCGCGCGGAATGGTTCCACCGCCGCCAACCGGACAAAAGACATGTCGGACCGGAACCGCGATTCCGGTCTACCGGTAACTGAGCTGAGTGAACGCCGTCGTTGCAGGACGGCATCTGTCGTCAGAATGAATATTTATAAATCGAACTGTTTAGCATATTATCGTTAGCTGGGATCGGTCCCCACAAACTCTGGTGTGATAGCCACCGCTGCTGCTGTTGCTGGTGTGTTGGAATGCTCGCACACCATCACCACCATTTCATCACTATTATTTGTGCAACGGACAATTGAAATTTGCCGGTTTTTTGTTGATTCTGTTCGTATTTTGTTTGGTGTTTGTTTTTGTTTTTTAGCGGAATGATTCCAATTATTGGCTGTTTCCATAGATAGATGACACGGAAAAGTCAACATTGAATTGTGACTGTTTTATGTAAATGTAATATATGCGTGTGTTTTATGCCGATACGTGTGGAAACAAATGAACATGTTAGTTTTTATTTTTCGTTTGTGTTTCTGTTTTTTTTTTCTCTATGCGTGTATGTGTGTTTGTTGAATATGTTTTGATTGTATTATTCGATGTTATGGCATTAATTTTGTGTTTCTACATACAATTTTGCTGATTATATGAACAAAAGCTACAGTTTTTCAATGATTAGTTGGTAAATTATATTCATGTTAGCTAATGTACCCGTTTCGGTATTTGTAATTTATTTTCAATGTACATAAAATAAATATTCAGATTTTATTTATTTTATTTTGGAATTAATTTCTAAGATTATAAGAATATGAAGAATTTTTTGAAAGGTCATATACAGGATATTTGTAAATAATTAGATATCATCGCAGATACATCATCATTTTCAGCAATATTACTTTCCATACATGTGGAATTTTAATTACGAAATATTTTACGTATACATATATCAGAGATTGTTGATGATATAATTGGAATAACTGACTGATGTGAACTATTTATTAATGAAATTTGATTTGGTGAAATGACGATGGTACAAGATTATGCTATATCTAATATTAATACCTAATACTCCTATTCAAATAGCTTCTCATTAAACAAAGTAAAGAAACTTACCAAGTTCCGAATTTGGCGGCGACGGCGGCGGCGGTAGCGACGGTGGTGGTTCTAGGTAAGAACGTTCGCAGCGCTCTCTGTTACCGACTTGCCTGTCGCCACTGGATTTGCATATCGAACAGCAGAGACTTCTAGCGGCAGTCTGTAACAACCAACATTCGCCAAATCAATAAATTTTGTTTTATTGCAAATAAATTTAGTGATGTGAATCTAATTTGTGGTTTTATCGGTATTTACGCGATGCACTATTTCACTAGTGTAATTTATAAAACATGTGTTGGCAATATACACTGCATTTAGCAGGCGGGCCGACAAGTGGTGGGTTGGCTGGTTTTATAATATTGTATCGGGGTTAGAGTTACACGTTGTTACCAGTTTGTTACTACATACACATCACACTTCATTTCACTTTTTACTACCGTATTTGTAGCCTGCATAATATCAGCGAATTAATACGTGACAAATTATAGAACTATTTCTATTTACAATTTATATTTCCTTATCTATAACATGTATCTACCCGACTCCGGCCTTAACCATATGGGTATGGCATGTTTTTTTTTTTCTAACATGCAGAATTCATTATATGAACTTTATTATATTTATCTAGAAACGATATTTCATTGGCTGTTGATTGGTCTACCAGAAATCATAAGTAAAAATGAAAAAGTATATAAGGAACAAACAATACAATATTTGGAATATTTATTTGCTATAAAATAATTTCTAAAATTACTTTTTTAATTGCCAATTCTTCTTAGAAAGCACTAATAACAATTTCAAATAAATACCTGTCATTTTATTTGTTGTTTTTATATTTTAACTTTTATAAAACTTTTCTTAAAATGTATACATTTAAAATATGATTTAATACCGATGCAACAAATACATTTACCGTAGAATCGGTAAATATTACTGGTAATTCTATCAGTTTGAATTATTAGAACTGGTGATCGTGCTAATAAAAGAGTAATAATCAAAATGATGTAAAATAAGTAACAGCATTTAATGAGTTACCTACTTGTATTAGACATAATTTGCTGTCACTGTAATATTAACAAAATTAGATATAAGTAGTTCCATTATTTTCAATATCATGAATACAAAATGTTATTGTAAACTGATTCTAAAGCATTGTAGACTGAATATTACTTTACTTTTTTTATATTTAAGAATAACATAATACCTACTTGCATTTATTAGTTATACATGCATGCTTAATCATTTTCAAAATTTAAGTTATTTAAAGGAAGTATTTTTGCTTTACTAAGAATTATTTATTCTATATATAAGATATGCATGTAAGAATTACGTATACATTTATTATTTAGTAATTAACATGAATTACAAAATCCAGGACCAGCAGGTCTAGTATTTGATTATGAACAATTATTTTTTTAAATTTGTAAATATCGTTTAATCTCTTCAATATTTGTTATTGTCAGTAATACGTATTTCATTTTTTAAATAATGACATTAAAAACTCTTCAAATGAAATCAAAATGATTGTCAGAGTAATCAAAAAACAAACAAGAAAAAAAATATTAAACATCCATCATCGATATAACATCGGTAAACACGTATCCAACAATTCTATATCATGAAACAGTTGAGCACGGTTTTACCATTACGACGTGTTTATTGTGCCCCACTCCGTTCGGTCACCGTACGTACTCCCACTACAACACTGCGTCAGAGAATGTAGGGGAATACGATGCCGCGCGGCTGCGGCGGTGGTGGGGAGTCAGCGCGACAATGTTGATAGTGGGGGTGTAATGTTGGTGGGGGACGTACAGGAGAAACAAAACATTGTGGGTGGGATTAACCGCGGCAACCAATAGCCATGCGCTAGAACAGAAACAACTAGCGACTTTCGGCGAGACAACGAAACAAAATGGTTGACAGTTGTTCGAGTTTTCGCCGGTAGATGGCAGGACAAACGTTGTTTTCTTGGTGCATATATTATTGTAATTTTAATTTTTTTATGGTGATCTTTAGAGATTTGTTTACAATCGTTATGATAACGTTAATAAATGCTAAATATTTCGTTTTTATTAAGATGTTAAGGTGATTTTTAAATACCAGTTAATTATGAAGATATAAACTACGGAATATTTTATAAACTTGTTATACGTTCTCAGATGCACTAATGCAAGTGTATCTAGATCTAAACGATTCATATGAATTTTTTTACGCACAAAAGGTGAATAATGCACGATTTTATTTATAGCAAATTATAAATTATTTTGTATAGGTAATATATCTATTGCTACCATTACATCTTAATGCATATCTGTAGATAAATAATACTTTTTTTATAAATAATAAATCTTGTTTTCAGTGTTATTATTATTAACTTATGAATATTTGATATGAATTTCTTTATGCATAAGTAATGCATTTTAGGACGAAAATATTTAGAAAACATATCAACTAAAATTAATATTATATTTTTTTTTAATTTATGTTATTTGCAGAATTTGAAAGAAGACTTTAAAATACGATCTTGTAACATTAGCGGGGGTAGTTGAGGAGTTGACAGTGACTCAAAATTAATTTCTACGTTAAAATATGATCTCAAATATGAACAAAATGAAAAATATGGCAAAAACTGAATTAAAAGTTCACCGCTGGCAAACGAACACGAGAGAGAGAGAGAAAGAATACACGCCACCGCCGCCGCCGACGGCAGTGGAGCAGCGAGTTGAGAAAACGCTGTAAGATTTATGTTTGAGATTTCAATAAATTACAAAAAACTTTTCAATGTTTGGTTTCGTTCCTTTCAGACAGTCATATTTCTCAGCACCGGATTATATTCATTGTTGTGAGCTCCCCACCCGTCTAGCGACGCTACTGTTTTCATTTTACTTCTTCAACGCATTATGACAACGTATTTCACTAAATGATAAGTGTATACTGTGCTTTATAAGTGTGTGTATATACACACAACATACCGTGTAACGTATATACGTTACACGGTATGTTAGTAGGCTATGGAAGCAATCCCATGACAAGTGAAGAACTATCTGTCAATTTATCAACATTTGTGTATTTATTCGTAAAAGAAAAGTATTTCATCCGTAATGTATAATAATAATTATACAGAAAACATTTCCACCGGGCCTTCTAAAGAGAAGAATAATTGTTCTTTAATTCTAAAACCTCATTCGCGTACTGAAAATACTATAATTAAACATGTCGCACCGTAGCGAACTTTAATTGGGTTCTAAGAAAACTTTATAGGAAAATATTTCTACGTATTTTCTTGTGTGCTCCTGCGCATGCGCGTCTCATTAAGATGCCTTGTCAATAACTAATTGGATGTTCTGTTTATAACAGCCGTAATCAAAGAACACTCGGCATATGACGCGATATTAATTTGCTCTGTTCAAATTAAAGAAACAAATTGAAAATATAACCTAAAAATATTGTAATAGTAATACCTTCGGAATGATATTAATATCAGGACTGATCTTGTTGCTGTTACAAAAATACAAAAAACAAATCGTAAATGAAATAAAAATTGCAAATGAGAACAACGGTGATTTTGCACGGCAGGTCATGTACAGAAAAAAAAATAATGTTGGGGTCGGCGCCGTGTTTTACAATGCTGCAGGGACAACACCGAAGTCAATCGCGGTCACCGACGGCACCGAGACTCGCCCGCCGCTGTATAAAATCCAGAGCAGCCGTGTGATTTGCATAGCTCAGCTGAAACCGGTGAACAATCGATGCGAGCAGTCGCACAACGCAGTCACCGACTAACACCACGACGTCGGTCGTCAAGAGTATATATGTATACACACGGTAATGTTACAAATACACACACACACACACACACATGCACACATGTTAGAGATACACTAAGCGTGTGTCGTCTGTCCGAATGGAATGCTTGATGAATGAACGAATTAGTCGGAACTACTACAGTCTCTGACTGAATGTTTTACATACGCGTTGGTTGAAAGTGAACGGTTTTAGTGTTTCAAGGACGGTAAAGAATTATTTATTTCACCTGTATTTTCCCGCATTTTCGTCAGCCTGTTGTACATTAATTCCATGCATGAGAAACGGAAATGTTATGTCTATAATTTAGCGACATGTACTTCAAGGTTTCCGCGTCATTTAAGCCCTAATTTGAATTAATATTTTAACGATACAATAACAAACGATACTGATGGTACTACGAGTTTCTATATTGAATAAAAAACTATGTAAGAATCCATTTCACCGTCCATTACCCCAGTAGGTGGCGCCCATCCAACAAAAAAGCGCTTCAAGAAAAGTACAAGACGGATGTGCGGGGGGCGGTGTGTCACGGGGGCGACAAGCGGGGAAGAGGACATGAACCATAGGCGAACATAAAATTTATATAAAAAGCACGAATGGCACTCTTGATCCTCGGCTATTGCAGCCGAAGATGAAATACGCGTCGATGTCGTCTCGGGGACCAAATTGAAGACGATGTGCTTCTTGAGACGGCCCCGGGGGCGGGGAAGGGCGCCGCAAATGGACCGGAAGTGGTTATGACGCGTGCTAAAGAACACACATAAACTGATACGCGAGCATGCGAATTGCATATACATGTATACCTATATATATATATATATATATATATATATATATATATATATATATATATATATATATACGTATATCTACTTACTGAAACTACCTATATGTATGTATATATGTAGGATAGGTACGTATGTTTGTGTACGTGACAGTTTGTGGTTTATGTTCGACGTTTTCCCTGGATTTATTGCAACCTTTTTGGTTATGTCACTTTTTCGCCTTTCGTTCCTTGCAAATTGATTCTGATTTTACAGACCATCTTGACGATATGCTACAGATACCACTTTATATCTTTTTCGTTATACTGTTTTCACTTCTTCTAACATATGAATCATCACGAATAAGTATTTTGAAATACAGAATTTAACAAAATATAATATATATATATATATATATATATATATATATATATATATATATATATATATATATATATATATTTAAATCCAATAGAAACAAAAACATATACATTGTTGAACGTACAAAGACGATAGTACATTTGAAACCAACGCATGTTATATTAGGAAAAGAGGAATTGATCGAGACTAGTGCATTTCCAAAGTGCCTTTACGCCATTCGTGCATACAATTGGATTACAGTACCATCTAATAGCCAATTCGCGGCTGATAATCACATTTGTCCTTTATCTTGTTGATTTGGGTGTGGATGCCGGCTACAAAGAACAGGACACGCCTTGCATCAAATAAGATAATGACACAGGGATGGGTCTTTATAGTCGAAGGGCGAGCAAGTAAAAAAAGGAAATTCCTAATATGCTAATGTCTGCAGAAGAAACACCTCCATTGAATATTAGTATAATGATATTATTTTTAGCATTATTTAAATCGTAGTTCTTTTGTACATTGAGCTAGTGTGACCCGGTTATTGGTGATAGCAGTCCAAGTGTAACCGAGCGGAGACCTTTAACTAAGAGACAAGGATACAGCGTGAAGCAGTGGATGACGATGGAACGAGAGTAGCAGAGTAAGAGTGAGAAGGGTCCATCTTTCACACATTCACAACCGCCACTGCCGTCTAGAGGGAGTACGTCACTTTGATGTGGCCATTACCATATCACTCGGCGTGGGAGGGTTATGTGTATGTTGGGGTTGCATTGAGGAGTGCCTGAAGAGCAGAGAGAGACACTGTAGGACATGCCAGGGGTAAGACGGTGATGTTAGCGGCTTCACACTGCTCCGAATCGTGGTATGTTGTGTGCAAGCAGCCAGAGGAGAAATCAGTTTTGATACTTTTACAGACATTGTTTAATAATACCTGAAAGGTTAATAATAAATACGTACTGTTTGTTTAATATTCCTGCAAAATGCATTTGATCGTAATTGTAGGATTATTTTAACAAATCTAAGTAAACGAATCTGAACAGTTATTTTATTTAAAAATGACAGTAAGCTGAAGTGCAAATATGTTTCAGTAGTGTGTTGAATCGAGTAAATTTTAATATTTCGAGTTTTACACGTACCTAAACTATTGTAATATTTGAAATTACTTTTAATACTTGCATGTACATGCATTAACGTACAATACTATGAAAAGCAATATGCTATGAATAGTGTAATAAAAATTTTTATGCGAATTCGGAAGTAAAAATCCTGAAAGCGTTACAAAGATATAATTTTACGCCGAACCTCGGGCTTTAGTTTGATAGTTCAGCTTCTCGGGCTGTAAGTTCATTTTATATGAACATACTTTTACATAAAGTTTTATTGCAAATAGCAAAGAAAAGAAAATAGACTTTAAATGACATTCTTAGGACAAATTTTACTATCTATAAATAAACAGACAACATTTACTTATTGGATAAGTACGTCTTTACCGTAAAATAAGAGGAATATGAATGGCAGATGGTAGTAATAATAAATATACACATAAATAATATATGGGTGTCTTGTGTAAGAATATCATTATTACGTATTTGCAACAACATACAACAAAATACGTATATAGCTTGTCTGTTAGCCAAAGGAAACAATATTTTCCGTTCACGTGATAGCAGAAAAATGATTTCTCATTTGAACAGAAGCAGAAACGGGAACATATCAGTTCACGTCACTGACAGAGAGCGTTGCCGTCGTCAGGTGCCTTGCGGCACAACGCACCATAGGTATAAGAGGGGGCAAGCGGAGGGTGGCGGCGGTGGTGGTGGTAGAAAACGGCAAGGAGACGCTTATAAGATGGCGTATATCAAAAATCGACGCTAACGAGGGCCGGACGTGACGTGAGATCGGCGCGTGCGCGTCTCCACGGCAACACGGAGCCACCGTCGGGACGACAGCGTCGATATGGCCGGCGCTCTTTCAACCGAGCTTGTTGTACTAAATCGAATATACCCTATACAGTAAGGTGTAGTAGCATTTGTGAAATGAAATCCTGAATTATAAACTTTCTGCAATGTTATAATAATATCTTCAATCCGTAGATATCCTTATTATGTTTATACGTATATGATAAAGAACGTAAAGTACAACAAACGTTTATTAAACACTAATAAGGACTAAGAAATAGATAACGAATTGATTGTTTGTATATTATCAAGTTTGATAAACAGTTAAACATAACCTGGTAATAGTTCAAGCCAAGAGATCTACGCATGTTATACATACAAACACTTTATCCCTTGTTTGTGATTACGAACAGAAAACAACGAGAAAAAAACAGCGTTAATAAAACAAAACAAAACAGCAACGTTTGAACGTAGTGATTGCGTATAAAGAGTAGTGAACGTTTGTGTTCGTTCGTGAACGCATTCGTTCGTGGACGGTTCGATTATACCTATGTGAGCGAGCGAATACGAATGGATGATCGAACCGGGGCGAATGTACAATTTTGCAAATAAAACCGCGTTTAATATTCCCAATTGGAGATAAACAAGCGGATCAATAGAATATGATTGGTCGTGTGGTTCGGTGGTAGTGACGGTGGTGCGTGCGTGCGTGCGTGCGTGTGTTATAAACGTTATAGGTAATGTTTACAAACAGTACGAGAGCCGGGAGCTATGGCACAGTTTGGGCTCAGTCAGCTGTGAGCCCTGTATATGCGATCTGAATTAATACTGCATACATTTAAATATATTTGGTGCCGGCGGTACAGTACGGTTGGTAGCACTCACGATACAAACACACATACACAACTCTATCATCACACACACACACACGGCACTAATGACGTAGTAGTCAAGCATAAGGGTATGTAGTACGGGTGATTATGGGCACGGGAAACGAGAGGGGGTGACTTGTATAGAAGATAGTAGCAGGTATGTGTTGTCTTACTCGGTGTAACAAGCACAAGTGCTTTGACTAGTCGTAAATAGATCCTACTTGTTCTTATACATTGTTTGAGGTTATATTTACACGGAAAGAAGGTGTTACTAAATTCTTGAACAAATACATACTAGATTGATTCAAGAAATAGTTTCAGTAGATATAGAATTTATAGAAAATCATTAAATTGCAAAGAATGTCGCATAAAAGCACAATAATTTGCTCTTGGAACAGAGACGTTATGAAGTAAGCGAAGAATAAATGCCTAAGAAATCATTCAATAGACTTGAGCATTCAGCACATTCATTCCTGGTGAATGTGTAAACCTACCCTCTGTGAACTTGCAGATCTGTCAGTGGGGAAATGTATGAGGTTTGCGAGTGAGGAGGGATTGGTAAGACGAAGAGGAAACCCGTGCGGAGTAGAGTAGTGATCTGCGTTAGGCACGGCTTTCTTTGATGAATGTGCGGGGAAATGATGTGGAGTTAGATGCTCGTAATCTCCGCAATTCACAACCCAAATTCCCCGTCTTGTGTGTGAGTGTTACTGTATGATGCGGTCTTGTAGCTGGTATTCACTGCTGGTATTACCGGCTGCACCACCGCAATGCTACCATGGTTGCCGCTAATATCATATGAAAGATACAAGGACAAACAGCAAGGATGAACTCGGGAATACCTTCTAAATGTAATGTTGCAGTATGAGATAAATGGCGTTTTAACTTCACCTTTTTGTTCTACTTATGTCATGTTAAAGTATCTGTTTACCTAGAGACTAATATGGCAACAATATCTAATATTATTAATACGCAAACTGATGAATACGTTTGTTCTATAAACATATACATATTTATCCAAATGTAGTTTGCGTGACTGAAAACAAGATGTGTTTCCATTTTCAATTAGTAAATCAATTTCTGAAAGTGCGCACGTAATTGACTATCATTAAAATGAAAATCGCCAGAGCTGGTGTTTTGAAGAAGAAGCATGTTTAAATGAGACGCAATCTTGGTGCATCACATCGTGCAAATTCGGCTGCTGTGTAAGCATAAACATACACACGCCGCTTGGAGAGTATGTTTCGTGTAGTGAGCGCGCGTGCATGTATAATTATTACACACACCGAAAATGCATAATTACATCAGCTGATGAGGGAACAAGCATGTGTATCGAGCGAGCGAGTGCGCAAAGTGGCCAAGTGCACACGCGCTCCGGCTGTTCTGTTTGTTTAGCCATAATTCTCATGCAGCGAGCGTGCCCGCGCCGCCATCTTATGCATTTTACATGAGCCTACTACGAGATCCAGGTACTGACCTAACCTAGTCCTAATGCACAACGGAGACTCGACTCACTTTCTCTTGTTTCGTTCATGAAGGTTTTTTTTTTTTTTGCTTTTTATTACAAAACACAGCTGAATTAAATAACTAGTGATTCCTCGTTTCATTTGCCGCGATTCGATTTTTTCCTAACGAGAATTGAAACGTCGATCGTTTTGCAGGTTCGACTGGAGCCATTTTGTCTAGATGCCTTACGCATCGTATAAGGTCGTCGTTGGGAATCCTTTGAGTAGAATGCGGGTTTACGGAAATACTACAAGATTAATTAACGTTCGTTATTGCTACTTGAATGAGTCGAAATATATTTTAGAATCTTTTGAGAATGTACCGACTATAATAGAAGTTTCGTATCTTACATAGATAGCATTTGTTATTTTCATTAGGAACTTCTTGTATGTGTGGAAATAATAAAAGCAATTTAATGACGTGTTATGTGTAGTTCCATTCTGCAAATTGTCGCAATATATAACGACATACAAAGTACGCGGAAATGCCAAAATTTCTGAATTGCTTCCCATATGAATACGCACAATTACACAATAATGTTATAAATAACATCGTCGAGTAAATTAAACAGCTACGCTTCTAGAATCCGCTACACAATCACCCGCGTTTTACACCAACTGCCAATCTCAATTACAAAATGTCACTAAGAACGCGTCAGTTGGTAACATTGTAGCCGCACACACGCATCAAAGAAAACGCACATCGTGTCAAATAGGATTATCACACATTACGTCGTTATATATGACGGACGCTAATGTACATCATAGCGTCGAGGTCTAACGATTTAGTGACGAGGGATGACTTACCAACGTTTTAGTACAAAATTATTCTAAAATATAGTAACGAAACTATACAGAAAAAAAAACATTAGTTAATATTCTAAACATATATTTATGCTCTGTAAAAAGTATGACATATTTATGACGGTGTAATTAACGAAAAACACACAGAAGCAATTATGTGCTACACGGATATAGAATCTTATAGTTCTGTAGTTTATGAAGGAACTAGTAATACCTTCAGGGGTTTTTTAACAGTTTTCGGTTCGTATTTTAAGCATTCTTTCCGCGTAACTTTATTAAAATCGCCCGTGAAATATATGTCGACATTAAAATTTATGTGTTTCCAAGTGAATGACATGAAAGCGGCAGGTAAAATAATAATATGAGCTATGAAATTGGAGAATTTATTGCCCTGGATGTCGGGCCAGAAAGAGGAACCAGATCAATGAACGTCGTATGGTGGCGACGCACGGCGGCCTAGTGCCGAACTGGTACACTGAAACGTGAGCTCTTTCTTCAGTAGATGGACAAACCACCAACATATAAACAGTACTTTACTATCAAAACAGTAGTATAAAGCAAATATTCACTCTTACTAGGAAATTCATCCTGTACACTTAATGGTTGGCATTAATGAGTAATTTCAAGAAGAATTAAATGTACTACTTATTTGTACATATTATTACTAGTGAAAAGAAGAGATATCACACGCAGTGAATTGGAAATTAACAAATCCACGAACACGTAACGATAATTTAAGAATACGGTACATTGTTCTGTCAAAATCAAAACCAACGCCGCTTTGATGGGCAAGGAGATGAAGAAGACATAAAATTAATGAAACGTCACATGATTTCAATATCAAAGAGATGCTAATAGAGATAGGAAGCGGGCATGCGTGAAAATTATTATAAGAAAACATACGAAGGGGGATCCTGACGCACTGATGCGCCGCAACCAATGAAAACTGCCCGCTCCCCCTTTAGAATATACATATATATGTATAAAAATATTGTTCAAATTCTCCACACTGAATAATTAGATTTCACTAAAATCATACTGTGATATTTCTGTATACATAGGTATTACCTGAATATTAATATTATATTTTTGTAATTATTTCAGTCTAATGACGCATTTACGATAACCATAGTGAAATATGCCGACCGGTATAGATACATTTAATCAAAAATAAATATCAAAGGGAAACATATATAAAATCATTTCAACCATACGTAAATAAAAGCACCAATTAAACCGTTAAACATGTGCCAGATCACGGAATGAAAACAGACACACGATACTGACGCAATTGCAGCTAAATTAAATAAATACAGAAATTATTTATTAAACTAAAAATAATGTTTTCTATATTTTGTGTTAATCAGTAAAAAATAATGGAATTGAAATTGAAACATTTAAGTAAATACACGTGATAGATTTGAACAAGTTGTTTGTGTATTGTGAGAAAATTTCTAATATTATAAATTGAAATAATTACTCAGAACTGAAACATATTCTTTTTTTATAGGGACAGTGGCCTGTTTAAGTGAATAAAATCTGTTATGAAATGTAAAAATCCAAATTGTCTCAATGCAGAATGACCATCCTCTTCAATTATAGATACCGGTGGGTTGATAAAAATAAAACCGTTATCGGCGACATCAAAACTGTTTTCCGAGGAGCAACGAGGAGTATACTAGCAGTGTACCAGAGTATCGATTACTTTCCCTACAACTCTCGAGCGTCGCCTGGTCGAACGTCGGTCCGCCCCCGCGCGCCTAAAGCATGGCGTCGCATGCAAATCAGTATGGCGTCGAGACGAACTACTACGCGTACCGCATGACAATACCGTGAACAGTGGGTGCCCGCCAGCGTATCCGGGTCAGTTTTGTCAGCATGGATAGTACACGGCGGACGGAGAGCAGAGCACAGGTTAGTTCCGCGGTTTTGATATGTTTTATGATCGACTTGGGGGTTTTACACGTTGTTCCTATGATGAATTTACATACTTGCCCGTTGTCTGGTTTTGCGGACGACGCCGTTGGTAGCAGATCGTGTTACCGCGTGTTATCTGTGCGGTTATTGGTTTTTGTACCAATGATCAAATGCACATGTGAATGTACCTACGATAATTAAACGGGAAAGAAACGTTATTGTAACGTATACGCGATTACTCCGTATATCAACGTGTAAATTACTGCTATTTAAAAACCCTTTGAATTTTCTTTCATTCTGATTTAATGATCCTTTGTATGAAGTTAAAAATTTCAGAATAATACGATTAAATGAACAGACTATATTTCGATCATTTGATTTAGCATATTTTTTGATTAGTGAAAATGTAAAACATATTCGCTTGTCAGAATAATGACAGATTCACATGCAACGTGTAATGGACACGTAAACAGATGCTATATTCGTATAACTGGTTGGGTTTCTCACAAGATAACGTCTAATACGGTGTCCGTAGGGTTTGTGCGTAAACCAAATGATGGGCAGTGATAAATGCGCGGTTGTCCAGGAAACAGTTAATCAATTGTTCCCAGGTCGCACACACTCATAGTTTTAACCAGCGAACCTGCAAAGTTCCGCATCATAAATACAACACTTACTACATTTCAACAACAGGTCAAAAAACGCGTGAATTTCGGACCGTTAATTGGCTTTAAGAACGGTTGAACGTAGCAATTTAGCAGTCTAATCTAACGATTAATCAGATTACTTTTAAGTACAAATTTTCATAGAATGTTCATATAGTATAAGTGTATAATTAGCATACATTTTAGGCACATTTAGAAATAGAATAAAGATTCTATAAAGTTAATACTTTACACAGGTATCTACTTAACAAAGTCCGAATTGTTTGTTGAAGATATGCAAGTTGAAAATTCTGATTTGAGAATACAATACAATAGATGTAAGTGCTGTTATGCAAAGACTATTACGTTTGAAGGTATATCCGCGGTTGAGGAATGAAGTAATGGCTATAAAGTTTGAGTACCGCTGTAGGCAACTTGTTCAAATGCTGGTGTACAGAAACGGACAAACAGCATCATGGGCAAAACTGAGCGACAGCCTTTGTTTAGCGGCCATCATTACTCTGTCAATCAGCAGTCCCTCAACGAACACACACACACCCTCGCACCGCACTCTCTTCTCCACCGAGCCCCGTCACCAGCAGCTGAAGTCTTGTCTCTTGTATACTCGTCGTATCGTTTGTCCTCTGGTTTTGCTAATATGGTGCTGTAGTGAAAACAACACTCCAGGTAATTAAATGTAATTTACAGTGTTCTTTTAATTCTGTTGAAAGCATTCATTACTTTTCGATGCCATTTGTCAATGCGTGAATCGTGTTATTAAGTTGTCACGATGCGTGCGCAACTTTTTTCCGAACTTCTTCCTCGTTTTTTTTTTTTATTAGTGTAACGTGCGTGTAAACTGATATTGGTATTATGTGTGTATGATAACGATACATTGTGGCTCGTAAATGCATTAATTACCTGATACGGATGATAATTAATTATCACAATGGATTGACGAGATGATACGGTATGATGTAGCTGATTTTTCCCTTATGAATTCAATTAAAAATATTAATAGTAGTTGGTAATTAGGTTAATAGAGTTCAATGGTATGTTGGTAGAGAATATGTTACAATTCAGATACATTCAATCATGGACAATACATATGTAGGAGAAGTAGGAGAGCAAAACAGACCGTATGGCCGTACCATGTGATTTATGGCCGTGGAGTTTTATAAAGAGACGGCCCGCGAGAATGGTGCGCAGGAGAAAATAAAAGAACCGAATCGCAAAATAGAATAGGAAAGATGTTTAGAAGGCTACAAATCACTCGACAAGACGTAGATACACTGCGTTGCAATAGCAACGACGATCTTTTTTACCGGCCACCGAACTAGGTGGAGCACTCTAGTGTACCAATATTGTATACCTCGATGTGAAATTTGTGCTACACAGAAGTTTTATTTCCAAATACCTCAGAACAGTATTGTACATATATGTAGGTGAACAAAACTGAAACTTTACCATACATAATGTCAATGTTGAACATTGAATATTTGCACACATCACACAAAATTCAAATTGGAATATGAATACACTTACGGTTTCGTTAAAACTGTTTGAATGTAAACATTAACAGTGCTTAACTGTAGTAAAAATGAATGTCAAGCAGACAACAAACAGCGGATGCACAAAAGACACAATAAACAAAACAACCCAACATCGAAGTAAACAAAAAAGAACAATTAAAGGAAGAAAAACAATAAATAAAAAAGTAAACGCTGACTGCACTTTGCAAAACAAAAGACAATGTTTAGTCAAAGGGTTGGCGGGACGTGAGGGCAATAGGTATATGGAGGAAGAAGTATGGAGTTAGAGGAGGAGAGGACGACTTCTCCTTATAACCGTGACTCCCTGGTGATTCATTACGGCGTAACCGGTGCCGACATTTGCTCGACTGAATCAATCAGTTGTCGTAGCAGGCCAGAGCCCCCCGCAAGTCCGCCCCACATGAACACCGATGCAACCGGGACCGCCACAAGACACCGCTTAATTGGGATTTACATTTGGCCGAAGCCCGTTCCTTTTTTGAACTGCTGAGCACGACGACTTGACGATTCACGTCTATCGACGAGACGCTCTGTTTGGCCTGCCGCTCAAAAAATCGCCTGTGTACGTTGTCAGTACAAACAGTGTCGTACACCAGTACAAAAATGTTTACGAATCAGAGTTCAGATATGGTGACGATTCGTCTTACACTCAGTAGTAATGTTCTTGACATTGTTAAAATATAAAATCGAATAAAAACAATATAACAATATACGTATCTAATTTATATTTGTATATTTCTCTTTATGTATATTTCATTGCAACACTTACAGTTTCCATTGTAAGACCATTTAATTCATTATGCCAGCGATGTCATACAAAACTGTTGTTTTCCGTCACGTAACACGGCAGTGAAGATCTTTGAAGATGTGGAATATTTTCAATTCTCTGAGACATTGAGACAACAGTAAGATATGTGGAGAACACAGAGTACTAGTACACGGTATCACGATGATGACGACGACAAGTAGGTACAAGAAACTAGTGATGATTTTCTAAATAAGCCCATAGTTGCTCAGTGATCACGTACGTACGGTAAGTTTTTATTTTCCAAGTGAACGGAAGTACATGTCCGTTTGAGCGCTGTGCTGTGGTTGTACATCGACGACATGTAACGGTACTTGTCCGCACATCGGTATGTGGTACGATGCGATCCGTCAAGTCTGCGATAAAAGCAGCAGACTGTTTTATAGCGGCCACAGCAAGCGTGGACCAGTTTTTTTGATGGCCATTGTTAACAACAATGATCTTCTCTCTAAAACGCATGCATCGACGACGACCGCTGTCGATCGGAATATCGAATGTATGGGAACCAAATTCGAACTTTTTCAGTATTAATGTTATGTACGACTGTGTTTTCTATCTCGCCCGCATATATTTCCCAATTCGGAATTTTTCACCGTCGACTTTTTCAACGACTGTTTTATATGTATCTTTCCGAATTGAAATTCAATTTTACACAAGTACACTGTTAACGTAGCAATGGATTGTATTTATATTTATATGAAAAAGAAAATCAGTTTATTGTTTCAAGTCTAGGCAGGTGACAGTGAAGAAATTATAGATAAATAAAACGTATATTTATAACTACGCAGTAAATATATAACCTGTTCTTAACGAATTAATGGTTAGAAAGTGAATTTATATGTCACTGTGTAAATTATACATCAATCTGAGTAAGAAACAAATACTGGTGTAAGAACGAGCAATTACTGACATCAAAATTCAGTGCACAAATGTAAAAATCAGTTCAATTAAGCGCCAGGCCACGTCGCTGTGTTACTTTGGTTTCTTGTGCAGTGGACTTGGAGCATTGAGCGAACGTACTACGCACTTCATTAAAAGTCGAAGACATCGCAGTAGTTGGATGGTCGTGCGATAACAGTTGGACTGAGTTGGACAGTGGCGGCGGCGGCGGAGGTGGCGGCTGAACATGGCATATCCGGTGAACAGACTCAGATATGCAGCCACGGACATCGTGCGAATCAGAACTCGATGAAGTCGACTTCTCATGAATATACAAGTATCTCTTAGACGGATACCGCGGAAGGAGCACTTTGCAGACATGTTTTGTTATGACAGGAAGACTTTTTGGTAACGTTTTTTTTTATATGAAGTGCATTAATAAGAACTTGCAAGTAATGCCATGTTCTATAAAATACTCGAGATATTAAAGATAATAATAATATAATGATATTTATTTTCTATTCCTGAACGAAACAAATTACATTCACCTAAAGCAAATCATTCGAATTAAAGGCAGTCGAAACTCCGTGCTGACGTTATGATTTAGAGAAACTAATGCAGATAATTAACGCAAGTCACAGTACAACACCGCGCGTTCTGTATAAATCAAGTCGGCGTCGTAATGCCACATCCCTTTCCTTCGATCTACGCGCGGTGGGTTGGAGGAGGAAGATGGAAGAGGAGAAGTGCCGGGTAGGTTGTCTATCAGTGCGCAAAGCTCCCTGGTAAAGCCTTCCGTTATTCGTAATGCCACGCGAATTCAAAGCGTTACTGAATTGTTAAGATGTGCATATACAACTGTCAATACGTAGTAAAACGAAACAAGATATATACATATATATATATATATATATATATATATATATATATATTATATATATATATATATATATATATATATATATATATATATATATATATAAGTACAATGATATGAGCTTTGATGCTTTGCAATGTGACAAGGTGCAAATACTACTGCGATTGATATTGTCAAGATTCACAGGAAATGACCTTTACATAATTATCAACTAACATAATGTGATCTGTTCTACTGAATACGAATAGAAATAACTTTTTAAATTTGAACTAAGTGGACGTAATATACATAATGAAGTAAATCCAGTACTTTATAAATATTATGTTACAGACTGGTTATTTTTTAAAGCATGTTGCAGTATCACATAGGCTGAACTGTTACACGACCGCCGTTAAATTTATCCAGCGATCCCTCCTCAGTGGAGGAGGGTAGAGGACACGCTCTTGACTCATCGCATGCAGACAGCATGACAAATGGACCGTATCTAGTTCATAATCATTTAATCCAGCGTTAACCCTCTCGCGTCGTCGCTACACGGGCACTCTGTCGAATAGAACCGGCCTCGTAAATCGCAAAACGTACGGAACTACATACAAGCGGCAAAGGGGTATATAACGGGTATGTCTCTCTCTCTCTCCCTCTAGCTATAATCATTGCGGAAATATTACCAACTCCCCTGGTCGGGCGACACGCGCACACTTCATTGCAACTGCCGAAACGGAATGAACTTGAACCATTCGATTGTCGTTAGATGCAGGAATTTCGCAAACTATTTGGGACAGTTAGAGCAGCGTAATGAGGTTTGATATCTTCCTTACTGGAGTAGATATGGACTGGAGAAATCTAGATATGGATTAGGTGTCTACAATTCATGAAACTGGTAATATTCCAGAGGAATAGTATAGGCGTTAATTGTTTGCTCATTCGAAATATTATGTGAATGGATTATTTTTCAAACAATATTTCAGTCTACAGGTCCTTTTTTTGTCATTTCACTTATCAAGATCTTGTTTTCAATTGTTCTATTTTGTAAATTTTAAACGATCTTATATTGATGAATAATTATTAAAAAAATGTTATTTATGATGATTCTATCTTTTCTTTTGTGTTAATGGTTTGCAGAAAAACAAGACTATGACTACCAATGCCAAACAAATCATCTGCGAAGTGAAATATGTTACACAGAAACAAGAAAAATTAATTACTTTCACAGAAGAAAAGAAAAACAATCAGCAAAAAGCAAAATCACCGAATCAATTCATCGTCATAAGCTGAACAAGAACAAGAAAAAGCCCAGCGGAAAGAAACAGAAAATGAAAGAACAAAGATTAACCAGTACGAAATGATTTATGGTTGTTTCGGTGGATATTTTTACGTTAAATTCCAAATCCGTGATACGCGGAATAACATAGTGTGCGGCCAGAAAACATCGTCAGAAAGGGAAAGTTGGAAAACGAACGGACGGACGGATCGACACAAGGAAGGGCAAGCACCCCGAAACTCATGAATATGTATGCGAACCAACGCGCGCCAGCTAGCGATACACGTAGTCGTCGTCGGCAGCAGCAGCAGCGAGGGGAAACTACGGCCAGCTCCGTGACTCAGGCCGTGTGCTGGGATATAAACCCAGTACCACCATCATCACGAGGCTAGTAGCCACCCGCACTCATACAATGCTCCACTCCCGCAACCCCCGACATTATATGATATTGCGTGTGTGTGTGTGTGTGTGTGTGTATCGTATTGAAAAACTAACTCTTATACAGAACTGTATGTTCTAGTACTAGTACTATTTACTCTAGGCTACATATTTAACGCTGCTTTGTAACCAGCAAACTATGATTCGAGTTCAGTTCCATTACGATGTTCGACGTTGTTCCTATTGCGAATAACAATGCGATTCCCTGATCGTGTGACGTTGCGAAATCACATCCATTGATTTGATGAATCTATTGTGTTTGTTTGCTAGTAGCTTCCACGTTACAAACGGAAATTCAAAGCTTCATGCTTACATTGCAATATTCCTAATGTTCATTAGAATGGCGGCGAGATGATTATAGATTCGCAGCTCAAGTTTAGGTTATTTGGAAAAATCACTAGAACAACAAGGTAACAATAAATCATACAACTTCTATACAACGAACTAATCCAGCAGGTAAACATCAATAACCGGGTATCGTTATTCAACTTCGGGTTGAAAATGTTTCATCGTTCATATAATTTCCTATCAGTACAAGAGGCTGGCGGTAACGCGTGCGGTTCTCAACTTTTACGCAATGAAGCAATCAATCAATCACCGTTATGGTTAGACACGTGACGTGTGACGTCACGTGCACGTGTGACTGACTGATCAGCCGCCAACACCCACACATACACATGTATTATATGCTATATAGACGTTCATGTTATAATATGTCTGTGTGTAATCTCACCCGTGACACTGAGAACAATGCCGGCCATATTGGTTCAGAATAGCGGCAAATACAATACACCCTGTATATTAAACGTGTATTTAATGACTGCAGAGAGGATACGTACGTACATATTGCACAAGACCTGAGATCGGTGAAGAACTAGTACATATTGTAGGCAAGCTGTTATAGCATTTTAAACTTAACCAGAGTTGATTTTAATTGGTATTGTGGGATTTGCTAGGGTGGAAAATTAATTAGACATTTTTATTTTGGTCTGCAGCACCGTACTAAATCTTATCAGAGCAATGTCAAAAGGAAATTATGTTTTTATCAATTATGCAAATTTAAAAATAGATATATTTCTTATATATGAGTTATATTCCACTTAAAAAAGCATTCAACATACAATTATTTAATTATTAATTAAAAATTTCAATTCAATACTATTTCAAATTGGCGAATTATTAGATATCAAATCACCATTCTATTTATATTTCCCATCACATTCACATAAAGGCAACGTGGCGATTTTAGAATCAGAAATATAAATAAAGATTAGTAATAAAAAAAGGAGGAAAATCAAACAGTGAATGGGGGCATTCAGATAAACAGAAAGCAATACTGTGCCTACCGTTAACAAACATACGCACTCACACAATGTATGAGTGTGGGATGATGACGATGGGACGTCAAATTCAGTTTTAATTAAACTCGTCCGTCGTATTAGATGTGTGTGACCGCTCTTGCAAATTTAGATAAACGCGCACCGTTCAAACATAATAAAGCCAATAAAAAGGTCCCGCTCTATTCATCATTGTTTGCAAACATACGCACGAGACGCACGCGTAGCGAGCGAGCGACAGTGTAACGAACGTCGGGCGGTGACGTGCGCGCAAGCTACGACAAATCCGGCCATTAAGGCGTCGGTAATGGCCGAACGACGGCGTTAAAATACATAAATAACGAGCGTTCGGTTGGGGTACGTCGCGGGGATGTGCCGTGATAGATATATAGTGCACGTACACTCACAGGGAACTACAAGCATCCTGTAGCATTTACATACATCTGTACCACTTCAATCAACCATGTTGTTACATATTTACAGAATCTTTCAGTAGATATAAGTTGTATGTGATGTATAATCATTCTAAAATACTGAACTTCAATTATTTTAATACGCCTCGTGTCATTAACGGCAATATGTGACGCCCGTTTTTGTGGACAAGTGGTACGCCATTGATGAGGCGACTGTGGCGTAGTCCAAGGGGTAGTGAATTTTCTGCGACTCGACGCTTTACTAAGGGAGGAAGTACCGAATGACATGCTACTAACTCTATTTACTCAACTGCCGAGTTCGAGTCCCGTACCATTGCTTTATTGGCTAGCACAGAGGGAAATATAGACGAACTGGATGAAACCTGCAATGTACAGTGACGTACTCACGGCAAATTTTATTAGATCGTGTTTGTTTTATTTTCCAAATGAAATTTATACACCGAAATGAGAACACCAATAAACATGCAGAGCAAAAGAATATGAACCAAAGTGAATATAAATTTTCGTTGCAGAAATATTCAAAAGAATTTGAATCTTGAATATATGTATGTGGTTAATATAGGATTGGAAATACAATATCGAATGCGAAATGTGCGGTATTGGATGGTAGGATTTTGTTAGGACGGTTCTGTGCAAAGGGTCTTATAGTAGATAGGCAAGGAGGCAGGCGGGGTTTAGTTAACAGACTTAATTAATACGAATTCAAGACCTCATTTACATGTCGAGTCCACTGACGACCTTCTGGGCTACGGCCCAAAATGAGTAAGGCTGTATCGTCCTGCAACACGTAGGTGTGTATACAGAAATGTGTTTCGAGAACTCGGAAATTCTCCTAATTGACAAAGTGGTCAATGGAATTTGATAAACCACAACTCGTCACAGGACCCTTGTCTTGTAGATATCTACATACAGACATGTAAACCAACATGTACTGAACAATAATCTATTCCAATATGTATTATATTATTAAAAATTCAAATAGGTCTCTAACATTCATAATAAATACATTCTTTCTATTGTAAAAATACTGATGTTATGTACATGTATGTAAAAATACTGTTCAGTTTTGTTCAAAGTACAGATCTGTAAACAATGTTACATGTGTTGTGATCAAATCACGAACAATTGTAACAGAGAGAGAATAGCTATGGTCAGATGTATGAAAATAATGAAAAAACCGTCGTATGTGTGTGTTTGCATGTATGTGTAAGCGTGCATAATGGCAGAGGCGTCGGTGCGTGTGAGAGCTAATCCTCTTACCGGGCCGCGAGTCTGGGGTGGTGTCTATATGGCACGTCGCGCGGTTTCATATCAATACGCAACGTTATCAGATCGTGTCCATCTGGCTGCCGGATGCATCGAGTCTGATGCAGAAACGTGAACAGGATCGGCTTCAGTGATTAGCGGGGATCAAATATTCAAATCATCCGTAATTCAATTCCATTCAAATATTATTAGTGATACTACATTTGGTTTCATGGATTTTTTGCTTTCGATTTCTAATTTAAGTAAAATTGCATGTATAGCAAATTATAACTAAAGATGCTTTGTATGATTTTATTTAGTAACTTTTACTATTTTAATTTGAAAACTATTCCATGAATGATTTTTGTTGATACGACAGAATATAGTAGAATATTTATGTAAAACACTGGTGAAGTGAAATTAGAATATATTCCGGCCCTGTTAGATGTTCGATGCTAATCTGTTCTGGGGGTGGCGAAGGCGTGAATTTGTGCAAACCTCATCTTACGCCTGTCTGAATCTGTCATGTGACATCTTTTTACTTCTACACGAAATAAGTTAGCAAAAGTTAAACAAAAACATTGAATTGATGAGACATGTTCATCAAGTGTGATTTATCGCATGAATTGGTAAGAATTTCCGCATTGCACTCTCGCTCTCATGTCATAATATAACACTATATCTAAATATTCTAATAAATTAAATACAGTCAACTGGTAATTTCAGTGAACTAAATCAGTTTATAAAGATCTATTATTAAAAATAGTGTTTTTTCTATAAAGTATTGAATTAAATGAATTTTTATAATATTATATTGTGTCGTTAAGGTCGATTATTGCAAAAATATTTTTGTAACTATTGTCGCTGCTTGTTTTACGCAGCTAATTAGCGTACGTTAACCTCAGTGCAGTGGACCAGTTATAGCAGTTACCTTGTGCATTTTTGCTATTGTAAGTTATACTGACCTATATAAAATGGTCCTACGATGTGATAAATGCGAAAATTATATAAATCGTGCCAACCCTGGAACTAGTTGCGTTGGAAAATGTCTCAATAGCTATCACTATAATTGCATGGATATATCAAATAATGAAAAAAGTGCTCTACTAAATTCGCCGAATATAACTTGGCAATGTGATGCGTGCAAAAATACATGTCAAAAACAGTCGGATAGCAATGACCAGCCGTCTAATGCCGAAATAATGAAAACATTATTGGAAATAAAGGCATCAATTCAGTTCTGCTCTAACAAAATTGATGACTTCGAAACGAAACTAAATAGTTATTCAGATCAAATAAAACTTATATTGCCAATTCAGGAGGACTGTACCCAATTAAAGAAAAAAATAGCTGATCTGGAACAAAGAACTCGGTTGAATAATGTAGAAATAGTTGGAGTGCCGGAAAAAAACCAAGAAAACATTGGGACTGTGTTAGAACACATTGCTAAAACAATCAACTGTCCTATTGACAAGCGTGATATAGATACTTATCATAGAGTTGCACAGTATACCTACCAAAAAAACAAACCAAAAAATATTATTGTTCGATTCACTTCAAAATTAGTAAGAGATAATTTTGTAGCAAGCGCTCGCAAACTAAAAACCTTAAATTCGACTCAACTAAACTTCCAGGAATCGAATTCTATATTTATTAACGACCATTTGAGCCCAATGAATAAATTTCTCCTTAAGGAAACAAAAGCTCTCGCAAGAGAAAAGAAGTACAAGTATGTTTGGGTTAAAAACTGCAAAATATATGTCAGAAAATCGGACAACGCATCCATATTAATAATGCATTCGGAAGCGGATCTATCGAAACTTGTATAAAGATATAAAACAACCTAAATTTTTATTCACGGTTAATGGAATTGAATTTATACTATCAAAACGTCCGTGGTATAAAAACCAAACTAATTAATATTTACAATGAAATCAGTGTGAGTGAATATGACATTATGCTATTTACAGAAACGTGGCTAAATGATTCTGTGTTTGACGCAGAAATCTGCGACTTAAATCAGTATGTTATTTATCGACGTGACCGCAGCAATCCTTACAAGAAACAAGGTGGTGGTGTGATGATAATTGTGTCAAAGAAATATAATTCAAAACTACAGAAGTCGTGGTTTTCATCAGCTGAGGACATTTGGGTAACTATATCAACATCCGACCACCGAAATATTCATCTTTGCTGTGTTTATATTCCGCCTCTTGATAACATCACGAGCTACACATCTCACTGTGACAAAATCAGAGAGTTTGTTTTATTGCACCCACAGGACTTATTTTTCATAGCGGGTGATTATAATTTGAAGGATATTCATTGGAAAGGTGTCAATAATTATTACGATTCATCTCTACATTCCAGAAATGAGTGCTGTTTGGAAGTGATTAATACTATGAGTTTTTGTAATTTTCTACAATTTAATGGAAATCTTAATGTTCATAGCAGAATTTTAGATTTAATTTTTTGTTCGGATACAGCTAATGTAAATGTATGTAACCATCCTATAACAAATGTAGATGCACATCATCCTCCGCTTGATATCAATATTGTTATTAATAATAATCTAACGAAATCTCTGGAATTAAATAGGACATATTTTTACGTTTTTAGTAAATGTAATTATGAGGAACTTATCAGCAAACTTGCAGCAATAAATTGGCAAAACAGACTGAGTGATTCGGATGTAAATGTTAACGTGAATACTTTTTATAGTATATTAAATAGTTTATTTCATACGTTTATACCAATGAAACGTAAATCTAGCAGTAAATACCCTATTTGGTTCAGCAAAACTTTAATTAAAATGTTAAGAGAAAAAAATAAATTCCACAGACGATGGAAGGAATACGGAAATGTAGCAGATTACAACTCTTTCTCCACGTTAAGAAAAAGAATTAAACTTTACATGAACAAAGATCACAAAAATTACATATCAGACGTCGAATCAAAAATACAGACTAATATTAAAGCTTTTTGGAACTACACACGTAAATTAAAGACGACTAATAATTTCCCTAACACCCTGTATTACAATAATTCAGAGGCTAAAACCGGACAAGATATCTGCAATATGTTTGCGCAGTATTTCGAGTCTGTCTATGTAGCTTCAAATAATGTAGAGTTAGATACTAAACGTCTGAGTACTACATCACTGAATCTCAGTTCATTAACTCTATCTCACGATGTAATTCTTCACTATCTCATTAATTTAGATACAAATATAGGTTGTGGTCCAGATCAAATCCATCCAACATTTATTAAAACTTGTGCTTACTATTTGGTTACTCCATTAGAAATTATTTTCAATCAGTCACTAAATACAGGAACATTTCCCTCCGTCTGGAAAGAGTCTTTTATTACTCCCATCATTAAATCTGGGAATAAAAATGATATAGAAAACTATAGACCGATATCAAAATTATCTACATTTGGAAAAATATTCGAGGCACTAATCGTAAATCAAATAAAATTTCAAATTGAAAATATTTTAATTCCTGAACAACATGGTTTCTGCTCTGGAAAATCTGTGTTAACTAATTTAATTCCATTTACAAACTACATTTCGTCCAGCATGGATCACCGTATACAAGTCGATACAATTTATACAGATTTTAGTAAAGCATTTGATCGCATTAACCAAAATATGTTAATTGAAAAATTACTGGAAATTGGTATCCATGGTTCTCTTTTGCGGTGGTTCGAATCATATGTAAAAAACAGGTCCCAGTTTGTAATTGTAAATGGTTATAAATCCAGGGAAATTATTGTAACATCCGGAGTACCTCAAGGTTCTCATCTTGGCCCAATATTATTTAATGTTTTTATTAATTCAATATCTCCCTGTTTCAAATATTCACAATTTGTACTATTCGCTGATGATTTAAAAATATTTAAACGCATTCGGACCTACGATGATGCTACAAATTTACAGGAAGATCTGGACAGGCTACATGAATTTTGTTACAAAAATGAATTATTATTAAACACCGACAAATGCCATGTTGTTCGTTTCACTCGAAATATTATAACTATACGTTTCAATTACCATTTAAATGATAAAATATTACATGAAAAAGACTACATACGGGACCTGGGCATTACGTTTGACACGAAATTCCTATTTAACGAACACATTGATAAAACAGTTAAAAAATCTTATAAAATGCTTGGATTCGTACTAAGAACCGTTAAACCATTTACAAACGAAAAATCTCTGGTCCTACTTTATAAATCACTCGTTAGAAGTCAACTGGAATATATAACACCTATTTGGAATCCAGAATATAGTAAATATATTATAAGTATAGAACATGTCCAAAAACGATTTGTAAACATATTGTCAAAGAAAATAAATTGCAATTTTAATGACTGCCTCACTACATTCAAATTAACTTCTTTACAAAACAGACGCACCATAAATGATATGATAACTCTTCATAAGATATTAAATAACAAAATACGTTCTCAAACTTTTATGCACTACTTTCAGTTCAATGTTCCTTCAAAAACTATGAGAACTTGCAATTTATTTTTTATACCTTTTTATTGTACAAATTCTTATTTCAACTCTCCAATTATTAGACTTATGCACTGTTATAATTCAATGTTTTCTGATTTAGATTTGTTTAATTTAGAAATTACTCATTTCAAAAACTTAGTAATTAATACTCTCCAGTAATCTGATTACACACAATTGTACGTATTGTATCTCGAAAACCTATTTTGGCTCTGGCTGTTTGGTTTTCTTTGTAAACAAATAAATAAAATAAAATATATACGTACAGTCTACACACTCCGTTGCCAATTAACATTTTATAATTCAACTACTTTCTGCAGAGTTGATTAAAACGTATTCTGAATTCATTTCCATTAGAGGGAAAAAATTTCAAATCATATTAATTGTATTTATAAAAAGGTAAATTAATGAAAATTTTACATATTTAAAAAAAAAACAAATAAACCAAATACTCTGTGCCATTAAAACCTCGGCGAAATTTCAAACATACAAGCGAGTGGCGTAGTGCCCTAGAGCGAATCGTGCACCTCCATCATCACGATCAAAAAAACCCGTAAAATTAAATTTGCATTTGGAATTAAAAGAAGTGTCATCCCGTTGCAATGAAACATTAACACGTTCGCCGAAACAACATACGATTTCGGTTCAGTTACCGCGAAATTCAAACCGACCCTTGGGGGCACCCGGAATGGAACCAGAGTGACGTTGCTCATGGAGGTGGAGGGGGTACAGTGGTGGACACTTCAAAGAGTGCCTGGGGAGTGCGAGAGGCGTCGAACCGGAATTGAGGGCCCTTTGACGGGGTGCGAACCTGGGTCCCACTGGCGTTCCATCGGGACTGCACATCAAATACGCGTAGTATCGTCAGTGCATACTACTACATCATCAGATAACTTCAAGCCAGTTGCCAAATTTTAATTGCTCCATTTTCCAGAGACACCATAGCAAACTGTGTTATATTCTAAATGCAAATGATTCAAATATTACATTTACACTTATACTGGTCAATAGCAACTTTTTATGAACAGAAATCTCTATGAAACACAGAAGGGTCCATATGTTTTAAAGAAACTTGTTACAAAAGGCACGACAAGTATAAAATACGTGTGCGAAAATCACTGACCATAACAACAAATTCTCACAATACTAGCCCCAAAAAAAATACGTGTAACACAAAATTACGTCATTACGGGAAAAAATATATCAGCACACATGTCCTAAGTGCAACAACGCACATCAAATATATCGCAGGGGGGAGATTGAAATGTAACAATAAAACAGCTAATAGACGGAGGTGTCACATAGCCAGCGGCTCACAGCAGGGTGGCCAACAGGGGACCACTGCCCCCAAAGCGGGGCCCCCACGATATGGCTAATTTGAACCGCGGGTCGCCATCGATAAGTGCATTCATCAGTACGTTCTTTGTATTCGCACACACACACACTTTTTGCGATGCGTCTATGATTGGATTTAAATATGGCAGCTGGTTACTGAAGTTGCCTAATGCTTGTTGGTCTATTCGTGCTTACTCAGAAGCGCAAAACCGATTACAATTAGTTAAAGCGTGTTCTTTACTATCGTCCATTACACACAGCTAGCCAGTGTGTACTGAATTAACGGATTTTATATTCATCTGTGGCAACAAACTTTATACACTGTCATAATATTTGTTTTTAATAAAGAATGTGTATTTCTGTTGTTCATATGTTTTGATTCGCATTGAGACAGTGTTGAGGCTGCCACGTGCATCGGTGCACATGGTTGTAGTAATGAAATAATTAATTAGTAAACCAGTACGCCAGAAAGAATATAGCAGTAGTAAAACAGAGTGACGGTGGTGCGCATGCGTGTTCCTTACTGGTAGAAACGAAACACACAACCGATGCAATGTACGGCGAGTCTCGTGTAGTAGAGAGTGTTTTGTGTCGGAGCACGGTGGCGAGAGTCCGGGAACAGTGTCACCGGAGTCTGGTCCGGGTACGTGCTCGGACTTTTAATTAGGCAACAATCGATACCCGGAGTCGGACGGTTTATAGACAACACACACCGGGCCGAAACGCACGGGTACGAACGAACATACATACATACATGTTATGTAGCGGAGTCCCAGTTCGGTGTACAACAATACTAGGAGCTTACATGCTGTTCATTTCATCTACACATACGTGTAAACCTGGGTTTTATTTTTAAACAATACCAGTCTCATCAGAGACTGGTTGTAACAGGCACATGTTTATCGGCATTCAGTTCAGTCAATCCCAGATGTGTGTACGATACCTTTGCAAAATAATCACAAAATGTACCAGACAACGGAAAATTGTGTTATGCCATTGCATTTTCACATTAATAATATGTATAAGATCATATATTTGTAAACAAATTCTTAACCCAATTTAAAATGTTAGTTATTATTATAAATTGTATAAAATACATCGATTCCACAATGCGAAAATAATTGCTATTCCTAGTAGCAGTTAGTGCTTATAATATTCCAAGTACATATGTAGTATGAGTCAAGTGGCCTTTGTACTAAGTGGGGTACTTAAGTGATATATGCAGTATCCCGTTGTAATAAGGGTACCACTTACCTATGTATATGTTAAAGTGTGAAAAATAATTGACCCTTATCTCGAACAAGTAGTTTTCATTTTATTCATATTGAAATTTATTCCGTTTTAAGTAATGTATGAAAAAAAAAATCAGTTGTATTTCTTTCATGTCTTAAGCACGGAATTTGAAACAGTTTTATTTACATACATTTATATTGTATTGTGGTGTAATATTCTAAGAAACTTGCAAATGAAAAGAGCTTTTGGAGTTTCACTCATTTGTTGATGTAACGTGTTCTTGGTGTTTCTTAACGTGCGAAGCGAACTACGGCGACGTCTCGACGAATGTGAAGTGCTGTGTAGTGCGCGTGCTCCACCTGTCGTTCTCTCCCTCTCTCTATCTCTCAACGGGTAGCAGCGCCGCCTAGGATCGTTATTCGCGGATATTGCCAGTTGCCACCCCTTTAATATCCGACTAATGGTAGCGAACGGTGTTCGGTTACGCCGATACGCCGATATATAGATCGGAAATGCGTCGTTTTTGCGCCACATTTGCGTTTTATTTCGTAAATCTGCGAATGACTTCGCGCCTCCTGGTTCCGTATATATCTGCTGCTTCGTACAAACATACACAGGCACACACACACACACACACTGCGAGAAGATTTTATTCAGCTACACGTTTTTAGTTGTCGTTTGTCTTCTGAATGCTCGGTTACGGATGATTTATCCGTTTGCGAAGATGTACAAGAAGATGATCATAAACTTGTGATTTTATGCAGTCACAAATACACATTGATGAATTTTTCTTAAAACTATGTAATAAAATATGTACTTGAATATATAATTCGTAAACCGTAAAGTTAGTTCATGAATTTTATGATTTGTTGCGCATTTTTTTTGTGTTGAATTCTTCCAAGAATTCACAGTCGAATATACATTGGCTTTTTAAAAATACTGCAAAAAAAAGTATTAGTCATACGTTTCACTTTCCCTGATACGATAATAAATACGCCGAGATATTTGAGTGAATATATCTTTCGATTTGGCATTCGATATGAAATGACTGATTTGACAGTTCATAAGAGACAGTGATGTTTTCTTACAGTAATATCGTAATTAAGTAATAACGGTTCACGTGACCGATACGGGCCGTCAATTATAATCTTACTAGCGTGTCCGTAAATACCGTACCATGAGGAGATTAGTACCCGATTAGAGGCTACTTTAAGCCGTAGGGTCGCACGCACTTTCTGAAGTTTCAGAACCTCTAAGAGGGTGTACGATTACAGCATAGCTAGTGATTCGTACATAAATGGACGGGTTACACTACAGAGTATCATCGCGGGATAATAATTATATTGAAATGTGATCATAGCATAATGTATTGTAACTATAAATTCCATTTATTTAGTCCGATACGTATGTATCAATATTGCTTTGGCATTACGAAACTGTTGCACATATATCATATGATGCAAAGATGAAAATTACGTCATGATAAATGTATTATTTATATTGATAATACGAATACGCATATTATGTAGAATGACATCATTCTTTTCTTCTTGTAACATTACTATATAACAATGTATGCATACGAGTATACTGTTTCTTATATCGTACATGTTAGGTATTCTCGGATTACGTGTGTTCGCTACGTATATTGAACAGTGGCCAGTAGGAGGTGGATGTATGAAGGGGAGGAAGTACTGCGAATGGACTATTCGCGTTACGGGTGTACGAATGAAAACGGGTGCAGTGACTAGCAGAGAACGGCAGTAGAGGCCAACGCTTTCGTGCTGCTGGGCCAGCTCAGCTCATCCGGTGGTGTTTAGAATTCAGGAGGCGTCTTCACCTTGTATTGATTGCCGACGCCGACGCCGCGCTGCCACCGAACAACCGGCAAGTACACTCGGCACAACAGACATGGTACACACATACGACAAAGTGTGTATCATCATACTACATCACTGCAATATTAACATCCAACAGTACAACTGATATATGGCACTAGGATTTACGTACTCTCGTGACACTCCATTCATTCTAGCTACTAGTCGCGTTAAGTCATGTAAAATGCATAACTTCAGATGCACACGTCACTTTAAATGCATAGTAAAGTCTCGTCTGTATAAATTCAAGCATATTGTTATAGAAACTGTGGTTTCAAACAATCTGTTTATATAGGCACATCACTGGAGAAATATTGATAATATTTAATTGAATACCATTGCATATATATATGTAAGTCTTAAATCACAAAGCACGATTCATGTCTGTAACGAAAAGTTATGTAAAACGTAAACCCCCCGAAGATGTTCCGACAATGTGCCGTTTCAGAAGAAAACGGTTAGTAAAAAACGAACAAATTGCAAAATCAAGCTTCTGGCAACAAAGGCTACGGCGACGGCAGTGCAGGGCAAGGCAGGGCAGGGCAGCAGACGAAAGCTGTACGCTGTAAATTTATATAAAAAAATCCGAGGGTCTCTCTGATTTCAGATGACAATATGCACTTAAGTGAACGCCGGTTGCCGCGGGCCTTCATTTACATGACAAGAGATGGCTCTGGTGTACGCACACAAGTCGCCAAATTCAACGTGAAACATCCAATAACGGAGCGTACGGCTGTTAGCCTGTCGGCAACGTAGACTCCTGTATTACAATCATTACTATATTGTGATGGTAATTAATGTTCGGCACAACGTGAATCCATTTTATTTATGAACAAATGAAAGAACGCCATAGAATCAATGTACCCGTACTTTTCAAATTACGTGTAGCTACTCTTGCTAAAAACAAAAAAACTATTATGAATATTATTCGGTATAAGAACCACGATGTCATGGGAAATGTTCATAAACAAAATAAAAATTTAAATCATCAGGAAAATTTAGACTGCAATGCCAGTGACAAATTAATCATTTTATTATTAAACGTATATTATACAATAATTCGATTTATTATATTACAAAGAGCAATAGGCGTATAATACAAATAATTTTGCAGTTTAATTAGCAGTTCATTTAAATGTGGATTAAATGTTTGTTTATTTAAACGCAAACATGTTAACACGTCATACATAAATATAGTGTATAATAAATATTAATTTCATAAATTCATTGTTAATTTTTTATTATTATTAATGTAATTGCGTAGGTGTTTAATAATAAATTAATAACATTATGTTTTACACTGGATAACAGTGATTAATGTGGAAAATTTATCATACAATTGTTAGAATAACGCGAAGTTTATAAATATTCCATTCAGGCAGAGATCCGATAAAATTAATTGTTGCTTAAAGAAATATAAAATTGATACTGAACGAAACGTTCATACATACGTACGTACGGGTTTGAATTTATACGTATATTACATACATACACATATTCACATATACTTTCCCAGAAGTCACCGCGTGCCCGAGGCGAGCACGCTCCGTTCCGTCGATAAGTAAGCCGTGCTTTAATACCTTCGTGCGTGCGGTCGGCAATTATTAACACGTGAAATTGGAAATTACACATTCATAATTCAATTGCAACGCGCTCTTTTAATTCACCATTTCTACTACGTCACTCCTTCGGCTCTGGCCGTCACCGCTTTTAAACGTACCTATCCCCCGAGTGTATGGTTCAAGAATTTCACATTTAGTACTTGAAGGCAAGTGAATAGAATCCAACACGACGGTATAAACAAAATGTTGTCAGGACGTTGAACAAAAACAAGCAATTGTTATTAGAAAAGAAACAAAAACATAAAGCATATTTTAACTTGTGTCTAGACTAGAATATAACATTCGTAATCATATCGCGACATGCATGATATACGTGAAGAACAGAAGAATCTCACATGCAGTGTAAAAATAACAAGAAACTTGCACAACAACAAAACAATACAGTAATTAATGCAAAACTATTTCGTTGCATTTCCGCCAATCTTCGTCGACGCAAAAGTCAAACAGGAGAGCTTCCAAAACAAGATATCAGAAACAATGAGCCACTACGGTGCTAATATCTCATCGGAGTGGGGGGAGGGATGTACCCCAGTTTCGCCCCGAGGGTACACAGTACAATTGGAGGGGTGCGCGCGCGGGGTGAGGTTTTTGACTGCAAACCGCGACATTGTGGGTGACAGCTGTCACGTCAACGTTAAAAATGTTAACGAAGCGAAATTTTGAGTGGTTTCCAGACACGACCATAGGGTGAGTTGACGAAGACCGTATCACACTGTACAAATATCTCGCATGTCTATAGAACCGAAGATTCTGAGACAATGCGCGGTTATTTTGAAGAAGTATGTAAAATTATACATTATGTTACGTACAATTACTAAACATTTTCTTGCATTAAAATTATCATAGATTTGTTTAATGTTGAAGAACAACAAGGATAAAGCCGTTAGGAAATATAAATATTTATTTTGTTGTTATAGCAACGTAGCGCCACAATCATTACGTCGAACGAATGAAAGATAAAGCACAGCGTACAGTTAGCTGGTAAAAAAAAATACACCGGCCACGTTTCATTAGAGATTCATATATTCAGTAACTAACGTAACAAATAACGTTTTTACGTTGGCACTTAATTCAAAAGGCATCTTTGATCCCAAGTTGACAGCATTCCAATGGTTACCGCATAAAACATTGTGAATATATGAACATCGAATAACAATAGGGATGCGTCGTGTTGTTCACTGTGTGTAGTTATTGTAGTGTAGTGTAGACGCACTTGTCTCTGGTATTCCGTCGTCGTTTGCCTTGGTGATTGTAATTTCATTCGCTAATATTGTTTGTGTCGGTGAAATTTTTAAACCGATGTGCACAAGGAATATCGATGCAGTGACTCTTTTAATTAGTAAGCGTAATGGTGGTATTATGTAATAATGTGATGAACGGTTAATTATTGTTTGGCGAGGTTTAAGGAAAGATGTATTGTACTACTAATTGAGGTCTGCATTTGTCCGGCGAATGAGAATTAATTCTAAAGTCAGTGTCAGACGGTCAAATTTTCTTTCAAATCGTTGATTTCTAAATTAGTTTGTCACTTGACTAACGTGACGTCAAGGTCGGTATTTGAACAAACTTCGCTATTTAGAATTGTTTCTAATTTTTTGATGCAACTTGCCTGTGATTGGCTGACGTGTCTCGCTCTTTTAAAGAGAGACGCAGCATTCGAAATAAACTGTCAACGAGTTAATATGTTAATACCAACCGGATATTATTAATAAATTATATATGAATATGTATAAATAAATTACTTTGTTTTATTTCTCGTCTTTATTTATTATTTATTATTCGTTATTTATCTGATACCAACCACACTGTGCAAGGGCAAGGAAGAATTTTAAGTAGATATTATTGTGTCGTACGGTAATATGAAGTATTAAAATATGTTTGAAATTCATTTCTTATTGCCAGTGCTGCATTCCAAGTTCGATTCCCACCTTGTTGATTAATATTTGGTAAACTACAACTCATATTTTCATTTTCTGTTGCTAAATCATTTGTACTATTCATCGTCGAATCGTAATTCACTGTGCAACATATTTAAAACTCCCATGCCATCATTTCTTCCAGCTAACCACTGACGTTGTCAAATCCGTCTACAACTAATTCTTTTAAATTTAATTGCGTACATCGCTAGTAATAATACATTGAATATATTTTTTGTTGTTGTCAACTGTATAGGATCTATACATATAACCTATACTACAGGATATATGTCAAAGTCATGAAAAATAATTTGATAAGTCAGTTTAAACCTGTGACATCTAGCAACCGTAGTTCGTTTCAAAACGTCAAAATGACGCCAGGGCTACCCGTTTGATCAAATACTTTGAAAGAAAATTTGACCGTCTGACACAGGCTTAATATTTGTATGCGCAGTTCTTTGCTAATTTTTGAAACTCTACTTGGAATTTATATTTGGTATTAAAGATTCGATTCTAATCGAGTCATATGGCTATAAGTAGAAGATTAGTCAGTATTTGCTGCAGCATGCTGATATCATACGGAGCCACAGGCATACATAGTTAGGTGGCACTGAATTCTGAAATCACTATGGACAGTAAAACTATAAATACAGCCATTACTATAAAACCAGCAATTTGCAATACACAGGGATTAAATTGTCGTTGTGATTTAACCATTGATAATATTCGATTATTACCTGCAGGCAATCGTAGTTCATTATTAAAATAATAGAATGTTTGTTTCGAAAATAAAATATAAGTATAGGGGAAAAAAGAATGTTATGACATCAGAAATGTTTAGTAATCTAGAATTTTTTGATACACAGTTGGAACTTAAAAATGTACAGTTCCCAGTTAGAATTACAGCTTATGATTTATTCAGCCTTGGTGGTAGCCATTCTTGAAGACAACAACTATGTATTCTAACCTATTTTTAAACATCGTTGAATATTGTACATACTTGTGGTAATGTACATAAAATATGTTGTTTTACTCTGACGACTTGATCCGAACATTACAAAGTTCTGTTGAATTTACAAGTAAAGGATCGATTTAAGGATGATGTTTTTCCTTGTGTCAATTGTTCCATATGGTTGAGAGCCGGGTGTGCGTGTATGCTAAGTACTGATAAAATTATACGTTTGTCACATAGGTACGTTAACGAGCCTCCCATACTATGAATATTCAGCAGCAGCAGCAGCAAGCAATAGTATGATACGCAAGTATCAACCTGTAGGCCTGCCTTTTTGACTGGCTACTTGGCATCCTGGAATATATATATATATATATATATATATATATATATATATATATATATATATACATATATATATATATATATATATATATATATATATATATATATATATATATATAGGTATAGTAAAATATTCCCATGGCCGATCATGTAGTAGCGTCCACTCTCTACCCATAATTCCACTTCTTGCCCTTAAACGCTCGCATCCTGTGCACACACACGGCCAACGCGATTCTCATGGTTTTAATTAAATTGTACGGTTTTTACGCAGCCTGATCTGCAAGGATGTCGTTTGGCATACGTATCACAGGAGGCCATGATAAATTCGCAAAAGAACAGTTGCCATTTTATGGCAGTTGACGGGCTGTAGTTTGAATCGCTAATGACGATCGCAGCGGGCATTGGTAAGCAGGCGAGAGTTACAATTATAACATTCCTGGCATTGTCGTCTTTGACACACGCATAAATTCTTCTGTCTCTTTTCACTAATCAGCCAGAGGTGTAGTCCTCAAAAAAGTAGTGCCGGGGCGCATAATTTTTTTCATAGTATTTAATTTAATAAATGAAAAAGCTGTTTAAAAATTTCGGATCATTTATATAATAAAACATTTTATTATCAAATGTTTAACTGTTTATTTTGTTTTTTAAAAATGTGTCAGGGCTTAGCCTCGGTGTCTTAAAAAAGTACCAGGGCAGCGCCCTGGTGCGCCCTGGCGCAACTACAGCCCTGCTAATCACCATTACCAAAAGCATAGTATGGCGGACGTCTGTCCATCAGTTTACCTATACTACATACATCCGTATGTACATCAGCTAAGGTCCATTTATTTGTACACTCTGATTGTCGAAGTTGATTCGCTGACTGCTGTTTGGTTATGCGTGTTTGCACTGGATGGAAATTGATATTCCGGTTTATGTATGTGTGTATATTTGTGTCTAGCTGCCTCTAAGGGATGTTGCCAAGGATACCACAAACATATACGTACACAACTAGTCTGTGATACAACTAATAAACATAACCATTTATCATTTTATTGCTGTCGTTTACAATGCATAACATTGTCTCGCCAAAATGAAGTGGAAATATTCTTTCTAATATTTGTTACCTTGGCGACACATCTAATACAGGCAAAAGCCAAATTAATACTGTTTGCGCCGACGTGTACTTTATAAGTAGACATTCCCTCAGGCATTACGTTATAATATCGTATCTATCGACAGCAAAAATAAAATAAAAATAATACGCAGCTCCTAATACGGAGCACGCCATGCCCGAATTTCAAATTACATGGTCGAGTTGAAACGAGGAACGTGTTATTGTGATTGCGTTTACGTACCGCGGATAGTGCTGGTGGTTGCGGTGGCGGCCGTGTCTACCAGCGCCCGCGGCGGTCAGGTACGTTATTATAAGCGTAAAAGGGTTGCTCGCAAACCGGCTGACAGCCCGAATGGACCAGCAGCCTCTGCACACCAGTGACGTGCATATAGTTAGGCCACCGGGGTCCAATGGATGTGGTTCTTATAGTAATTAATACGAACAATTTGGACAAAATGTGATATTCCGCGTAGTTCGGAAAGTATTAATTAATAAATACAGGAGAGAAGTACTATCGTCGTTGTACTTATTGATAGTTTTATTGTTGTGCTGTAAACATTCTGTACATGCGCCACTGAACTTACATTAAAGTGTAACACTAAAAAATGCAAAGAATGCGATAGTGTTTAAAATATCAAGCTCTAATACTGTAGATGGTAAAAATTCGTTACGCTGAAGGTATACATTAAGTAAATTGAAAATTATTATGTTCTTGTAAATATTCATGAAACAAGATGAGGAAATCTGAACCGCGAGTCTTGAGTGTGTCGCGTCGCGTCGCGTGTGAATGTAATTATTCAGCACCATACTGAACTCGCTCACTCATTCGTTCGCTCACTTGCTTGACGGTTTGCAAGATTTATATAAGTGACAACTTAATTAATACACTATGAGAAAAAAAAAACATCATCACCACTACAAAATGAATTGCAATTTCGCGTATCTAATTTATAGATGTTTATTAATATTTTTCAAGAACTTATTAATCAATATATAATTTATCCATAGTAGGGAATATTGTATTAAGAAATTTCACAAACAGTTCTTTAGTATTAATGCTTGCTTCATAGCACAGGAAATATATGTGTTTACTAGCTTTCTAGATAGTTTTATGATGATATTAAATGGAATTTCAATGTTTGATAAGTAAAAGGTAATATCATTATTTACATTTCTAAAATTTCTATACTGTTATTCTTAATGTATTTTTAATTGAACATGATTGGAATTCAGTATTATTTTTAGAAATATCTCTGAAAACCACACACGTTGAATTTATAAATAAAATATTTTTTGTATACTTTATCATTAACTGTTATGTTAAAAATAAATAATATACAATTATATAATGAAAATATTATATACCCACTACAATTTCCCCATTCATGTTCAAAAGGATTTAATTCAAGACAAAAAGTACTTAAAATAAATCAAATTCAAAAAGACACTCGTTAATTTACAAAGATATACGTATAAGGAACGCTTAGTAGAAATGTCTGAGGAATTTTATAAAAATTACTGGCCGTGAAAGCACTATAATGTCATAATGACGGTTCTGTGGTGACCATTTCATTACAGAAAATAGCAAATTGTTAGGGGCGAAACCACAAAATTAGGTTTTTTGTTTCAGAGACAAAAAACCCGCTACGAAAAAATGTTTCAAATTATACTGTGAACGCACAGGTAGAACTTTGTGGTAATGTTAGCACATGTTGTAATATTAGGGTGAAAAGCGAACGATGCTAGTAATGTCAGTGATCGTTGATCTAACCAAGTGGACAGACAATCATTTACTCCCCTGTTACTAGATCAAAATGGCTCAGTATAACTACAAGTCTGGGTTTCATAAGTAAGTGGTTTGACATTCTTGAAATAGTATCTTAAGTTAAGATTCTTAACTGATGATATTTGTAAGAGTATATATCGTACTGAAACAGAAGGATATCTAGTCATTTTTATGTTGGCTGATTCTACAAATCCATCAAAGCTTCCCAGTCTTGACCCTAACCTATAAGTTTACCACAGGTTGATTCATCCAAACTAACATTGACTCCACCATAAACTATACCGTCATATTTTTACCAAATTCTGTTCTCGTTTCAACACTGTCCTTACCATTTTTATTCAGTCGCCCTTAATTAATAAAACACTTAAAATTACTTTAGATAATTTAATGCTACAATAATTCCATTGCAGTAGTTTCTCAATTAGATTACTTAGATCATTAGTTTACGTAAACTATTTATTTAATTTAGATAAAACAAATTATTAAATTCAACAAGATCACTTGTTAATATCGGTCCAATTAGTATCTAATTGGAAACCAAACTGTAATTCAATAACACATAAAACGTTATTCATTTGTTGTATACATTTTAAAAGTACAGCTGCAACATTATTATCTGTACTACTATCTTTAATATCACATAATTAATTTATCGAAAAGTAGGTCAAAAACAATTTCACAACAAGCCACCTGATAATATAATTTGTTTTCGTAAAGTAATTACTTACCTTGTCGCAATATTAAACACATCTGTCCAAGTAATAAATGGTCATCTGAAAACAACAGATATATGTATATAAACAAAGAATCATTTGCAAAAAGTATATGTATTTAGTATTGTACCTATTATAGTATACCTACATTAACAATACTACACATTGATAATAACAAAGGCTGCATGCAAATTCATTCATCCAACCAATGAAAAACACGTGCTTACTTCCCCCTCCCGCGCCTTCTTCCAACTGTCAGGCGTAGTGGCCGCCTGGTACGATCTGTCAACTTGCACCCGTCATATAGCAACAACATTCGTGTGAAATAAAGCACATGGTTCACACACTTCATGGACAATGATAAACAATCAGTAGAATTGAACGCACATTAAACTAAATTCAAGTATCACTGAAGATGTAAACAGAAACATGCCACCGATGAAAACATAACCTCACAAAACACATCACGTGACAGCTAGCGGCGAGTAGCGCGATGCACAGTATGGCTCCGTCGTCATTCGCACAGTTTTTTTTTCGTCGTTTTAATCACTGTATTTGTATGGATTTCAGGTGAAATTTGAACGTAGTACAAAGCTGGCGACTTGTCTCCGCGACTGACTTGAGAACACTGGATATATGGTAACTACAATGCTCCCCCCTCGCCGCACTGAATTTCTCCCGAACACGAGACAGCGTTTGCATGTTAACGTATTAGTCCTGTCTCCTTCTGACGCGACGGACGACCGTGTACGGTGCGCTCTGTCGTACATACAAAATGACTACTTTCTATGCAAAAGTATGAATGAGATACGCGCTACGGGTACGTATACATGCCATGTGCCCCTGCTTTCACACTGTACAGGGTGTTTGCGAACGCACGCTCTGCCACTAGAGTCACTGTTGTTCTCCTCCGGAGCCAGTTAAAACGCTCACACTCTCTCTCTCTCACTTCATAGAGAGATATGCTAATTGCACACTCACTCATTATGTAATAAACGTATTGATTCAATTGCTGGAAGTTTGTAGAAAATAAACAAATACTTAAAAATATGAAAAGGATAGCAACATATACGAACTGGACTTTTCTTTTTCATAAAGTAAGAAAATAAATAAATTTATTGAGTATTGTTTCTTATGGTTCAGGGTACATATTTAAATACTTGAAACTAAATAAAGAATTTATATATTTACGTAAGATATTAACATGAAATATAAATTTGAAAATCAGAATAAACAAAAGTTTAATAAATAAATATTTATAATGTTAGTTTACTGCTAGCTTAGCAATAAATATGAACAACAATATTGTATTACTTAAGTATATTTAATGAGAGAGAGAGAGAGAGAGAGAGAGAGATGTTGAAGCGTGTAGTACGTAACACCCAGTATACAAGATACTCCCACCCTGACTGTTGGTATTAGCAATTGTAATAAGCAAAGATACTATGGCACTACGCTAGTCTACTCTATATGGACCATTTGGGAAACATTTATGATTATTTTATGCGGTTTTCTTTATTAGCGATTTTGATTCATAAAATATCACGCGCATATATTAATATCAATGACAGCGGTAACCTTAGTGCATACGACATAGCATATGGATATCGACCTAGATTCGTAATTCTACTAGAAATTAATCATAACTATAAACATAGTTTTCAATATAAACATTATACATACTTTTACGTTTGTTAAAAAATTAAATATTTAATTATAGATGTTATGAATATTATTATTAGTACTTTAATAGAAATTTTCACAGACAAATGAAACGTCATTTAAAACGTAATAAATGAATCCAAAGGGTGACGTAAAGAGTAGCACGTCAAAAAGAACAATGAATCCTTGGAAGAGTAGGACAAGTGTGAAAGAAAGATAGTGACTTGTAATTTCACAGTGTCGTAGTCTGCTCTCTTGTGTGTCAAAACTTTAGCTTCGATAATAACTTGCTTATAATATAGACACGCTTCTTGGCCGGTGGAAATGCTAGTCATTTTGACAGGAACTACAACAGCAACATTGACATGGTACAACCTTACAAACATATATACAAATATTTCTTTCTCTACTAGTTTGCAAGAAGAATAACATTTCAAGAGAATATTTCACTGTCAAATATATTTGTTATAACCGAATTATAATTTCCAGGCTCGGCGAATACCTAACGCTTACGAAGGCAAATCTGAAGACAATACATAAAATCATTAAATGTCGCTTATATTTTGAAATACCTGGATTAAAAATGAGTCCGTCCTATGCAAATTAATCCTTCAACTGCCCATATTGCCCGCGAGGGAATATGTCCAAAGGATAAGAGTACAGACCTAGATTATCTCCTGAAAAAACAGCCGAGCAAGTGGTTGCTTACGTTACGCACTTGCGTTTTACGTGTATCGTGTATGGTATGTACGTACGTACGTGTACAAATACGGCCGCAAAGCAAAGCCCCTCTCCATATCGTGGCACAACAGACACACAAAATAGATAATGCAAATTGCTTGAATTTTACGTTTAATTGAATTTCAGCGTACCGACACGTTCCCGATATTAATCCGATATTATTCTTAGAAGCAGCACCGTACTATGATCTCTATGCACGTGCTGTGTAAGGGCTGTGGTGTGGGGTTGTATGCCCCACGGGCATCATTTCACACACCCTTCGTCCAACTATACAGCGTAGATTCGATCAGTTATGCGTGCTTGTATGCCACAGTCGATATCCTCTAAAAACGATGTGTGTTCACTATGCGTATGTAGTCACATTCATTACTTGAATTGTCCTTAATTAGTGCAGAAATGGCAATATATTATACATCCTTCAATGTATTTAGCTATGAATATCAATAAATTATATAAACTTTTGTGCATAATAACATTCGCAATGAACGAAGTAGAATTACGCGGAAAAAATTTACTGAATCAAGTGTTAAGTTTATTTGATGGTGGATTTTGTCTATATTTAGAAAAACAAGTGTAGAAGAATTATGAAAGGCTGAAGGACTAGCGCCTGTCCAAGGACATAGTGTAGAGCACTCTTCAAACATCACCGTTGTACCCCTTCCATGGTAAAGCGCATCTACATATCCCTTGTCTGAGTCGCGTCGATCAATCAGCGCGTCCCCGATTTGTATTCACCGCACGTTCGCATAATCTCAGTTTTGCAATATTTTATCTTGACGCTTGCACTCACACACACATACATATTCAAAAACTCAATCAAACGTTAGCTATTAACAATGCGACATTTTTTTTTACTTTTGCATTGAAAGTGTTTTCCAAAGTAATCAGTTTAAAAAATTAAATAAAAAACATAATTTTGTTCATGTAAAGATATTTGCTGTTTTGGGTCTAGAATTTAAATTCCTACGAAAGTATCGCATGCCCCCCGACATTCTTGATGTTTTAATAAAAAAAGAAACAGTGGAAGCAAACCTCAAGCATGTTTCGCTGTTGTACTTTACTCGTAAATTTTCAATAGAACTACCAATAAATTTAGAAATGATTCTTTCATCTTTTTACCAACAATGGGGATTCAAGAGAAGAAGAAAATTTATGCGAGTATGCAAAACAAGTTGCAATATATATGAATATTTCTAGTAAAAGTCAAAAATATGTATATAAAATAAAAAAGGATTGTTAATGTATATTAATTATATCTATTTGAGCATTTCAATGCAACTGTTTGAAAGTTGAACTAATGTATTGGATGTAAAGGATAACACATTAACCAGCTAATGACCGTCACAAAGCATACCAATTTGTCAATCATGGCTACCAAAATACGAACTCATCATCTTTCAATAGTAGAAACCAGCCTCCATTAACAGACAATACAATCACCAACAAAAAAACCAACTATCAATAATCGCTAGAAGAGTAGAAAAAAAAAGGAAAACACAAAAAGCCCTGCTAGATACACTTGAACTGATGGTTAAAATCAGCAAGTCATTGCCGTCATGTTGGAACAGGTATCCCGACAATGTGTTCACGAGTCAGCTAACAAATTGAAAAACTAGCAGACCCAAAATGCCTTTCAATACTGCTCATTATACTGTATCATTACAATTACAGGCCTGACGGAAGACGAATTGAGATATCAGTTAGCAGTCTGCAACACCAGTCACCAACCGCCACCGCAACATAAGCTTTGCGCTTCAATCGTCACGAGAGGGTTGGGGGTGTACGAGCGGTGACAGGAAGGTAGGGTTAGGTAAATGGTGGCTGATTATAAAGCGGGGAGTTTTCGAACGAGCAGAAGGGCACACAACGGCCCAGTCGAATTTTGTGGTTCATTTGATGCCGCACAATACGCAATCAGTGTGACATGTATTTAGCGACGTTGAATACAGATAGTAATCTAACGATATTAAAATCTTATTTGATTATAATTAATTTAGACATTGTTGGTTTTTTGACAAACTTGAAATTCAATTAGTTGGTTGATTTCAAAACATTCGTTCAGATAAAATCACCATGTATATTAATTATTGTTTCTACAACATAAAAACAAAATTAACATTATATAAATATTTTCTGGTAATATTCCATGCAAAAAAAACGACGAATCTTACAACGACCTAGTATTTTTATCATTACCATTGAATCTAAAAGATAATATACACATGAAAAGTAAAGATAAAAGGTGAAAAAAGAGAAACATTGCAACGTATAAGAACAACGTTGGCTGTGTGCTGGCTGGAGGTACTACAGCAGAGCAGCACAAGCGATGACATTCAGATTCCGTCGACCCCTAAAGGAGATTCTCATTCAGTGGCACACAATAAGCTGCCATTCCCGGACATGTTATCAGATTATATTTCTATTGGACACGGGCACTATCTGGCGGTAGCATCAGTGAACTAAAACCTGGGGCCAGCTTCTGAATAACGCATCAAGCAGGCCACGCTAACCGGCAGACACGTTCTTCTTACAAAGAGATGTTGTATGGTTCAAGTTGCTTCTCCATTTTAAATATCTGTGTTCTTTTTTTTGCTCGTCTCGTATTATTTTCCAAGTTAGCTGAGAATGGTAACTGTATTTGTTACATTTCTACGACGATGGTATTTATTAAAACAATTATGAAATTCACATCAAACATATACTGGATAAATAAAATTTTCCTTTCTATGCCTAAAATATGGTTGTTTTTATGTCAAACTACCCCGGTTTTAAAATGGTTTGTTCACCAAAGAAAGATGAATATTGATCAGATTACATAGCCGGCGGTGACGTGTGGGCGAAACGCACTGTACAAAAACAGGAAGGGAGTGTGCGGTAAGTTGAGCTGCCCGCGGGCAATGCTCGGTCACCCATAAAACATAATACAGCAAACAAAACATACCGACTCCGCACCGCACCACAAGTAACGTTGTTAAACTTTACAAAAACATGCGTACCAAAGCGAAAGATTCTACCGACACGTCGGTCAGGCAAAAACCAAAGAGATCCTAAGAAAACTTATTTGATCAGCAGATATATGCGCATAAGAGTGAATGCAAGCCTTACAAGTATTAGTAAAGTAGAACTTTCTATAAGTAGTTTAAGATGATCTTTAAATAAATATGTGCCAATGTTTATAAGCGTGCCTGGGTTTTTTGAAAAGAAGATTTGATAAATAAAAAAAAAACAGAACAATGGGAAGATCAAAAAACAATTAGTTATTCTCGGAGTTTGTAAGCGTACCAGCGATGACCGAGTATTACGAGGCAGAAAAACGATTTGATTCGTGGTGACTGGACCGACGAACACCTCTATACCGCACTTTCATTGAACAAAACATTTTAGTAAATGATTAATGGATGGCGACATGAACACAACCTACAATTTGTTAGACAATAGTCGAAATCACGTCGCGACAGACGTGGACCACGTGTCGAGTTTACACGCACACATACATACATCTATGTGGGGGTGGAAAGGCGTTATTCTCTCTGTCTTTCTACAGGCAGGTATGGAACGTAGTGTGCTGTGCACTCGACAGACGAACGAACACAAACCATTGATCGGAAGAGTTGTCTGTCATTGCGTTCATATCTTGTAATGATACGTCTATATCACATACAATGTAAAGGTGTGTACACACTGGTAAATGCACCACCAGTGACCGTCAACATGTTATTCGTATAAAGTAATCATAACATTTATAATATTTAACAGTATACGTAAGAATTTTATTCTGCAGTTTTAGATGCGCTGAAGAAAACATCTGATCATAGTGTTTCATTCATAAAATTATAGAAGGCAGTGAACTCTTTTGTTTTGATCAAAGACAGTAACAATATTGAATGAACTAAGAGAGAAGGTCATGGTGAGAATTCGAATGGAAATGGCAAACAGAACAGAAGAAGAAAAAAACGTGAAACGAAATTTAAAAAAAAGCGTTACAAAGGTTTAGAAGGTCGATTGTGTGAAACACAATGCAAGTGTGCGTGTTTATTTTTATTTGGTAACACGAAATTGATGTTTTCTACACCCTTCAACCTACGCTTACGCCTCTGTCATCAGAGGAGATGATGTCTGAAATATATACATCTATAGTACATTCTGTCATAATTCCGAATTAAATTCCTGTATAATTCTACAAGCAAACCGTCAATGTTTATATAAAACTGTAGAATTACAATTAATCAGTATTACAAAAAAGAGATACGAAAGAAGAAAGAGATACCAGCAGCAGCAGCAGCAATGTCTTCATTCGGGCACAAAAGATTTTCTCACAACAGTGCAAAATGTGAATGTGGCTTAAATTCAATCTGTCACGTATATCTAGATGTTTCATCTTGCGGCCATTGTTGAGACAGTCAACCGGTAAGTGTACGGATGCGTATGGGGACCGCATCTACAAGCAACAGACAGCAGTCGTCGTGGTTGTCCTCGTCAACGTTCGTCTCACGGCACGCCGAGATGATGATCCATGATATTTTATCATAAATCTGTATTTCTATTGCACGTGCGAGGCGTATATGCGGGGAGGTTAGGCGTGTTTTGTCCTCCTCAGAGTTTCGTCTAGGCGACCAAGCATAGCCGAGTGGATGACTCACAGAGAGAGTTATTACCATTGTTCGGTGTGGGCGACTGTGTGTGTTGGCTGTGGGCTAAGTCAGCGGGCTTTTCAGTGTGTCATGTCTGGGATGTTATTAAAAAAATGTGAACGAAGACTCCGAAACATACACACACACACCTGCGAGGATCAGTACAGTTAGGAGGTTACCAGTCGGTACCAGCAGCGAAGTCTCTCATTCAAATATTCTAGTAAAACGTTTCTTTTACTGGAAATACAGACAAGTAATTCATGGATTTATTTGTCTGTAATGTTTTATTTCTTGTATGAGCAAGTATGTATTGAAACGTCAGTATGAAGGTAATATCTTTCATCATAAGACATATTACCTAGTCACACCCGTGGATCCATGCATCATGTCCACAGATATTATACAAGCATGACTGGTGAACAGACGTGTGTGTATGTGTGTGTTATGGTTTTGTTTCTATTTGCGCTTGTCTGGGTGCCGGTCTCCGCATCATGTGCGCGTTCGCTCGCGAGACAATAAGATTGTAAGCGATTAGTTAATTGGGTGTCGACTTGTGGTCGGGTGGTGTCGCAAGTGGGCCGACATAGACGTATGTGTATGTTTGTGTTCAGACAATCATAGATCGAAGAGTGTGCGCCCTAACGTGGTAATTTGCCCATCCTCTTCCTGGAATGAGTTGTTCGTGGAACGGCCGCACCGTGACGCCCCTGTCGTTGTTGCCGCGGTATAACGCGTGGGCGGCACACGGTACAAGCATGTGCTGAAAAATGTACACACCCGTCCCCCGCGTCGCACCTACTTGCACTAACAACTAATATATCTATTTACAAATGCATCCTCTTTCATTTGGATACATTTGATTTTGTACAAAATAATGTATTACATTTAAAGTTTATTTGTTTCATTCGTTAGCTGTTTTAGTAATCCAGTTGAATGTATGTCGGTTTGAGGTAAAATGTAGGAGTTCATTTCGCGCAGACAACGATATCGAGTCGATATTTTCTATAACCAAAGTGTCATTCTAGGTGTACGAAGATAATTGGGTCCACCAGGAGGCGAACTAATTACGCGCGGCTACGTGTGCACAGAGTTTGAACGTCGGAGTGTCTACGTATGTATGTTCGATCGCTATATAGGTACTTGAATGTGTGTTAGTTCTTTGTGTGTGTGTATGTACGGCGGTGCCTGCACGTTCCGATAATTATTAACATCAGGGCTGGCCATGGCCGGTAGCCGCTGGATAAGTAACGATTTACAGTGCCAGTGCATGCTAAACAGTACAAGCTGATGTACCTTCCATATGCCCACCCAAGTGTCGGCGAAAGAATAAGGAAAATATTCATATTTTTGTAAATCATAAAAATACTTATGAATAACACTTTGATATTCTAAAATGCGTTGAAATTCAGGTAGTGTACATTATTAGTAATTTATCCAAGATAGAATTAATGTAAGATTGAAAAATGCAAGCAATAAAAAAATAGAAACTAAAAATATAAACATTGATTACAATTTACAGTAAACATGTATGTGAATTAAAAATTCAGACTTTTATTTTATTTTCATTTAAAAAATACTATATGGAAATCGCATTTTGAACTTTTATTCTATAAAGCATATGATTTTTTTCAATTGCGATTACGTCAATCGGCATTTTTTACAAATTAGCGCAAATACTTCTTGCATATTTATGGAACTGGTTGAAGTATGTAAAAATGTAACGTTTAGATACTGCTGGTGATGTCCAGAAACCCGTTTGAGGTCCACGGCGAGACGATTCGAACTAATAATAAGTTATATTCGATCAGGAGGCACGATAAGACGGTTGCACGGTGTACACACATATATACCCGGTACCTACATGGAGGACACGAGGCGGCGGTGGTGGTAGTTGACTACACTGACTCGTTCGCTGTCTCCCGGACACGCCAGCGATTTGTTTTTTACGGTAATTGCTACCTTACCCGTATGTATATGTGTGTGTGTTTCGTATTTATAACGTCTGACACATTTGTCAAAATTTATACGAACGGCAACAAAGGATTGGCCTGCCTTACAGAACACACCGAGCCCGCGATCTCTCTCTCTCTCTTTCTCTCTCATAGTATGTTCGTTGTTCTTGGCCTGCAGGAGAGGGTGGATTGTTTTATTTTAGATGTAATATTGCTTATTATATAGGTAAGTATACAGCTACGATCATGTCAGATGAAGGACTGACGCAACACTTAAATGTCTAGTTGCTGTGGAAGAGATAAATTCCTGTTTATCTGTAACCTTTTTATAGATTTGTAATATGTATTTGACAAGCTTAGTTCCAGTAATGTACAGTTAAGAATGGATCTGTCAATTGTAAACTAAACATTTTAATATTCTATATCTACTATGGATGGTATACTCATATGAGTAACTAGATAAAATAGTTGGAACTAAAACACAGCAATTTATAATATTAAGGTATAAAAGTTTATCGTCGAAAATAAGCAGTTATAAAATTACAAGTCCGATAACGGAGACATTATACTTAAAGTCAGGATAATATACATAACAGACATACCAATGTAGCAAACAAGAAAAAAACTATAACCCTTTTAGAGATAAAAATCAAGAGTGTGCGCAAAAGCCCTCGATTATCAAAAGACAAAAACCGTAGAAAATAAAACGGTATCACAACAAAACAAAACGAATTCCACCACATTAAAATATCAATGGACAATGAATGTATGACGGTGTAGTGGGCTTACATGTCAGTACTGTAACTGCATTGTGGTACGGTTGGCAAGCTTGTAATTCCAGAAGCCAGCTTGATACAAATTTGAATCATAATTACAGTGTTTAATATCGGACGTCTGGTCAGGACGGAGATGGATCTGCGGTGAGAGAGTGACAGAGACAGAGGCTGTGATCTCGCGGGTACGTGGAGCCAATCTATGATTACGCCCGGTAATATAACGATGCGAACGTTTCCACGTAAATAACAGTGCATTACCGTGTTTCACAAGTCTAGAGAGAACAATTACACAATAAGCACACACGAGGCTAGTCTATGTACTGGCTCGCAATTATCGTTATTTCCTGTAGGCTACTATCTACGTATATATCTATAACTATATATATGCAAGCAACCTAACTCTCAATACGTACATGCATATACATATCTATTTGTTACAGCATCATATTGATTGGAATTAATGTGTAAATGGTATGAGTTATTCGAGTTAATACGTAACATAACGTCAAATAAATGTACACAATGTTTTATCATTTTAAAGTACTATTTTGAAAACATTTATTGTATGTTACTTATACTGTGTTTAAATATACAGTTAACTAAATAATCCATACAAATATTAAATCGCTACATGTTGTTTATGATATTGTTTATTACAATAATATATTTAATTTCCCATCACTAATTAATTAGCATAATTTATTCAAATTTCTAGTAATAATGCGAACATTCCGGGATAAATAATTGCAATGTAAATATATCAATTAACGCTCAATATAATTTAGCGGAAGGTTGTTTACAATGCTGGAAGAACAATAATTTGTATGTATTTTATCCGGCATTCATTAAGACTACGCACATACCGGTTGTTGCATGTTTCACAACAATTGCAGACAGCTGATATGCGGTAATTTTTATCTCCGACTGAAATTATAATATTTTCACCTGTGTAATGTGTGGTAATTTATTTAATGAAAACCCTAGGTGTTGAGAATTAAAAAGATTATTTGAGGAAAGAAGGTGTTTGCGTGTAATTTTTCTCGTACGTACGTTTGTACAAATTTAATTGAGTGCAGAGTGTATGCACTTAAAAATGACTTTGCGTGTCTGGGTGCATTTAAAACCGTTATTCCGAAGCGGGATAATTCTCAGACGTCAACAGCATTCACCCGGCGGGGATGTCCGTGTTGCTGGCCCAGCAAGCGCGTGCGTGCGTGTGTATACCAGGACCGTACTATTCGTGATACTAACCAAATAAATCCTTTCCACGTAACTGTTAGATAGATGTTTTAGTTTAGCAATCTTCGTTAACTTGTATGAATTTTATTTCAAAAAGTTCATGCATGGTAATGAAATTTTATAATGTACTTTGTTAGAAATTATAAACGTGTACACCCGTCCGGGCCTGGTAAGTTTGTATGTGTGTGTGTGTGAGTGTATGTTTGTAGAATGCGCCAAAACACTGCCGAAGGTGGTATATTTTTGCAGCTTGTAGCCAGTGCCGTGTAATGAGACATGCGATATCTTGCAAGCTGGTTTCCACCTTGAAGAGAATCTAGATGGCACATGCCTACAAATATCATATATACATGTACATACACGAATGTGTGAATCTAAAACAGTTTCGAAAAACACACATTGTCAATTTGAAAAAGCAAAGATACAACAAATATTGTATTAGTATACAATTACAATATACATCCTTCAATGATTATATGAGTAATATAGAAGGCAGCCTGTAAAAGAAATTGGATGATGATATTTCTTATTGAAATTATAAATGTATTATTATTTGTTAAGAACAATTATAAGTGAGTATTGCTTTTGCTACAAAGTTGTACGGTTTGAAGTCTGCTGGTGCTGGTTTGTGTTCGTTAGCCTAAAGCAAACTATTACACAAGTATGTATGTATTCACTCGACATTTGTGCCTGCAAGTCACACCATCTAATTCCTCACCATTGGTGTAGAAACACTGTGGCGCAAACAAGTGACGATCTGAAACACATCACTACGCATTGTGACAGTAGAATGTTAAGACGCAAATTGTAACAGTTTGAAATGAGTCAGTTGACAATCATAATTAGTGGTTATCGAACAAAACCGCATTGTACACGGTATGTACAAAAGATACAATCGGATAGATGCGCACAACCATATAGAGAGAACTGACAACACACAAACGTCCAGAACAACTGAATACTACCAGCTGGAAACAATAGCACCAATAGAATGTGCACACTCTGTTTAAAACAAACGCACAAAGCTGTGAAACAAAACAGCCACATATACAGGCAGAACTTCCGGCAGTAACTGATGAATAGAAAATTGCGTTGTCAAAGATAAAATAGATTCACAAACTGATTTTAGCTAAATTGTTATCGTCCGGCATCGTGGCACACACACATACACACACGTACGTCTGTGTGTGTTTAACACAAAAGCTATAGTCTCTCCGCGTATGGTGTTCAACTGACCTGTTATTCCACCACGGTGTGACGCGTTTCATTATTGTTATTATGCAGATTTTTATTTGTGATTCGGGAAAATACTTTTATGGGTTTTACACTTTTATAATTCGATCGAACCATTTTGTGATAAATAGTTTTCACATTTATATGCTGCATTTGTTTTCATCCGGATGTAAACGAAATACATTATTTATTGAAATTATTATCAATAATAATATAACTGTGAATAATGACAGTTAATGAATGTTTTTTTTTTTGTTCTTGCGGATTAAAACAATTTTGTTATACTCGTTAATTAGTGGATTTAGTTATGAAATGAATAGAACTTTTTAAATGTACAACATAACCTCTTAAGTCTTATTGGTTATTCGAGATTAGAAACGCAACCAATTAAGTTCTTCCAGCGTATTGAAAGTGACGTTAGGCTGAAAGCATATTCCCGTATACAAGTGTCAAACAGAATAAGAAACGCGATCGTATCTGAAACCAGTGCGAGCGAGCACATTCACGACATTCAATTAACGATGTTTCCCACAATCACCAAACGGAAACTGTACGTCAGCATGTAGTTGTACGTAGTAAAATTGTTTGACAAACTGATTCACATAGAGGCGCAATAACTTTGGCGTAATTTTATTGAATGTTCCTACATAAATAATAACTGTAAATTCTTCCAGAGCGAACGAGGTCGGCTGTGCTGGTGGCCAAACGATAATGTTTAATCTAGTAGTCTCTCTCGCTCTGGCCGTGACGGAAATGGATTTCCAATAAATATGGATGTGTCAAATGATAAATTTCTGTTTACTGGCAGTATTCCAGTTATGAGAGATCAGGGATATTTGAAATTCAGTACGAACTGACGTTCAACGGACGGCCGCTGCAAACCATAGTTATTTACTCTTTGAGATTATGCCATTTTCGCTGGACATAAATGTTATTTTGATGTTTTGTTTCGTTTCGACCGGGACAAATCGCTAATGAATTTTAATGATCTGTTGAATCACGATTCAGTGTGTAACTGAAGCATCTAGAAATGGTACGTACATGCACCTAGATTCACGGTAGTAGATAAGAATATATGTATTCGCCTATCTATTCACAGTAAATAATGCAATGGAATTAATTGTTTCTTTAAATACTAAATGCAGTTCATGTCAGTTGTCATCAGTCGCAGATGTTTGCCGTTACAAAGTTGTACATCATTGTAAATATATCCATCTATATAACAATCATTGAAGACCCTCATCAAAATTTTAAATGTGAACTCTATATGTATAATTTTTTGTATCAATTCCGCAAGCAATACTAACATAAAATAAATTTTATATTAGATAAAAATTACTTCCTACATTTTTATGACATGTCAAGAGATACAGTAAGTTATGTGAAAATTTAATTACCTCTAGTTAGAATCCACAAGAATTTGCATAAATTATTCCATAATTACAGAGAAAACTAGTTATTAGCAGCTAATTAGCGTACATGAAAAACGATTCCACATATAAAACTTTTTCTTTGCATTTTATAATATAATGCTTTAGAAAAAAAAGAAAGAAATATTGTATGCGGATTTGAAATTGTCCAAAACAGTAACATAATCAGGCGAATGACGTACTGGAAACAATTCAAAAGGAAGAAAATCGAAGGAAAACCGGGTCCTCCATTACGTGGACAATGTTGTACGTGAATGTACGGACATTATCCTTAATGTAGAGAAGCAACATAAAGAGAAGTATGTGGGACCCGCAGGAGAAATGAACATCAGAATTCAGATGGTGGTCTCTGTTTTAAATTCACCTTCTTCCCTACAATAAGACTATTAGTGTAACGGGCGGACATCCCTTAGGCCGGATCCGCCGGACCGTGTCCAGACTGGGAAAAGCAGCATTGGCGACAAATTGGAGGGAAACGGCATACATACATGGGAAAAAGAAACCCTGAAACGTTTAGTCACGGTCACGGTGGCCAGTGCTTCCGAAAGAATTTACATGTTGGACATCATTTCGTTACTTGCACTTCTACGGTACCTTCGTCGTTCATTCCATCAAGCAATACATATGTAACATAACAGTTGATGCCACTGGCAAATCAATTAAAATTGAATGATGTAAATCTTTGAGAGCATAACAGTCAATTGATCTTCAGCTTGTACTAGCATAGTAAAGAAGAATCCAACACGATACGCGTTCTGAAACGAGTTACCACCAGATGTAATTGAACAATGATTTATAAATGGAAATGTTTGTCAACCACTGGTGGATGTTGGAAAGAAAGAATTGCTGATCGGATTGAGAGAGGTGGAGCGTATTTGACCAGTGTCCAAAGGCACATCCGAACAGGGGGATAAGCTTATTGGAAACATCTCAACTACATGCATTTAGGTACAATCACAAGGCCAATTTTACATGGGAATAAACCTTTCCTTTAGGCGACTAGCCATTTATAACAAAACACGTACGCCAATCAGGATGAGATAGTGAAAATCGGTCTCCGTGGACAAACAAATGTCCATCTCTGTATACGCACACGGTTACATAAGGAAACGAAAAGTTTAAAAGATCGCACAGGCCATGTCAGGGATTTCGCAGCTAACCAAATTCCAATGTAAATCTAGTCGCGCTGTCGAATGAGTCCGGCCTATCGACGTACGAGCGGAATTGGAATCCGGAGACAGCTGTCCAGCACGGAAATAACAAGTCCGGGGAATGGGTATTCCCTTTTTGTAAGCGGGGATGACTGGAATTTTGTCCGACATGGATAACACCGTGTCGGACATGAACAGGAATTAGCTTACGATTATTTATTGAACATTGAGTTTGCATGTATGTATGTAATCATTATATATCTAGAAACAAATGTAACACACACACTTTCCATCATAGTCAGATATATTTATGAGTATATATTGCATACCTACCTAGAAAAACTTAGTGGTAATCATTTATATATTTGCTACTATGTTATGATAGAATTGTATTAAAACCATAAATATTGTCGATATAAACGATTAAAAGAAATTTACTGCCAGGTTTGGAAATATATCAGTTCAAATATAAGGAGGAAAAAAAATCGCATCCATTCTAAAGGGACATTTAAAATAATCCCCAATCACATTTATTTTAAAAGTTATTTTCCGGTCACTTTCGCCCCCACAAGTAAAAGAAGTGTAATTTAAAGAACCCCTCCATTCTCTTAGTGTCATCCGCAGCGACATATGTCAGTAGATATAAAAATGTTATTTACAATAACTAAAAGTATATGTCAATTAAAAATCAATAGATATTTGTGTCTCATGGTCTATCTAATTGACAGTAACCTGTAATTATTTCGTTGCATTGAAGTTTTTATAATAATACTGCACAACATTGCAATTCTATAACAATTGTATTTGAAATTACTAGAAATAATAATAATGTATCGTACATAATGCATGCTGTTTCAATTGAAGAAAATGTTTGAGTACTGTTGGAAGAATGCACCCTAAGTTATGTATGCAGGCGAACCCCCATTTTTTAATTTCTTTCTTGTCGTACAAGTCCCACTCCATTACGCTTTGCACCATCCTCATTTTTCCTGTCTCATTTTAGTTAATTCTTTCAATATATATTTTTCTCCGAGAGCGTTGTCATTTCCACGTCAGCAAAACGAAATGAACAACTCCCGTGTCAGAATAAATCATTCGTGGAATTTCTTTTCTGCCAAGCATTGTTTTATGAATGCCGCCAGGCATAGGAGAAAACAAGTTCTCTTAGTAAACTTTTATAAATTGATAGCAATTGAATTACTTTGGAAAAAAGAAGAACAGTAATACATATTTTAGATCACAGTAACCTCGTTGTAGTTATAAAATAAAATATATGAGACTAGATAGCTTGGAATTCTTCAAAATATTTAAAATTTGTACGTATTTACATTTTGTATGTAATTGTGTGTAATGTTGCAACTGTTACAGCACACATGTTGCAATGTTTATGGGTACAAAACATTCTATGCTGATTTTAAAACAAACCGAATAAATGCCGCGGAATTGGATAAGCTTGGGATAGATACGAAATGAGAATAAGAAGAAGGAGGAATGAATCTGTGCATGCACGAACACAGATCCCAATGGTGAAATTAATTGAATCGTTTCAGGGATTTCTTTGGTCGTCAGCAGTAACTCAGTGGAACAAGGAGAGAGCGAGAGAAGAGATGGGTATGGGTGAAGAACACGCGCACAACGACAGCAGATCCCGAGGAATACGAACGAGGATTGTAAAAGCACAAAAAGAAATAATAGTGCCGTTGTAAAATGCGCTAAAATACGTTTTCAAATGCACTCTTTAAATGGCAGAAATTTATCCTTTGTACAATGGAAACTTCTTCTACTTCTACATGAATGTATATTTTGGGGCATTACAATTCGAGATATGGAAACGTTTACTTCCAAATGGAAAAAAAAAGTTATTCCTAATGTAACTTTAAAAATTTTTAAATATGTTTTATTTAATTTTCCCATATGTAAATTTCACATTTGTAATTATTGCATATTATTAACGTAGTAACAATAATTATATACAATATATCTACGTCTCTCACAGTTTATTTACCATAATACTGAACAATGAAAATTGCATATAACGGAAACTATAATTCGAAAACAACTTTGTTTGTCGCGGGTAGAGTTCGGTGACGATAAAGAAAACTACGAGGAAAAACAAATAGAAAAACGTCCGGTATAGAGCAAACAAAAAGCAGATTCTACTGCAAATTGATACAGCTATATAAGTTAATAGACATCGGCGAAGGAACGTGTCTTATTAGGGAGTAAAAGACATGGGGAAAGCCGGGTGGCGACAGTGTCGACGCCTTCTGTAAAAGAAGGAAGCAAAATTTCATCAAGAAACTACTAGCTACTGGCTGATCGAGCACATTCACTGTTGATTCTTTCATCTACAATCAACTTTTATAGTTAATTCTACTTCATAATCAATGGTAATGATATGCATTTGTTTTTAGAAATTATCTCATCGTACATTGATTACAAATGTAATATAAATGTATACGTTACATAAATACAATATTGTTATAGAGATTATGATGTGCTATATAATGTATTTGTAATTTCTTCATACATGTCCGTTATATAGTTTTTTTTTTAATAAAATCCGTGAGAATGTACAAATAACAAGTTCACTAAAAAAGGAAAGTAAATAGTCTGAAACATCCTGCTTGTAATTAAACCGGGTGTTTGAAAAATATCGACGCGTGAAATGCGACAGTAACAACTGTAATTTATGTTATCTAGTTGAGGTGTGCAAATAGGCGACTACTACTTATTATTTTTAAATCATAAAATATAAAAAAGTCATCGGTACTGGTGTATATAAGTACGTTTGTGGTAGCAAAAAACAAGAATCAATGAAAACATTTGCAGCTTGCTTTGCCATTATAATTTCAGCGTGTTATTAGACAGAAGTATGTATATAAATGGTTGCATGTACTAACGATACGGGCACTAGCTTGCGGTATCGAACCGACAACAAGAAAGTGTTGAATTACCAACAGTAATTATCGCACACAGAACATGCGTACCTACTTTTTAAATTGGCGGAAATATCCTTTTAGCTCTGGAAATAACTATAATGTCAACGTCTTTCATTTTGAAACCAGAGCGGCGTAATTATTGATAAGTCGTTAGTACCTACGTCCTACAACACGCACGGGTAATTTTTAATTTACTACCTACATGCTACAAAAAAAAAACTACAGCTTCATTTATATCCGTGTTAGAGGTAATTTCGTATATAATTAAATAACATTCGTATGTTGACATAGTTATAGTACAATTTCTATTAGAAATATTGAGTTCGTACTTCGATGTAGCATAAGTATGTACTGTGTAGATAGAGCCAAGCAGAACATTGTTAGTATATTCAGCAGCAGCAGTAGTAGTCATAGTATGACGCAAATGGAACAGTTCGTAATCCATGAACGAGAGAGAGTCAATAAAGAGAAATGAGCGTAATGTATCTTCAGAACGTGATGGCTTTTAAAGTCACAAACCCTCAAAATGAGTTCCAACTTCTCAAATAAAACAGGATCGTGCTCTCTCTCAATCTGCGAGCCAAAGAGACGTTTTCTTGTCCCCGATAGCTTGGTAAAAATTAAGAAATTTAGTACCGACCCGCGGACCAGCAAATTACATACAAATGTGATCATTGGACTAAACTTTAACGGAATGAAATCTATTCTTATGTACATGCAAGTTGCAATCGGAACGTTCAACTTTACTCAATGTTAGTGTATACTAGAATGATACAGACTTTAACAAATATAATATATAATATTTCAGTCTCATATAGGTGTAACTAGACTCCTCAGTTTAAAAAATGAAAAGTGTTTCTGCAAATGCTCTGCTTAGAAAACGCAATATAGTATGTAAATACATTAAACTCTTCATATCTGTAAGCAAAATACAATCTATAGTTTTATACTGTTACAACAAGTTACAACGAGTATTGAAATAAATGCATTTCAAGAAACATTCGCTTTCGTAGAATCGTCAAGTGAAACAGCATCATCAGTCGTTGGTTGATTTTGTTCAGAGGAAACTCACAACTGCACAAGAGACTCTGCCGTGTGCACACCACATAAAATATTAGCAACACGATATACACACCTACAATACAAAGGCTCCCTCCCCGTTAAACTTTCCTAACATCGTTTTAATGTAAAATTGTATTTCGTCGACGTTCGAACAAATAAAATTCCGCACACTGGCGCCTCACACGGACTCAAAGTGAGGTCTACTGGGACACAGTCGTCCACACGAAATACTCACCGTTATTAACTGCAACGAACAAGCAATAACTTGCTGGACGAACGTTCAGGGAATTAAGAATATGGGGCTTTGAAATTTCACCGCCAAAACTTACGCGTTATTTGAAAGTGGCACGAAAAACGAATGTTGCCATCTTTGTTGTGTACATGGCGAAATCGACACGAGGGTTAAAGTTTAAAAGAAGCTGTGCGCTGAAAGAAGGGCGTTAACGTTAATGTCATTGTTGAGTGTGCAAGTCTTAAACTTCTCCAGGGATCGAGACGTAAAGGCAAGTGTACACCATGACGCTGGATATGCTTTAAAAACAATCATTATTTATCAATAAACTATTTCTCCGTAGTTTGTCATAAATTGTATCTGAAATTTAATAAATATACCTACAATAATCAATAAATTGCGCAGCTTTCAAAGAATTGTGTGCATTGTTCGGATTACAGTACAAGAACATTTAACAGTAATGATTATTTAAATAAACTACATAGGAATATACCATCCACAAATTTACAGTAAATAAGGCCGGGCCTAAATGTAATATACAGATAACAGGTTTGGAGTGAATTCACGCATAGAATAAGTCCTTATGCGCATACCGAACACGAGACCCAGGCCGCTCCATGCTATTCTGCTTCTGGTGGTGCTGTTGCTCCTCCAGGAGCAAGTACCTCTAGGGAAACGTGACTGGTTACAGAGTTACCGGAGTTCCCGTACTCCTCAGGCCTCCAGGGAGTGCCAACACAAATGAAAATTGAGAAAATTTTAGGGTGAAAACTGAAAAAAAGCGAATAAGATAAGAGAGGACGCTAAAAGTAAAAGGTACATCAACTGCGTGTTCCCTGTTATTAAAGGGACACTAGTAGAGGGGTGGCGAGCGGTGCAAGGGGAAACCGCACGTTTTTATACCATCTGTGGTAATACAAACGAAATTATATTTGGTCATAAAGGAGAACGTGAAATTATATTAAATGGAAAGAACGTCGTCGACTCGTTTCTACAAATTCTTTTTATTTAATGAAAAATGCAAATTTATCGGTTCGCAACGAGCGTGTCGGAAGCCTCTACTTGTATTTACCGTTGCGGACAAAATTATATTTAAATTATTTTTTAACACGTTAATTTTCTCCTTGTGTTTGCAGAGAGACGGGCTCATCTTAGAGGCCAAATGTTTACGTTTGAAAATATTCGAGGAAAATGATAATACCTTGACTGTTTGGCGCATATACAGCGTGTATATGCGTATAAGCTGTAACAAATATTGCTGAATGCAAGTGAATGCACATGTCATGAATTGTAGTTTGTGTGCATTTGTATGTAAAATCATATGTTAGTTTAACCTTAGAATGCTGACACGGAAACGTATATTTAAAACAATACCAATAATTTAATATGCGTCGTTGTCCTAGATTTAAACAGACGCAGAGAAACAATACCAAATGTAAATGTGTCGACACAGTCATGCTGCTGCCATGCCGTTTCAGTGACAGTGGACAGAGGTCAAAAGGGCGAGGGCATCTTCAACATATCCTGGCATTCACAGAGCACTTGTACCTTCACACCATTGTCCACTTTACTTAACGCATGAGCGAACATCATAATTTCTTTAAATTTCTATAACAAACAATCGCTCTACTAAAAAAAATTATATGGAAATTTCATTCTAATTTACATATGTCTTTAAAAGTAATAATTTTGAAACATGTATAACTTATGTAGAAAAAATATTTAGGATATAAAGTGAATTAATATAATTGAAGATGATACGCCAATGGTTTGAAATTATATGGCCTTCAATAAATAGACCAATATATATATATATTGAAGAATGTAGGAAATGATATGCAACTTCTTGAAACTATTGTTTTTATTTTGTAACAATCACGAATTACAGTGCAGGAATATAAAATTGATTTGCATGACGTATATACATATTTATTAAATGTCGTTTAATGTTAAATATTCATAAATGATTTTTTCATTGAATTCCAATTTTATTTGTGAAAACAATGCATGAATTTGATTGTCATAATGCATTAATAAAAACAACGTAATAATTAAGATAAACATAAATTATATTTTTACGTATTATTTATGAGGTATAATATATTAAAACTGTTAAACAATATTATACTTTTTTGTTGTTGACGTGAAACAACAGTACGTTATTATTTCTCAGCGCCTACTATTACAAGTGGAGAGTATAACTAGCAGTGTATTATTGAACAAGAATCTGTGTAATGACAGAGGCATCTTGGGCCCGGCATTCTTCATTGATTGCCCAATTATATAATATCACTTGCCAATGCTAGGTATCTGATTGACAAGTTGCTTCAAAATATCTGTACACAGCCCGGCAGGTAGCGGCAGGTTAATAACACTGTTGCCAACACAAAATATAAGGATTAATAGTGACTAGAATGTGTCTTCTGTTACCGTTTTTATTTTTTCGCATAACAACATTTTGATTCGATGAAAATGTCAATAATCCAAAGTTATTAGAGATGTGACATATGCCTTCATTGCACGGAAATAATGCAAGTAAAATATCTGAAATCGATACAATTACATAAATCATAGCTAAGGGCTATCAGTGAGGTTATTTCTGTCACTTCTGATCCAAGCACTGTCCAGCAGCGGTGTGACATTGAGAGATGGTCTGTTTTGGGGATGTAACACAGACGGACACACACATATTATGAGTGTCCATTTTAAGGGTGGACAGTCACGTCTCGTATTGTGCGGAAATCCATGAGCGTACAATAATGTCAACTGTGTGATGCTACAATATTATTATCACATGTTTGTTTGATGGCAGCTTCAATGTCATATTTGTTAATAATGTCTTCTTGCATTTATTAACAGATATTTGCAAAATGGTATACACTTGAAGCACATAGATTAGTGCAACGGGGGCAAGTGAAATATTTACGTGTGACGGCACTGGAAGGGATAAAGATGTGGTGCGTGTACGTTGTGATGCACGTACACCGTGAACGATCAGCAACACACAGGGCGCGCAATCATGCCGATATGTGATGAGAAGTTGCACGACGTACGAAGTCAGCGAGATGATGAATGACTGTTTCCGCATCGGCCAAATACACACACGCGCACATACACGCACAGAAGAAGATAAATGATAATTACTCGGAATTGTGATAGCTGTTATACTTCCTTTGTAAAAGGGGAAAAGTTTCCCAACAGCATCGTCAATTCATATGTTCTGAGTGTTGTTTTCCGAAGAACCGTAGCGATCCATAGATGTTATAATTTTATATGTTTTTTTTTGCATTGCATTAATACGTACTATATTAAAAATTAATTGCACTGAAATCTGTAGTTTATTTTTAAAAAAAATATGTAGAATTTTAATAAATATTAAAAATTAAAATATGAATTAGAAATTCTTCTACAGAGCATTGTAAATTACAAAGAAGACATTCTATTAATTGTGAAATTTAACTCAATTTTTAACAATAGCTACTGTGTGTGTTTAGGAATCTTACCAGTGTTAAATTTGAACACAGTTGCGAATGAAGATACGTGGTCTGAAGCCCCAACTACCGTGGCGTGTACGGCAAGCTGTTACCGACCACGTGGCGACCGCCATATTGCACTTGTTGGTGTTGGTGGTAACCCCCAAATCTACCACCGCCGCCGCTGATGTCGACACTACCGCCGTCGACTCGTACCGCAACACGCGAAACTTCATCGTCCTATTGCCGTCACTTCGATATGGCACGCTGGTTCAGTCAGAGTTGGCCATGACCGCGTGGGGGGAAGAGAGCAGCAAGGTTTTAATAGATTTTAATAAAACCGATTTATCGTTCATGAAATTATATTCGCTGTAGTGGATGCTTTTAACGTTACATTTGCCGGTAAATACGTATAGTTAAGTTGCATTTGGAGCAGCTTACGCGAAATTAAATTAGATCCGTTGTTATTAAATATGAATGTATCATAAAGTACACTGTGTAATATCAATCAGGTCAAGTTAAACGCAATGTCAAGTCACAGGATATTCTCGTGTGGATGATAAACGATCAGTACTAATATACACCGGTGTTGTTTGAAGGTCAACCTTATCGAAGGGCGATCCACAAGAACACCCTCCCGCCCACCGACGGTACCAATAACACATCAGCGTGTCGTCAGGCGAGGGTTATAATTCAATGTCACAACCCCGCACTAGCACATATATCACGAACGTGCGGAAATGCAAGACGCGACCTGTGGAATTCTTTAATTTTGAGTCGCGCCTTCCTCCTTCTGCTCAATCAATACATAATTAAAGTGAGATGTTTGGCATTTCTCGCATTGTTCTTCACGCAGAACGCTCTCAAACTCGAACCAAACGCACGTTGTTCTTTTTTGCGGCGTTATTATTTCGAATAATTAAATATTTTGTCGACGATATTAATTGAACCTTGATTGGTTTGACACCGAATTCTATTCAGCAATTTGGTACACAGGTTTTACTTGCTTCCTGGTATTGTAAACAATTATTGTTTTTCTTAGGAAAAAAATGTGCTATTGAAATGGATAAAAATATAAATTCTACTTTGTGGTTTACGTTTAACAGTCAACATATTGTTTTCTCAAAGAAAAAAAAATATTGCAAGAAGTGAAGCTCAGTGGATCGAATACTGGAGAAAAAGGACCCCTTGGTCGCAACGTTGGTTCTGTCACAAGCTAAGCAAGCTGGGCTGGCAGGGTGAGTTGAAGCGAGCGTGCCGGCAGAAACGGGCACGCGGACTCGCAGGATGCAAGCGAAAGGAAAAAATACCCACGCAATTGGTATTCCACACACACAACAACAGGGGTCGGGGGTGGATATACACCGGCACACTCGGATCAATACAACCAAGGAAGAGTCGAAGGGTACGAATATACCATACACGCATACACACACCGAACTGTATACGCAAAAACATACCTCCGGGTACCAAAAGCTTTCTGCACAACATAATATGTATGTTCTTGCATAAAACCTGATCCTGTTAAAATAAATTGTGTTATATACCATCGAAAATAATTGTAAAGCAAAAATTACAGTCCTGAATATCAAAGTCGAGCTTTACTGCTTATGAAAAGAGTAGTGTGGCGACCAGAGCAGATTTTAAATATCTATTCTGTACCAATAACTTTTTATTGGAACGATGGAAATGGAAATAGAACAAGAGTTATTGGGCGTTTTATAGGCTTTAAATAAACACCCAATTAAAAACAATAACCCCGACAAGTCGACAAGCCTATTTCGGTGTGGAAGTCGATAGAGAAGGCGACAATTCGTTAAATGAAAGGGGTGGTTGTCGGCAATGACCGAAGGCGTTATGCAACCGGCACCGTCGTGTCATATATCTTACCCCTTTCGTCGCGGAATGTGACTACATTGGCCCGGGAGGCTAACCGCTGGCGCGTACCACTTCATCGGTGTGTGAGGGTGCGCGCCAAAGGGTTGCACTTGATGAATGTCAGTGCAGAGTGCTTAATTAGGGAGAAAATTAATGTTCACAATAATGAGTGTTTAACAGACGCACCAGACTATTGACTGCACATCATTGGATATTCGTTACAAGTTCATAAGTTATAAATAACTGACAAGATAGTAAGTGCAGTTACAAGTCAGAATCGAAAATATTAAAATACAATTATGTTTACTGTAAAGATGGATTGAAGAAATAAAATTTTACACCAGGGACAATCCATAAATTGCCGTGAAATCCTGTGTTCTTAATAAACTCGTCAAACATCTAATTAATGTAATTCCAACCCTTCTGAACAGCAGGCTATCAACTCCTGCGGAATTTCCATTGTCATTTAAAGGGATGTGCAGTGCGGCAGAGGGGTTAGAAATGTTCATATAATAAAAGCATAGAATAGTTCCGTCTATTCACCGTCTGCGCGCTGGATAAAAGCTCGCCTCCAAACGATGTTTAATTATTATGGTTTTTGTAAAAATTGCTGGTCGGATATTGCATTGCGGCGTTTGGCCTTATTGTCCTGAATATTCTCTGGACCATCATTGTTACTGAAAGATGAACTGAGAAGCAGAAAAAGAGGCGATGATAATTAAATATTATGTTATAATATAGGATAAACACCAATGATAATACATACATCGATAGAACATATTCATATAGAATATTATCAGAAGAATAATTATTTATAGAAATCACTATAATTGAATTTGTAGTGATGCATTATTTCGTTGTGAATGTGTAATTAAAGGAAAGAAATGGTTTGTTCGACATTGATCTTGAGAGCGACAGATAATTGCGAAATCGTGATTACGTTGCACTCGAAATGATCGTAAATACAGGACACGTGTCTATGTGTGTGTGTGTGTGTGTTTATGTGTACGTGTACCTGTATAAAGTATATAGACATACAAACATACATATGTATTTACGTTACGAGAGTGCGCATTACGTGAACTGCTAAATATAGCGATGACTGTGTTAAGGCATAAAATATATACCATATGCCATCGTGTCCACTAGATATCAAAATGCATTTCTCTATAAGGTTAGGCGACTGTAATTTATCGTCTGACATATACCGAACAATGCCGTAATAGTTAAACTCGTGCCGCCACTAATCTCGGCATCTCTTAGATTACGTCTTACTGTTGGTCACGCGTCATTTTGCTCCTTCTTTGCTCCGACACAATTGTTTACTTCAAGTTTAGGACAGCACATTGTCGACGACGGCGATGTCCTTCGATGGCGGCGATCATCTTCGGTATTTCATAGATTCACGAATAGTATAGTAATAACAATAACTTACATCACGATTATATTCAATTGTTCATGTACGAATAAAAGTAAACAATAATTCAATTATTTAATAAATATTTTACTGGGAGCTTACTAATAGTTGTCTATATATATATATATAATCTACCTTGAATTTATTTTATTTTATATACACGTAAATAAATATTTAGGTATTAAAAGAATACAAATGTATTCCAATATAAATATGTATACAAACGCTGCTAATATAATTCAAAACTTGTCATTCATTATAGCGAGTAGGTATTTATAAATAATATTATATTAGTCAGGAACTAAAGCAAGAATAAAACAAACAAATCAAACCTTTCTTGCACATTATTGTCTATTCAATATAAATAATAGTTAATTGTGAATCCAATTGAAACTTACTCAAATTCACTAGCAGGAAATGAAGTGGTACTATTAAGCGATTATCAAAGTATCATCACGTGGTTTATGCAAATTAGAACTGTTATAGTTAATGTTGGAATATACTGTACGTTAAATCGTGTAAAATACACACTGATATTATAAAGTATATATTTATGGTGTTTTCGTTTATTTACATATGTGGGAACTTGTGTACAAAGACAAGCACACATTGCGGTGAATATTTCGATAATACAAATATATACCATACGATATATGCAGGCGTACTGCTACTGCTACTGCTCTGATTGCATAAGGCCTTTATTCATGACCATTAACGGCTGATGTGAAACAAACAAGTAAGTATTTTCTTTAACTATGTACTTATAAAATTAAATTTGTAAACAAACTATATTCAATAAATATACCTATCTATTTCGATTTCATTTTTCTTTCTACACGACAGAAATTATCATTAAATTTAAACGATACACTATAATTATATAATAACAAAAATCATTATCTCTATCTGTTATGACGGCTAATAGGTTAAAAACTAAGTGCTAATCATTAGATTAAGTATTATGCAATATAATAGCAGCAACTAATAGTTATGGTGCAAGACAACGTATAAATGACTTTACCTTGGCAATGTCAGACCCGGTGATGAAATATTTTAGATCGCCATTTTGCAAACAATTGCGGAACTGTTGAACGAAAAGCATATGTTACTTGACCGGGAGCGTATCTATGTATGTTAATTATTGTCGATAAACCGACAATACAATTACGTCTAGCAATAACCAGTTTCATTTCTTTCGATTAGCTGGAGAATATGCTTAGAGGTTTATTTACATAATACGGTAGAAGATTAAAGAACATATACGTTAATTTTATGTCTGTTTGGCCTGGAGCAGAAACGGGTAAGTAATTACTAACTGTGCTACTCAAACACTGTACAATGCCAATTCGACATAATCTACCACCATACATGTATAGCTATTTAGTTAGTACCATGCACAATTCACCTCATATATTACCTCATGTCTGAATATAATACTCATTTTATTTACAAGAACTTAACAGAAGAAAATCTTACAGTTACACCGACGTTTAACCTAAAATTCCTTGAAATTTGCAGTTAAGAACAAAATTTCCAAACAGCAAAATGTCAATCTGAGAAACTGTTGATTTTATCTTAACGTCAATGTCAACTTTTTAAACACTAACTTGTAAAGAAAATCTAGTTTGAGGTGTGAGACATAACAAGGTCAAAAATTACTTAGAAGACCATCTATATCTGTCCTACGGTTTAAAAAAAAAAAAATACCGGAAGAACATAAAAAATGAATTTAAAAAGAAATTAATGTCATGGCATACAACTTATATCTTTATTTTAATATTTGTCTATTGTAAATAAATATTTACACCTATAAAATTCACCTTTTTTCTGACTGTTGTGACTCAGTTTCGAAATCATTCATAAAGATAATACGAATGCGTGACTCACACGTTGATTGACAGTTTAATTGTTTGCAATTAATTTTGTTTTTATAATAAATGTTTCTGCAATTGTTGTTTATTTTTGTCATAGCATTCAGCAACTTGTCATATGGTAAAGATTAGATGTGTATCAATGTCATATTTAAAGGTTATGTTTGACTCCAATGGCACAAAAATCTATCAGTGAATTGACATTTAATTATTCGTGAGATAATCATTAAACTTAGCAACGTAAAAACAATAAAATTATTAATTAAAAAAAATTGAAAAAACCAAGGGAATTAAACAATAGAATAGTGCAAAACATTCATGAGCCATAAAGTTATTATAGCAATTAATTTGATGGCATGCTGTGAGTGAATAGTAAATATCTCGTTATCATAAACATGTTTGTCTAGCACAACGTTAACCACAACGTTAGCATACACTTTTACTTTACGATTATTGAAAATGATACATGATTAGTAAACAATTTTTCATTGTGAAGGTGACGGACAAATAAAATGATTCTTGATAACTTGAGTGATTATTCGCTATATTCTATGTATGCTAAACATACTAATTACGTTCAAAGTTATTGCTTCGTATTTATTACAGCTCATTTAATGAACTTTACAAATAAAAGAAACATGCTATGGCTAGTTCTCATTAATTATCATATGTAATTTTAATTACCTACATATGTTTATTTCACAAGTCATATCTAATGTTGTTTATTATCCAACAATTTTAACCAACATTGCGATATTTTCTTACAACTTGGAGTTGCAAAATGTGGTTTCATTAATATAATCTTATAACATTTGCAACCTTTTCGATAATAGTGTACTCTGTTACACTTTTATTTGAGAAGGTCGTGTATTTAAATATGTCTCCGAAATTAGAACATGTTTTAATACACTTTAAGTTTAGTAATGTAAAACTTATGAATTAGAATATCCTGGTACTAATTTACTTCTCATCAATTAACATTTATTATACAATATACCGTTGTTGATCTCTTCTTCTTCCAATATATTTCAAACGTTCTAATGAAATTTATTGAACAGGAATCGAGTAAAACTGCCAATTACATGCAATTTTGTACGATTGCATATGAAATAAAACTGCCATCAATAAAATTAAGTAGGTACAATGCTGAGTACAAGTAGCATACCAATTAATTTCACATAAAATATGTCAAAGATAAGTAGCTCTTGAAATGTGATCCGGTTGCGCAATGTTCATGTATGTTCATGCTACCTAGCTACACATACGCACACATACATGTAAATATGTACGCACACGCATGCACAAGAGTAAAGGGGGTACCATGTGTTACATAAGCGCGAGCAAGGTGATCAAACACGGCAAGAGATGTCGCGGTTAGCATTACACATTCCTTTAACTCTTAGTTTCACACTGCAGTTGCCGCCAAGAATAAAACGATGTGCCTATTTTATGTCAAAACATTCTGATCATTGATTCGGTCTGATTCTAATCATAAATATATTTCTTTTCACCACGATAAGTGTATATTGGTATTTGAATGACAAGAAAGAATTACTATAACCTGTAAAAGTCGACAATGGGTGAGGGTTAATAAGAATGGACGTTGTTTAGTTTGGTGTTATGCGTGTTAGACTACGGTTTAGAATGTGTAAAAAACATCTCGATGGTAGTTGTTAGCAGGTGTAGTGAGAGTGAAAGAGGTTCACAGTAGCAGCAAGCAGTGTAGGCCTCACAAACTCGTGTGTGTGTGCGCGCCAACCATCAAGAACATGATAAATATTTGAACAGCTCGACGGACAGTGGCCGGCAAACATGTCAAAAAACTGTGTATTCAGCAGAAGAAAACATTGAGCAGTATTATGAAAGTCACATATTTGTATAGAAGGAAATATCTATGTTTGCACGTGACTCAGATGCATCGAAAACAAAAGTAGTATTACTCAAAATAAAACTAACCTAAAATATAACTGTTATATTTATGCTTCATTTTCTAACGGAGGTTTATACCGATCTGCAATAGGAACGGAAGAATTCTGTGTATAAGAAAATTTAATATATAGGTACAGACTTCTTATATGGCATATAAATCCCACAAGTTTTTTCTCAGATTATGGTTACAGACAGGAAATATCAAAAATTATTGAACACAAAAAATAGCGATTATTTTAATTTCAAGTAATAATGTAACTAAAACCATAATTATGCGGCTTTCAATTACAGTCTGATAATTCTGTGTCAAGCAGAACCGATTAATCCAGCGGAACTTGTTTACATATGCACTTACTTTTGAAGGTCACTGTGGGAAACAATTTCTAAACATAAAGGCAATAGGCTGGCGATAAAGAGAGATAATGATCATGACATTATTAATGTTTTAACGTCTGGAATTCTTAGTAAATTGTAAATAGTAACGTGTGGTTTTACCAAAGTATCTTACGCTGAACCACTTTGTTATTCCTGCTGAAGAAAGAAAAAATCTACAAACAACTACAACAATCCCAATAACGATCTTGTACAGATTTTTATTATGCTTTGTTTTTGCTATTATTATTTTCAGACAGTAGTCAAATATGTCTTAACTAAATGTAGTAAGTTTGGAGGCAATCATGAAGCATCAGACATGAAACTGCGTTCAGGAGAAATAAGGTCACATCAGTAACCCGTTTTCCTCGACTAAGCATAGTCGCGCAGACACTTCGTGGATCAGTCCATTATTTACGTGGGCAGTAGAATCACTTTTAATATCTGCTGAGAATTCTATAAAGATGCGGTTGCCAGGCAAACAACTATGAGCAACAAACACGGTGAACATTGCATAATAGTAAGTCGCGTGTGTTCACATGGCATTCCAGGAAACTATATTTAGACTTTGCGGAATCAATGGGCATTTCAATGTTGCTGGATGCCTGAGGTAATTAGATGTCTACGTTAATTTATTTTCACCATCACTACCATATTGTTCCTTGTTCTTGCTGTAAGCATCGACTAAATTGGTTGTGCTCCGTTGCACGGTGTCACTGAATCGAGTTTTGCAGAACGGATATGGCTTGCAGGACTATTGTTTTCTATAGAAAATTCCTATTGCTAAACTGGAATAAAATAAATAAACTGGTTTGTGAGGTTATAATACAGTAGATGCAAGTATAGCATGTGATACAAATGAACGATATTATATTTGACGTAACTGGCAGCAGTAAGCAAGTAAGTAGCCACCTCAAATCAAATTCCAATAAAACACGGAACGACCGCTAGTGAGACGAGATAATCTCGTGGTGGCAGTTGTAAACACAACAATCTGTAGCATTACTAACCTACCTAATGAATTATTTGTATATATTAAAAGTTCTTAATTTATTTATGTATGCAATGTTGACGTATGCTAATAACTTTGGTGCGCGCGGCAATCGTTTATGCTGCTGCTGTTGGTGCTGCTATGTTGTATGCTGTACTGTGCAGTGCTGTGCTGTGCTGGGCGTTGTTCATGAAGCACGACGGCAGTCACGAAGCACGAATCACGATCCGACAACGTCTGCTTCGCAGCCAGTGTGCGCCCGTTCTCGCTTTTATTATGTCATTCGCGGGTCAAGTTCAACAAAGATTTTACATATTCCTCAATGAATAACCGATTTTATATTTAGATCCAAAGCGGTAAAACTTTTATGGGTTCCGCATTAAAACGTGGAATTATTAAAAACTTTTTTACGATACTACTACGATCGAGTGCGGTCGCGGAATATTATTATCATACATTATAAAATCTCTGAATTGCTCTGGTTTAACTTTCAAAACGGGTTACGAAGAGTAACTGTTGCTCATAGTGGCAGCAGTATCAACATCACACACACACACACGCGCACGGTCACAGCGGAAACGAAAGCGAAATTCAACTCAACTGAGTCACTCTTTGTCTGACCAATTAACAATTAATAATTGTCATTAGCGATATATAATTAGATCGGAAATTATACCTCGTATATGTAACAATATTATTCAAACTGTTGTAATTTCTTATTCATATTTTTATATGTACAAAGTGTGACAAAAGTTTATCAATTCAAATGTATGTTGTTACATTAAAACTATTAAATCGGTAGAAAATAAGTATAAGAAGAATATTTATACTGTAGCAGTTTGTTTCACATATTACTAATTAGTTTCTGCAGTGTTATAACTGCAATAAAAATTATGTAACGTTGTATTAGTTGACACCATGGAACCACCCATATGCGGTCAGCATTCCAGACAAGAAAGAGACCCTGGAAAAAACATAGTATATAATATGGGCACTAGTTGCTAATTAACTTTCCTTATAATTTAATCAGAGTGAAGTGGTTATAATATAATGTTGTGTGTGTGTGTGTGTGTGTGTACAGTTCCTCGTTATGATTGCTTATAAATTGTACATTGCATAACACGCACATGTCGCACGAGACAGCACCGGCTACTGTTTAATGATATGAATCATTAAAATTATTAATTACCTACATTACACTAGGCTCTTAATATACATATATGTATACGCACTGTAACCTTTTATGTTCTGGCCCAGCTAAATACTTGCACAAGATGCATTGTCCCGTGTACTTGGAGGAATTGTATTTATCACAAGTATTTATATACATACCGTTAAAAAAAGTCTACGAAACAAATAAGCAAAGAAATGAAATTTCAAACATTTATTATTATTAACATACTGCAAGTGATGACCATGATCATTTTATAATTATCTGTAAGAAATAATAATTACGGTATTTTATTTTGTAAATAAAATATATATTTTTTTAGAATGTAATAATTGCTACTAACATCTGCACTTGAGGAAAACAGTATTAGTAAATTTATGAACCGCTTCATACATACATGTAGCCTGTCTAAGTACGGAGCAATTAAATTTCCATTTACAAGAAAATGTACATTTTCTTTCAAGTGTAAGCGTGTAGAAAAGTATTTCGCGCATTCAGAGGTTCGATGCACAGACGCACACACGCAGGTGTGCTTACTTAATGCTAAAAGTATTTTAATGAAAGAGAACATACATGTTTTCCAGTGAGTTCCTTATGTAAACGCAAACAATTACTCAAACTGTGACTTGGTAATCGTGAAAAAGGTTAACAAAAACATCGAGAGACAACATGCAAAGAATGCAGGTTACATTTAGCTGGCTGCCAAATGCATTTGTCATTTCAAAACACTCAAGCTCAGATGTAAGAAATCGATAGGTACAGATTTATTTACCTGTCAAACTAATTGTGCAAAGGTTACTGCTAATTATTGGTTATAAATTTATATTAAAACATGCTTATGCCAATTAATGGTAATTATAAATTGTTCCGGTTTACTTTTTTTTAAATTATTTCATAATATAAAATCGTATTGATTTTTGTCAAGCACAATGTCAGTTTGATTTAATTAAATTTAACAGTTTACCAGAAATATATTTTATAAACACAGAAAAAATATCTCTAATGAATGGTGATTAATGATTAAGTATAAATTCATGAAACGAAATAATTAATTAAATTAAAATCATTAGTTTTACATTACACACGTGTTAATCAAATCTTGACTGCCACTTGGAAATTTATCATAGTGTCTGTTGTTTGCCTTGAAGCATACAATTTCCGAAGATTGTTTTTGTCTATTTTGTGATTAATTCTAATGTATTAAATTATATTTAATATTCTGGCTCAAGCTAACATTTGAAGAAGATTCTTTAATTAAAAAGCGTAACCCTTGGAGTTACACATATAATTTACGATAATTATTTACATTTACTAGAAAGACGAGATATAAAACACTCGATGATAGTGAGAAATACCGTGGTATAAATCAATTTTCGATCGACAAGAAATGAAATTACCCGCGGTTCATTGAGCGTTTCCAATTACTGTGAGCATTTGCAACAAGTATAAGGTGTGAACTTCAAACAGTGTTCTTTATAGGTAAGTGCCTATTAAGGTAACCGGTTATGCTTTATTGGTATCTCAACATCAACACACAACACTAGTAGCGCTGACCTAATCTGTTGATCGGCAAATGTCTGCAATAAAGCAGAGCCACAGCCATCGTGATCCAGACGTAACGAAATTGTTAAACTTTCAACAGTTGGAAGAACAAGTGAGAAAAGTTCACAAGAGAAGGCTGTACTGTACAAGTGATCTAGTGAGAATAGAACCACGTGTGATGGGTACTTCGACAATAGGTGGCTTTGGCGTGGTATTGTCCAAGCAACGCACAAGCAAGAATGTTTACCGGGTCCTTGGAACGAAACTATTATTAAATGTTAGGTTAAGTAACATAAGAGCCGATTGATTTATAGTTTGATTAGATCATGGTGTATTTCCTATAATTTATACTCCCAGAGGAACGCCTAGATTATGATCTTTTGCTATGTGGGTGTTAAAATGTTCTGGTATTTTAATTTTCAACGTGATTCAGTCACTGGATTTATCGCATTACGCTATCGTAGATCAGACGATACGAATTAGATTTTCATAGAAATGCGATACGTCATAATACAAAGTAGCACGCGCCTCAAGTACGAAGCACTTGCCACATTTACGTCTTCATCTGGAAGATTTTGTGAAAGGAGTGATTCTTATCTCAAATCTATGGTCAGAGATTAATCATGCATAGAATGGAACTTGAGTACGAAATGATTTAGAGGAAATTTGATAGCCAGTACTGGTTATGTAGTTATGTTTGTATAACTTGGTTATACTTTATCTACCGAGAGATGTATATAGACGATAAAAATCGTTGATATGTTGCTTAGTTAACATCAGTGTACGCCATGTCTAACTGTATGCTTTACAGGAATTTCTCTTAAATTATACGCAAAATAAATAGTAAATCTAACATGAACTTTCTTTATAATTTATTTAAAAATTAATAAATACATTTGAGTTTCGTACACAAATATATGCATCTGTATTTTATTATTTGCGAGTTAATAATACGAAGATAAATTAAGTACAACATTTCAGATAAGAAAGAATATTTTAAATACGTGTACAGATAAAAATGCGAAGTAAATTCCAGTTGATAAAGATCACCAAACCAGATTTCTCAAATACTAGCGATTTTTTACTGATCACGATGATTGCAGAGACCATTTAACTGGTTGTTCGTTAAGTTAAATAAATGTGTATGTTGCGTTGTCAGCGTTAGCGACAGCTGTACGAATGTGTAGAGAGGCAAGAGGATGCCCTGATACTTTGATACGATTGCATTGACAGTTTGACTGAACACTGTTTGACAACTTTCAAAATCAACGTCGTGAAAATGAGTAAAATGCCATTTTGGGGACAAGGCCAACTCAGATCCGTATTGACTGATAATTTTCTAGCAAAAACTATTTTTAAATTATCGTTCGAAATATAACAATGAGAAAATTCTACATAAACAGATCAATGCTGTTTCTATTTTGTCAGGTTTTCAACATAAACTAAATATGCATTTCTGACTCTCCCAGCACATTATGTAACAATATAGATATTGACGTTGTATTAGCATATATTGCTAAAATACCATTATCGAATATTATTCTAATTAATATGTAAATATACATGCATATATAAACACATAAATGTTACTTTTTATTTACTTGTAAATATGTACACATAATACTGGTAGGTAGGCACCTATATGGAATTTCCTTATTATATTAAGAACATACGCACACTTTTACGAGTAAGACGTTAAGCCTATTGCATTTTAAATAAAGAAATTAATTATAATTTATAGGGAATAAATATTAATACATTTTGTTACGAACAATAAATACATGTATTTACTGGAAATTTGCATAAGAAATGGAAAATTATCGTAAAAGTCGATATCCATTAAGTAAAGTAAATACGCAATTATTGTTTGCTTAAGGTATTAATTTTTTTATGCGTTAGATCATTCGTTGTTTTATGGTATATTATAATAATTTACTAAGAAAAATGAATTATTTTCTTAGAAATGACCAATAAATTTAAATATGTGTAAATGGTTTAGAAATATTTGTATCTTCCAAGAAGTATTGTTATTAAAATATCATAGTATTCCATGACAAAGAAAAAAAGCGTTATAATCCTATCCTGTAAAGCGAAACTCGTTAAAATAGGAGAACTGAAAACACATTTCGATGTAAGGAAATAACGAGTGAAAAAAAAAATGATATGTCTAGGTTAGGTGTCTAGTTACTTGGCCTGGTGGCATGTGTGTGTGCGTGTGTGTATCTAAGTTAGAACGACGCGTCGTGTCCACTTCTTCTTAGAGTGATGTTTGTCCGCTATCACCGTGTTCATATCTATCTAGGAAGCTGAAAGTTGTCGTTATGTCGTCACACAGACCTTGGACCAACCCACCCGATCAACACACGACGTCACATATTATTGACCATGTGTGGATCTCATGTAGGACACACACACAAACATACACATATATGCGTACATATTACATTTAGCTGTTGCTGCTGCTGCTGCTGCTGCTGCTGATGTTGGTTCTGGTGTTGACCGGCCATTAGATTTACGATCGGATAGGTGGTGTTATGTAATCGCGAGGTACATTCTCGGGAAAATCGAAATTAATCCGGATAATATAAAATTCCGCGGCTATCATAAAAGCAATATGACATCAGAGGTATTGTAAAATATACATAGGGATTATTATTGGTTTGTTACATACACACAGGTTAGGAAATGTGTAAGCAATCTGGAAAAAAAGAGTATTTCTCTTCACCCCTCTAAGAGGTTTGGTAAGAAATTCAACTAGGTACGATGAGTGTAACGAAGCAAGAAATCTTTTCCTTCGTAAGAGTGCACACGTCACTATTTTTAACAATCCAAATACTCGATAGGAAGTATTTAAAACACTAGAGTAACCAACTTGAAATATTAGATCGGAATGTGAAATTCAATACGTACTTTGAAATTCTCGAATGAGAAAAAAATGTTTTTCATATTCGTGTCGTTCACCTCAAAACTTTAACAAACATGAAATAGGTATAGTGTTATTAGAAGTACACAAATTCTAAACTGTAATTTCATTACAGTATAGTATCATTATTTTTCAGATAAATGGTCTGGATAAAACTGTACACAGTTTCAGCAAAAAAATTTAATGTTTGAACATTAACTAAGCTTTAATAGAAACAGAGAAAAAAAATATTTTCTCGATTTGAAATTTATTAGGTGGATTCCTGATTAGCACATAAGGAAATAGCAGTCTACCTGACATTGAAATTTAGTACACAGAAAAAAAAATAATATTAAATCCAAACTGGTTTTTGGTTTAATTCCACTAAATAAAAAAAATTATAACACAAACATATACATACAAAGTAATAAAGAATACACGTGTTGCAATCAAATTTATTTTAAACTTTAATAGCATAAATTTCCACAGGTGATTCGTGACCCGATATGTGCATACGAAATGAGCATTGAAGTGAAGTTTGTGGAATGCGAAAGAAGAACAACGAAACTTACAACCCTGTATATGTAGAATGGTGCGCGGAACACCGGTAGTCGATCCAGATAAGCGGTGCAATGACACGCACTTTATACATATTCAGTGGCCGTGTGACCTAGGCCAAGTTTCACTGGTCAGGATCGATCCGTATTTAAATGTTATTCAAATGAGCGAGTACACGTTCCCGTTTCTCTCACTATCTGTGCGTGTATGTATGTATGTATGTGTCTGAGTGTTGCATTCGGCCGTCACAAGGGCGCGGACAAACGGTTAGGTAAGTCTCTTCGAGAGATGGTTCGTGCGACACATACTAACATCCGTTACACATGTGACAACATGTTCACGAAAAACCTTTGAAACGGTGTTTTCAATCTTACAGTAACAGGATGACTTTGCATGTGATCTAGATTATATATAGTGATATACATTTGCCTTGTGAAATTAATATAACATTTATTATCATTCATAGTGATTGTTAACAAATCTTTTAGTGAGTTTAAACATGGCGGAATACATTGAATGCCGCAGTATGTTTAGTTCGATACACACGCCACGGTGTACGTACAAATACGAAGCTTTATTGCGAATGTATACATACTTTACTGGACAGTACAGGTCAAACATAATACAGTAATAGTTATCTAATATATACGCAACACGTATAGTAATATATTCCTTGCTACGTTGCCACTGAAAGCAACTATATTTTCATTAAAGTTATGCGTGCCTGTGTTTGTGTAAGTTACAGACTGACTGACCTGAGTGAGTGGGCTAGTTTGTTAGGTTAGGTAGAGGTGCTAGGTGCAATACTGAACATTGAACGAGTTGGTCTGACGTAGCAGTCATGCACCGAACTTGACCTCGTGACTGACTGAGTGTGGTGCCTCTTAGCGTCCGCACGATGTATGAGGAAAACGTCCACCCATCGCACTAGAGGTCACCGGGTCACCGGCGAACAACAGCAACGCGTTTTGTCTTCACGTATAGTCTCAACACGCGGCGATCAAAGATTTATGAAAAAGGCTTTTAATTTTCATAGCCTTCTACAATATTTTATATGCACATTTTGTTGTATCAAAAAAAATCGCCATTTACATTAGTGTATATCAGACAAAAACTTTTAGAAAACACGGCTTTTAATTGATCGTAAATAATTTTTGATTACAAGATGAAATCAAATATCGCTATCAAGGACTTGTATTTGACAGTTATTGGAGTTTTCGCTAACGGACCGGTGTATTTATGGACCATAAATAATAATAATGTTAAAATATATTCAATGTCACCAATATTTTGTGACGATTTTCGTTGGAGAAAGGACTTGGTATATGAAAATGTGTTCTAACTCTGTAGCAATACCAGCAGGTGTAATGATGGTAATGGATATATTTAGTTGAATTTCACTTTGCCGTGTAATTTACAATATTATCTTACATAGCCGTCTAGTTAATTGTCAGTTCTCGTACAACAGGTGCTTTCAAATTCATGTATGATTCATGTGAGGTGAATCATGGGTGAATGAGTAATATGTGATAATCGAAAAAATACTCACACATTATATTAAAATGACATTAGTTAACTGAAAATACTAGAATATGTTTTAGTTTAATACTAGTATGATCTAAAAGTAACATTCTAATTGATTAGTTACAAATAACACACTATTTATTTAGGGATCAGTATTTTATTATAATAAATAAAAAACGGAAATATTTCTCGTTTGAAGTAATGTGGTAACATTTATGTATAACGTGAATCGGTTATAAGCATTTTCCGGTAGTAAGTACCAAAGTCTGAACACATTAATCTGAATGGTTGTTTATTTTGCATGATGGTGATGGTGGTGGTGGAATGAGAATATCAGCGCACATTTAAGCGAATTCACTTACATACGAATGCCGAGTGCAACTAGGCGCCTATGACTGATGCTAACTGGAGTCCTTATGCAGAAACCATCTTTCATTTAAATCAGACGTAAAGCGGTTTGCTTCCCGTCGTTACGAGAATTGATGGTCGCAATTTGAGCGCATATAAACTGTAATGTTCGCACGATTATAATATATCGCGTACCGGTGGAAAAACTAGAAACTAATTTCATACCAACTAACCTATCAGCTCTACGTGTACTGATAAGGTGATAGTTACTATGTTCACACGGCTAAGTTGATTGCTAAATACCGTTATTTATATTTATAAAATAATAAATACTTTCTTGCCTACACCGTAAACTAGCTAAGAAATTGTACTTTTAACAGAATTATTACTGTAAATTATTGTCATTACGTTCTAAACTAAATAAAATGTAAACTAATAATTATTTGAGTCTACTCTTCAGTGTGACGGGTGTGTTGAAGTTCTATGGGTACCGTGTCCAGTTACGCAGTGTTCACTCCTTGTACGGGTGGGACACTTTTTAATTTGATTTCCTGCAGGTAAAGAGATCGAACGTGTTCGAGTGTCCAGTATGCAAATGTTATTATAAATTGCAGGATACTTTAATTGAGGCGAACTGTAAAGGCGATTTCGTTACATGTAATTAGTTCATTCCAACCGATGTTCACAGCTTCGATAGATGGATGGTGGTGTAGGTAAGATAAAAAGACAGATTTAGTGATCAATGGGAATACGTATAAACACGTGAAAAACACACAGCTCTAGCGTAATTAAACAGAATTATAACGTAATTATTTAAACAGTAGGAGGTGACATTTAAAAATGACTATTGCAAACTAATCAAGTTTTTATTTTATAAATTTATCGATGGAATGTAATACTAAGGTAACGTGATATTGAAAATATATGAATTATTATCACGTTTATATTTCAGTTTAGATAATCCATAGAATATTTGTCAGTATTTTTGTTGAACAGTTAAATAATAATAATCAACACATGTCTTCATACTAATATGACTCATCTAACCAACCCATTTTCCTGCTAACCTTATATATTCTTTAGCTAATAAACAAGTTAATAAATTGTAGATACGTAAGACAATATGTTTGAATTGCACACACCGTCAGGAAATAAATAACTACACAAACATTCAAGCGTGATACGTGTGTGTGTACGCGTGTGTCGGTACCGATGACTGTACAGAACAATAATAACTAAATGTAAATGGGTGCTCGTGTGCGCGTGGGCGGATGGATTAGCAGTTGCACGTCCTGGAGCGATTCTATAATTGTTAACATTGATCAAAATGGGATAAGAGCAAAACTATTGCCACACAGATGCATCTATTACATATGTAGTTCCTCTGTCTGTTTCAGTGAACAACTAACTACATTCATTGGAACCTTCTGTAAAATAATATGCTTTTAATTGTATAGGGTATATTTGTCCTTGTAGCGTATAGAAAGTAATCAATGAATTTCGTCTAAAACCTTCAGCACTTGGCCACGTTCCCACGGAACAGCTCACCTGTTTTACGATTCGCATCATTATGATACGAAGAGTGGTGGAGCGGCCAACTCTGGCTGATGTACAGGTACTAGTATACGTTGATACTACTGATTTCACAGTATAACTCCAACTGGCGCAGTTGTCATAAAACCCCCTACATCTGTTTATTATTATTGCACCTTTGGTAATTTGTTCCCGGCTCTCGATTTTACAACCGGATTCTGAGCCGGTATATTTCACACTCTTTCCTGTAACACTACACCCCCTACCCTCCAACTGCCCCACCAATCTTGCGTCGTTCTACCCCTCGCTGCTACAACTGATATTATTAACTTTATTGTACCGTCGTCGTTTCAGTCATTTTACAGCACTGAGCGAAGTTTAATTGGATTAATTTTTTACACCAATTATTATGGTTATTTTCTCATTAAAATTATATAGTTTCCGGATTACATTGGAACACTGAGGGCGTTTGTAGTATTTCGAATGAAATGAACGTAGTGCTTTGTCAAAATTTCTAATATCCTTTTTATTGTTGCGATATTGTATTTTAACAAATCAATTCTAGCGATCTCGTGCACACATCTTTATTGGGGCAGAGGTTCGTATGATATTGATATCGATATGATAGGGCGCGGGGGCTGATATTTTCGTGTAGTGCCACTGGAGAAAGTTTGCTACGCTCCCCAATGACAGATAACTGTCAATACGGACCGTCAATCAGCCGCTAACCGTGTTACCCGGTGGGTCATCAATGGGATACGCTGCTTGGTAGAAAGATTCCGTCGGCTGGGATATATCGTAGTTCATTCTTGCTTCACTATCTGGTGTGTAATAATATATGGCATTATAGCAGATTGATAGCCAGTTACTGTGATATGCCGCATGTTTGCAATACGGGGGTGGTGTGTAACAAATTCAGTAAAAGTACAGTTTTGCGTATATATTATACCTGTAGGTTATAGAAAGTGATATTACACGTTAGGAGCAATAATTGCTAAAGACATGATTAACATTTAGCAATAAAATATATTATATTGCTTTTGCGAATATACACGTACTAAATGTATTACAAATCAATATTTTTATTCACGCAATATGAAGGTAAACGTTCGGATTGTATGCAGTTATCTGCGGTACGGCTATCAGTAATATCTAGTCACAGTCGGTAAGTTAAGTCCCAAGAGCTTTTTCGCATGACCTTGTAATATGCACATACACCATAGATTTATTGTGAATCCGCCTTGTAATAAAGAATTAATGCGGCACTTACTGTGGCTCACAAGTAGCAATGAATTATTTCTAACGCACTGTAATTTATCGCTTTATTAGGGCTTAAGAACACACCCACATAATAATTTACGTGTTTCACGAAATTCTACGCAAGAAAACATACCTATAAGCACGATACGAATATTATGTGCACGCTACAGGAACGTTTCTCAAAGGCGTGCATCATTTAAATCTTACTATTTCCACTGGGAATGTATGTACGTATTATGGATGTATATTGATACTTGTAGAATTTATAGAAAACATAAACTACTTCATATAGATACAATAAAATACATACAATATCTCAACACAATCATTCTTATATACCGTATACCTTTCATCAGACGCTGATCTATATAAAGAGATCCAAAGAGTTATCATCAGCAGTAGCACAGACGGATATCTGGGTTCGGTGTATTCGGTAGGTAATTCGTTTTACTACAATTGTGCGGCGGCATCGTGTTCGGGCCCGTTCACATGGTCGTTCTTATTTCAACAAAGGGGTGGTGCATCAAGTTCTTCTGCATCGGGGAACATATGATACCACCTACCGGGCTAGATAATAACTATCAGCACTTCCTTTACATCTCAGACCAGCCTTTTTTACACACGGATACAGTGAGAATGTTCGACATTAAAATGCGGTACAATGTAATGTGTACGTGCACTTGGGATGAAAAGCCCGTTACATCCACATGCACAACTAGACATTCCCATTCTTCGACAACGGCATTTTGTACTAAAATTGCTTTATTCGATTTCGCAGTTCCAATGTAGTCTCTTATTTAGAATGAAACCAATCAGGAATTTGTATAGTGAAAATGCAAATAGTGCAAATATACAGACAGTATTCTAAATATTTGCGAAATACACAAAGTATATTATAAAAAATCATGATTTGCTAATACATATTTTTAAATTGAATACTGATATACTAAATGTAATAGAGTATTTAAAATAAATTACAAGTATCTAGTTATAATTAGTAATACAAATAAAAGTCATGTCCGTTAATACAGTAAATATGCAATAACATAATGTTTAACATAAACACCGAATGACAGTGAAATATTTAATTCATGCTAAATCTTATTTATATTACGAGCGTGTCATACATTTTTATTTATTCACTTTTGGTTTCATTTTGTGAATGCTACCTACTTTAAATGCACAGCATACGTCTGTGATCTAATAGATATTAATTAAAAAAGAAATGTGTTAAATTATTCATTGGTTATTGCCTACATATTTATAACGAAGAGTAAAAGTGTTTGAACATTTTATCGTATATTCCAAGCTTTATTACTACTGAAAGTTGTTTTGTTTTCCCGGCGTCATATTCAACAGATATTTATGAATTATAAATAACAATACTGTATAAAACTGTAGTACATATTCTAAATAGTATAATAATTACATTACTTGAATATTTTTATATATGAATAAGTATTGAATAAAATATATTTGTTCCGTTATTTACATTACAAGAACAGAATATTACTTTTTGTATAATATTTAAATGTTTTTTATATTCAAAATAATTTTATAAATTTATTTAAAATGAACAAATAATTTGGTAATTTCAATAAAACATATTGTAATAAATAAGCAATTGATGTGATATTAAATCTGGAAGTATTGAAAGAAATTTATAGATTTTACGTAACCAGCATTAACACTGATTAATAATAATGTATAATTTTTAAACAGCTGAAGTTAGTGGTTAATGCTACCTATAAAATAATGCGAAATAATATAACTACAGCTACAGTGTAAAATATATTGCCACTTTCAATATCAGTGTATGCTGTGACATTTATCCACTAATTAACGAATAAAAACAAATCAATTTATAGCAGTTATCTACATAAAATTACCGCCCACACATAGAATAGGACGTGTGTAAAAAAAAAACTATCATAAAATAGTTGGCCTCGACAAATTCAATTTCAAGGCTAAACGTTTCTAGTTTCACACCCTTTTCATGTATATAGAATAGAAATACGAACGTACGTATGCATGTGTGTATAAGACAGTTACACTTGGAAAAGTACTCGTTTCAAATCACTTTTCGTTCTTTTGAACAATACAAATATAACATTACACGGTGGCGCAATTTCATAATGCTTACACTTCACAGACAGGAGGGGACTAGCGCATCAATCGGCCTTTTCCCGTTTTATATTTTCTGAAAAGATAAAACCCCCGAAGAGTTTCCGGTTTAAGGTACCTGTGACCTTCTCATCCCATTGTCGAAAGCGAGAGCGTGTTGTCACAAATCATAGTGTAGATTCTCCGATTCTAAAGAATCTCCTTGTCATATCTGTGTGAACTGGTCTAGACAGGGTTAAAAAAAGAACGTTACTTTACTTCTTAGTGCTATTATTTTGGTTAGCATCAGTAGCTTTCAAAACTAATACTCTTGTTGTACGCATTGACGGGAAAATTGTTATAGTATTAGAAATTATAGTGGCATAAGAAATATTATTCAAAAAACGTATGTACTATTTTAGTAGCACAGGAATACCATCATACTCGTCAACATAATGACAGGGCGTTAGAGAAACCCGAGTTAAATCCAGTATAAAGAAGGGCCACGGGGGAGGGTTGCTGAGGGGAATGAGTGCGGGTGATCCCGGACGTGACCAAATCAATGTAAAAGCTAGGGCACACAGTATATCATCATACACTGGCACTAACAGACAATTCTTCCTTATAGACCAGTGGCTACCAACATCCGTATCACAAGAACACACACGGAAATATAATCTACACATATTAATTTTACACATTTTAATATTTATATTCATATATTCTTGCTGATAATTTAATATAATACTAGGGTACGAATTTTTATTATATTATTTTGTGACTAGTATGAAAGACACGTATGAATTCATCAGGTCAAACAGTTTGGCAAGCGTCTTGTGATGGAGTGTAGTGCAGTAGCTGCTACCAGTTACCCGGGCAGTTTCCTCTGCTATACCAGTGTGTACTTCGGCTGGCTCGAACTAATGTGAATTTACTGCGACACCTTGTGTGATTGTTTGATTTAAGGAGACACGATTGAAATCTCACGTGTGGCAGTGGGAGAAACGGAAATAACTCTTAGACAGAACACGGTGTATATATCCTTGTGCCCGTCTCCGCCTACAAGAAGCATATTCCGTTTTAATCTTACGAGAAGACATATCCATCGTTGCAGGTTTTGTGCAAGAAGATGTACGATAATTGTTCGACGATTTCTGTGTTTTATCATATGATATTTTCTTGCGTAAAATAGGTTTACTTTAATAAAATAAGAATATCTTCAAGTGTTGTTGATGAGATGGTTTGTAAATTAGATTACCTTATTCTGGTATAGCCGTAACTTTTAAGGCTAAACGCAGAAGGTAAAATTATTATGGCTTCATATATTTTTACAGGAAATGCAACTACTGAACTTTGTACTTGGGAATTTTAACTTCCAGAAAAGAAAATCGAAGTCGGCACTTAACGTTCGTTCCTCTTCAAAACAACACACATACTCTCGATGTAATTCTAGCATTCTCATCACGTAGGCTGCGAGAAAAATTGCGACTCACTTCGGGATTTCCCCTCTCGCACCAATGCAGACGGCGGACGGGTGGTGGATGGTGTAGTGGGTTGCGGAGGATGGGGTAGATATAGCCAGAAGAGCGAGAGGGAAAGGTTTATCGGAGAGCTATTTCAAGGGTGGAAATATATATAAAGAGAAAAAGCATAGAGAGACTTTCGAGTGAGGGAGGTTAAAAAAGATTTCATTTTTCCGAAACCGAGCATGTTGCGGTCGAGAACCGTTTTATTGGAATATTTATATCGGGAATTTTAAAACGACGCGTCGTAGGGGTGCGCACATCTGAACGTGTACGAACGTACCAGAGCTTGTGCGTGAGATTGCGGTATTGTGGATTTCGATACTCATTGCATCGAAGCCTGCTCCATAATATTTGTTATTTAAAAGAAATTGAAGAATTTGATATATAAAATATCGTAGTATATATCTAAAACTTTTATTCTTTGTTACTTGTGCATTAGTACAACATATTTAAACACAACTGTACACCGAAGTCGGGGTTCGATGACGTTCCCAATCGAAAATCGAATTGGAAATGTAAAATGAACAGTGTGTTTTAGGGGAAACCACACTATAAAGCCAGCGGTTGTCTGGGCCGACGCTCCCTTATCCCAGAGTCGCCAGTGTTACACGCCAACACACAGACGACATACATATAACAGCAGAGAGTGCTCAGATGTGTGACTTGTACGTGAATTATTGAGAGCCAATAACATCCGTCGCCCGGTAATGCTAGCACGCACAATGTCTCTGTGCGTATTTCATAAAAACAGTTTTGAATTATTTCCAACGGGAGTTTCAAAATGAGGATATATATTTTTTTGCCGATGTAATAGGTTTTATGGAATATATGATACATCCTGATTGGAACGGTTTCGTATGAATATTCGATGTTTCTGTGTAGATTAATGTTCAATTCGAAAGACAATTTTATAAAAAGAATGATCTGTAAAAAAAAGATAATCTATGCTGTAAAATAAAACTCGAAGATCATTAAAACCATGGAAATTTTGAAGAGAAAAAATGTATGTAGCTCACCGAATTGCTGGAGAATTTCTGTGTGTGGCATAACAATATATCATATGAATCATATATTTTTGTGCTGATAAAATTTTGTTTTAAAGACAAATGCCGTGAGTGTTGTAGAAGTAATAGTAGTAGTCGTGGTGGTAGTAGTATAGTAAGTATATGTATGTACCCTTGAGTGAGAGTTATTTGTGTTTGTCGTTTGCATCGTTCGTTTGAAGATGTGCTAGTATACTAGGTAGACCTTGGTGTGCACGCATGTGACATTCACGGCACTTGTGTGCGTTGCACAATTCCCAGTCCGGGAAGAGGCTAAGCACAGGAATGCCGGAGAGACATGATACATCGTATAAATCAGTGTATTTACGTTGTAGGTTTTCCCATTAACGTTCTTATCATCTTGAATGTCTCCGCACTTCTAGATAACACATAACTTTGTCGCTTCTGCATCTTACGTAATAATTCCCACTGATCACAACCACAAGTATTACCAACGTCTTAGCAACTTCGTATTTACGTATTACTTACTTGCCAATAAAAAATAATACCTTAAAAAAACAAAGCAAGAGAAATATTCTGGAAAATAATGCCTTGGTTAGAAAAGTTTCATATCCGCGTGGTTAAATGTCATTAGAATTATTAAAAAAAAATTTTATAATTATTAGTTAGTAATGCGCAGAAAAGTGTTATTCCCAAGCCAGTTATAATTTTTCAAATAATTACTTTCTTAGTACGTATTAGTTATTGTTTCCAGATATTTTTGTACTGACCATGAAAATTTCCGTTATGTTTTAAGCATTCTCTTGAAATATTTCTCATATGAGTATATTAATTTAAATAGTGGTATTGTGTTTAGAAATCTATGAATTGTAAATCAACAACAAATTAAATTAACCTTTATTTTATACTAATGAAATATAAAGCAAAAAAATAAATGAGTAATTGTCTGTGAACACGATATAAATATGGAATTAAAAAGAGATTGGAAAAAATATTATCAAGACTAAAAACTGAACTCTACAAATCATCCACATACACAGATATAGCATGCAGATACATTCATTAATAAGAGTAATGGATATTCAGTAATTATATATACAGTGTATTTATAGAAAATTGTAATGTAATTATGCATATGTGATATTTTTATTGATCGGCTAAAACCATAATTGGCAAAGGAAATTAGAATTTCATATTTTATAACATAAATATCGAGAGTTGTATCGATATCATATAATTAAAATAAAATATCCGACGCAAGGAAATGACGTTGTTGCAAAAAAAAAAAATAAACATTAATGTTTTGTTGTTGAATATTTCTGTTAATTGCTAAATACATAAAAAATATTGACATTTCTTCTTGAATACGTGAAACAAAAAAAATCATAAATCTGCACTTAAATAACAAATCCTCAATATTTACTAACGAATTAGTGAATATTACATTATTATCCTTGAAAAACTTTTAGTAAAATATAAAAATCTTCACATATGAGGTAATATAAATGGCATTAAGGACTTCTGTAGAAAGAGAGAACAATATGTATAGTTTATATTTACACAAAATTGTGCAGTATTTTTACGGAAATTGTATTCGGATCTCTTGCATTTATTCAGTGTTGAAATAAAATAATTCGTATATAATGAAGATCTTCTGCAGAGTAAGAGATGGAGAACGTGCCACTCTTTACAGAATGTCAAAAGCAAATGTGCCTCACAGTAAATCGTTTCAACAAATTTATTCGCTTGTAAAGTTTGTTGTAAGAAATCACATCACACAGCGAGCGCACGGACCGTTTGCGTTGTTTTATGTACACACACTGTATGTGACGGCACACCAAAGTACATAAATTGTTTGCTCGAAACCTTTACAATGCGCAAAATTTTCTAGCATTTATTTTATAAGAAGCTTTTACTGATTTAACCCAACACAATATTTGTTATATTTACTGTTATTTATAAGCATGTTTTTTACGCATTTTAGAACTGAAACATCTATATTGCATCACAGAGCAGAGATGATTCCGCTTTATTAATATCATGCGACAGAAAGTCAACTCACATTAATATTTTTTACGGTTGTGTAACACTGTCTATATGTTATTCTCCACGCATACTACGTCTAATATTGTAAGAAATAAATATATCTATCTATATCGTTGGACAACAGGAAAAGTTTACGGTTGGTTTCGGGTTTCACCTATCTCGCATTCGTAACTTTGTACATCGCTTTCGGTTCTCATCTTAACAAAGTTTCCGTGAGCAATTAGCCGTTCCTATAAATCTATAGTCGGTCCAAGGTTGTACCTTACAAACACCATAAACACACTCGCACACACACACGAGTATTTAAATAAACATTATAAATCACGATATATTGCTGGTTCATGCAGCATGGCTCCCGTATCACGTGCTAAATAATACGCAATCGTGTATATAAAAATGTCGAATATACACCACGTCGTATATCTGTTACCATTGTGTAGTTTCTTACGCGCGTGCGTGTGTGTCTGTTGCTTCCCATGTGCCTTCGTTATGTTGCAACGAAATTTAAGATGTACTCCTCTAATAATTACAATTACTGCTTGAATGTATCGTGTTCTCAATCATTTAGCACGTCGCTACTGGATTCGATACATTAAAATAACGAAGGGAACATGCGATGGTAGATGGGAAACGAGTTGCCGGGGTGATTTGTTATATTGGCGTATGTTTCTTTCTGCACGCATGCGCATGCCACAAACGATCACATGCTGTTCTCACTGATTATTTATTAGGACGTGACTAAAAATAAAATTCATAACTGCAAACGTGCATACGTATATAGTTTACTTTTTATATGTCTGATTTGGTGATTTGCAGAACATACCACGGCACGAATAAAAATATTATTAATACATGGGTGGGTTTTGAAGTTTATGTACAATACACTTGTATTGTAATCAAGACCTCCAGTATAAAATAGATTTCTTACTAAAGCAGGATTCTAAAGAATCGCGAGCATCGTACATGTATGGTCATGTGTATTGGTAAGTAATGTTTGAAATAAACATGTAAGTACTGGTGCCTGGATGGAAGAACGACATGCTCGACCACGGGGCACTGTTCATAAATTTCTATTACCCGATATTTTTAGCCAGATTATCGCGGGACGAGGCTTGCACTGCTCACCGTGTAGTCATGTTACCGGCCGATCGCAGTGAGATATGCATGTGCGACGGACCAGTTGGCGCGTGGGTCGTACAGTGAATGTGATAGGGAAAACATAAGCACATACATACATACAACTATATGTATATGTTCCTAATGTGTTCAGAGAGGTTCTATCAGGGTTTGTTCAAGTCTATTCATGTACTTTCACTTCACATACCTACCTATCTGGAACTAACCATAATTGCATTTGGATTTTTATATCTTCATGTCATGCATCAAGTTCTTCATGTTGTTAATACTCTGTGTTTCGAATCTCACTATGCTAATAAATATGTATTACATAGAACTTTTATCAGAGATTAACCTATCATGATACCTAAATACCCTTTTATATTTACTGCTGCATTTAATCCTGCAAATCTTACATTCCTCCAAATCTGTCTCAAGTTTCCCCAGTGCTCATTAAAAATGCTCGTCTCATTCGGAAGGAGCTTGTATTATTTGAACGGGGAGTAAGTCTTCCGTTACGGACTTTAATAAACACCAACTGCTTGGGAGCAATTAGCGAGCCAGTAGCGCGGAATTAACTAAGATCTCAATTTAAATATCTAAACACACCAAACCCCTTTTCGAGTTTCTGACTCTGACTAACCCTTCCAAGGATCTGGTTCGTTTCCCAACTCAATTGCCGTTTCTTCTATCTCGACTTTCTTTAGTCCATTCTCTTGCACTGTTACCTTTTAATTGTGCCATTTTTAACAGTCGTGTATTTGAATATAAAGTAAATGGGCTCGGTTTCCTTACGTCAGATAGTTTAATTGTAAAAAGGTAGGTATACGTATATTTCTGATCTTTATATTCAATATATGATTTATTGTAGACTTTTGCATATACTTGCTAATGATCAACGAGAAAGTAATGAGCGTAAAATGAATTACAACATAATAATCCTTTTATTCTGCAGTAAGTACACTTCATTGGACCGAGCGGTATATATCATGCTTATGGTAGAAAATATTCAGGATTTACAAGATAATTAACTAGTTCAATAATAAAACTAAAATATACAGTACACAAATATAAAAATCATTGTACAAGACTTCGTAATTATTATCTACATACAAGTCTGTATCAAATATGATTTCATGTTGTTAAAGCATATTTGCTACATTTTGACCTATAAAACAACGACGAACGGATTTAGCTCTGAATGCACATTAATATCGCGCAATTATAAGTGGACGAACCGCGGTGCCAGACTTAAACTCGGTATATTAAAACGCTCTGGCACTTAGTTAGCTATCGTGTGCGCCCTCTAATTGTGTGTGAATAATTTAATGAGCTAACAGCCATGATTGAGTGCCGTAGCATGATATCTCTGAACTGGCTTTGACGAACTGAGGTCTCACCACTTGAAACATTTTGATTTTTATTAGTTCATTTTGTGCATGAAGAAATTCTCGATTAATTGAGTACTTAGTCTGTAGTGTAATGTGTATACAATTTATAATTATTTTATTTAACGACGTGTTAAATGAAACAATATGATTACTATCAGGCCAATTTAATAGTTTGAATATACCGTTGTGTATGTAGTTTTGCATTCGCTTGTATATTTCTATGTTATGACAATTAGAATATAAATGACAGTACATTACTAACAGTGACAGCGATGGGCTTGTCAGATATCTGTAGGCAGAGAGCAGCAATAAGATTATGTACATAATATTATATAAATACTGTTCATATGTAAAGTTAAATGAACAGATATTAAAATAAATTTTCTAAATTAAATAAACATGAAAATTTACCTATTAGAGTACACTTTTCTTCTAAAGGAAAAAAATAATACATCATTAATCTTCGTTGACCAATGAGCACTGATGTCACGAATGATATGTTTTTACATGATAAAAAAACGCTGTTCCAAGAAATGTTGTGTAAAATGTATTTCGATCGTGAAAATTATGTACAACCAATGTCGTCGATTTACCTGATAATTCCTAGAATAATACCGTATTCTTTGGAATCTTTGTAAACAAGCTCATAAATAATAGACCATTACAATGTTTCAAAAGGAGAAAATGTTGTTACACGGCTATTCAGCACATATGTGTATAAAAAGCTAGTAATTATTGACGGTATTCGCAAAAACATTCACATGATGATAAAGATGTACAATCTCATACATAACAAACACAGTATGTATTAGAATGAAATAAAAATTATACACCAAGTATTGGATTTTTACTTTTCCTAGAATGTACTTATTACTGAGTGTTTGAAACCCACTCTCAGTAAGTAAATGCATATCTCTCACATGTGTGCAATGTACACAGACGTACCGTGTCCTATATCTCTAGCTGAATGGCAAACAACAATTAATAATTAGTCACCTATTGCAGTCAGCCTCCGTGGTAAACAAAAATCTCGTTCCCATCGTAAAATGACATCACCAGGAAACCACGTCAGCGTACAACATACAAGGAGTTTTATACAGGGTGTGTTGCAATTCGTGCGCGGTTACAAGCAACCCTCATTCGTCCTTGGCGCGGTTTCCCATGGTGTCCGGGAGAGGTGCGCACCGTGAATATGAATCCCACATACCTGCACCTACATTCGCGTCCCATCGTACATCTTCGCCTATAATCCGACAATGGGCGCACTTAGAATCGACACCACCCTTGCATAACTTACTCGCTGTACATCTGATCACGTGGGTGGAATTAATTACGAACATTAGATAAGTAGGTATTAGACGTGCCCGCCGTTTCACAGATATGATTTATTGTTTGGTTGAGATTTTTTACTAATGTTGTTATTCGGTCACGAGTGGGCCGGCCCCAAACAAAAAAAAACTGTTGTTGAAGCAGTTTATTTGGCAGATAATTGTTAGCGGTGTCGTGATAAATTAATTATCCATATAAATGTATCTGAATAGAATTTGATAGGTGTGTCAGTAATCAATTATATTTTAATATTATTATTAGTGCAATTGATTTTTTGCCCGCATTTAATTATTATCTAGATCTGTATTAATTGACGTGTGATTGTCGAACATGTTATACTTGTCTGAAATAATAATATTTTGATCTGTGAATGATTTTTTTATGTATCACAATATTTTACATACTTGCGTTCTATATGACGATTAGAAAGTTTAAGATTTCACCGTAGGTACGAGATTTTTGAAATCCACAAAATCTCAAATAATATTAAACTCACGTTTCTGCCCGGCTCGTTGCGCACCGAAAACTTTCAACCGAAAAAGATTAGTACCGCGGCAGCAAGGCACGAAAAACGTAATCGCAAATTTCAGTTTAATTAGCGAAAGAGCGCGCGGGAGATGTGCAAATAGAGTGGAAGAAACAGTTAGACAGGGACAGCACGAGCGTAGCGCACGGGGAGTGGGTGGTTGGTGTGCTCGGGCTGAACAGAACGGTCATAACTCGCATGATCTCCGGATATAGTTCTTAAACTGCTAATTAATCCTGCTCATTAAGCGGGTACGCTGATCGTCGAAGCGCGTCTTCCAACTTCTAGCGCTCACGCCACTGTTTTCTTGCAAGTGAACGGCGACCGCAAAACGAAACACATACACAAATGTACATTCACGCACACGGTAAATACAGGGAACAAATTAAAAAGTTGAGTCAGCTCGGCACAACGTTGAAAATCCCGGGATTATAGCGGGAGATTAGCTAATGCTATCTGTACAATTCGTCGTCGCAACGCAAGATCACTTGCTTCTATGTTTTGTCTGTCTTCTCTTCACTACCGCAGGAGAGTTTGTTGTCATACAGTACTTGCATTGTCAGTAGTAAATACAAGAATATTATTAATATTCTTTTAAACTACTTAATCGTATCGCATGGTAGAATATATTTTTCTTAAGATCTTTTATTCCCGACAAGCAACCTTAACCTACGACTCGAGTACGGTGTTCCCCTTGCGGGCAAATATTTAAAACCGACACCGCGAAGTAACGTCACTCTACTACCCTCATACACACGTAGCGTCGTCAATTCTTGAACCCCCGGTAGCAAGTCGGCGGCGAACTGGCGTGTCTGTAGCGAACGCAAATGCTGTGACATTGCCTTCAATACATATCCCCTATTTTTAATCAGTTCTTTAAGTAGGCTATGGGGAAATAAAAATATATTGCCGCAAGGGTGGCTCGGTTGTGAGACGTACGGCACGGCGGTGGGTGTGTGTATGTTTGTGAGGGGGTGGGCTAATCTACAACAAGCATTATGTTCCTAGGACTCGCGCCCTGGGCAATGATCAGTTCAATTGCAGTAATTTCCTACTTCCATTTAGAGACGGTGGTATATGCATACGTTATACGCCCGAGGGGTTACCGACACCGATGCAATAACTATATACTATTTTTTTTAAGAAACCAACGCCACTCCACCGTGAAAGAATCAACCGTTTGTCTAACTTGTGTGCTAGTTTAAATGAATTTTTCCCGAAAGTGATTATTTTTCTTCATTTCTTTCATTGCCCTTGCATTCATTTGGAAACGAACAGACAAAACAGATAAATGCAATGTGTACAAGGTTACTTAGGTGTGTTAATATGTAACAATTTATATTAGTCAATTTCTTATTAAACAGTTTGTATTCATTTTATCGTCATACATCATTAACTTCAATAATTTGTTTCACATTTTCATTAAAGAAGTAGGTATATGATTAAATTTACAACTTGGTAATTTAATGAATGACATCACTGATGTTAATGTCCTTTCACTTCCAGTGTTTATGCTTATAAGCTCAGTTACTGCTTAATTATTGCATTGAAACTGCTAAAGAACTGATGATTGACAGTTTAATACTGATTTTAAATGACTGATTGACTAATTGAGCGTTATGTTAATTAATAAATGTCTAATTTAATAACAAAACATAATGCTTGTGTAGATACGAAACTTACCATTAATGATGCAATAGTTTAGCATTAATTTTCATATTTTTGCATATCACTAAAACATCAGTTTAAGATACTATTAATTTCATGTATTATGAATGAAACCACACCAAGAGACGCATAGCGTGGTTACATACAATTAAAAATTTAAATAATATGATAATTTTCACAGCGATTATTAATTTTCAAGTTAAAGAAAGTGGTAGGTCAGATTTAAATTTGACATTGTAAAACGTTTCATTACATTGATTAAATAATTCATATTGAAAGTTATATAAAAAGTAAACTATTCAAGAGTTTGAATCTATTGGCACACACAAAATTAATATTAATTCGTGTTTATAATGAATTTAAATACTTCTGGGGCTTATCTATTAAGGAAATATTAGAGTCGGTGCATTTTTAAAAGCATTTTAATTTCCGTATTTGAAATTGTAGAGAGGGGTAGTGTTATATTTACTGTGGGGTGACTATGCGAACTTGAAGTCAGCGACAGTAGTTGCGTTTAGTTACATTAAACGTATTAACCGTGCCCCAGGCCCAATGCGGAAGTCAGGGCTTTTCATACGTGCACGTGTCGGTAAAGAAGTTTGAATAATTACCGATGAGTGTATCCGTTAGAATACATCGGGTAGAATGATTGACGGTCATACATTGCTTTTCAAATCAAAACTAGAAGTATTCCACAATGAACATATTTGTTTATTACTAAAAGACTCTTTAACAATAATTACTGGTTGTAGCTATATGTCAAAATAAATAAATTATGTTTTACATAACCTCACATTTCACTAATGAGTGTAAAACATGTAATATGTACACGTAAATTTAATGTCACTTGTAGCTATTTACTTTGAAGTAGAAAATTATTATTATTAAGTGGAAGACAGTGGTAATGTATATTTTAATTACTTTTGTTAGATTTTTCACTTGTGTGGAACTGCAGTTGAGAACAAACAAAGGACTGCTGTCAAATAAAGTACCGCTGTTGGTTAATCAAAATGCATCTGGGCATGAAGAGTCGTAAAATCAACTCATGTGAAAAATAATGCACTTCTAGGAATTTAATTCCCTGTTCTAAATACACGTAAACACATACAAAAACTCATTTCCTTAACTGTATTGTTTCACTTTACTTTCTCTGCACAATCACATAGATTTTTTAATATAAATATTTCAAGAAAACAGATCTACATCTACAAGTTCGATATATTAAATAAGTGGTAGCTATGAATTTTAGTAGCAATTTTATATGAAAAAATATATAAAGCGTGCAAGTTCACAAACACGCGAAACACTCCGATTTAACATTGATAAATATAATTGATACAGCTTATTAAATACAGAATGAAAGTAATTGGCGGAAGAGTAATTTTTAATTAGACCTCTTTTTTAATGAGTAAGCATTATCTAGATTTCTAAGTTGTTTTTTCATGTGCTTCGTGACCCGTAATTTCGGTGAGAAAACAAAAGAAATTACTTGTTTTATTTTTTAGTCTTGGTTCTAGTAGTTTTAGATTTGCTTCTATAAGTTGACAATTTAGTATATTCATTGATGTAATAATATTTTGTATATTTAGTAAAAGTATAAACGTTTAATCAAATTGTAAATTTTTACTGGAATTACTTCTGAATCGGATGTGAATTTGCCGGTGTCATCCCTGTGTTATTCTATTGCAATGTTCCATGGTACAGTGAGCAGATGAGTAGTCTTTGACCAGAGCGAATTCAGTCATAAATTTTGTACATGCTCATAAATCTGATGGCGTGTAACGCCTCGGCTACTGGTACATAGGGTATAATATACCTGGGTATAATATACCACATTAAGTGTACCTCTGTTATCGGTTTTATGTGTAAAAACTACACTATGACGAAATGATGGATGAACGACAAACAGACAGACAGACAGACAGACTGGCAAATGCGAACGGATGTACTGTATGTCTGCGTTAGCGTGTTTTTTATTCTTTTTAATTAAAACCATAGCGTTTTGTTTCAACGGTGAATGAGAAAATTATTGTTTTCGTTACGGACAACACGTATGTAACAGCAATTGCTTTACATCTATCGTCAAATGTGGAATTTATTATTTATACCAGTGGTCTGCAACCTGTTTTCCAAGCTGCGTCCAGATTGTTAAATAACACTTAACACATTTCACGCTCACAAAATTGAATTTATAAACAAATGTATTAAGAGTGTAAAAATATCAACAACACACACGTGAAAACGAGAAATTTTAAAGTTTGATGAAAACCACAGCAGTAAAACGTCAGATAGCCGGAGTGTGTACTTTCAGTTTCATTGCTGAATATATTATTTAAACGCGAGAGTGTACAACGTTGTAAAACGTGAACGCATGCGCATTAAATGTGATCCTGTAAAGTATACAGGACTAAATTGATTACAGTGTTATAGTAGTAGATAGAATCTATTTGAAATGTACTAGCTTAGCGATGTTCAATCTTTACAAATCCTGTGCTACAAGTGTTATATCAATCTATAATATGCTAGTTATAATTTAAATATCCACTTGGCTTGCCAGGATACATTCAACGCGTAAGAATTCTAGTTTATTTGAAGAAAATTCGACAGATATTTTACAAATTACATCAGCTATTCCTTTTTTGTTATTAACATTCTCATATGTTAATTTATTTTATTTGTACAGTGGAAATAAAACAAAAGCTAGTAACATTCTGGATAGTCATGCGTCAATTACTAAGGAATATTACACGAAATTTCGTGCTACAGGACATCGCTATTCCAAGAATTTGATAGGGACACACGGACCAACGCATATCAACATCGGGTGTTTGCATGCAATGTGGGAATGACCCTTCACATTGTAGTTGGGCTATTGCCCCCAAAGATTTGCACAGTACTACTAAGGTTAGTGCAGAAGTATTTACAAACCTCACATGCTTGATTTCAGTTGCAATTGAAAGTATTTTTGACATGCCGCTATCGAAGAGTTGCTTTGTCCACGTACAAAATATTTACTACAACCTGTACACAAGTTACAGTGACACGTAGCTTAACCCTAATCTGCCAAGTTCAACTTTGACCATGTAAGAAGGACCAAGAGAATGGGGACGGGCATTTACTAAACTGGCCGCCAGGGACGCTAGTGTTCTGTGACGGTGAGTGAAGTGCGAGGGAGATGGAGCATGAGACGCAAGGGTCATCACCCGACATCCCTTATCTGCAGGAGTGCTGCATCTATCAATGTTGTACAGCCTATCAAATAATGAACAGCTTATATTGATGTTCTTTCTGAAGTATATTTATTTATTTTGTTGTGATCTCTCTCGAGAACACCGCGCCGAAGACAAATGAATAATCGGAAACAGATATTATGTGATGGTGGATATTGTAGTGATGAATAATGGTCGATGCAGTAATCGTTGTCTGGTAAATGACACTTTAATTTCCGGATTGCACTATTGAAATCACTAACTGAAACACTATAAGTAACTGTAGGTACAGTTCTAATATTACATATTAAGCTATGTGCCAAATCCTATGATTGGCGGCAGTGTAAGTCCGCATGTGAAGTGTAAACTGATGTCTAAGCACTGGGCACTATAAACAGGATCGTTCCACCGATGTTATCGGCTTGCACTTTCGTATGTCTCCGCCGTCCGGGGGGAGTTCAAATGATATCCCGAAGAAAATACTCTCAGCTCGTTCAAGCACAATCGCTTGACCCCATCGGCCAAACAGGGTTCAGAGGGCCATCACCAAAAGACAGTAAATAGCACAGGGTCACATATACATAGAGGGCGTTGCAACACAAAAGGTATTCAAAATCAGATCAGCTATCTAGATCAGATCACGGGGGTGCCAAAGTAATAAATAGACACTTTCGTAATGTAACACTATTTTGGTATTATAACTAAAGTCGATTATTATATTCCTTTACATGTGTCTTTAATTAAGTTTATTCAATCATTTGCTTTTATTTTAATCCTGAATTAATTTACAATTTGAATATAGATTACATTATATAAATTGCATTATATTGTTGTTTTAATAAATGAATTAAAAATAAATTAAAACGTGCTCTAGCATAATATATGTCTTTATCAAAATAAATTGAAAATAATTTTATTGTGAATTCAAATAAAAATATCCCCACATTATAAATGCATGTTTTTTTTTGTAAAATAAATTGTCAAAGCAAAACTATGTTGTAGCATGTAATTTGTGTGACGATAAAAACGTCTTCATTTCAAATTACACGTGTAGATAATTTATGATATTTGTCATGCAAAACAGTGTTGTAGCGGGAAAAAAGAACGCATGTCTCTCAATACCCATTTATTAACTATCATTTGAACCCGCATTAGTCTACATAGTGACATTAACATGATAGAAAATTAAATAAACACCTTCAGTAATGACAATAGTATTACGATGATAGATATTTTAAATAGATAATATAATATTCAAATTACACATTAAGAGTTAAAATGAATGGATAATTTTGTTTCCAAATACGCAAATAAATAATATAATAACGCTGTTCTAAAACAATTGGAATTAATTAATATTCATAAGTATAACTACTAAGTACATACTTGCATATCTTTTATTCGAGTCGTTTATAATGTTTGTTGTAATTACCCGTATGACTGTAACAATATAATTTAGTCAGTTTCTATTACAAGCATGTGTGTATATGTATGTTAAACATATGTAAACGAGAAATACCGCCTTATCTAGTAGTTTTGCTCCACAAGTGCCGTTTATAAAATTATAGCTAGTTACACACATATCCGTAAGGTAAATTTATCTTATAGCGTTCGTAATTAAAAAGAAGACAAAAATTTAAACGACAGCAAAAAAAACATTTATTTTATAGTACAAAAATACAGAAAGTCTACCATGAAATCGAATAGAGTATTATTCCAAGAAAGCACATTGAAATGCCTAATTTAAAACCAACTATGTGTGACAGTTGGTAGATAATTTCATGTTAGATGTGTAAATATCCAATGTTACAATTACATTCATGGTGGTCGAGTAGAACGACTGGCACACTTGACAATTCATTTAACTATACATTTACACATTAAAATTCATAAAGTTACCGATGGACGGCAGATCGCTATCGTTGTTTCTAGTTAGCAGAAATTGTGGATCAACCACCATGCTCTTTGAATATGAAAACAGGCTAAACGGACGGTTAACCAAACGATTTCGCACGCCTTAGATCCTAATAGACAGGTGAATATTCAAAGTGAACGCTAATAATTACTAATGAACGCGTATTATCATAATAATGATGTGATGCTTGTTGCTCGCTAGTTTTTTTTATTAAACTTTACCGATGCTAATAGCAGTTTAAATATTTACTGTAAAATAATGAATAAATGGAAACATTTAAATTTCTAATGTACCTGGGAGAATAATATTACATTTGCGAATAGCTGATAGTTTTGTATTCTAATTTTTCGCAAGCAGGTGAACATCTATAACGTACAAAGAAATATTTCGTTATTTCTAATAGTACGTTGTAACTGAATATTGATACTACCTAAAGTAATATATGTAGAACTGTTAACAGTAATTTATTCAAACCAAACTACATACATGCAATTTTGAAGTTGAATATAAAATGAAATACAGTGAATTTCGCTTATAACGAACCCGCTTATTGCGAACTTTCGCTTATAACGAACCAATCTGTAAAGTACGAACTAAAGTATCATTAAACGTGTGTTATTTTTTTCGGATATAACGAACCCGTTTATAACGAACTTTCGGGTATAACGAACCTTAATTTTTGTTATAATCGCAAAAGTTTTCGGTTATAACGAACTTCAAACGGCATTTTACCAAATAATCTGGGGATTCCTCGAAATCTTTCAACTCCACATATGTAGGGTCGCCGTAACAGTTTTTGCGGTTCTTGTGTATATGTGGTTAATTGTATGAAAAAAAAAATAAATTATCGGACCTTCTCGCGATTGGAACGGATCATGCGGAAATTTCAGCATGCTCCACATGTCCTGTCTGCCCCTGTTCACTGTATTTAATGTGTTAAAGAAGTACAATTATGAGTTACGCAATTTCGAAGAAAACACAAATAATATAAAATAATAATAAGTATAAACAAAAGTAAAATAAACGATTTTTTCAAATAAGATTCATAAAAACTATTGTTAGTGTACAATGTATATGTATTACAAAACAATATCTAACTAAATTTTGAACAAATCTGGATTTGTCTAGTTTTGCAAAACAGTTCTTCATATGATGTACCTACTTAAAACATGTACCTATGCCTTCATAAAAAAAAATGAATTTCTGATGTTTATCGTTTATTACGAACTTCGCTTATAGCGAACTATTTTCGTCGGTCCCTTGAGGTTCGTTATAAGCGAAGTTCACTGTATATTCAAACAGACTAATACATAAATTATACTAATACAAAAATTGTTAGTAAATAAATAAAATAAGACATAAAGATTCTTTGATATCATGGTAATATTTGTACTTTTAATATATGTAATTATATTAATTATGTCAATATTTTTTATTCTTGATTGTGCGAATTATGTTTCAGATTTAGTAAACATAATACAGGCAGTACAATTATATAGGTGTCAGGGCACGCTAATATTAAATAGCACTTAACATACACTTACAAGTTGAACTAAATGTTACCCGTCATTGCAGATCGTAGTAAATGTCAATAAGCAGGTGAAAACTTGAAACACTTAACAACAATCACGTAATGAACCATCATTACGTTTAATAATGAGCCGCATTCATTCTTCCTAATAATTGTTGGGAATAATTAAAGCCACGGTACTCTAGAATAACAGTTATTATTATTTGAATTTCTAATTTATTCGGCCATGGTGTGTAGCGGTGTACAGTGCACATTACATGTAACTACATCTCATTAAATATCCATCGTTTTAACGAATATTACGTAGTCAAATAGATTTTTATACTACCATATTTGAATATCCTTAACCGAGCTCAATTCAATTACTATAACATATAATAGTATCGGCTATATGTAATTCCAACCGCAGCCAACAGATGTCGGGAATGAATATTCTGTTCTTGATTATCATATAGATAATTAGTTAATTTATAAAATACAATTCATATAGTTGCACAAGGTACAAGTAAATTCTACATAAATTAAAACTAACTTTGCTATTCTAACCAATTGATTCTTATTCCATATAAATCAGTGGAAGCTATCAAGAAAAAAGAACATCAATTACATCACATCAAGCAGGAAAAAGGCAACGAAAAAAGATCGTAAGCTGGATGTAGTGGGCAAAAAATTGCCCCCATGATCAATGTAAATCAATTGGTGATACAATGTGGACAAATAGCGTGTCTTATTTGTCGCGTTGATGTGAAACCAAGGGTCGTAGGGAGGTCCGATGCCGGACATGCGATCTTGGACACCCGAAGCCATCGTCTAAGGGTCAGGGCGGAACGTCGTATGTCATCCATACTTTGATTCTCCCCCTTGCATCCTATTCAGACCATTGGCGTCGAAATTAAATATTTCCTTAGGGGAAAAATGTTCAGGAGTTCAAATTCTAAATGAATAAACATTAAACAAATGTTGGAATTATGTTTTGGATTAAATGCTATAAAATTGAAATAATTTTGTATAATGGTATGCTTTCAAATAGCTATAGGTCTAAAGGTCTCAAATAATAGTATAAAATGTTTGGAATAATAAATTTGTATGGAACGTTGCTGACCCGTATGAACTTTGTTTCCTATGCGTTCCATTGTCAGGACCCAAAAGACGATGGCTGTTAAAAGTATTTACAAAATACCCAGCAATGGTCAAATCCAGTGACATCTTGACTTTTTTCCAATTCATTTAAATACAAAAACAGGATTTCCGCTATAAACAACCGTATTATTCACAATATCCCCGTCACTCTGTATACCAAAGGTTATAATGTCAGTCGCTGTCGGTGTTGTACGCAAAAGGTTGACGGTTTCTACTTTCCGAATTAAAAATGCACATAACATAATGAAGCTCATGTCATGTCAAGACAATTTCGTGTATCGTGCACAAGGTGAGTCGTAAAATATGATACTCACACAGTGATAATTTGTCCTACAAAAAAGGTAAAATCATGTATCTGAATGTTTTATATTCCTTAATCATGTACGTGATATCCAAAACAGTTATGTTAACTTCCAATAAACTATCACAATACAATATTTATTTGTTCTAAACTAAAATTTAGATGTTACGAGTACTACAAACAATTTTGTCAGGCACAAAAGCAGGAAACACATAAAAATAATATAAAACGCAGTGATTCGTTTTTGACACGGGTGCATGGGTCCAACTCTCGGCATTGGTGGTGGGGGTGTTAATCGACAGCACTTTAATTAAATGCGAGGACGGCAGATCGTAAAACAATCCAAGGCTAATGGATTTTCCTGCTCATCGTAAAGTGTGCGCTGAGATTGTCAAAACAATGGACAAACATGTACCATAATGTTCGAGTGCTTTCCTGCGTTTCTAGAAGGTCTCTTCTGCGTGTTTGTGTGTTTACGTTCCATATTTGTATTTACTTGTGAGTAACAATGTACGTGTGTATGTGTGCGTGTGTATGTTACTTGTATGTGTGACTATTTCCTCAGTGACCTGCAGGTGATGAAACCAAAGGTTGAAGGTTACGTCGTTGGCCACGTGTGACGTTAATGCCGAATAAATAAAGTGCTTAAACTGTGTAGCCGTGTGTGTAAATTTCGTTTTGTCAACTGACAAGAATCATTATTAGTTTTCTGATTATGAATTTTCCAAGAACATAATACATGAATGGTATAGCTGTTTAATTTTATTGAAAACATATTTCCTTTAAATATTATTTTCTTATGATGTATGCTATAGAAACAATGTAAATATGACTACGTTTTCATTTGTAAACTTACGCAAAGCAATGGAATTTATTAAATAACAAACATTTTCAGCTAGACAAATTCCAATCGAAATCTTTCTTAATTCCAAAAATGGCATCACCATATTTCTGATATCAACATCACTACGTCAACTTTCATCTATACTGTACATAAACATCTGAAGAAAAAAAGAAATTCCCGACAGAGCCTGTACGTACGACAAACAAACAGAAACATAAACAAAATGCTGGCGGCAGAACATTTGTTCGTACGTTGACAGTTTACAGTGTGTTGACCAAATGACACCGAATTCATAGAGCGGCTTTTGGGTAGACGGTGGCTATATCCTGAGCAGGTGGAACGAATGTCGTATTCATAAAGCATTGCGATACGCTACGCAGATACAAAATAATGTGTGGCTATCTGACTGTATGTCTCGATACAGTAGACCACACAAAATATTCCAAATACAAATTATAATAATTCTTTCCTTGAATATGTATAGTTATATTTGTGCAATGTATATATTTTTTTTAAATTTTATTATTCATATTTTTCAAATTATACTTTCCATTTCATATTTTCTTCTTAGAATATAGCAAAATATTTGAATTTGTTATTCTATAATCATGGAAGCCTGAACAATAACAAAAGAGTGTAGAAATTATTAGTTAAAAAATATTTATAACTCTGTTGTAATTCTCGTAAATTTTATGAGCGTATGTACACGCGTTTCACACTGACATCGACATGGTTATTACGGTAGAATTTTGAAAGTTCTCAGCTGGTCAACTAAACCCCGATGGGCGCAAGGTGCAGGCGTCACAGAAAGCAAGGTGCAAAGCAACGAGCACCGTCTCGCAACGACCAGAACGGACCATGAAGTAAAGATAATAAACCCATGTGTGTTTGTCTTGCCACGTGCCCCGGTGTAACCAGGGAAAAAAAAGTTTAATATTCATTCACGTGATTGGACAGATTCAAAAAATAAAAAGAACGAAAATCATTACCGATGGGACACTTATTAGAAGAATAAAGTTCGAATTGGTTTTTAACGACGCCATTACCAGTGTTTTAGTTGGTTTCATTTCACTAGGTAGGTATATATGTATGTATCGTTATCTGATGAGAAATATTTTATATTTGGTAGTTAAATGTCTCTAAAGACTTCGAAGGAACGCAACTATTAAACTGGAATCTCGATTTAAAGTCCTGATTATAGATTCACCATCAACATTTCTAAATGTAAAAAAGTGTTAATTTTACTTGCGCATAAATTCATTTCTGACCAAAATAAATACACGAAATTGTGTTGAGAATGTATTTACGAAATTAATGAACTATATATATTTTATGTACCTATGTATAACGGGCCTAAATCTTGACTGGTTAATAAATAAAAATTAAACACTCTCCATTATAAAAACTAGCTATGGAGACATGTTCTCTGACAGTGATTTAATATAATCAACAAACATTTTTTGCGTGTCTGCACTAGTATTTGTGGTATGTATAATTTATAAACAAGTATGAAACATATCAATATAATTTAACTACTATATTAGATTCAAATCTACAGAAAAGAAACAAAACATTTCGTGCTTTTAACACTTATGACAACTAACTGGTTTCTTTATGGAATAGAGACAAACTGATACAATCTCAGACACATTCGAAGAAAAAATAAAATACATAGTAGTTTTACATTTCACACAAATAAACGTTAACCTGCCGCGGACTTGAAGAACAAAAAGCGAATTTAAAGTGAATTTTATTCTGAAGCTTTGTGTAAATTAGTGCCACCGGCAAACAGCTGTACGATGAACATTTAACCCGTAATTAAGCTGTACCATTTCAACAGTGTGTAGATGGCAGTATGTCAGAAAATAACTAACGCACCTGCAATATTTGCATAAAAAAATGCCACCAAATTTATTTGTGATGTGATTCAGCAATTTTGTCTATATTTTATAATTAAATTATTATGTACTAGTAATGAAATCCTCAATATTAGACAACTCATTAATTAATGATGCAACGCCTATTATTTTTATTGATTATTTTTTTCTAGCGTATCTAATACATTTTTATTATATTATTAGCTGGGATTAACATGTTTCATATTTTAATTATATTATTGGCCTTTGCATATGTATCGGGTGTGGCAGGATACAATAAATTTTAGTATTGTTTGCTAATGGAACTGTTTCGCTTTAGTATTAATAAATTATAAATTTTTACGCACCGCATTTTTCTTTGCATTTTGTTGATATTTTATCTCTTGAAATATTACCCGACAGATATGAATGTAATAATATATATTACAAAATAGCACTAAGCCATAATTGTTTATGCAAATTAGTATACAACACATATATGATATTTATTTTTATTTAAGAAATGTAATTTACTGTATTGATAGATTTGTCTTTTCAGAAATTACGGGAAAATATTGAGTAAAAATAAATTTCTCTATTTGTTTTTAGCGGAAATATAAAAGTATTTTTATTCTCTGAACTGAACAGACTTTTTTTCTAATTCCACTCTGCACCCCTTGGACATCTGGAGGATTCATGGTGGCGGCATAAGCAGCAGAGGCAAGTGTCACGATGCGGTGCAGCTAAATAGCGAAACGAACACAAAGTCATTTTTAAAAGACCATTAAGATATCAGTAGCAGATAAGAAGGCAACGAGTGGATGAAGGAACTCCGATATGTAGTTGTATAGGGACGGAGGGAATCAGACAGTTAACTGGCCGTCTTGTAGACCGGAAACAGACGGCACTACGCGTAACCGGAGTTCGGAGCTGTAAAGATGTCCTATCGCTCGACGGTCGGGAATGGAACTATATAGTTTGTCTCACTATAACATTAATGTCAACTTAATAGCTTGAAGGTGTGCCATAAACGAAATTTTACTTCGGCAGGCGATATATTATATGGATATTAATTATAATTTGACTAATTATTTCCATTATAAAACTTGTTCATTGCACTTTGCAACAAAGTCAACACTGAATTGTCGATAAAAGTGAATAAATGCAACACAGAGATATTATTATACAGCAAGTTGGCTAATGATACGCATTGACACCTGACAATAAAAACATCGCCAACGGTATAGTGATTAAGCACCTGGAAATGTACTATATAATTAGGCTGATGTGCTCTATTATTTTGCACATGGTTGCGGTACCAATTTATATAATTTGATGTTAAGTGAGATAAATTAAATGTATTTTATTCCTTGCACAGAACATTTCTTTCAACAAAACTTTAGTTTCTTGTTCATATACGCACATTAATTTCTTCACACGGCATCTAGTTCGCAAATTGTAGACTGGATAACGCAACTTTTGCCCGTAGAAAAAAAAAACATAAACTTCTAGCTGTAAGGTAACGAATAAAAACTAGTGCAGAAAAATACTCTAACCATACATTCATAGTACATTATTTCATTAATGTTCTTTTAACTGACGTATGCAAATATAAAGAAGAACTCTAACATGCCACAGGAATCTTCTGCATAAAACAGAAGATTAGTTTTCAACCTCAGGGGCACAAGTGACGACGCCGACGAGAAACGTGCATAACTAACCTACATACATAAACACAAAGTGCTACTAGTCTTAATAGCTTTCAAATGGAGGAAATTAAACATACGTAGCATTTAATTAAATTGTAATTTCTCAATGATTTATACCGGGTGATATACACAACAACATATACAAACGGCTACTCGGACGTCATCCATAGGTGCTATAAATATTAACTTCACTCCGACAATACAAATGAATAAGTACTGCATAATAACGCTAAGTCGACTAACAACGACTAAAGCGATCTCCAATGCTCATTATCCATGAGTGAGTGTCTGTGTAAGATATCTCTATATGTGTATGTGTGCATGCTTAACCAAGTTGACCTTGAAAACAGACGCTTACGATTTAGCAATGCGACATATTTGTAATTGCTTCGATTAACTGAGCATGTAATAATTACAGGAAATGTTTGTGACAAAAGTATCATTTACGGAAATATTGGTTTTTCATTATACACATATAATTAGTTGTAACGAAATTTTATTGGTAAATATTTGTTAGAAAATAATACAAGATAACATACATATTTTACATTTATTTATTTACTTTGTTTCATTATGCTTTCGGACCAATGGTTTCAAATTGGGCAAACGAACTATGCGACAGTGTACGTATGTGTTCTGTATTCATTTATAATGAAGGTCTATATCTTGATTACGATCAGCCAAGTTTCATTCGTTTTTTGTCCACGTACAGTGTCCACGTGTGGAGACTAATTGCAAATGTGTGAGTACGCATGCACACGAGCACCAAGATGTGTGTGCGCGCACGTTACAACGTGCGAGTTTCGTTAGCCACAGTGGACAACAAACGATCTGCATGCTACACAATCCAATTACTACCGGTCTTTCGCGTGTCTGAAATTATTTGTTTCCTGCTTAAAACCTGCAACGCTTCTTTAATTACTGTGAAAATTCCGAGTGGGTTTGTGTTTGTACAATTATATTTTTTTAAAAGATAATTTGCTTCAACTTTCTTGCATGCGTTGTGCCATTTAAAAAGCATGTGTTTAGGTGTTTGCAAATTTAAGTTCAGATAGTTTGTTATAATTACTGTCGAAGTGATAAATTGTACAAATTTATTAATACTTTAATAAGAATACTAATGCTGAAACGTTAAGATATCGTCTAATCTTTTCAGATATTTGTACTTTATGAGTGTGTAACGTGTATTATTCTGTACTTTGTTTTCAATTTGGCAACACGGTTGGTAAGACAGTGAGGAAAATCTCTCGCCGTGAGTGTGTAGTGGATTCGTATGGCATACGGAGCGAACGTGCATCTCCTAAAAAGCTATTAGAGTCGTGACCCACCCATCTGTAGTCCGGCTACTGCGCGCGGTTGCCGCGGCTCGCAGTAGCTACCGTAGGACAGGTCTTAATTGTAATTACACGTTACACGAATTCCAAACTCGCCCACCGCACCTTATTTATTGTTCGGCCTCTCTAGATACTCTGTCCACATATATTGGGTACGGCCTGATACCTCCGCGACGACGATTACGCATACATGTCTGTGCCCGTCTGTGTGTGTGTATGTATGTATGTTGTCTGACATAAACGAAAACTGGTCAAAATAAAGTCCATTGTACACTCGGTTCAAATACAAATTTCATCTGCTTCAATGTCTAATTTTAAATAAAAATCCAAGAGGCAATCTTGTATTTATACGAGAGTAGAATCGAAAGTGTATTAACATTTAATTGATAAAATAAAAGTGGTACTAGTATAATAAAGAAAAAAACAAGTTCATTAATTAACTCACTAATGACACTAATTGTTTTCATAATAAAAATAATGTACTATGCAAGAACAGAACAGATTCTATAATTTACAAGTAGATCGTGGAAAATTACAGCTTACAGCATGCACAAAAATTCTACAGATAACGATATAAGACAAATAAATGTCGAAGCACACGTTTCTCATGGAGGGTTACCAACTGTGCAGAAACAAATACTCCAAACATTGTGAAGAGATGTGTAAAACAACAGCAATAAATTTCCACATTGGCGTATATACATAACTTTTGTATAAATAAATTGTACTCTATGATTACAGGGATTAAAATTCGAAAGAAAGTTTTTATTTGGTTGGAACTAAAACAAATGCTTTTGGTAATTTACAAAGAGTACAGTTATATTACAGATTTGTGTAAACATATTTCAAGTTTAGAAAATATAAAATTAACAGGATCATTCGTCTCACACGGCGGTTATATCCAGTAATACATTCCAGTGACAATTATTGCAACGTAAACTACAATTGGACGATGTCATTTGCATATAAGAAGTACACGGGAGATTAAAAATTCGCTAGACAAACAAGTTTATAGAAAAGGATATCCGGGACCAGAAGCGTACGTTGTTTAAACATTTCGGGGCATATATGGTCAATAAAATTTTCATCCATAATTAAATTAACTTTTGGAAAATCTGTCAATATACATTTAATTTAGATTTCCACTGAAGTTTACCATTTTACGTGAGTATATGAATAAGGGGGACAATATTGTATTGATCCGTTATATTGTGCCGTGTGTATTATCCATATCGGTAATTTCCGGTGTACGCCAATGCCTAGCGCCTAATCACTAATAGAAGGAAGATGGCCGTGATTTCCTGGACAGAAGAATACGGTGATTAAATTATTAATTCATCGGGCGTCAGTGATGCACACTAATTCGTTTAGACTGTACATGGCGCGTTGGTGTCACGAGGTAAAATAAAAAAAAAATCAGCATTATGCACGCAGGCAATTTCCTGACTCGTTGTCACCTTTCCGTATCACGCGTACGTACAGGTCGACTCTTGGTTCGAGGATAATTGATTTGTCCAGTGGTAATCAAACAATTTCATGTGACAATTTTTTTGTTTCTAGCCATTAATAGTATTTCGAGTGCATTCTAGTAACATGAACGCTAGGAATATAGTTTGCTTCTACGTCATACTTGCCCACGCACATTAGGTAAATAAATGGTTAATACAACGTGTCGTTATTTGAAACCACTGGTCACATTATATCTATAGGATTATATCATGTTCAGTTGTAATTGACAGTAAGTCTTTTTAATAAGTCATACGCTCGATTGCACATGTTATAATTGCACTGGCGTCCGTAGGTGGCTGCGCAAAAACATGTGACTAACAACCTCTCACTCGCACTCATACACACATACAGTCTACTGCTGTCGAAGAACATAATATTGACTGTCGATGATACATTGCTTGGCTTTTAAGCATTTTTATATTACAGTATATACGTGTATGAGCAGAGATATTGGAAGCTGATTACGTATAAGCGAGCACAGATGAACATACTCATTAAAGGAATATTCTCGCTATCTAATATTTCGTGAAACTATTTTCAAAGTAAGTAGAATAACTTGAAGATTAGTTATGAAGTGAACTCAATAAACAAATATCAGTTATTTAACTTGTAACAGTACACGATTGTAAATACTTATGTAAATAACTAAGCAATACTGAGACAAAAATAATACTTGCATACAATATTTATTGACTTTCCATGCTATAAAATTAAATAAATTACGAACTAGACACTATATTAATAACAGAAAAAAAATCAACTAGTACAGTGCAATAAAAAAAGTAATTACAATTAATGAAACAGTAATGAAATAGTACAGAACACCAACGTCATAATAAAATTAATAGCAATAACAATAGATTAGATTTAAAAGTCTGAAGTCGAGTAATAATAATAACAAGTTGTTCATTAAATTATAATTACTTGGCAACTTTTAACCCTGACATCACCATTTTTCTTGCATGCATACCTTCCATTTCAAGTCTAGCTGACAGCGATAATGTAACTGCAATAAGACAGTGTGTTGTCCTTGAATGGGACAGTTCGTTCTGCTCTATATTTCACATTGAATTTCATACACGTCCAGTTGGTGCAAGAAAGCAACAGTTTCCTATAGGCATATACTACATATATACATATATGTGTGAGATTCCGATAAATAACGATAAAATAGTTCTGTCGATAAATAATAATTAGATGTAGGCGACACGTGGATTTATGTACGCAGGACAACTCCAGTTGTGCGATAAAAAGGACAAGACACCATGGTCAAAGAGTTAATTATACTTTATAAGACCAGTGTCAGTGTGGCTTGTTAAATAAATTTACTAGCTCCCGTTTCCCTAAGTTATTCAGCCAGTCAGCAGAGCAGACCCGGTCCGTGCAGTATATGCAAGCGGTGAACTGTGGATGCTTTTAACAATGTCCGCTATATTGATTATGCGACTATTCACACCGGCACACACGTTGATTAATTTTACTTTAATTAGGTTGTAATAAATTATATCGGTTGACGTTTCATTCGATGTTTATTTGTCGCGCGGTGTACAGTCCTATAGATAATGTCTTGAGCAACGATGTCTTCTTACATTTGCTTGTTGGAATATTTATATATCTTATTATGTACACATGAATAAATGTTTATTCATTTCAATCATGAGCAAATCATTAAACACCAGATACTGTACTTGTTAATAATAAACTAATTATTAGGTAGAATATTCGACTAGATATAATAAAAACACGAATTTACTTTAATACGGTTCTAGAATATTGTATATACATAATTATAGAGCCCTATATAGTTATATTTTAACGCGCCATAAATTGTGCGCTTATGGAACTAAAAAGATACCATCTAGAACTGTCTGTTTCAGTTATCTGTCTATCTGAAAAATAACAGTATCCATATGATCACCGGTTCATTGACACAAAAGGCCGATCTACTTCTTGAATATAATATTTGTTTAGTATATTGTCATACATACAGCATGTTACATATCTGATGAACACATTACAGTTCTGTACTCTAAAATCCAAGGTGTAATGTTAGAGATTTGTTTTATTTAAAAAATTAATAAAATATCATTTAGCTTCACTATGAAAATATTTCATCAGATGTTATTGCTCATTTATGCCGAATCAACATCTATGTAGAGCGGCAGGTAGGAACATATAGGTAGGTACCTATATACTTATAAGGATGTACTAAGACTACATGTACATGTTGTTCATTGAAACATCTCATGGCATTCAAGTGAGTCCGGTTTTAATAACCATCCAATCGGGTTCATTCCAATTTAATCTGAGGCAGCGGCTCGCTGCGTGGAGACAGATTAACCTGCGGCGTCATAGAGATACACAGAGAGAGAGAGAGAAGAACGGAAGGACGACACACCGGGTGGGGTGGTGTACTGCGGACATTAGCATATGAGAGAGAGAGACGTCGGTGCAACAACGGGTAACACGGTAGCTAGCTGCTGCTCGCGACACGACACACACACCAACGTGAGAGACCCCACGACGATCAGCACCAACAGCACAAGAAGAGAAGGACGTACATACAGTAGCTGCACGGTGAGGATCGTGTGTACAGAGCAGGGTTAGCTTTAGCAATATGTCAAATACTAATGTTCAAACTGCTGAACATTTACCTCGTCATTATCCCAATGCATTACGGGAAGTATTTTATATATTATAATTTAATTTTAACAGCATGGTTTAAGATGCAAATGACAATATAAATACATGTTGTAAACTGCATTATGATTGTAAAATATTGGATTGGAGATTAGCAAATGTATTGTGAATATTTGGACTAGGTGGCTGAGTACGTACCTGTAAATGTCCGCCCGCTGCCAGTGTGTGTATGTACAACACAAAGCAGAGAGCTGTGAGCGCGTCTGAGAGAGTGCCGGTGCATTAGCCACTATCTCGGAGGCAGCTGACCACCGGTAGCTGGACGATGCACGCTGCACTGATAACAACTAAAGATAGCGCGCATTCGCTGTACACGAGGCCCACTTTAGCCCCGGCTTTAGCCGGCTAAATTAATGAGCCACTACACTGCCGACATCTCACAATGTGTACATGCTGCAGACGCGCTGCTGCTATTGGCAGTGTCAGCATCCAACACTAATATGTGCTTCATGCATACATACATATATATATATATATATATATATATATATATATATATATATATATATATATATATATATATATATATATATATATATGTATGTATGTATGTATGTATGTATCTATGTATATATTACTTTTATTATTTATACATATATTATTATATATACAGCAAATATGTACATATAATGAAACTAACAAAAACGTAAATTTGTATCAAATGTTTTATATCCTTGAAAGTAATGAAATATAAAAAGCCGTAAGGAATAAAACATAAACATTTTCATATTTTGTACTGTCTTGAAGTATCCAGCAATCAAATCAGTCACAGTTAGTGGAACACGTTATTTTTTCTTCCTAACATTTTCACGTATAATTATTTACACCTAAATTTTCTTTCGCAACGTATAAAATTTACACAAGAGATAATATAAAAGAATAACTATTATTAAAAATTACACGCGCAAGAAACATACACACACTTTTTTACTATGAATTTTACAACTTCCATAAATAAAAACGTATACATTTCCAACATATCTTCAACGCTTGCTTTAGAATGCACGAATAACATCTAAGATTCAATTTTTACCTTATGAATTAAATAACAAAAGTTTAGCCAGTAGAAAGAAAAAAATAATGTAAAACAAGAAAATATATTTTCATCACGTGCATATTTCCAACGGGTGTATTCAAATTCAAAACACACACAAACGACATTCAATAGTGCCGACATTAAACCCAAACTTGCAAGAGAGCGGCGCTCCCGACCAACAGTCGACAGGGGAACATAATTCTAGAGGTTGATACTACTAGCTACTAGTAGTAGGTAAAGGTTGCTGGCTGTTTTGTAGCTAAAGACATAGAGAGAGAGAGAGAGAGAGAACAAGAGAGACATGTAATACTGACAGAGCGAGAGAGCGAACTAACAGTGTTCATAGAGTCCTTTCCGCGAGAATGCATCCTTATTCACAACACGCCCGCCGCTGTAAGCCCTGTACGAGGCGCGACATACATGGAAATTGTCACCTGATTAGCTTGGTACAGACCTACCTGTCAGCACGTAACGGAGTATATAATAGTTTTACTACCATTCCATTTTATTATTTAATTGTATATACCCGAAGAGTAACTTGCTTGCGTTTGCGATTGCTTCTGATAGCTTTACGGGAAGCGTCCAATGAACAAGGAACATTGGCATGTAAGTACGTTACGTTATGCTGCGTCTGCATTACACACACGTGCGCGTAGTACACGCAGGTATGTGTCGATATAAAATGGCTGTTTTTATAACTGATATGAACGGAATTTGTATCTATTTATAAATGTCTCCATCGTACATTGACAGTAAAATAACTGAGAATGATCAGTGAAACATGAAATCATTAAATTAGAAATCCTGCACAAAATAACAATGAATTCAATCCGTGCATTCAGAAGTAGAATTTTGTTGAAACGATTTCAAATGAAAATCTGTGATTTTCTATTCGTTGATACTGTCATCCATCGTATCGTGCATACGTGCTAGCGCGGTTGTAGACCGAACACTATTTATAGAGGTGCAAGAACCACGTAGACTCGTTTTTCTAGTCAGTCAGTCAACGTGTGTATGCATGTGTATAGAGAAGAGAAGGTGCCCTGCTGGTCTAAGGTCCATCGTATCTAATGATCAGAGAATGTTGGTCTGCCCTGGCGCGAGTAACAACAAAACAAATCGAGCAGTGCATTTATCGTAGCCAACATCCGACGTCGACTTGGACGAGGACGAGAGAATCCCATCAGGTACTAGTCGGTACGGTGGACAGGGGGTGGGAGAGCGGTGAAGAGGGATGGCGGTGCACGGTAGCCACTCGGTGTGTACACGACTTGCATCTCAATCACGAGGTGGCGGACCTAGGACCTCCGTCTCACTCGTCCAACCAGAGGAGGAGAAATGATAGCGTTGGCCGGTGTACACAAAGACTCGCCTCGTAATGTGTGTTTGAAGATGAGTTCATTCTGATGAAGGTGTACAGTTTCTGCACAATTACACATTTGTAAATACTGAAATTATTTGTGTTGATTTTCATTCAAAAATTGATGCGTACAAATTGTAAGTTTTTTAGTAATACCTTCGTGTAAATTTAGGGAGGTTATTTGCATTAGCCTATTGTAATCATTGTGAAATTATTATGAAATTGAATTATAAAATGTCAATTTCTACGTTTGTGTTATAGGTTAGAGTGTGTTGTCATGGAGACTAAAACAGTTGCCATAATATATAATACCAATCTTTGTTTCATGTGATTGAGTAACGAATTCGAAGTGAAATGCAAAGGAGTCTTATCTAACATATTAAAAACTGGTGTAGAGCACGTAGTTGAATATTAGAACAACGGCAGCAACGTTCCTCATCTAAATACAAGTAGCTTGTAAGCGGTTGTCGACCGGCTACCGTGGTATTTTGTAACAAGGAGCTCCGACATCGCCAACTAATGGAGCAGGCAAAAAAATATCTCCAAATTGGAAGCAAAAACAGTTAGTTCGGGAGCTCTATCGGCCGGGTCGACTGATAAAACCGGGGCTAAGTAATTCTATTATAGAAACGTTTACGTATATGTAGCATTAATTGCTTTATAATAAGTCTATTTAAATGCGGCCTCCGGAATGACAGCTGATCGTATCGAGTATTCCAGTGATAAAATAATCAGAAATACACTAATTTAGATGGCTGTAAACGGTGAGATGTTATTCCAGAAGGCGGAATTTATTTTTTAATTAACTTTTCGATATAATTACTAACTACCTACTATTCCGTTTCAATAGAATTCTTTATATTACACAATTAGGATACTGTAATGCCTTGTTTTTATTTTTCTCATTTATATTTATATACATGCAGTGTAAATTGCCTTAGAGAAATCGGATGCAGCGAAAAACAAAAATTCGTAGAAAAAATTACCTTTGCGAAACATAAATATGTTGAGACGCATCACTAGGTAATGATTTTCACTAATTAATCGAAATAAATCACTGTGGACATGATTACACGGATCAAGACGGCTAAGAAGAGAAACCAATGGATTGATTAATCACATCAGCATCGGAAAACAAGTGGAGTATGTAGCACGTGCACATGTTGAACACAGACGATAATTTGTGAATACATACAGTAAGTAATAATACCATTCATCCATAACTACTTGTGAATGCCCGTTCATTCCTTTACGTAAGTATGTATTATGGAAACACAGTGTCCTAGATGTTTTACAGTTTCGAATAGTTAGAATTCTTATTCCCGATACAATCGAGTTTGAACTTGTAAGGAAAATTCAGACCTTGATTTACTGTCCAGTACTTAATGTTTGCATCATTTATTTTCAGTTTTGTTTAGTGTTCTGGTCAAGTCAATGAGTTTTCTACTTATTTCAAAGACTTGTTCTTTCCTCTATATAATTAACAAGAGAAAGAGAGAGAGTAGAATATAAATTCATAGACACGTACCTAGGCATCATGCAATATAGGTCGCGTCCGATATTTATGAACTTTGTTGCAGACATAACTTTGTTTTTTCTTTTTTAGAAAATATGAGATACTTTACAACCCTATATTAAGCAGTCTATAATTATTACTGATTTAGTTTCAAACTAAATAACTAGACATTCATTCGCTTTTTCATTTCGCTAAATGTTTCATCCACTTAATTTCTAATTATACGAAATATTCATAAATTATATCTTCCTACGTGTTTTATATCCGAATAATGTTTTGTACATTTCAATAACTATATTTAGTACAAACTTAGTAGTATGTCATTAGCTCTCAATTGAATTATTCTCCAGGGATTAATTACGAAAAACATTGTACTGTAATTATCACCGTTCATTAATTATTTCCAAGACTTGTATCATTTTCCCCGTAACGGTGTTTAACTTTCAAACAACGCAGTATAGAATCTACGTTTTAATGTTTCATTGAGTGACATATGACTAGGATGCCCAATCGTTGAAGTCTCCTGGTAACTGTTGATAGGTAAACCCGGTTTGGTAACTGCATATCATGTTTTTTTGTTTGTGTATGTGTGTACGCAATATTTATCAACTAACAACACTAAAAATACTTGTTCGTACGAATGATTACCTCAATATATTCTTGGTCGTTTCTCAGAAACGTTAAACGTTATTTGTGTTATTGTTGTTTGTGCATCATTCATCTAACAAGAAGAAGGAATCTTTGCTTTGTAAAGAACGAGGTTTTTTTCTTTCTAATATGCTTTTTAAAGTCTCACGCAGACCTTGGCGGTTTCATTAGACGTACGACGGGTTATGTACCATCTTTGCGTGTGCTTTCACTTTACATTTGATTTATTTATTTCAAAGGTAGGTGGATCGTTTCAGATAGGTCACGGTTTGCTATTTTACGATTATCTTCATTACTCTTTTTCCATTGTCCTTGAATTCTATTTGTACAATTCTGCGTGACATGTAATGGATATTATTATGTAATTTATTATTAGATTTGTAGATAGTGTTGTTGGAATTTATTATGAATAAAATGGTTGGCCATTGGGATGATGTTTGAGATGCAACTGTGTCACTTTCGTTCTCGTTTGAATAGAGACAGATAGTTCAGTGTGCGGCTGCAAGAGATGCGTGTTGTGTACGTTATCTTCTCCACGGAGCATGTACGGTCACGTTGTGTCCATCGCGAGAGCTTCATCTGCTTCTCTGGGTGCCCTGGCTACGGTGGAGGTGGTGGTGCGCGGTAGAGTGATAAGTGATAGGCCGCTGGCGCACACTGTATACTAATTAAAGTCTCCGGGCCTGTATCTGTGGCCGCACCGATATCGGAGCGGCCGGGACCTGACTCTTTGCGCGGTTCTGATATATGGACACGCGTCCGGCTCTCATTAAGACACCAGCCCCAGACACGATCACACTCGGGCTACTGGCCTTTACTTACGTACAAACACACACACATATACTTACACATATATAGGCCTGGTTCGACAGACCTGTCCATACCCGCACACCGCCACTTGCAATCACAGAATGTGCATACACTGGACAACAGCAGGGATATTTTAATTAAAAACAACATTGTCAGAATAAGTTTAAAGTTGGGTTTTAGTTAGAGAAAGAACACTTTATTTTTGGAAGGTATGTAAACAAAATGTAAGATTTCTATTTAATCACTTCCAAACTAAACATTTAGTAACATAATTCATTTCTATATATTTAAGGTTAATATGTACAAAGAGCATTTAGAATTACGTTAGAATGAAGATTATGATACTCTGATTTGAATATTTCATTCCATGATTATATGCAGTGATGCACCGGGCGGGCATGTTGTTGTGTGAATGATCCATGAAAGTGAGATCTATGAATTGCCCTACCCACAAGCGTTCCAGCTACATAATGACAACCACTGTCAACTTCTTGCACGTCTGGCTCCAACAACCAGCTACCGGTGGGCGTCGGTTGATTAGAACATGATAAAAATCGAAGAAAAAGAATAAGCGAACGCTTCGAGCACTCCAGATTGACGGATAAATCAATCCTGCTTGGGACCGCCCACAAACTTTTTAAATTCCTACAGTTTTATCCGATCATTGTTAAAGAGTTGAAGAAAAAACAAAATTCAAACTGATAGGGCCAAAGGTTGATATATGCAAGCACGGACGAGCAAGTCACTAATGAATTGGTCATTGGACGTATGTAATTAGTTATTTAGACAGATTTCGAACAACACCAAACTATAGTTACTTCATTGTGAATGAATATACGAATTATAGAAAATGCATAGAGGAATAATAATTAACCAATGAATGCTGTCAGAGTGGATAAGATGTGACACAATGTTTATATGAAGTTTAGTAAAAATCATGGTTAGATTTGCATAAATAATTTCAAACAGTACTTAAGGCAACACCGTGGAAGGATAATTTATCAGCGTGTAATGGATTAAAGTCGCCTGTATCCACTTTGCAAGCAACGTTCAAATCATGCATAAGCTCATCACTCATATCAGTGGTACTTACATATTCCTTAAAATCATTTACTTGTACATGTCCAGTCAATGCATCATGATCGTACTACCTTCAGTATTAACTAGACGTCAGACATTAGACGACACCGACATTATGACAGACGTATCACTTAAAGTCATATATGACTAATTATATCAGCGCTACATAGTGTTAAGAAACTAACTAACGACCGATCTCGGACACTTTTTGTTGCTTATTTGAAATTTTAATTAATATACGATCTTATCGAACACTTCTCAAAAATAGATTTCCTTGCGAGCCGACAAAATCCTAAGTAGGTAAACACAGATCTCTCGTAATTAACGGTAAAGTATTCCATAAATGGTGTGGATTGGTTGATTAACGTTTATAAAATTCATGAAGACATATTACACAACTGGAGCGAGTTGAAAAACTAATAAATCGACAGCTAATAAACATAAATAAATATAGAAGTAAAATAATGATTAACCGTTAGGCAAATTGTAATCGAAATCCGTCAGATTGCCTAATGACATATAACTCAAATTAGTACTGTCAAATCAGCTACTGTTATACTTACGAGAATTATTTTAATAAAACAATGTGCAATGATAAATTACGACTCGAACAAAACACAATTAATAACGTCTAGTCAGATCAAACTTTTGCTTTCTTTGGAAAGTAAATCGTTAATAAACGTCATAATCGCAAGCAGAGGAACTGAGTAATTATATAGGTGGAATTAGATTTCGTGGGAACTAGAACTCAGGGGACTCACTTCGGGTTGGGAGGAGCTCGCAACACAGCACACGCACGCATACATACATACATAAACTTGAATGAAAATTCCACTGGAGTAACAGAAGCAGTCCAAGATATCGTCGGACGTAGAAAAAAAGCACAAATAAAAATGAAGAAGGTCCATCAGGAAATCATTAAGAGTAAACTGTGAAATGCCTATCATACACTGTTAATAAAACAGGAAAGTTTTTAAGAGAAAGAGAGGAAGGGAGAGAGGAAATTGACGGGAGAGATAGTTTTTACATTGAGTTTATTGCATCTTCCGTGGGAAAATCATTGACACCGAAACACAATTGATGCGACACGGTCAGGATGTGTATCAAATATATAACACTAAACCACAACGGCTACCACGTGGCTAGACTAAATATTTTAATTGGCGACTTTGGTACTTTTCATTTAATTAGTCAGAAACTATGGAAATAATTGGTTACGCCAGTTGGCGCACCGCATATGAAGAAATATCACTATTGTATGTACAATGGGTAGCAATTGCACAATAATGGATAAGGAACAGTAATTATTAAGAACATATATGTAAGTGTCTGTGGTTATTGACACTATGTATCAACTACTGTTATATGCCTGCATAAAAAGTCATAAATAAATGATAATACTATAAAGTAACAATTTCATTTCATAATTAATATCAACAGTAAAATTAATATTTGTTGCAAAGATAATATTTTTTATAAATTTTAAATCATGTAAAAAATAGGTATATTAAATGAAGAATTTACTAATCCATGTATATAACTGTATTTGAATAACGTAGTAATCAATGTGGGGAATTCATATATAATTGTATAATGCCAGTTATGACAATTACTTATTTCTCGTTAACAGTGTAGCAACGTTTGTCGTGAAGTCGTTTTCACGGGACACCGGTCGCTATCTGGTCTGTGACAAGAGCGATTGTAAGGGTACATGTCTATTTAACGGATAATTTCTCTATTTCTTTTATAATTAATCATTATCTCCGTGTGTATCTTTCACCTGCCCGGCTGTATCGGACATTCAGAGCACACCATGGTCATAGTAGCTGCCGTGACCGCTCCACTACCAGACCTGTTACGGACGAGCCACAATCAAGCACCAGGTACACACAGGTAGCTAACACATACATACATACGGCGGAATTTTGTTAATTAGTTCACCAGTAAATTGTACCATAGTTTCGGATAATGAATGAAATGAAACACTTGAATTTTATTTCAAATAACAGCGTATAGGATAATAATTTATGTTTAAATATAATTTTTGTCTATATATAATAGGTTAGATTGCACGATAGCGTAACAGTTTATTAAAAAAAATATTTATTTGTAAAACTGTAATTTTTATTAATTTGTTATAAATGGTTGATGTAGAACATCTAATACAAGCTTTAGCATTGCGTGAGCAGTTGCAGCGGGTCGATCTCATTATCACAGTAAATGACTCTCGATATATAGAACCGACAACGTACAATTGAGGCGTCTCCGGTAAATACTCGACGTACGTAGCCCGTAATGAAACACCGCTGAATGTATTGTAATCATATAATAATAACGTGGAGTTCTGCGCGTGCTGGCACGTGCCCATGTAATCGTGTAATAGAATATATTACTTAGACATCTATACCTACCAACGTTACCGAGCTCACATCTCTCGCAACGGTGTAACGTATCTACATATCTTACACCTTATTATTACACATTATTCACTTATATAGATAAACTAATTAAGTTTTGTCACATTTATCAGGAAACACATTCATTACTCTCGCAATACTGATTGGGAATGTACATTTTTAATTTATTGACTTAGCAATTTTCCTTAGAAATGTAAACATTCAACAATGATCAATTTCTTGAAAGTGTGCTATATATTTTTTTTCTATTTTCATCCATATTAATAGATTTTTCAATGCAATTTAAATGTTAGATAATACTAATATGAGTAGACCAGCTACAATAAAATAGTCGAAAGTTACCTGTATGTTATTTAATTTGTATAGATAAATATCAATAGAATATTTCTTTCAGAGAATTACCAATTTTAAATATGTATTTAAACAAATAGAATTCATTTTAATTTTTTGTAAAACTATATTGTACTTTGAACTTGTTTTGTGGATATAATAAAATCAGATATGTCCCCAAAAGGGACTTGTTTTCTAAAAGTAACATAAAACTCCACTTTAATCACGTTAAACCAATGCATGTAAAAGATTTCATTAAAAAAAATCGATTAAAAATACTATAAAAAAAATTATAACTGATTCCACAGATTTGGAGAAAAGATTAGCAGTTTTGTTATAGAAATTGATTTATTGAATTCCACCAAAATAGCGCACATTTCTCCGAGTCACTGTAATAAAACATTCTCACGAAATTTAACTACCTACCGGATATTTGTAATCAAATTCAGCAGTTCAGTGATATTCAATAACACTTTTTATTCTAGCATCTAGCGCTAATTTGCAATGGCATACGTGTAAAATTCTTCAGCTACTGAATAATGAAGAGAAAAAAAATCAGAAATATTTGACTTTATCTCAAATCAAAATCTTAATAAATGAACTAAAATTCCTAGACAACTGACGAAATTTACTTTTGTTTCGTAGTAATTAAAATCTTCCGAAAACTTCCTCATTAAAATCGAAAAACACGCAGCTAAAAAAATTTAAAATATGCACAGTAGTTATTTCGTGTTATCACGTGTTACGACTATTATCAGTGATCTACATAGAAATGAATAAATAAATATATACAGTAGTCTAATCAGCGTTGCCAAAACGACGGTAGCAGATAACAAGAATGTCAGTTATCAACACAGTTAAATGTTAAGTAACGACTACTGGACATAAAAAACATAACTTACCATTAATTTACTATATAACACACTTGGTAGGCTATAAATTTGTTCGTGCTAATGGGCAATTAGACAAAATATCCTACTTGCATTTCAAGATTTATAGATCTTCGATCTAGAATTAATTCCAGAAGAAACCTCTGCAGATCTACTCTCAGATATACGCACACCAGGATAAAACACTCGAACCACTATTCTGGATTAATCAAAATAACTAGCTCTCAAACTAATGAGATTTTGTTTAAAACTCAGCAACCGTCCTTAATATGTATGCATTGGAAACAAATAATATTGTACAAGTTCAATATAACGCAATGTAGTAACAAAAAATAGCTAATCGGTTTAACAACAAATTATACATCGATTTCTGTGCCAGGCAAAGTTAACAAATAGTTTAACATGAATTATTGTTGTAGCACAAAAACTGTTATAATTACAGGTTCTATGCTTAGAGAAATAATTGTTAGATTTCTAGGTCATCCAATGTAATTGGTTGTTTTTGTTGGTCATCTTCTTCAACTACCGAAACTGCTATGTTTAACCACACTGTTATTAAATATTTTTTATTTAACGCGCAAAAATTGTGCAATTTTAACTCTTCAGCGGGAATACAATTATTTAGTTAATCTGGGAATTACTTTGTGATGGTTTATCCGATTTTTTTTTGTTAATATAGAAGGAAATAAAAACACTTCCAAGTGCAACAGATATTTATAAATTATTTAGAAATCTTTAACCATAATTATAATAATTTGTTTTACTTCATTTCTTGTATACCAGCGGGGATAAAGCGAAAAAAGCATTACACAAAAATACTAACAAATCTTCAGGGCAAAAAATTCTATTGCCGCCAACCGGAGACCATAAATCGCTATTGAAGTTAAAAGTAAAAAAAAAAAAAAGCGCGCGCGGATTTCGAATCGAGCAATAAATATCGGCGAGTCGGTTAGGTGGCATTCCTGAATGACCGGCAGTCCCGTATAAACATGTCGGAACGTCAATCCTCAGCCGGTAATGAATGGACGCACTTTACACGGTGTAAGGATTCATTGTTACATTTCGTGGAGACAATGCTTCTGATGTGATGTGATGTTTTCCCCGCTACCCCCGTCCCAGCTGCCAAAGCTAGTAATGTGTACACCAGCGGCACTGTATTTCATTGTACCACAATGGGAGATAATTAATTATGTTCAGGTGTACGTTTGTCGCAACGTGATGTTTCGTTGCAAGGTTGAAAACCGAAGCAAGAAATTAGTGTCCTCATTTAAAGTTTAAGTCTTGTGAAGGCTGCTATATCAACATAATGAAGAGGAAGCGGACAGTTGGTGACAGATGTACACTGCTAACGTTTCTCAAAAACACTTTCGTTCATTGAAAAAGTTTCTTTAACGTTACGAAATGTTAGTTAGAAACTGTAGCAACGTATTCACTGACACTAATATTTTTACAATAAATATTACTTGTAACATGTAGTCAAAAGAAACTCAAGTTTCTTGTGGAACGGATGAATGAAGAAAGCAATACGATGGCTACAGATATGAGCATCCGTTGGATATGTTGCATCCTCCGGATTAGGATAATGAATTACTTGTTGGTTCACCGTGACGTCATACATCCCTCAATGTGAGAATCACTGACAGAAACAAATGTTTATACATTATATCATACTTATTAACACTTTTATTATTTAACTTGGAACGATATACACTATTACGATGACTAATTAAATATATATTTCTAGCTAAATATAAGTAAGTTTAATGACCATATGAGACAAATAAAACACTGCTGTTCGGTAATAAATTATGAGCACCGCTTTGCGTTTAACAAGCATCTAATTAATACGTTGCGTGAGTCTGCGGTCGCCTTCTAAAAACCAATTGATTGATTATAACCCGTGTATCGCACACGGCGGGGTTGCAGTCTTTGGTACAAAGAGGTGAGAGTTATAGCAAGTTTGCTCGGATTTTTGATAACAGTTCGTACCAAACACACTTGATTAATTGCAAGAAACTTATATACAAAAGAATAAACACAAAAATACGGTACAAAAACTGTTTGCTTACCTTTCGTAGTTTTCTCGGCATCTGCTGCTGGTGAAACTTCACGACAGTGAAATCCGCAGAACTTATAAAACAAGATGAACACGTACAACTTCGAACGTATATGGACATTACTTCCACGCAAGTAAAAAGTATAAAAATATATTATCCGGCAATAAAACATGTAATATAATTAACACTGCACGATATGTAATTGTAAGTTTAATATATACCAGTTATTTATAACATAATTATCACCTGCATCTCACTTACATGCATATTCATCAAACTATATGTATGCATAATTATTCATTACATTACTGAATTCATAAGAGACCACAGACAAAATCAATGATTCTATCAACACGACTCTACGTACCTACTGAAATAATAAACAAGTTTCGACAAATATGATTATGTAAATAAAACGAATCATATTTAATTAGATTGTATTACAAAACGAATTGTACATTTAAGACTTGTAGATGTAAATACGTAACTATAGGTAATATGCTTTACTTTATTGAACGTTACGTATTTACTATCATTATTAATGGTTGATAATTAGCTGAAGCAGCGATAAGAATACCTACATGATTGAATTGACTGCAAGACTGAGCATGGTATGACATTTATAGAATTCCACGGGTCGTTATCACAAACTTAATTATGAATCTGCATTTCTGTATCGGATTAATCAATCACTGCACTGTTAAATAAATTGATTAATACGGCATGCCCCCCCGTCGGCATTACTGTCAGACCAATTTCAATTTAACAAGTCAATTATATTTTCAATCAATATGGCCTCCTCAGTGTTCAATCATTGTCTGTAACACAAAATGGACAAACATGTGTGTGTGTGTGTGCACGTGTGTGTACGTGTGTGGCTCTTCACATGCACAATCCACCTTCAACACCGGCCGTAATGAGATGCGTTATGGGAAATTTCAGAGCCACTAATGACGTGAATATTGTTTGGACCTCGAGAATTTCGCTGTCATGCGATAAGTAATCCATCATTCGCTGTGCTGTCCAGTCAAATTGGACGTGAAAGATGATTGGTTCAGTGCATATTCAGACTGCATTATCCCATATTCGATAAGTATGTGTTGATTTTACGATAAATATTACATGCGAATTTGTCTTGTATTATAAATACAGTGGAGTCCACTTATAGCAAACCAACATATTGTAGAAACTCGCAACTAATGAACGTACATATTTCTGAGTACCAACTAAGTACATAGCATACTAAATACTTTCGTTATAGTGTACACTCGCATATATAGTGAACCAAATTCCTGGTCACTTCAAATTCACTTTAAGCAGATTCCAATGTATTTCTTTCAGTACATGCATTGCAAAAATAAAATCGAGGACAGTAATCTAAGTAGGAATACAAATAATTCCTACTCTATAATTCTGAGATGTACAGTTCTTCTCTTATCAAACAATATGTTCAGCAACAATGCAAGAGACTGCAACATGTAGAATGAATGTTGATTGATAATCTTGATACGTCCTTGACTGAAGCATCTGTAAGCAAAGAGCATCAGCTGTTAATATAATCATATATAAATATGTATACATGTTTGTTGCCGTAATTCACTTTTATATTTCCATTCACGAATTCTACGCGCATGCTCGGTTATAAATTATGCGTGCGCATATCTGTGTTAATATGGAAGTTAAGCTTCGTGACTAAAGTACATATTTGTGGCTTGTATTTTCTTTGTTTTGTTTTTTATTATTATTATTATAATTAATTTAAATATTCTACCTTTTTTACTGGTTAATTGCGTACCGTTATGATTTAATGTGCTTCTGGTTTTGATGAATGAACTGGAAAGAAATGGCTGTCTCACTCCGTTTGGTTAGTCTCTGTCTTGCCCTTGGTTATGTGCAACCGATCGTCCACCATTGACAGTCTTAGAAAAACTTATTAGTTTTAAGTAGCTGACATTCATGATTGTTAATATCAATTAGAATATGTATATTAGGATGTTTATACGGTTATTAAAACATCTAATTGGTTAAATATCTGGATGTAATACATTAGAGTATTCACAGTGAGGAACAATTATTAATGAGAGTAGATAGATATCTTACCAGATACATAGGATAAGAAACGCTTGTTTTTAATACATAAATATGAAGAAAAAAACTGTGTATTGTGTATTAACACAATATAATGAATAATATTACGCTTCATTGATTTACAGTACCACTGATTTTTTTGTTAAATTTATTTTGAAAATGCCTAGAGCCTGTAAATTAACATTGTGAGAGAAAAAGCAAAAAAGCGGTGCGGTGTATCGAAAAGCGCCTTGTCATTTTCGCAGAGGCAACAGCGGCAAATCACAAGTAATAATTACGTAGATTGGAATCATTTAGTAAATAAGGTAATTTAAACTTTACACCCGACATCATAGCACGCACAAATTAACAAAGGCAATTATATTCGAGCGTTTATGTCAGGGAAACAAGTCTAATGTTTTCGTATGTTAAACACTACACACCACTACCGTATTTTATGTAAATGTATGTTTATGTATCGCCTGATTACTTATGCAAAACTTTTGGAAGCATTTATTTGTCATGCGATATACATAAAACAACACAAAACAAAAAAAAAAACCAAAGAGAGACCAACACGTTTTCCTAGGTCAGTCATTCAACGATGAGATAACTGTGAACAGTTTCGGTTCCGCCTCCCGTATGAATATTTATGATTGAGGAAATGTTTAAAATTGTTTAAGCTCCTTACTAGCCGGTTGTATTACTCCTACAGTCCGTTAACATGTTCCTACTAGACATTGCGTAGGGAGGACCATGATTTCAATCATTTACATTTACATGATTGAGACATTTACTGAATTAGTACCAGTGTTGCACAGTTCTATAAAACATTCATGCTTCTTTTGTATATTTGTTTCTGTAATCAGTTCTAACACTTCCTGGAAAAGAACTTTCATAGTAAATGTTGTTACTTAGTATCTAAGAATATTTGTCAGAGTATTTACGGTAACAGGTTCTAACCTAACAATTAACTTCCATGTTACATTTACAAGTATGTATGCGTGGAATAAAACAAATACCGGCTCTGTCAGTGAAACAACATACAAACACTTTCTATAATCTGCCGCTGAATGCAAGTAGGTATACACATCTCTTATGTTGATTAATGTAAATCTATTTAATGTTATGTAGAAAATGTCGAGAGGGGCGGGAATGATAAGGCAGAACGCGCGTGGCACAGATATTATACAGTAGTAACAGAATGGTTCGGTTATGTTTAGCATATTGAGCAGTGGCGTCCCTAGCAGGGCTGTAGAATACTCAATAGACGGTCGGTAACGTAATGTAAATACAGAAAGGCGAGTAACATAACGCAACGTACTAACCTCTCTAGTATAAAGTAATTTGCTAAAGCGACAATATATATAAGGTACATACTTATGTATGTAATGTCATACATTAGCATGAGTTATTTATTCGATGCGATTTAATTCTTAATGCGCATTTAATGATGTGGTTAATTGGTTATTGTCAGATAAACGATGACTTGTTAACACCGGACGGAGTGGCATACGTTAAATACTAACTTAATTCACATTGATTCCATAAATAAATGTAAAATAATAGAATTTCCTTGTTTCTTGTCACCGTAAACTTCAAAAATACGTACTCGTATATGTTTTAACTGGACAGTATTTATTTAGAATTTTTTTTATTTTAATATTTAATTTCTCTTGCGTAATATACAATTTATAGTATCTCAAATATCATACCGATATGTTCTAATGTATTCAGAGAATTTATGTAAGTGTTCGAAAGATGTTTTAATTATATTTCAGTGGACGTTGTTGCAGCGAGATTTTATCGATATATAATGTCATTTCTCCCGCTGTTTTATTCCTTTTTTAATTGGTATATCAAAAGTAAATTTACAGGTTTGGTAAACTATATTTCACAGTTATACTCGCTGTGCATAGTTAAGTATTTTCTAAAAACCAATAAAAGTACCGATATTAAAAATTACGCAATCATACTTGAAAATATAGTGGTAACTAAGCCAGATTACATTATTAATTGTTTTATAAAATATTATTTATACTGCTACTTCAGTAAATAAGAATTTCGTGGTATGCTTGAATAATTTAGCATATACAAAGTATAGTTTGCAACCGGAAATAAGGCCATACCGTAACTAATTGTAATTATATATCAGATTTTCATACCAGACTTCGACAAACACTATCACATAACATGTACTAGTCATAGACATGTGCCTTGGTCGTGGTACATTGAGTTTTTAATCTAAACTGATCAAGTTATACCGGTAGTGAGTACCAGCACAAGATTGTTTTAATTTTTTTTACTTCACTGATTAATTAGATAGCTCACACACAAAAAAAAAACACACACACACACAACTTGAATGTCGATACAAATAAGGTAGTTGCTTGCTAGAAACTGTCGCGACACAAACGGAAATAAATAAAACTAACGTAAAAGTAACTGTGTACTTTTATTTTCTCAAATGTCAAGTGATAAAATTTATAGTGAACATTATAGTATTCGGTTGATCGTTTCAATATCGAGAAACTTATGATGCTGATGATGATGATGATAAAACTAACGTATCAGAAATTTGTTAACTATTGAAATATTTTTCCAGTATGCCAAGGATAATATTTTATTTCATCATACATAAAATATAACTCGACGGTAATCACATAAATTGTGATTATATAACAGCGGAATCTATATACTCCTCTAAGGTCCGCGCCACGTATATGGCGATGGCTAAAGAGCTGTATGTAAGCTAGCTATCCTTAATTTTATTTATTACACATTTAACCTTGCAGAATTTAGTGTACCTACACACAAACTCGACGACCAAAAAAATGCGGTATAAATTCTTTTAGACAGCACACACGAAATTTCTGTATCCAGAAATATACAAAAAAAACACTACAAGATATGAAAATGACCTTCTATATATTTCCAATATTATTTTCTCTAAATGTTTCCATCTAACTTAGCTGATAAACATATAATTCCTACGATTATATTCAATATTTTATTAAAATATACCTATTTACAGTATAGAGACACAAGAGTTGAACTTTACAATAAAAAGAAATTTGATTTGCTCCCACTTATAAGTAATATGTCTTCGATATCATTAACTGCGACCTTTATGAAATCAATTTCACATTTCTATAAGGAAATTCTAATTAATGACTTATCTCCTGAATTCTACTTTACGATCATTTCAGATACAGTCTTAGCACATAAATTAATACAGGTATTTAATTAGAGTAGAGAAACGTAGAACGAGTCGACTATGCGTGAAAACGGAACAAGTAAATTTGTACATACATGCATACACATATGCATCTATGTGTATATGTGTGTGTGTGTGTGTTTGTTGTCTGATTTAGACATGTGTGTATGTGTGTGCAAGTGTATATGGTATGATGCATGCTATCTGCTGAATCCATCAATATGCAAATGAGTGAAGAGGATACCGCGAGATCCCGAGCGGCTGGTGCCACGTGCTACGGCGCGACCACAGTTGCAAGTGTTCCGTGGTGTGCACGCGCGAACACTCCACGCTACCGGGATGCGAACCTGGTACAGCCACACAATACCGTGTCTCCGAAGTAAACAAGCAATGTATGTGCACGCACGACGATTATTCCAGTATTAATTTAATAACAGATCTTCACAAACCAAACTTAAACATTAATTTCTTAACAATCCTAACTAATGTTTCCTGTCCAACGAACAATCGAAAACAACCATGAATATCGAGCACACAAAATAAAAATTAAATTACAAACATACTTCTTTGTTGCCATAAATAGTTCTCATCCAATAATTTATCTCTGATCGAATCTGGATCAGATAGTGCGTTACTCTTAACAAGTTCATTAAAATCTGAGTTGTTGATAAGACAGCATATGTCAATACGTCTTGAACGTACAGCCCACGCGGCCGGAAATTGAACTAGAGAAATTTATAAGTCAAGTTATCTAATGATCTTGGCTTTCTATCACCAAGTCTCTCTCGTGTGTGTGTGTGTATATACGAATATTAAAAAACGAAAATATTATTAATCACTATATGTTATTAGCACATATTGCAAAACTAGTGCTAGTGTCTTGAAACAAAAGGTCGACTGGCTAGGGAGAAATGCATATGTGTAGTGTTTGTTTATTATACATGTGTGTGCAATGAGTTATCAATGTAACGCACTCTTTAGATGTTCCGGCAAAGGAAGAAGACAGAGGCCGCAAGTTCAATGGGTGCATTGAGTGAGTGACGCGTTTGCTGAACGGCTGTCTCATTCCGCGCGGTTGATGTGTGTTCTGTGTTTGCCGCGCGATGGACCCGTTTACACTTAACCATATAAATGATGTATGCGTGAATACATTAACGCAGTGATATACATATCATAATCTCACACGTCCAATACACACACACACATCTTACACTAGGTCAGGCTGTGAACAATGTTCATTCCGTAGGCGAGTGCATACATTAATTTTATACAATATTACTAATATATTCGTTTATTTTCAGTTCTCTGACAATAATTAACACAATATGTTTTGTATCGTGTTCGGTAGTATTGAACAGTTTGTTTATTCATGTCATTCAGAGTGAGTGACACTGGTAAACAGTACTGAAACCGGCATATCCACACTATCACCGAACAGTCACGTAAAATTCTGTGTAGGTGCCGCGTGGTTCACTGTATTTTCTCGCAACTGTACTGATATGTGTATGTTCACACATCATCTATGCATGTGTATGTACACGTACGTGTGTGTATGTGCGATGGTCGCAATCCGCTTCCCTTTCCCCGCACACCGAACGCCATTGGCCAGGTACCATGGCGCGCATCGCATTGGACATTGACCCATGGGTACGTGCGTGTGTGTGTGTGTGTGTGTGTATGTGTGTGTGTGTGTATGTGTGTGCGTATGTTCGTGCACATGTCATACCTCACGGGGACCTGATCAGGACAGGACTGCACACGATAGATTACACAGAAATGGACCGGTACTTTATCAACAATTTCTATACATTACGATACATGAATTCTACAGCATTATATGTTGAGTTATTTTGAATGAATTAAATACAACATAGAATACTTCAATAACAACAGTTAGAAAAACCCGTGTTGTACTTACGCTTATTTCATATGAAATTATAATTTTCATTATAATTATTATATGTTCTTGCAAGTGCAGTAAACGAGACTTGTCATATGCTATTAATATAATGCGCATTTAGCAAAGACTAGAATGTACAGAAAGACTGCATTTTTATCTAGCAGTAATAGTAATAAATATTGATTTGAATAATTACGAATGAATTTTTGCATAACATTACAATAATTAATTGAAAGGCATGTATGTAAATGATATTATATGCTCAATTAGTTCAGTAATTTAGAAAAATTCACAACCACAAGATTATAATTCTTCAATGTGTCACCTCTCAATTGCTACTTATAAATATTAATATTTACACATATATATGAATATGTCAACATCATAAGTAATGTTTCGTTTTTACTAATAAATTATACAGTATTGCATGTTTATCTACATACCTACTGATAAATAGGTATATGCCTAAATAATTTTTAAGTTTGTTACCAAAGAATTCTATACAAATAATACATTTATCAATCACTTGAACATTTCTAGTGCAACTGAATATACGTTTCTGGCGAGATCATTACCTACATCAGTTTCACTTCGTCACATGAATATTCCATCGGCCGACCGACCGACACATTCAACCAAAGAATAAAAACAATTAGCTACGAATTACAAAAGCCAGTACACAAACACAATGCGCAATTGAGCACAAGGTACACAATAACATACACACACACACGTACATACACAATGTTCTCGTTACGATGAGAAACGTCACGTTATGCGAACATACAACATAACCTCAACATTCTACGAAAGGTAGACAGTCTCGGTGTGCTTGATTCTCATACGTTGTATTAATTAGTGTTAACTAGAGGTAGCCAATGGAAATTAATACCGTGTCGTGTTTATTTCGCGTGCATGTGGTGAAAATGTACGTCTCGCGACATGAACACACCGACCAGCAACATGAATGCGCGACTTTCTGCTGTTTTATGAAATATACGCTCACTGTGATTTGCTGACGTCCTACTGAGCATTCACATTGTCTAACTAGCTTCATATATACCACATATACGTGTTTACTCATTACACATAGTATGTTTTGTACATGCATCATTCACTATAAAGCTGAAGATAATCAAATTGTCGCAAGTTTGAAATAGATCAACAAAAATGTTATATTCATATTATTTTTTTCGTCTTATAAGATACTGTATTTATTGCTGAATTTTTAAATATCATTAAATGTTACATATCATTACTGCAAAAATAAAGTGGAATACTTACATTATTAATGTTGTTTTAGATAAGATAGACTTTAATTAATATTACTTTGCAAGGATATCTAGATATAATTAACTAGTTAATTAATTAAAATGATGTGGGTCAGTTATATACTTTTGTAGAATTTTATTATTTCTCTATGTATTTGATTTCGGGGAAAACTAGGTAGGTGAAGTATTGCATGTTCGTATACATAGTTTGAAATATATTCATTCTGTACAAAATAAACCTAGACAAGTAAAACTTGTTACCGTAACAATATATTTATGCAACCACAAAAATTAAATATTTTTCGTATTTTCATGCACAACTAATTATGTATTTTTTAATTGTATTAAAATTACAATGGATAATAAATTATATGCGGAAAAAAATAACAATGTAACAAAAAATGTCGACGAATAAAAAATGAAACAGAAAAAAAAAGTAAAAACAATAAAATGAAAGGTAACCAGTCGAGAAATCAACACACACACACATACATACCTACAAGAAAAGGACATATGTCGGTGAAAATGTAGAAAGCACACGTATATACATACATATACGTATAATTTCACGATACACAAATGAGCACCTTAATCATTCTGACAATAAATGTCAAAATCGCTTTCCATCATTGTGCCAATCAATCAATACCGACAGCGTAAAGATGAATAATTTTATACAATTACATATGTTTAACGTGTCTGTTATAAATGTGTTGAGATTATTACATGGAGATTTATTGGACGTACGTAGGATTAATCGGGGTTGGATTGTTCGAACTTTGAAAGCGCATTCAGTTCAGAAAGTAGTTCATAGACGCGACGGGTGATGCAACGTGCGTACATGTATATAATACACTTTGTTTATGTGCACGTCGGTGACAGGTGAATGAAACTATAAGAAAGAATCATTCCATGTAATCATATAGTAGGAGCCTGGGTATTAGTCGGTCGTTGCTGCAGGGTTAGAAACCAACAACAATTTCGTTTAAACATTTAAATGTTCACCAGTTCACTGCAGCTTCCGGCGCCAACATTACTATCAACGTTTAATAATTGAAACCCGTTAGACAAAACTGTAACTATTTCAGACAGAAGAAATTTCATTCTCCAACTGATATTAGAGAAAATATCAAAAGAATAAATGTGTCGAACACCTCAGTGAACTGTTTCACGCATCATAAACAAGTTACGAATCAGTAACTTGTGGTAATTTTCTAGACGCACTAAGTAATTCAATACCGAAATAAAAACCAGAAATAAAATACCTCATTGGAAAATTTCACTCGACATCACCTGTACGCGTGTCAAGTTGTAGTTGTTTTTTGTTTTGTTTAGCGGTCTGGCTCGATCGGCAAAGTAGAAAACCGCACAACACACACAAGATAATGATACCGATTGGTCCGGCGCGCACGTAGTGCAAACACTTAATGCAGGTATATAAGTGATGATTGTTATTATCCCATTGCACAATAAAATGGATTTACTTTGTGGTTTTGCTCGCTATTTACGGTAAATTTATATGAAAATGTTCTGTGTGCTTATAGCACATAAATTTGACGTCAGACTCTAGTGTGAAGAAAATAATACGCCTTCTGTTTAAGTGTGCATATGTGTGGATACTAGTTACTACCATTGTCCAACAGATGACGTCTTACACTAATATACAACTGTCTTAAACTTAATATCTTCAAACATAAACATTATTACATGTGTTGGCATATATTTCAGTTTAAAATTAATTAAAATTTCTGCGTTATATTGTGATTGAATTTGTTATAATTATTCGATGCAAACTTTAGAAAAAAAAAGTGTATCTTTACATCAGTACGATGATAATTGCGCAACGGATAAAAAATCGAAACTTTTTTCCTCGTCCGTCCGGCAATAATAAATAAAGAGTATCATGACAGCGACTAAGCTAGCGGCAAATGTCCGGTGTACGTTCCGTGGCCGTCACAAGGCGCTCACTACAAGGTGCCCACCGCGTGGTGCGCGGTTCCTCTACAGGGCCCCCACGGGCCTGACATGTTGCCCGAATCCGGTCTCATCCAGCTCTTACATCGGCATTTTCACTTCAGACATACACACACATACACACATACAGTCGCCACTACAAGCACGCTGTCAACATTCATCTGTTTTACCCAAAACTACAGACCATGAAACATTTGGTATTTATCCACAACATTCAGTATGAATACAATACGACTTTACTCGCTCAAGACACGAGATTTAGTATAGTTTATATGTAATTAAAATTAAAGTAACCGTGTGAACTGATTGCCTGGCGAATATCAAACATTAAAAATCAGCCGGAAATGAGGATGGAAAATCAATTTGATTATAATTAAAGAGACTTTATTTGTTTTAGTTTGTTTTCGCATCCGCCTGACAGACCTCTGTAAGATTACATTGGATAAACTAGCATGAAATATGTGAAGCCCATATTAAAATTGACAGCTGATTTTTCTTAACGGATATAAACTAGTTCAGATTGATTTCATTGACACCTATATAAATAAATAATAACATACACCCATACATGAAAAAAATATCTCACATTTCAGAGTTAAGTGGCACAACATTAGTTTTAAAAGAAAAAAAAAAGAATATAGATTTTGTCAAAATGATTGCGTAATTTCAAAACGACAAAATTTTGTCCACTATAACCATGAATTTGTTATATCGAAATAAATTTTACATGTTAGAATATAGGTGGGTAACTATTCAATTGCCGGGTCATCACTTAAACACAAAAAATACATTAGAGAAGATGTGCCTTTCCATAAACATGAATGGATCGGTACAGTGCCTGTCAAAGTATTTTGTACAAGTAATAGTTACTTAAACACACCCTCACATCGTCACCCACGTGTTCTCCTATTGTGTGGAGGTTCTTTAACCAATCGTGTACGAATATAGAATGCTACTAGACAAACACTGATATGATGCATACACCAGCTTCTATGATTATGAAAATACGAAGATGTATACCGAAAGTAGGGAATGAAGAAACACACGATAAGAGTAAAAAGGAAAATAACAAAACGGACATGATGGACAGGTGGAACGGGCGGCCACGGCACAACAGGTACAAAATCAAAAACAAAGATAGACTCATTGCATTGACAATGCGTCAGAATGAAACAGATGTTAGTATGAGAACAAGAAAAAATCGGTACACTGTTAACATGAAAGTCTATTGTTTGTGTTTGTGATAATTTTTAATTATTTTGCGTATCGGTTTTTATTAAATAAAATTAATATTTAGGTTTTTTTTGATAAACAATCTCACAAAATAACGACGTATATCAATTAGTTTTTAAATGGAAATAAACTATATTTAATCATAACTTATTATTTAAGATTAATTATTTGTTAGTTATAACCGCAAATAATTGAGCAAATTAATTTTTATCCGTAGTTCAAATTGACGTCGAGTACAAAAAGGCATTTTTCAAACTATTATACAACAGTAGTATATAATAGTATATCACGGATTAAAGAAATAAATATTTTGTAAAATAAATGTGAAGTGTTCAGAATAAACGTGCCTATACTAAATACGTATACGTGTACGTACGTGTGTGTGAGTATAAAAAAGTGTTCTGTTCGTAGAACAGTGTAGCCGTAGCTTGACTAAGCAAGCTGTGGGACCAGCCGTGACAGAGGTAAAAAAGTGCAGGCGTACAAACCTGTTAGACTGGTGATAGTCGACGACGAACGTTGGCGTGGGCAGCCGCAGAACATCTCCACAAAGCCTCTCCGGAGGTGACACGGACTCCTGGAGCAACCCTACGGCGAGGTTACGTTCGCCAAGGTAGCAATTAAACTGCAAAAATTACGGGTTAGTACCGCGATGTGGACGGGTATTTCTGTTGGGTGGGCGCAACCGAACGAGAGACACAACGAGATTCCTACATGTGTAGGTGCACCGCAACCACACGGGGGTGGTGGCTAAATATAGGTGGTGAGTCTCTAACCATCTGACATCTGGGAGGGCGATATTGATGAATTTATAGGAAAGACTCTATGGAATTATTATTATTATTATTATTATTACGATATCGCTGTAAGCGAATAGATGGAATTGTATCTATTTTACTTGCGTTCTTCCAATATACCCTACATTTATAATACGTAGCTACATTCTTAATTAGAGAGTGGTCACCTGTAATTAATAGGTCAACTCGTATAAACACTCAATTATAAACGGAATACATTTCAAAAATTACGGTACAACACCAATAATATATTATTACGGTCACAAATTATAATGTTGCAATGCAAAAAAAAAAAACGTAAATTATAATTTTAGGATCAAACTAATGCAACCTTTTTTTTATATACATTCACACCTAAATATTCTCACTAATATAATTACATGTACTTTTTATTAAAATTCAAATAAAGACTCATTTGTACTTTTCCAATAATAAAAATTGAGTGTAGATAATGTTAGATATGTTATTAAATTACTTACCACAGTATTATTACATAACGCTTGTTCATATCTTATAATAACTCTACTAATTAACTTCATTTATAAACTAATTTATCAAATCGAGCTAATCAGAACATCCTATCAACATTGTATATCTACAAAAACCTACGATTTTAACAGAAAGTACCTTGATACCTTCAATTCCCAAAACATTTTCTCATTTCCAAGGATTTTGAAGGGAAAAAAGGAAATTAAGTAGTATTTTATCAAGGTCTATAATAAAATAAACGATTGCCTAAAATATATTCTTAGTCAAAATTTGAATAAAAACCACGCCTAAATGAAACTGATAAATTTCGTCGGACCCAGCAATAAAGAAATTGCGTCACTAATTAACAGGTCCGATACGGATTAGAAACGCAATCAGGTGTAATTCTAGATAAGCAGGAATGGTACGATCCGAAAGCGAATAATATTTTCACTTTGACTATACGACGTTATTTACTTGTCTTTAATTATTACATTATTTATTGAATTTAACCTCCAAACACATAGATTTCTAAAAGCTGTTTAATAAACAGTTACAAAAATATGTATGGACTTTGAATGTAGGATAACTGATTAATAAAAAGAAACAACTTCATTACGCTGCTTACGAAAATCTCAAACTAATTAAGGTACTAAAACAACAAGATTAGACGAAAAACTTGGTAATTTACCTAGAAATCAACAATTAACAACGTTATCTATAGCACGATCTTTTTAATTGCATACGTGAAATTCAATTATTTAAAAGATATTCATTAAATTCTGGGAAAAAATAGGACCTTATACGGTCATTTATTGAAAATTTAGTAGTTCAATTTAATGATACACTTAACATGATTTTTGTACAATCTGATAAAAAACTATTAATACTACGGACCTCGATTTAAATAATTTATTATAATACTTTCACATATTTATAAGTTGAAAAAAAGTGGAAAATGTTTTTAAATCTATGGTACTATAGTTCAATGTTTTAGGAATTAGTTAAGTTTCATTATACTAAAGATTTTGTCAAATACTTACGAATTGTGGAGTGAAGAATGACAGTTTGTCCTATTATTAATTAGGTTTTAGAATAAAATATAGAATACAAAACATGTGTATGTTTTAACTGTGTCCTTGTATAATTTACTAGTTTTAAAACAGTGTACATGAAATGACACTGATAAATCAGGTGAGAAGTAGAGGTGTGGAGGTGTGAGAGAGTTATGAAACGGCTGTAACACGGAGATTCAAAGATAATAATAAATGCATGATTCAAATATGTGTGGGCAATGTCAGTACTGGACTCATTGTTACTAATCATAGTATACATTTATTTTACATACGTACATATACATTGCTATTGACTATTGTTGTACGTATTTTCAGTTAAGCATTGTAATATCATATTAGAAACTAGACGAATATAAAATAAATACTGAATTCTGAGATTACTAAATACATGTATTCTATAAATCAGAAGATGAAAAATCAACTGAATACGGTGCTGTTGAACATACAAAACATAACAGCATCATTGCACTTACATGGCAAATGCAGTGTGTGTACTTTTCACCCATGGAGTCCATAGAATTTAAAGTAACAAGAATGCGAACCATAAGGCGCGCGCCCGAGAGATACCTACCACATCCATCAATATTTTTGCAAATGCAAATATGTATGTTGCTTGGTACCCACTCATTTCATAACGTTATTTAATGTGTACCAAGGGACGTTAATTTACATTAAAATACGCGTTTCCATTAAAAGTGAATGAAATAAATATTCACTGAAATGTATCGCATTTTTACCTACATACATAAACACAGCGAGTATTCTTGATTATCAATCTTGGTGTCATTATTTTCACGTAGCAATTATAAGCAATTCTATTAATTTTGATCTATTCATATTCTAAATGGAAGAATGTTATTGACTTGCTTGTTATTTATACCCTACATTGTACCACTTATGTAATAATCTAATAATCATTAGAAAAAATATTTTGCACCGTAAAATAATTGCAAAATTCTTTGCTATGTTATGCAACCATGATAACTGTAATGTGTAAAGGGTAGTTGGGTAGTTACCCCTATATATCGCATATCAACCCCCTTTGGTAAAACATACTTTATTATATAGATAACATGATTTTTTTTTATTACAGATAAATTATAATTTTTGCATTAAGTGTAATAATTAATTATGTTTTTATATTATTATAATATGAATTTTATTATATAAATTATAAGTTCTAATTTATCATATCACGAAAACGAGTTATTAAAAATTTGGATTCAAGTTTTCACTTTAGTTATTAATAACAAATCAGTAGTACTTAATATTTGATCTAACAATGAGATGTGTCGTTGTATGACATCCAGACGAACAATTCGATGGGTAAGTGTAGTTCTATAATCATGCGTAAATAATTAATTAATATATAGTTAGTAACAGACACGGTTGTCATATAAAACTGAAAGGTATTAATTGGCATTCTCATTTGTTCGCCAGACACACAGGATACAAATAGAAAAGTAAATGTTATGATTAATTTTATACATATGCAGCCATGCAATTTCTATATACGTATATCTACTTGTTATATAAATGAGTTGGTAAAAATTCAACATATATTGTCACTCCATGCAGCGACGTAATTAATAGACTTGACTTCTAATAGGAAACTAATACATTTTTTTTTGCTTTATTTAGCAAAGGTAATTAATTATTTCTTGTACTAAATTATTACAGGTAATAACGTATTTATATCTAGTTGCATGTTTATATTTCTACGTATGTGTTAACAAATATTATTATTTGTTTATATTTGTGTTTTAGTTATACGTCAAATATACTAAATATCAAAATTGTTTTTATGTACGTAGTGTGAATGAAATAAAAAGTGAAATATTATAGTTCAGAATGGCATGTTTGACAAACAACTCGATCTAATGCTAACATAGGTACATGTTTGTAATATTGCACACGATTCAAACACACATTGTTGCGGACGATTACATGCACAGATACACGTTAACAGACAGAAATGGCATTCGAGTAGCTCGTGCCCAAACCTGACTTTTTTCTAGGTTAAACCGCATTTTTGAAATTTCACAATGTCGAGAACTTGAAATAAGAAACCGCGGCGGTGGCGACACGTGTGGATGGAAACTGACACTTATCACATGGCGGATTAAGATCGAACATTAGTCGTGGGCTTAAAACAACTGACGGTACTATTTTATTTGCCGTTCAGGATATGATGATGCTCCGTGGTGTCTATTCTACGCCGAGTGGATGCGCGTTATGTGGCAACATTGACTAACTCTTACCTTTCATTGTAAATTACTGAAGAACACACTATAAATTTGTCACATTCAATGACAACAACGATTGCCCCGACCTCTAGAACTTTTCAACGACAATTTCTTCTTCTTTTCATTCTTCTTTTTTCTAAAATAAACTACCGTATGTATTGACTATATATGTATATATGTTTCATTACAATATTGTTCATTCGCCTTTCTCGTTAACATCCATTACTGAAACATTAAACTCACGAATGACACAAACAATAAAAAAATATGAACAAACATAAACAACAAGTAGGTATCTGAACGTGTTTACTGCGCACGCAAATGTACACACGCACTGACGACCACGCACGCACTCGAGCATTGCTGGCCTGTTTTAAATATATTTATTGTTTTTCCACACATAGTTCGCGTATCAGCCGTCGTCTCGTACGAACAGAACATGCATGCACTTTAAACGACTGCTTTGCTTTATGATACAGCTTAATTGACTGGCACGCAATTAGAAGTCGAACAATGAGACCAGCAAGTGTTTCACAGTACTTAGTTACTATTGCATTTTAATATACAAACTCTAGGCGAGTTAGGGGTACTAAGGCGGAAAGAAATATGATCTCCCAAGTCAATTATTTCACTTGTCCAGATAAACTCCGATAAACCGAGTGCTACTTTAAATTTTTTCTACTTTCCTTTGCTCATAGACAGTGTGAACTTAATAATAGACTAATTTTTAGTTCCACAGAACAAACTTCATTTGGAAGTCAATAGAAATTATAATTTTATCAGAATTAAATGAACTGCCAAGTATAGAGAATCGCTTCCGCCTTAGTTTCTAACACTTCCTACGAGTATTTAGTATTTCGTCATCACACCCAGAGATGCCGTGCACACCATCTCGTCTAGGGAACACACCTTGTGATGTGCTCAGTGTTTGCGCGCAATTGCCATTGGGACACCTCATCGCAGTGGGCTAAGGAGAGACTCGACGCGGGTCTCGAATATAAAAAACAATAAGAATTACTAATAACAGTTCCCGACCTGCCCACTAAGATGTACTCTTCTTCGAAACGAAGTTTTATATATACGATTGTTCGTGGTTGTTATTTAACTGCGGCATGGGTGGATAAATTGTTGAAGCAGTCGTTAGGAAACAAACTGAAAGCATCGTTACCACTTTGAAGTTATATTTACTGGCTTCATAAGAACCTGATGACACATATGAACTGTTGCATACCTATAGCTGACAATATATGTTTACCTCTACATTATTTATTATCAATGAATGGTATTGAAATACAAAATAATAAGTAAGATACGATACTAATTTGGTTCATTGTACTTGGCAATATTATAAGTTAGGTTATGTAATTGAACAAACTTTTCAAAGTTAGATACTAATAAGCTAGTGAATAGGTGAGTAATTGGCGTGTGTGTATTGCTTAGCGGTTGTGTGCAGAAAAGCGAGTAGGTTATGCCCTTGTTTTCTTTTGTCATAAATCTTGTTACCGTTCCGCATGCGGTCAGGATGCAACCGCCGTTACACCCGCGCGCACGGCAGCCGCATGTATTTGATTAGACCAATATTGGATGTTCTCGCTAAACGGATCAGAATCTGTGCCGTATGAATGGACTGAAACCGCGGTGGTGAAGCTGTCTTCCCTATATATGTGTGTACTAGTACATCAGCACCTATTCTGACAACGGTCTCCCCTAAAAGTATAAGTAGAATTTTTATTCTTCGAAAATCTATTTTAAAATTAATATTTCTTAATTTATTTTCACATATGAAAATTAGCCAAAAAAAAATTGTACAATAAACATTATTTGTACAAAAATTTAAAAAGATTTATGCACTAGCTGAACATCACTGATTCTGCATAACATAAATATACCAATTAAAAAAGAATATGTATAATAATGACGCAAAACTAATAAAATCTGTGTAAGCATCGAGTATGGCATATTAAAATTAAATAAATACACTCATCTCTCATTTTAAATGCATAATTTTCAATAAATACAAAACAAATATGTATAGTATTTTGCTTATATTAATTAGTTTGCACAATTTTATGCATAATATTTTATATTTATTCATATTATTGTAGGCAAATTTATAAATAATAGCGAATAAATTTATAAAGGAAAATATATGTATGAAAAAAAAAGTGTAGTGTACAAAAAAAAAACCGTTGGCAGTGTGGCGAGGTTTGAACTGTGCGGTACATCTGGGGCAGGATTGGAAGTGAAACAGTACATTCATTCCAGGAGCGAGTGTGTTTGTTTTTGAGATTTCCGAGTTCCCAATAACCGTAACAGAAGGGCCCAGGCGCTCCAGCTCTACGTACATACGGACGACGAATGATGGACTGACTGCACGTCGTATTCCGGTGTCGATTGTTGACACAGCCAGTGATTGATTAGTCCCGAAATTAATCCACAAGCCACGATATTATATGCTACCGTACATTGTGCTCGGTAGCCATGCATGTGTGTGTGTGGTTCGCTCTATATGTTGGTCCGATGATAGTTACCGCTATAATTCTCTCTGAAATATCTATCAGTTTTCACCCATGCACAACTCAATATTACAATCATTCTTCATCTATTGGTATTATTAAAATATAGACACAATTGATTGTATAAATCCATGGCTACATATTACTAACGTAATACAGGATTCATGTTTTTGTGATTATAAAAATGCAAAAAAGTTTGGTCTGAGAGTGGGTCAGGCAAATGCTCACTAGTGGAGCGGGTTGCGCGCGGGGGTGTTGTAGAGAGTGTCATGTACGTTGGGTGCCACGGCCGGAGACAGACGGCGGTGTTGGAGGTGTTGTGGCGAGTGTTTAATTGTACCGCCGTACATATCTCAGTTGGTACAAGCGGCCACATTTGTGGTTGACATCGGCAAGAGGGGCGTGCATTTCATGTAACCCTTATGGTACAATCAGTCAGCACAATGTTGCATATTGTTCGCCTGTTACAACACACACTACCATAATCAGTTGTTTGCTGCATGTTACAAATATATTATTTAATTAAAATTGCGTGTGTTTAATATAAATAAACAATTTTCTTTAATCTAATCCGAACCGTTATAGTTTATAAGGATTTTTGATAATTCTATTACATGAGTTTAGTATTAAATAATGTTTTTTCCTTGTTGCATTTGCTGTTCAGAACAACACAATATATTGTTTCGATTAATAAAGTAAATAATTATTTCTATTACTAGCAATGTGTTGTATGAACAGTGTACAGTGTTTGTTTGGTCGATTGTCAAGTACGCCGTAAAGTTAATGTGCAATTGTTGAGCAAGATGTTGTGTTTGCGTTGAGGGTTGTTGGTGAACGCCAGTGAGCACTCATTCTGGTGACGTGTTCGCGCAAGTGTGGCCGCGGCCTTTCACGATTTATTAAACTCTACACGTAATATTGATTTAATTTATTAGTTCACCACTGCCCCAGGAATTTTACCATTTCTGTCTAATTCAATTTGATTTATAACTTAATATTTGCAAAACTAAAAGATATTATTATTATAGTAAATTAGATTTTTTTAATTTATACTAATAGCTTACAAGTTATATATAAATGCATTGAATATATGCGTATGAATATACAAAAATAATGGTAATACACTATAAATATGGAAACTGAATATGTATTTGATAAGTATATATTCGCATAATTTACATAACTTTGCATGATCCTCGTGTAGATAATAGATATATAATCTGAGTTTTTAGTATCAGGACATCTGAATGTTCATTTAATATATCAAGTTGATGCATCATATATGTTTCCTTTTCAGACAGGTTTAGGCTCCTGAACTCAACAACATGTATTTTCATAATCGACACGCAATATAACCAGGTTCCCACATACATATATATGCAGAAATAAGCCAATATATTACAGAAAATAAACTTACACATATAATATAAATTAAAGTGCGTGTCTACGGTATTGACACGGGTACAGAAATTCTACGACAGCTACAGGTATAATAAAATTATAAAGTCATCATCAAGCAATATTGATTAGGCCGGGCAACCAATCCATAATTAACCAGAACTGAAAAGGAAATGACTTGCCACTTTAAATATTATTAACGTCGAACAAATTGTAACATAATTGGAAACAAACGGAAGAGAATCAAAAATAAACGAGGGCTATACAGAAAAAAAACTTCAATCAATTTATTTGATCTAAAAACCATCGATTCATTTTCCCTTCTAAGACATTCTAACATTCATTCAAAATTGTACACCCGTTAGTCCGACGCTTTAAAGAACGTGTTACGGGATCAATTTACTAAAAGTGAGAATCGAAATAACCCGTGGATACAATAAGACAAACGAATCGACAGTGCGTACCCTGTGAAGTGGAATGAAAGAAATGGAAGTGTTAGCATGGCTGACTGGGATGGATACTAGATAACGAATAAGTTGTGTAATAAATTTCACCCTTGAACTGATTAACATGGTGTGAGCCAAGTCTAGTGCCTGTCCGGATCACGATGCAAGAATTGTTGGTCGGCTGTTGTAGTTCATTCGCTATGCGTTTGTTTATCGACCGCCTGCGTTGATAAAAATTAAACAGTAATAATGTATATCAAACGCAGTAGGCAATGGCGCAACGTATAAAAAAAATGTAAGTGTGAAGATTTATTTCTCTAAGACGTTGTTAGATTTCATAAAAATGAGGGCAGAACATAAACACTCGTGACTTTTGTAACTCAAGGTGTTTCTACATAATTTATTTAATTGTAAGGTCACCTGTTGGCAAAGCATTACTAGAGTAATGTTAGAACGACAACCAAGGTATTTAATTGTTCATAACAAATATGTTTTAGAGATCACATAAAATGTATATGGTATTCTGTACAAGCATATAGAATATAAAACGAACGCAACAGTCAAAGCAAAAAAAATATTTATAAATTCCCGTAACGCAAGACACAGAAAGTATTCACTTCCTAATACAATAAAGAACAAACAGAATATGAAGGTTTGAGAATGCTAGTCGGCACTTTTACAGCCATAACTACAACTTAAGCCGTGAGAAAGATGATCTCAAGGATAACCATGAGCCACGTTGAAATCTAACCAAAAAGCGGATGTTGAAAACGTGAAATGAAACTAAAAAAAAAAAAACTAATATAAGACCACCCAAAAAATTATATATTCCTTACGGAAGTTTTACCAGTAGCACGTGATCACACTAACTAGTAAACAGGTAGATCACCGAACACCGAAGAATAAAGTGGCATAATTGGCTTGAAACATTGATATGCAAACGAGGAAAACAACAGGTAACGCATGGTAAAGTGCCATCTAATTTTAATAACAAACACTAAATCAAGTCGGCCAATGTTGGCTAGGCATTAGCCAAACATCGTTAGAAATAAAAAAAAACGAACGTTGCATTTGGAAAAAATAAACGTTAAAAAGTAAGCGTCAGTGACACACACATACACAAGAAAAAAAAACGGTTACCGTCAACGAAATATTATTAACCCGTTCAGGACCATGGGAAAATGCATAAAAAACCCTTCGGTACAGTGTTAGAATAGAGCGATTTGAATAAACTGCATACGTAAGTAGGTTAAGGGATGGTTACATTTGCATCAAACAGGTCAAAAAAAGGTCAGCCTGAATTTATGGAAATCAGCCAGGTAAGTGTATCCTGACGTCCTATATTTAATCCCCCAGTAGATATCACGAATATGCAAGCGGGTATATGCAAAACGTACTGTGAGATTTCTGCATTCGATCTATTGCATCGGCACTTGCTACCCTAAATTGTTGCACAATTATATATCAGTGTTACCGTAGGGTAACGGTACTGTTGATCTGCAGGTATATTTGGTGGAATCACATTGTGGTACGGAAGGGGTAATAGGAAGTAGTAGGGTAATTTCTTTTTTTTACCTACCTGCTTAATATATGCGAATATATGCTAAACTACCTGCTTGAATATTAAGTGTAAGGGACACCTATTCTAAATAGCTAAACCCCAGAAAGGGATGAGGAAAGGTAACCCAACCGTATATGCCTTACAACGTTCACTGATTTCCGTAAGGAACCCTTTCACTCAATCGGATATATCTAGGACTTGCGGCTTATATGTAGGGTCAATTTTTACCTAACAATAAGTGATGGGTCACAAAGGAAGTGCCTTAGCGAAATATACCAGTCATCGATTCAAATGCCGTACTATATGTAGTACATGAGGCCAAAACGTCATCATTTCTAACCCATTGTAGACGTACACGGGTTCCGACGTAATCTAGTAGGAAGTAACGCTGGTATAGTGTACTAAATGTAGTACGAGTGGAGGACAATTTTTTTCGAAATCACCAATGATAGTCCATTAAACATATTCGATTCCTGCATATTACATTTGAATACCAAAAGGGTTCAAAATGCTCGCATTGAATAGGTAAAAATGTATATTAGCTACAGTCGACCTGCCAAATACCTTACCATTGCATACCACTGTAAATTTGAACGGGACGTGATGCGATGAACTGTCTGATTGTTATTGCATATTATAGAAGCGATATCGTGGGATAAATTTTTACGAAATCGGTTTCCTTTTTCGTTGCACAAACCATCACGCAATCCGACTGCTAGAAAGGGGTATGCAGAGAGGTCTATGTTGATTTGCCTTTGGATATTGAAAGATGATCGTTAAGATCCATCACTGTGCGAAGACGTTTAACGATTTTTACCTTATCTGTAACGCATATATTTCGAATAATTGATCTCCTATCGATGTATCAGCGCAATATTGTAACGGTTTACTACATTGTAACGTATATACGTTATATGCACGCAAATTATTTATTTGATTTTTTAAGTCTATTTATTAATCGTATTTGATTATAATTTATATCGGTCACATAAATATTGTAAATAATTTAATCTGATAATGGTTATTTGCATATTTGAGAAATAAAATGTTCACTTGCATTACCATTGATAATAAATAATATACCTACTCGTAGGTTCTTATACATATGAACATGTTGTACTTTGTAAATAAGATTAAAATTAATGTGAAACCTATACGGAAAAATTAATCGACAACCGATATACAACTAGAGCACATATAGTTTATTTTACATTCCTTACTTATGCTGTTTGTTTCTAACTAACTTCCATATATCTGTTTCATTCAAATCTATATTCAACCATTCAATCAAATAAAAAATGATTAATATAAGTAGCTAATGTTTCAATAATATTTTTTCATGTATTGAAATAGTAATAAAAGAAAATTTAAGTTAGATTAGTAAATATTTGATATCTGTATAAAATAATAGTTTATTTATATAAAGCTATACAACAAAATAATTCTATTACAAATGCTACAAGTACAGTGAAATGTTTGTTCTAAATACGAATATAAATTCTGTATAGAAATGGCATAAACAGTTAAGCTATATATTACAGTTCATGGCAAATAAATTCGATTATATCTTATTTGACAAATCGAGTCTAATCATGTTCAATAAATACAAGTATATCTTGTCAAGGTAAATGGACAATAATTTACAATATTCAGTAATAAACTGCAAGTTCACCAATTAAATTACACGCATTGAAAATGAAAAAAAAAAACGCGTTTTGAATATGTCCATGCGTGTTTAAGTGATTAATCAATCAGCAGTGAATGTGTGAAAACTATTATAGCTCATTATAATTTTTTTTCTTCATTATTTATTCAAGATCAAGTACCTCTCGCATATTTAACAGTTTATGTTGGCAATTAATCGTTTACACACAAAAACCATATTACCATAATATGTTAGCATATGCGAAGCCTTACTACTTGGGCAGACGCGTGCCATCGGAAAGACAAATATAACAAGTACCAACAGCAGCCGTGTATATGGTAATTGCACAGAATCAGGTAGACAACAGGTAGATGTTGTTACACTTCGCGTTATAGAACACAGACTAGAAGAGTGAGGTTAAGTACAGTTCTTTGATAATGTTCGCTGACGACATTCTCAACACACGGCTTGAAATGTACATATTTCATTCATTAAATTTATTCACTAAACCAATGTAAGATGTCCTTGTTATGTCCACAGTTTAACATACAATATTAATGATGTACATGTTTTATTAGTTTTTATTTTGTTTGTCAAAATATGTTTACAAAAACTGGACCAACAATCATTAAAGCTTGATTGAATGCTATACATGCAAGGAGTGTTACCACAATGACAAAAAATCGGTTGGTTATGTTGAAATTAGTTATTTAACATGTACAGATCAATTACAGTGTTAGAATTTAAAATACTGCTGGTTGATGCATTACATTTTCAACGAAAGTGAATACTTTATTATCAAATGTGTCGAGATAGAAAGTGCAAATTATTAATAATAATGTCATTCATTGGATAACCATGAAAATACCGTTATGACTTTTTTGTCGGTTTCTTGAAAAATAATAAAGTGAAAAAAAGAATCTATTTTATATCTTTATTGTGTGTAAGGTTACACTTCAATTATCTCGTTACCTAATAAACGCGAACGGAAATGATTAAATCTAACCGTGTGGGTAAGCTAATTACTAATTAAGAAATTACACGCAGCTACAGTCAGTTTTCAATAACCAGCATGCTCTATCGCTTACATTAAAATTAGTTTTACAAATTATAGTACATAATTAAAAGCAAGAGCCTTAAGATCATTGGCAGTGCAGCTAGTGATGCCGAATCAATAAACGATGTATTACTTTTATTGTTATTCCACATAGCATGGAAAATTGTCTATCATAAAATATAATTATCTCGCACAAGTAATATAAATTAATTTCAACGCAAATATTTATTAAATTACATCCATATATACATACATATACATGTACTGTGCAATTTCATCACCGTAATGACTATTGGCAATTTAATATTTCTTTCAAATATAAAGAAGAAGACAGCATAGCATAGATCGTCTGTGGGAACTAATCATAGAAACAAACATACTTTAATTACATTATTGAAACAATTATCGCAGATTCATGCTATAGTTTCCGTTCAAATGTAATTAGTTCTAATGTTCTAATAACATAAATTAGATAATTTCTCAAGAGATTGACTCACCGCAGAAAAATATTGCAAACCGCAAATACTAGTGGATTCCTGGAATATTACTTTTCTTCATTGGCCACAACAGCGCAATATGTTATACTGAGTTAAAAATACCAACAAATATATTATATAATATATTCGTACTATTAGTAAGACAAAATTACTACTTGTACATAAAATTACAATGCATTCAATACAAGTAATTGATACATAAAAATAATAATAAAAATACCATATGAATACTTTGATTAGTTTTTGTTAAATACAGTATAGTATTTTTCGATTCTAACAATTAGAAAACAAAAATGAGCAGCTGAAAGCAATATGTTTAATGTTGGTACGTTGGCGGTATTACATCGTAGTGAGTAGGTATGCGTAATGTATAGGACTTACTGTATAATTAATGATGATTCACAGTCACACCTATTAGCATATGTTTACTTATCTATCTGCACCATCGTCATAGAGTATCTCAATAGATAGATCTTTTTTTTTTTGTCTATAATTCGTATTTGATTCAACACTAAGCAAACATATATTCCAGATGTTAGCTGAGTGAAGTTGCTGTGTTAAAGAGAGTGAAATTTAAAAGCAATTGTTGCTGCACACATACATAAAGGTGGTACACGTGTTGACACATAACCTCAATGTCCAAGTTAGAGTTGTGCGCGGCGCGTGAGCGTCCTTCAGACGGGAGAGACCAGCTACACGCTAGTCGACACATGTATGTACCTACTCTTACTCCAATTCAACACGTTTTTGTACTTTATCAACATAAATCTTAGATCTAACGTCACCGGTCGGTTGTTTTTAGTTGATAACCTTACAAGTCGTCTGTAAGCAGTGACTACTGCGACGTATGCGGGTTTATCCACTACTATAAAGTTGCAAAACTTGCTGGCGTGCTCGCGAAAGATTTCCAAACAAGCATCTCGTTTTCACGGAGTATTTATTAGCGAAACACAGCGTGATGACTTGGTGGACAGCCGGTCCGTAGCTTACGGAATAGGATGTACACGAAGCCAACTGGCTTCACGTCGAGTAAATGTTTGTCGTTCTCAGATTTGTGCCACAGTGAATAACAAACGTTTCACAATAGCACAAATAAATAATATTTTAGTATAAATACATTCCCAGTTAAGAAATAAATTTTTCAACTCATTGAATAATGAGAATAGAATAGTTAATAATACACATTTAGCTAAAAGAGAATTTCTATGGAATGATAATCATTATTTATATGAGACAATTTTAACACGAAGAATTTATTCATATTATAATTATTACTAAGCATATACCATTGACACTGTCTGTGATAGCTATTAGGTAAATTATGCAAACTTAATAGTAGAATTCTGTCAATAAATAGTTTGCCATTTAATGTTATAATTCCCCCATGATTAACAACAATATATCGCACCTTAATGTTATTCATTGTTTGAGTGCCGCTGGCACACTCTAACGTACAGCTGTTTGATTTGTTTATTAGCTGAATGTACACTAAACGACCTTGCGAGTTCTATGTTTATGGTTAAAAAATAAGCAGAAGGACACACGCAAAATATATATATTTTTTTCTAAAATGTCAAATGGTCAAAATAAAAAAAATGTTGTAGTTAACTAAATGGTAACATTTGAAAACAGATAAATATATTGCGCCCTTCCTTAGTTTATTTATTAATTGCACTAATTCTAAAACCTTGACAACAACATGATACTTCTAACCTCTAAATTTACTGAATTCATTATTTAACCAAAGTGACAAATTACAGGCAGAAAGAAAAAAAATCTATTTAAAATTTCAACTCAACATACATAATAAAGGCCTCATTGATTTTGTGAAGCAATAGTACAAAAAAATTTATTACTTTATTCAAATTGATACACCCGAATTGGATAATATTTGACCAGATGTTTAGTGTATATGTTAATGTTTAGGCTACCTAATATCCATTCAACAAAAACCACGAAATACATAATGCAAAAATATACGGTGTCGCCTCCGAAGTCATGGTACAGCATTTCAGTCGTGGAGAGAAACACCTGGAGATGTCGCGATATTCCACACATCTAGCCGGTACACCTAATTGTTTAAGAAACGGGTTACGTGTGGGCAGACAGCACATGGTGTTTCGGCGGAAAATTTTAAGAGAATTACCACACCTTCTCTTACACACACACATGTATAAATGTACTAACACACATACTAATAAACATGTTCATACATGTTCGTAAAGCATGAGCGTGGTGGTATGTACGTATATGTGTGTGTGTCCCAGTGTGTGTGTATGTGGATGGGTAAGGGACGCAGTGGGACGTATATGCAGCCCCGTGTGAATGGGCCGACGTGAGCTGGGTGCGACACCTATATCCACTAGGTTCTTGATTCTTTGGCGACAGGACAGGGTACACACATACGGGGCCCCGTCACATACGGACATTATGTTGCTGCGTGTGACGATTATATACAGGTATATACCCGAAGCGATAACGTAGCGGTCTGTAAGCTGTACAATGCTTAAAATGTCATGCGTCGTACTTGAACATTAAAGATACGAAGACCAGTGCATGTTGAAATGAAGAAAATAAATATTCCAGCATTAGCACCTGAACGAGAAATATCATTTAATTTTTTTTCAGCAAAGATTGATTGCAAACAAAATAATGACATACAGATTGATAGTAAATCAATAGCATACAGCGATATGCTTGGTGAGCAAACATGAATTGTAATTAAAGATATCAGTCGCAGATAAATTGACAATTGGACACGAATTGAAATGTCCTGTAATCGGAAATGACATCACCATGATGAATTATAATCATATGGTGAGTAAGTGTATTTGGCGATGCACAAATATATCAACCTGTACTCCATATAAGATACGAAAATTGTACAATAATTATTTATAGAAAAAAAGTGCAAAGACCTTTGATCGATTCCTAATAGCTTTTAATATGTATTAACTATTTAATACATCTGTTTTAATTACTATGAAACAATAATATTGACCAGTTGAAATACAAGAAATAATTACTAATTTGTAAGAATATCGATGACATTGAATTACAAATTGCAAACTTAATTAGTAATTTCCTGCATTTACTCTTTAATTAGTATGATTTACTGAATAAAAGGAAAATTGTATTATAAAGTAAAAAAAAAGCTTGTGTTAACTTATTTACCACGCAATAATATTCTTGTTCGGCGTCACATTGTAATTCACACTTTATTATTACATTAATCAATTAGGATAAAAATTACACATGATAATAATTGTGAAAGAAAAGTAAAAAAGAACAAATATGAATGCGCAACGAACATTACAATGTCGTCACCTCAAGTGAAGTATATTTTTTTTACGAATGAAGTGCTTACTTGTACTAAAGGCTTTGTGTATAAATACGCTGTTTGTAAAACTTGACAAGCCGTTTAATAAAATTATTTACACCTTACTCATGATAATTCATTACGTCGCTTTTTGTTGGCGTTCAAAGATTCAAGATTACGGTTGAAATGATATGTAGTGAAGATCTTATACCTATGCAATATGTTCCTACAGCATAATTCAAATATCTCCGGTAATAACTTGCCGGTGAGTTATGATAGAAACTTGTAGAATAACGTTTATTGGAACCTGCTATACCTATGTTCATTCTTGGACTTTGTAAACTCTATTTAGAAGTACCGTTAATCATATGTCTAACGTTAAGTAGTAATACGGATTAGTAAGTTTTGCTTTAGCAAAGGTGTTCAACGTAACGTGAATCAAAGAGACTCCAACGGTGGAGTAAGGTTGGAACTTTGTAAGTATTGGAATGACTGATTGACGTTAATGAAATCAATACATATTAGCATTCCTGTGCTTATGTAAGAATTCAGACAATTCATTTATATATTATTCTTCTAACTATTGAAACTGTTCATTATGAATATATGATTGGTTGTAATTAGTAGTGAAAGAGGAATGTTAAGCGTGTAAATATACCGTTTACGCCAATGAATACAAATGTGCACTCACACCGGTAAAAATTATAATAATTAAAATAACGTTAAGGAATAAAAAAGAGTCAATGAAAAATTTAACTAATATTGTTTTTTTAAAAGTTTTTTTCCGAATGCGCACAAGTGCTTATTTTATAAACACTATAATTTGGACGGTTAGAAGCATACAAGTCTTCATTAAAATGTAATTACAATATGAGCGCACATGAGTAGGGCAACGCTTCGGCTCAATCATGCTCGGAGCAGTGACTAAGATGTTTCATTAAACGTCGTGTGCACCTGGCGCATGCGCGTGGCCAATCACGTCAACGCGCGCACGATTCTTGTTCCGCATCGTGACAAAAAAATAACTACGCCGACAATAATAATAATTGAAAGTAATCACGATATGATTAACACAGGTACCTCTGAATGACATATAATAATTCTCAGACAGCAATGAAACTGCAGCACGAAATGTCTCTCGTGATCCGAGAATATCTCTGTTTAACCATAACGATAACATATAATGATACGAACAATCTGCAACAGACTAATTTGTGAAATATTTATGTTATTGTAATTTTATGTAAAGCATATTCAATGTGTTTTTTCTTCAATACATTCTCATGCACGTACAAATATTTCGCAGAAATATTTCAAAGTAACTGTCATCTATAAATTCAGGTCGGTTCATGAATGAATGGTAGGTAAGTAATACCGGAGTCTATTGGGAGAGATTTTCTATCGACTGCAACAGATATGGGAGCAATCGTGGCCAATAAGTAAAAGTGACCAGGCAATGGAGTAGTTCGAGCCATATAAAGTCGCTTTATCAATACCAAGTTCATTAAACTAATTTACGAGACAAGTAGTGACCGTTAGTTCTGTCTGTTATCAAGGTTCCTCTAACCAAACGAACAGGTATTTGCCTCGCCGACCGATTAGAAGAGGTCGAGACACAACACATACACACACACACGCACACATTGGGCAATTTTATGAAGAAAAACTCGGCGCGACAATTTAGAGCAAATGTACAAAGTTGAATTGGTGTTCTCCAGTTAGATGGTCAACGTTGATAAGTGCAGGATAGGTTCCACTTCTTAATCGCACTCTGTGCTTCCATACACGGATTTCTGATTTGACATTTGGAATTTTAATTGTGCTTATTTGACACGTTGCATGTGGAATTGAAGATGTTTCGAAATTGGACCGGTTTTAATCATGTGAGAAACGTACACACACCACAACTGAAATAGACACTCTTTAATTAATATAAATTTTATGCAAACAAGATATACGCGTTTGTGTAATAATTTTGAGAAAATTAATACACTTATACGTAGATAATTACTATAGTTTTTTTTCTAAATAAAATGTTACAGTTACAGATTTTTCTACAAGTACATAAATTTGTCTCGATGCTGCGTCAGTGGGTGCGGCTTATCGTCGTGTTGATTGTTGGGTGGTTGGTGACTATCAGAATCAGGTCACCTTGATACACACATACACACACTAACGTGTACATAGACAGTGTATGTTCACACACATGTGTGCGTGTGTTCTTTTACTATGTACCTCTGTGTTCATTACACATATACATACGTACGTAACATACCTATCTCCATACAAATGTAAATCGTTCTGTTGATATGCGTCGGTGAGACATGCATGTGCGTGTGTACCGAGAGATTTTCAAGGCAATAAAAATTAAAACAAGATGCGTAGTATAATTATACAAGTTGAAAACTGGAAATAAGGTGCGGAAATGTTGTCACCTATTTATCAGCAGGTTTAATTGTGCCATATAGAATATGAACATAAAATGATACTTACTAATGGTGAAGTTAATATCGAAAGTGATATTCAATTACTTGATAAAAACAGCTATGCAAAATATTTTCTACCTACGTACATGCACAAATATGCGTATATCTTGGTTTCCAATGTACGTTTTTAAATTCATTCAGATATTATATAACAATTATTTGCTATAAATATCATTTAAAATTGTTATAAATGTATTCCAGTTAATTCATTGCGATTATTGAGTCTAGCCTTCAATCAATTACAATTAAAATAATTGTTTAGTTGCAAGGCTAACGTGAAAATCAATCATTACAGTGATATTTTCCAAATATAAAATGCAATTGTTTCTTTATAAATAGCAAATCTTTTTAATTTTATTCGCTTTTTATCTTGTAAATCACTGAAAATACAAGAATTTAACACGTAAATCTGATTAAAATACAAACTGTTAACTCGGCCTCCAGTTTTACGGCAATTTTTGAACGAATGTTGAAAATACCAATGTGTGTGGTAGATGCGGAACGTCATACACAGCCCGTTTATTGTTCAAGGGGCCACAAAAATCAAAATTCGTAACGTCTGCCGTGCGATTAGTTAGTATTCTCCGTCGATACGACAGATTACCTTCGAGTGTTCCTATCAAGGATGTCACCCGATCCAACAGTGGAGATTCGCGAACACCACGGCATTACAATTACATATACACCTGTACATGCTTAACGTCACTCAAGTCACGGAACATTTGGCGACATCGGGAAGTACCGGGGTAGTACCACAAACATGGTACAACCATACATACATACATAAATACGAACATACCTGGTGAATCCCGATTGCTTAACATATGTTTACTATTTATAGAAATAAAATAATATTTCCTCTGTTGGACAATTCCAGTAAACAAAATTTCCAAAGTATTTCAGTGCGCAAAGCAGGAAAGTGTGTTGATTTCTGTGAAAAGTGATTTCATGTATAAATAAAGAAACCTGATTCTGTTGTCTGCATCACATTGTATTATGTAATGTGTAAAATTTTCAGGGATGAATATTGTTTTCCAATATTCTAAAAATAGATTGTAACTGACACATAGTCTTGATACATCGTTCACCGAAAGTAGATAATTACGCACAATATAATAACAATGAATAGATATTGCTATATTTATCTCGAGATGCGTAATTTCATATGTGAGAATTATGTCCTGTCGAAATATTATTCTTTGGGAATCTTACCACATTATATTGTGAGTAGTGATTGTCTGTGAAATATTTTCACAAAAATGTACTGTTGATAAAAAGGTATTACGAAAAGAATTATATTCATAAGCCGTATGAAGAAATGGTTTAAATGAATCATGAAAATTCTGTACCTATAATTAATTCTGTACTATATTTTTTAATAATTATTTGAAGATATTAACACCTGCTTACGGCTCTTTCCGAAAACTATTGAATTAATTAATGCAGATCTCCTAATTTGTCATCATTTAAAGTGTATTGCAATTATGAAACAAATTTCGCCTGTAAAATTTGCATACTTTCTCACGAACGTAATGTTTAGAAGCATATACGCATTATTATTCTAAGCACAAAAGCAAAGCAACTGATATTAACCATTAATTACGGTAATCTGCAGCAATAAAATCGACATATTTATTACGAACCGTTTATTATATCAAGAAATAAACAGGATATTTTCTTACATATATAAAAAAAGACATGTCGGTGCGCTGTTGCCGAGGTGATGTTTGTTTATAGGAAAGAGCAGGTATGAACACAACGAAGATGAGCTCTGAAAGTAAGTAAGCATACATGTACTTACATGTACGTATGTAAGTATGTAAAGGTAGATATATATATATATATGTAGTGTAGTGTAGAGTGTGTGGTGGTATGTCGCGGCGGGCGCATAGCACATACACTGAGATAATAGCGCTCCGGGCAAGTGTTATGTTATCGAGGTCGTGTCCCATTCGACCCGTGTCACTTCACTACCTGGTTCTCCTTCAAGTTGTTGTGCACTCTATCGCGTTCTGTGTTTTATAGGTCGCAACACACGTTGTGAGATGTCCACATCGTTATACGTTTAATGCGTTCTGAAATGACCACGCCGGCCATCGAGACCACACGATGATAGCCAATAGAAAAAAATACACATACGAATACTTACCATCGCCGCTAAATGTCAACGATCATGGTACTAGAACTCTTTCTTACATGTCATATTATCAGACCATCTTGCCTCAATATTATTGCAATTGCAACTACATTTGAAGTAATTGTTTACATTTTGAACATGCTCAAGGAATATATTCCCCGAGAAAACATAAATATTATTGCAATATATTTCGTCACTATAAGATTAAAATGTATTTAGCCATATACAATATTCTTAACGTTTATGTTCGACAATAATTTACAGCTTGTTGCACAAATGTACTTACATCGCAGATAGCTAAGCGAGCCGATTATATTGTTTAATGTGTTTTATTGAGAAATTATCACGGTCTAACATTATACTATATTTTATTGCTGGAGAAATATTCTCTGCTAGAAGCATTACTTTACATGTTTGTGTTTGAATTCAGAGGTTAGTTTGGAACTGACTACATTGTAGATTCTACAATGTAGAGCATCTGAAGGAGCTGAAGAAGTTGAAGAAGATTTGTACAAAGAAACAGTATGTACGGTAGCAATGACAACGATTCGCGGTTTGGTATTTAGAGTTTACAAGGTGGCAGTGGTATGCCACGAACGATGTTAGGTGTGCCGTTCACGTCATACTTGACATTGTGAATGTGTGCGTCTCGGAGGCGACCAACAATGAGTCGTCGGTTGCATGCAAAATAAGCGACGCACATTCGCTCGCTCACATTGACCGATGACGATGTCAAACCATTGGCCGTGCATTGAACAACACCGATACCACACTGGCTATCTTGATATATCACGCCGGTAAATGTGTTACGGCTCCCCATTGTAAACGATGGATGGACTCTTGCCGTGACCGACTGTTTCAATTCTACGCGATCTTGTTCGATGAAAATATTATAAAAATTAGAAAGCTCTCGCATTTATAATTATATACGAAACAAGCTATTATACCACCGACTACGTGTTAATGATATAATAAATTAAACAATTAAGTTCGAAATTATAGTATAGCATTAATAAAAAAAATAACTATGTCATATTTTTTTTACAAATCTTATATGCATGGCTAATTCATCCATATATTCATTTATTTGTATATCATATTCTTCGGTAATAATTTATACGTTTTAGAAAAAAAAATTATATAATTTTATATACATGTTTAACACATTACCATTTTGAAATTTAAATATGATCATAAATTTTCTGTGTAAAGTATACTTGTTTCTGTATATGATTTGAAATAATATAAATGATTTTATTCTCACGTTAATTATATTTTTCTGAGTTTTATTAATATTATTTAAATATTATGCTTTGCTGTTCGTGATTCTGTAGAGAAATGGTAGATTTTTATGTGTTTTATAAAACAATATTAATTATAGTGTGATTTTTCAGGTATTCCCTTATAATTATGGGTAAAATCCACGATTAACCGCAATAAATCAATCGCTGAAAATTGTGAGTCACGAGAACTATTTCTCACTCAATACACACACGTACAGGTGATAATTGCGTAGATAACACGGTTCGTTACTTAACACCTAAATAACAAACAACTTAAAACAAAAAAAAAACGCTGTAATTTACTCGATGATAATTATTGTTATTGAAGGGTTTCCCCCGAGCACAAATGGAATTCCGTCTAGTTGCGGAAAGGTTGTGTTTTCTTTTACAACAATGCGACAGATCGAGGTGTGTCATGGTAAAACGGATGAATGTGCCAATCATTCGGGGCGCTGTAACAGAGAAACATGGACAATTTGCATAGAGCATATTGTTTATCGCCTAACCTAAAACATTACTTACGGCGCCCACTCCTAATAACCGACACAAGTCACATTAGCAACTATTGTTGTCGCATTTTTAACATATTTCTATGGTTCACCAATATCAGATAGCTCGTCGATCATTACTGAAATAAAAATGAAAGTTGAAGCAAATGTATATTTGTTAGTATATTGGTAACGTAGTCTCCGTTAAGCACGCGATTCTGTGCTGTTGGTTTTTATTCCCTCCACAGTTAACTATTACTTCTTATAAGCCGGACGAGCGCTTTCATCAAGAACGAAGAGTACAGCGCATCAAGTGCCTGCAGGATGCACATCGGTGCAGCGAGGCGTGTCCGCCACCGGGGATGAGAGCGTCCAAAAACCTCGACCTCGGCAACACGTGACCAGGATACAAACTCAGTACACCCTCGAGCCGACACATACATACACGCACACACGTATATACTGATGTAGAGAACAGTGGTGTTCACTAAGGACCCTAACAATATATTAGAGAAAGAAATAGTTTACTTATATTCACAACTAAATCACCGCGTGCAACTGAATTATTAATAATTACCTTACAATAATTGCAGAGAAGGTCGAATTTTCGAACAGATAAATCGGCGTGTAATTTGCATATCACGCGAGTGCTGTTTGGTGGAGTATATATCGGGGGTAAACATAAACCGCGACAAGTAAAGCATCGCCTGAATCGAGTCCCGGTGCGGCAATGCTGTCTCCGAGTTGTAATAGGTAGCGGCCCAGTAGTCTGAATATGAGAACGTGCGTGAAACCAACGGTGCGAACACGCTCCTGGTACCCCTTTACGCAATCCACAGCCCCCTTATCTACAATAAAACCATTCTGGAGTATCCTCGTGCGATATTCCTATATATATACACCGAGGTCCCATCTACTCACTATACTGCCGCAACACATCGACTGTACACCTACACACAGAACCATGCACAGACACATACAACACAAGCGACTATCGTTAACATCTACCGGCAAACAAACAGTCTACGTCCGCACAAACTCGGTCCGTGCTGTCTGGTTCGTCCCCAGGGAGGACCTATCATATAGCACTGCGCACAGAATTGTGAAATTTTGTAATCTCACTTTTATTGTTCGTGTGATAATTGTTTGAGCTGGAAACTTTTCCGCGTGTTTTTTTTTTTTTACTCGCTACTATATTGCTGTATCCGTGGAGATTAGAATCATTACGCTAGATATTTAATTATAATTTCGTTTGTTTTAATTTAAATAGATACTGTCGTTCCCGTTTGTCTCAGATTGTATTTTACATTTAATAAAGAACATGTTTGATTATAAATATTTTAATTACAAGTACATGTTACGAACATCTATATTGTGCCATATATTTATGAAATTAATCCTTTTCGTTACGATTATTACTAGAGTGGTGCGTAGGAAGTGTAATAGAAGCAAGCATGAGAATCACTTCCTTATCCACAGCACGTGTACATTCTCGATAGAGTAAAGGGTTAGTGTTGGAGTGTGGAAGGCGGGGTGGGAGGGAGCGGGGGATAACGTTAGAGTTAAGTACGTACGTACGCACTGGTTAGGTGCACTATACTTGGTATACGGTGTACCTACTAGATATTGCTTGTGTTAGTGGTAGTGTAAAGCAACGCAATACACCCACAGAGAATACACCACAATCTCTAAGATATCACATGAGATTATGACGTCATTAGCCGGGTTATTAAGAGGGCTCACACCTCCTAACACAGGCGCCATTTGCATTCCGTGGTTATTGTGTGCCAGAGCCTGACTAGAATACACAGGCAACGCGGAACACGTGTAAGACGCGAGAGGGAACAACAAATTATAATACATCAGCCAAGTATTCAACTTGGTAATAATCGGTATTTAAAGGAAAAACACCGTAGAAAACCAGCAATTACACGCGTTTGAAAAAAAAACAAACATTTCGAATTGAGGTTAGGCACAGGTGACAGAAATGAATCTCGGGTTTAATGTGACATTTGCATAAGAAAACTTGAAAACTACCAACATCAAAACGAAGGTTAATTGAATTAAAGTAAGTTTCGCAATTAGAATAGAAATAGGAACGGATGAAAGTAAAATGACTATTAAAACACGTAATGAATATGTATGTTTAATTATTACAGACAAATAAGACATTACACTGCACAACTATTATTGGTACTTTACTTAAAATAACACTTATTTTGCATTTATAAGTGTATTTTTAATAGATTGTGCAAGATATAATCAATTATGTTTATTTTTCTCCATAAAGATTGTATGCGTAAGTAAGATGAAGTGTGGAGTCAGCAGCATATAGGTATTTGGTTGTTCGACATGTGACATGATTGGTTTTGCGAGCTGTCAATTATCAAACAGATAGACACCAAGGCCAACTGCGACCCCCGTAAGGCACGTCGCCGATGCCAATCTGAGCATCTTTGAAATTATTAACATATCAAAGAGGTGATGCATCCGTGTACAAACAGTCTGACACGAGGAAATTACAAAGTTGGTCTGTGGCAGCTTCAACGTGTCGAGTCTGACACCGTAGCGATGATGATCTGATCTGGTGATGATGCTGATGATCATCGCACGCATACGCCAGATCTACACCGCAAGATATGTCCTACAACTGACAATTCCCAATAATGACAGTTGATTACTTGACAAATTTATCACTCACGATGTTTAGTTATACTTTTTGTTCGCTGTGTAGAGTTTCATATATAAGAACGTGATTTCCTATGTGCAGAATATTTTAGTGTGTAACGGAATGTTTGTTGCTCTGTAATTATACATAGTTCATGCGGGTATTCACCTATAATGCAAGGTAGGTACCTCCAACCCTCGATCCATTATGAATGCACAAGTAAATATTTTAAGTGTGCACGCCGTGCATTCGAGCGACGAACTAATGGCGTGCCTCTGGCTATAAATCCACCGATTCCAGACGTAAATTGGACTAAATCGTTTTATTGTTTCGCGTGATGTGGAACATCTGCCGGGGGTGACTCTTAATTTTTTTTTGCAAAAATCATACACACTAACGGACGTATACGAACAAGAACACCATACACATACACACTCATTACAATCTATCTTAATTATAATATATGTATTCATAACTGTAAAGTGAATATTTTGTGTATAATAATAAATTATACATTTGACACTACTTAGAGCAGTGAAATGTTAAACATGTCTATATGGCGAGCGTTACCTACTCGGCGGACATACAATTCTAATTAGGAATTGCGCACGTGGACGAATGAACAAATGAAATGTGTCGAATGGTACCCCATTGAAAGTGCAAAACAATCGAATAAGGTGAGCATATAGGTAGGTAGTGGTAGGCAGATGATGGTAGGTAGGTGAGACAAGGCATTGTTCTTCTGTCACCGAGTGCCGAGCAGGAAGGTGCGGTGCCAGTACGAACGTGCGACAGTGACGTCAATCACATCATACATACATAAACATACATATGTACGTGTGTGTGCGTGATACTGGTACGTGTATGTGCATGCATGTATGTGCGTGCGTGCCTGTATCCCGTCAGATGATGACAACATGGCCGCCAGGGACAGTATGACATCCAGTGACACAAACACCAACGTAACGGATAATCTATTATACAAGTTGAGTTGAAGATGCCCGTGCAAAACATTGACATGTTCTACGGGCTAATGATTCTCGATCATAAAGCAACTTTCTCTCTCTGGTCTCTTTGCACATAGACACACACACTGTACTATTATAGCAAATATATCTACATATGAGTTATGATGACCTATTTCATTTGTTAAATATTACTCCTACTCATTAAAAATACCACGTCTTATAAAACATAATATTCGCGTGTCATTCTTTCAACGGTGAAAAGAAAAGCACAACACGATATTTCAGACGGTTACCTACTTGTTATAAACGACCTCGCTTTTAATTTAGTATTTGAACAATAGGAACTTTTCTCTACATGAAACAATAAATCTTATTAATCCAAGTATAAAGTAGGAAACATTCAGATATAATAAATCGCCAGACGGCGTCATATCCTTCACGCCAGCACACTTCCACAACTTCTGATTGGTTATCTCTATAGTCCATAAAATATTACTACTACTACTAGTAGTATATAACATTAGATTAGTAGTAGCAATGGTCTAACAAAGCCACACAGATTAAAAAGTCGAAAAGTATTTTAGTAATAGTATGCATAAATTAAGAGAATTTATAGTACCGTTAGTTTACACGTGTTCTACGGTAGCTGATAACAGCGAAATAAGATCGGTCAACGATATACTTTCTACGCAGAGACCTAATTAAACTTTAATTGGTAAAATAAATGTAACACAGAAATTCGTTATAGCACGTTCGTTTTGCTAGATCTGCTAGTGATATTTCACTTTATTTTCATGTAGATCCAGAATTTAGAACGATACAATAATTTTGAAGTATACAATATTCCCTTTACTTATAACTAAAGAATATTTGTAAAAGTAAACAAATGAATGTTAGCGTAAATTGCGCGATGAGAATGAAATTAGATTCAAGCGTACTACTGAAGATACAACGACGCGGAGTATTTGACGGGGAAGAAGAAGAAGACAAATACGTGGTGGAAGACGTAGCATGTGCTTACCACGTCACCGACAACGCTCAAAGGGACAAGTTAAGTATTTACAGCGGCCGAAACGGACGCGAGCTGTTATTTTGCCTGGAATGTCGAGACATGAAGGTATTATAAAACACCGGACTTGTTCTCACTAACTCTCTTACATGCTACGATTCTTTGGTAATTATTTCTGCATTAATATCCATAGAATTTTATATGAATATATCTTAGAACGAGAAGGGCCAATTAGAAATTGCCTGAGCACACATCATTTGCTAAAATATCATTCGATAAATACACCCTTCAGTCTAACAACGTTAGACATAATATTTGTGTAAATGTAACAAAGAAAAATACAATATCACCGCCTATAGCGTGCAGAAGAAACCAAGTATTTGGCTTTGTCAAAAATACAGGATAATTGAGCTGAATTTCTGCGGCTTGCTGCATTTTCTTCTGTAATTTAAAACATTAGAATATGGCATTAGAAACGATTAACTATGCACTGCAGGCTGGTAAATTTATTCCGCAAAAGCTACTGGTTATTAGCCAAACGCATTTAACATATTGAATTACCATTTGAATTAGGATTGCACCTCTGAAAATTTGACAGCGGCATGTCGATAGGTCCCGTCATTATGATGTCTCTCAGTACGAATTCCGATCTGTTGTTTGGCAGAAACTATTATAAGATAAAGAGAGGTCTAACACGAAAGATAATCGCAAGTATTTTAAATATTTAGTAGATGCAACTGTGATTATTTTCGTATGTTGCATGTGCATTAATATGTAAAACACTTTCGAAACAAAGAACACACACAATATTATTATATTCAAATCCATACAAAAAGCAATCATGCAATTTAATTCTGTCTTCTGAGTGTAATTTTTTTTATAAAATGGGTATTTCAGAATTTCGTAGAAGAAATAAATTTTAATTAGATGGGTAAAAAATATGATAACTAAAATTTAGAAAAAAAAGAGGCGAAGTAAAAATTAAAATAATTCAAGTAGATTATTTGGTTGATGAAATTTCTAAACGGGAAATATAATTTTCTTCAGCTGCAAACTGACAGTGAAACTCGAACAAGTCAAACGCGACAATATAAGCCATTCGTTCAACACGTGATAAAGCTAAATCAATTTAAAACAGATCATTTAGAAATTAAGGCGGTTGAGACGACAGCAGGTATAATAAAATATATCGATGCCATAAAATCGAAATAGCCACCATAAAAAGCTTTATACATGAATGCTCTCTTATATGTACTAATGTTCGATAATATAATATAGGCCATCAGGTTTCATTGCAGACAAATACACACGGCCGCTGACGCTGACACAATTACAGAAATATAGTAGTCAGAATTATGAACTGACAAAGTCGTAACTCACACTAACATGTAGTCACTGCAAAAAGAAGTAAATAAAACATAAAGTTAACAGTTACTATTAAACATTCAGTAGATAACATCGTACTTGTTGTTGCAACTGCATACATCTTTTTAGCATATGACTTAATAAAATCCGTTCACATTCCATTAATTTCTCCACATAAATAACAAAGTTTTGCTGACCAAATAAGATTTATGTCGAACCTCAAATGATAATTTATAGCGATACGTTGAAATGGAGATGTTTATAGGAAAACTAAAACTGATAGACATATATTCACATCATGTCATCAGTGATAATAAAACTACGGATCGAATATTGTACGAATATTAACTGTTTATTAACGATGTAAAATGATGGTCTAGGTTATGTGTGTAAGTGAAGTCGTATCGTTTGAAGGAAACTGAAGTTGGCGTTTAATAAAAGTAATCTTGTCGGTACTTTCCTTCCCGTACGTTACATTTATGTACCATAAAATCACACGCCAACGTTGCAGAATATGGTAATCCACATTTGCAGTTTGCTGAAATTTAAATCCTTTAATGGTTTCATTTCGCTATAGTATGCACTTGTATATTTACACTATCGTCTCCCTGTTCAAATGTTGCACGGGATAGTTCTGTTAACGTCTCCGGCCGTCTATGGCAGAGTGTTATGAGAGTCTAAACACCACACTGAAATACGGTACGACACTTTAAACTTCTCGCAGCCGCAATGCGAAGAAACTATATACTTCTTCTTCTCCTTCTTCCACATCATCTACTTTGCGCGGGAACATAGTCATAATCGTCTCGTAAACGAGTTGTAATACAATAAATAAATACGTGTACTGAAATATGTTTACTTACTAATTCATAAACATATCTAGATTATTCAAGTGAAAAATCTCTAGTTCAACTGAATATCCATTTTTAAAATCTGGTTGCAACACATTCACTGTTAATAATGCCGCCGGCTGCACAGAAATTACCCAATGGAGGGTTTCATTAACAGCGGTGGTCGTCGGGGTAGTTAAGAAAAGGGTTATTTTTAATTAGGAATAACAGTTCACACACTTAGGCAAGTCGAAAGTGTCTTGTAGTCTGCGCTTATACTACTCTAGATACAGAATAAAAAAGTTCTGGCAAGCGTTAAACTTACGTTACTAGAAGGGATTAGCAAATTTTTATTAAATTTTCCCTTCTGAATGTTATATAATTAGCTCGTATTTTATATCATTCACCATATGCACGTGTCACGTTGTAATTCTTTTAAATGGCATGGACCAAGTTTAATATAAATTACTAACTTCTTTAAACACAACACTGCTATCAAAGTAATAGGTGTACAGTTATTTGAAACGTGTAAAATTTAGAACTGTAGATATTTCGTACGATAGTCAGAGTACTCTGCTTAGAGACTGCAAGATCTCGTTAGTATTTATACGTCCCCACGGACATAGGGGAAGGTGCATCACCAAACCTAACCTGCACGAGTGAAATGAGTACGTACGTATCGTGCTAATACACGCACAGTATCGCGAACAGCGTGTAACTCTGTGGAAATGTACACAAGTCTAATTATTTTACTCCCGTTATCTCTGCCATAATTAAAATTATACTCTTGTCAGCATTGTAACGATAAACTCAAGGAATTCTAGTATGAATTCGTGAGATTCTTTGTTAGATATTCATATCATTTAAATATAAATTATTAATTAACGTACATGATTTAAGACTTCGTCGCACATATACGAACCTTCCGTGCTGCATAAGTAGGTAGGCATATCGGAATCGGTTTCTGCAGAGTTACAATGTCCATTTCAATACGTGCAACCCAATATTAAGAAGTGTTTATGACGGAGGTAGGCAATACGTTGGCTTCAGTGGGCTTGGTGGCCGAAGGAAATCATAGGTAATTAATTACACAGATCACAGTGCACTGATGCATATGTTCGCAAACAAATACATGTCTACACTGGCGGAGCCAGGCGTCAAAACCATAAAACAATAATTATACACAGATCAAAACTTGAACCACACATTATCTTTGAATCTTCAACTCACTCTCTCTTTTCTCTGTCTATCTCAACCGCTTTACATTCCATGAACTGTTGTAGTTGATTCTGCCGTTGTTACATTTGCACATCATGATGCATAAATAAATTGTTGGATGTTGCTAATATAAAATAGAGAATAAACAGACATGAATACTCGCAAAGATAAATATCCTTACAATTATACACGGTAACGCAAAAAAGTATAAACTAAAGGCAGTCAGTCATAAATAGATAAGATATTAAAAATTTCATATGAATACAGCAGAAATTCATAAAATCGCAGGGAGAACAGAAGTTTGTAATAACGTTGGTATTTCCATAACATAAGAACACATAAATAATTAGTGCTGCATAAATGGCAAAGAAAACACTGGCTGAATGAGTGAACAACAACTAATAAAAACCTATAATACCGGTACGGCGAACAAATGTTAGAAAATACATCGTAAAATATCGGAAACATCGACGTGCATATAATGAAACATTCGGTATGTAACGTTCTCCTGTAACATCGGACAGGTGCAATAATAAAACTAAGCCATAGTAATTGAACATAATTAGCATGTCATAAATTAGAGATGACGTTTTACACCGTGTCGTACCGTACTGTATATGTTATCCTTCCTACCGCGAAATTAATGCATAATGCTACTGGAACCCGTCATCATCAACCTCTTCTTCTTCTTCTTCTTCTTTTACTACAACCACCTCTTCTTCTTGGAATTGCTTTGTTTGTCACTGGTCCATGTTTTTTGTGTAATTTTATTCATAAAGTTAGCATTGTAAATTGCAAATAGGAGATATGGTTTTTACATAAATTTATTTTTATTACTAATTTGTCATATTAATTTATATATTTAAAATGTATAAAATTGAAAACAAATTCACATATACAATACATAAGAATGTCAACAGATTCAAATCCCATAATTATAATTCTTACTAATAGTAAAATTTCCAATTAGGCAAACAAATTTTAATTAAAAATCGTTAAAAAAATTCAACACCTACGTACGCTTTTTGGATCACATGAAATTAAAGCAAATGAAAACAGGAAAGAAATAAAAAAAAACGTTAGAATGTAATTAAGACAAATTAGTAACCGAATTAAACGTTAGCTGCTCATTTTATTTTTAATAAATATGTTTAGAACGACGCCTACAAATATCAATGTGCAAAGAAACCGGTGTTTAATTTATGAGCTACACCAGATTTTAAAGTACGATTCACAATTCTCGGGTACGTGATTCGATTCATAACCGTGCTAATTACCATAACATAATAACTAATCTCTGTATAATTAATAGATTATAACCGTTGTACGGTAGTGATGTATCATAGACTACCGGATTTATTAGCGAAAGAAAATACCACAGTTCTCGAAGAATTATGGATATGGTGTTCACTTTACAGATAGAAAGTTTTCTCAAACTATCAGTGTAAAACAAGTGATATATATTTTGTAAAACTTTAACCGTTTTACCAATCTAATGAATTATAGTTACAGCCTTTAGTCTGCCAAGAGAAAAAAAAATGTTATACTTAAACGTTTCTACTTATTGACATGAAGTTGACAACTTTTACTATTTATTATTATTTCATTTCAATTTAAAATGTATGTCTTGCAGTTTACTGGTACAGAAATTCGTCCTTGGTTAGATTAACACAAGGTTTCAAAATTTAAATATAACTGAAATAAGAAAGATTTGAACGATATAATATGTATACATTTACATATCTAGTTTCAACTAAATACACAAATCATACAAACTACACTTTTATACTGTTATTTATTACATATATACTCGTAATAGTTTCTTCAATACAGGTATGTCTGTATGTACAACTCGTATGTGAATGCTGCAACATTCTCATGAGTAGCAATATTTTCTTCTGGTAAAATACGTTATATGTTTTCACTTGATACATTGGAGAATAAATGTTTGTGTTTTGTTTCTAGGAAACTTGTAGAGACACGGTTTCGTGGTACAGAAACATATAATGGCAATCGCGGTAAAGGCGAACAATTGACTAGCGCGATCTCTATTACAATTGTATGTTAGGCCTCGTGTGTTAGTTATGCGTGGACACGTATGCGGGCGTACGGCCCGTGATACGGCGCGCGGGGGGTGAAGTGTACACCGGTTGACACTCTCTACCCATAATGCAACTGCACGTAGAGACGCCATTGTTGTACCACTTCCGGTATTCGTCAAGAATGTCCCACCTGTGCTTACAGGTATGTGACGTGGCTGCGACGTCGCTTTCTGCTTTAAAAGGTGCGACCATAGAGTTTGGACGAAAGTCAGATAAACGTGCGACAAATGTGTCGTCGAGGAGTGTGTATTGCCAACACTGTAACCATAGAACTCTTTAAATGGATACAAACAACCGCACAAACGCACATCAGTGTATTGTACAGGAACACTTGGTCACTACTTCTGATCATCCTGATGATACACTGTGTATGAATGCTGTACATACTTTTACGGCAAGCAAGCACCTTTCAACAATAGTACAAAATTGTTTTCGAATGATTAATAAATGTGTACATGATATCTGAGTAGACGAGACGAATGTTTAGTGTTCTATTACAATAACAATACTTTATTAGCTATTAATTTTAAAATTGAAAATATAATTTCTACATTTATATGTGAATTTCACCGAGTAATATTAAAATTCATTTGATAAATTTACATACACATCTTTTGCAACACAAGCTATTATTATTAATATAAGACAGTGGAAAATAAATTCAAAACCGTCAACTGACACGAGCTGCCGTGACTACGGCACAATCACGGCTGTTCTCTTCACAAAAACAAAAATAATAGATAGAAGTAATCAAATCCTTAAACAGAAAAGAACAAAAAATCGTCCATCCGTCCGTATATAACAAAAACGAAAATCGCAGAAAATATTTGTATGCAAAATAAGTGCAAGCGTTGGGTTGCACACGAAAGGACATATAGGAGCGTTCAGACTAACAAGCAAGTTCAGGAAACAGCCGCCAGGGGGATATCACTGCGCTGCAATCGCACCGATACAGTCATGTCGCAGTCGCAGATTACATTATGCGCGTGTATAATAGCAATAGTGGCGGAATGCATGACACTAAGTGGGGTACGGAGCTACGCTAAACTAAGTCTCATTTTCATGTACATAGTAGTAGTAGTGTATATATTCCCCTAGTATGTACGAGTATAGCTACCAACCAACAAAACAAAAAGAACCAAATATTCATCCAACAGTATGACTCGGAATTTTATATAATATCATCTACAGTACGTGCATGTGTGGTAGGTAGAAGTTGTATTCATTCCATCCGGAATCAAATTACCACAGATTGTACACGCTTCCGAATAGAAACATAAGGATATTACCTAATGCACCAGAATATACGTTTTTAATTACAGACCAGTTTTATATACATATGAAATATACGAACACGTATGTATCTGATATTGAATAATGTTGAAATGCAAAGATACGGATTAGTATCGTTAAATAGCTTACCTAAAACGTCGAATCGGAAGGCAGGAGCATTTATTATCGTTTAAACTTTGAATAAAAAATAAATTTACATTTTAATCAATAGTTCAGAAAGTAATTTAATTCTTCTTCAATCACAATATTCATTATTAAAATATATCTATGAATAATATAGACTGAATACACTGAATATATATTTGTGGAGATTTGTGCGTTCTAACAGTTTCTTTAAAACTGTATGTGTTATTAGCAGATTATGTTGGAAATAATAATAATTGTTAATAGTATAATAAAAATATATTTGACAATTGTAATTTAAATAAATTTCCATAAATGAGATTTACACCTCCGAAAGTTAATATAATTCTGAAAATTATTAAAATATCAGACATATAAATTGGATATGACATAATAATAATAATCAAATTAAAATCTGTGTCAAATACACACCCGTACACACACATACATATACCAACGAAATGTGTGAGGATTAATGAATGCGTATCACAACTGAAACAACTAATTAATAAAACAGAATTAACCATGGCAAGGTCAAAGAATCCAGAGATATAGTGAAATAGTTAATCCTAAATGATACCAAGGTCCAAATAATTATAAAAACTGGCAAACTACTGAAAGCTACACCGTCAAAATGATAATATAAAAATAAAATTGTAATAAATTTAACACATTTACCGAGTACTACAGTCAATTGCGGGCAAAAATCCTGTTTGATTTGCATAATATATAAAGAGTGGCGCCTTGTCAACCGTAGACGTTGCAATATTGGACAGTTACACAACAACGACAATCACAAATAAATATGTGTTAAATCTACCACGTTATAACGCAATCGAAATACTCAGGGACAAATAATTTTATCAATTTTAATTTGTAAATATTAACATTAGTGTACATTTTTACTGCATCTGTCTTCAGGATGAATGTGAAAAAATAATTTAATTAATATGAAAGATAACAAATATTCTCTGCATTTTCAGTAGTAAGAAATTTTATACCTAGATTTGTATGAAGATAAGAAGAAGAATGCACATATGCAGTTATGGATTCAGGGTATTTAAGTGCTACTAACCTGAGGCAAGATTCCGAATTAAAAGATGGCAACTGACTGCAACCAGACGGACAACAGACAAAATGTTGATAATTAACTTATTTATATGTTAATGCACCACTGCGGTCTTGAATTTAATTGAATATTTAAAGTAATTTATATCAACTACTAGTATCGAGTTGCGGACGAAACTGGTGTCACTTAAAAAACGGTTGATTATTATTCCTTATTAGTTAACTGTATTTATAGAAACAACAATTCTACGTGTAGATCATTCCCGTCGTCCACACATGTCTCACCTATACTGAGTTATTGTCTGTGCTTGAAGGTTACCTGTAAGTTACCCGGCTGTAACGTGTTAAAAGTTACACATGGAATTTACGTGCCTTGTAAGGCAATATGGCAAACTATTTGTTTTCAAATGTGTTTATTATAACTGCCGAGGCGAAATACTATTGACTGAACAGTATGTAAATTATAACATGACGTTAGTTCTAGTAATTCATAATGCACTTGTTCAATCTGTCTAGTAACTGTTGTCATTACATTGAAGTTATATTGTTTATAAGATATAGATTTACCAGTATTGTAGTGTTAATTTAGCTTTGAATAAAAAGTGGGACAAATATATTTATCAATCCTGCAAATAAGTATCTACATACATATATGTTGACGTACATGTTTGTCTCCTGAATATTTCTATATATACGTTTCACTCTATTCCCGCTGGAAACTGGAGCAACAACTCACATTTATTTAACGGGTCTTCTTTGAATTTGTTGTACTATGGTTTATAAAAGAAACATTCGACGGCGGAAGAGTGTTTCGCGCATAAAATTTGTGTATTTGAGAAAAACAACTGAACTTTCCGTTTGTTTCCCTTGTTAGTGTCACAGAGACACACGCACTGAACGCAACGAGTAGCTAAGTCAATCAGGAAATCCACAAACGAACCTGGTGGGATTACCATATTCATGACCTGGTGTGTCCCAAAGAAACGAACGCTAGCCACCGCAAACTCCTCTCTCACTCCCAGCTCGATCGGGTAAACGCGTAACGAACAAAATACATTCACCATGCTCCAGTTGAGTGTATTCAATAATATTTCTACCTGTAACGATGTAAAATTTAATGAACTTTTATACATATCATTATTATTCTCTGCACTTCAAGTCATCGACGGCTTCTGAAAACTTTCCGCGTCTCATCGTCAAGGTCAAATACCGCATTACCAAAATGCAAAGTATCGAATTGCGTATGCTAATGCAGTTTTAGGCACATACGGAAACGACACGTTGATATTATATCCGATGATGTAAAAACACGTGAAGCTCACCGATAATATCACTGCAGACCTCGATACTCATGGAATACTGATCAGATTGCATAGTATTTACATCAAATGCTAAAATAGCTTACATTATCTTCTGTAAATAATCTTCATATGTTTCAGTATTAAATATTCTATATCTAAAAAAACATATCATCACAGTAATTTCAATGTAAATTATATTATAATATAATTTCATGCAATATATGTAAAACCTAATCATATATGATTTCTCTAATCTTAAATTTATTAAAATAAAATTCAATCGTATATTATGACAGATAAAATATGTTTTACTAATAGCAATACAAATTTACTGTTAGTAATAAATTAATATATCTCGTTGAATGTATAATGAAATGTTATTATTATACATTTATTTTCGATACAATTATGTCGTTTATCGCATTTCCAACACTTAATTAATACAAATGACATATTCAAAATATTTCAAATAGTCGAAGAGAATTATTTGTAGCACATTCTTTGTTTTTAAAATGTGTTAATCTCATTCATGAGACAGAAGTTAGTTTGAATTGCAGATACATCTTATAGAAGAAACCGTGTCACATATATTATACCAATCGACTTAGTTGGCGGGTAATGTTTTATTGATAAGTTACCAAACGGTGGCAATTAAAATTTTATTTATACAAACATCTTCCTACAAATTTATTGCCTACAATCAAAAAATTTTATAAACCGTCACGGCGCAGAGAAAAAAAAAGGAATAAACCAACGAGCAGATCATTAAAGCCACACCAATAAACTGGCAATCGAATATCTAAATTTCATAGAAGTCTGGTTTTATTTTTCAATGAAACATCTACCGGGCGTTAAGGAAAACACACAAATCATAGCTCAATTATCCCGTATACAAATATAGACACACGAGCCTTGAATAAATTAACAAACTCGCATAATATATAACCAAGAGCACCGGTGCTGTGCACTGCACAGTAAAATACACTCAGTGTTTATAAATATGTCCGGCCCTGTAGGGGGTAATGCGAGCCAGGACCGTAGTCGTATGTATGTGCACACATATATAGCCAATCCCCTCTGTCCGGTGTTATTCATAAATGCAACAAATATTTCAGACTAAAAACATTAACTGCAAAAGATAAACATTTAACTGCACCCATATGACGGGGAAAAAACTGCAAATTTGTTTTCAGTACTACTGATCTTAAATATTATGTTATTTTACTTCTGTTTAAAATATCCTGAAACAATATATATATATATATATATATATATATATATATATATATATATATATATATACATATATATATATATATATATATATATATATATATATATATATATATATATATATACATATGTGTGTATATACTATGAATAAAATCGCACATTAATATAATTTAAGTAACCAGAAACGAAATAATGAAAATGTAATATTTAACATTATCGGTAAATGTAAAAGTGTTTTGAATCGAATGAATTTTTGATATAGAGATGGCAGATATATTCGTACGTCACCTGGAACACGGTTAATGCGCGGGTAAGTGCATCATTAGCACGTGTACATGTACGTATCGCAGGTTCGAAGCCCGACCACGGCCAGAGGGCACATGGGAAGGGATGAATGGAATGGAATATCTGTGTATGTATTAATTTGGGAGCCAACTCTCCGCACGCGGGTCTACTCATTTGAAATGCTAATCCCGCCAGAGCCGACCAGACAAATCATCACGAATCTCTATCTCTCTTACCAACTCGCAAAATTGAAAACTGAAATTCGTGTGGCGAATATTCATACAAATAATTACTTAACATCACAAATATAATAACATTATAGTTTATTTCAAACCCTTCATGAATAAAAAACAATCATTCCTCTTTTTCTTTAAGTTATTATGATTGATTTTATGCATAATTCATTTTTTTTGTATTTACAACAATATTGTATGTTTAGTAATATAATTTTCACATTTATATAAGTATATGAAATTCAATAAACAAATATCAAATGATTTTAAATATATAGATATTTTATTTTTAGTTTCAAATTATAATAAAATTTTAGGTAAATATATGAAATATGCATTAACGAAAAGAATTTCAACATAGTATTTGTTATTTAAAAATATTTTTAAATAACACTTACATGTTAAGTACATGATTTTTATTCTACAAAAAAATATGAAAAATTGAATGTTCATATTATAAAAGAATTACGCAAATTGTAATAAATATTTTATATCGTTTTTACTTACAATAATTTGTATATTTATCACTGAACTACATCAGTACTGCAGTAAATACAGACATGCTAATAAATGTAAATATATTTCACACAAACGTAAATTTACTGGCTACATTAATAACACATTAAAAAGTTGACGCATTTGCCTCATATAAACACTGAGTTGGTACTTGAACATCACGTACAGTATTTGTGTGGCCCGTTGGACAGGTTTGACAGCGGTTGCAACAACCTGCGAGCGATATGTGATGTTAGTTTTGTTTTGGTTTGGTTAAAGTTGAATATATAATTAAGATGGGGTGGCTGTGATCTCTCCGTGAAACCACTGCCGGCTTTGACTCCCTTGCTCGGCTGAACGAACAGAAAACAATAACAGAAGCGAGCAAGCCGCTACCAGATCAGTTGACCACATGTTTTATCGACAGTATTCTACACTTTATCATTATTATTTTTTTTTTGTATCGCTGCTGTAACTAATTTTGTTTCAACTCGATATTATTACAAGAACAAATTAACGGTTACAGCGGTATGTTGGGCCTGTATATTCGTATTCAATTGGAAATCCGACTGTGTCTAATAATTTAACAATTTGTTATTGCGCGAATGATGTTCAGGACTATACACAATATCGTATGGAAACAATGAACGCATTAATTTATTAATTACATCCAGAGCACTGTTGAATTGTCACATGTTCGGAATAAATGATGATATTGTATGAGGGTTGCGGTACTGTACGACGCATAGTAATGCCGCGCACGCGCGCGTACTCACTCCAGCGATTTAACGTTGTGCCGCACCGCAACGCGCGCGCGTCAGTGTAAACACAGCGATATGATTACATTTATAGAGAATAATAATTGTTAATATAGTTGAACTAATGGATTGCTTTGTACATGACGAATTTATTACCGAAACACTTTGGCTGAAAAATCAACTTCATACATCGATATTGTTGTAACGGGACAAAATAATAATTATAGCATAAATTATTATGCATTAATTTCAAAGTACTGGAATTAAATTGTATTCTGCAATGGATTCATGCATAATATCTATATAAACAGAGAGTTACTAATGATTTCCTTTTAAAATACATGGCATACATGATAATGATAATTTGTTATCTAGTATATTTGATATTGAATTGTGCTCTATTTAAATCATTTCTAATTTATTTAGGGTTTATTTGTTCAAATGTCATTTTAAGAGTAAACACAGTTTTCAGTAAATAAAATGTATACTGTTCTATTAAACATTTGCATGAGAATAGACGCAAACTACATAGATAAATTTGTTGTTCTTTGAAGGCATTTGGAAATTAGAACCGCGTCGTTATAAAGCAGTGAAATAAAAACAGCGGGCGACTCATTTTCACAAAAGTACCGAAACGTATAGGTACACGGACTGACTTTCTTTATAACCGGTAAAATTTATCATTGTTCCTCATCAGAAGAAGGAACTCGCTGGTACGGCCATCATCCCAACAGGTAAAGGTTGTAAAACCCGCGCGTGAAACAGTAACTCATCGTAAAATAAAACAAGGCCCATCAACGAAAAAGGAAAACAACAAATCCTCCTTATTCCTTATTTCTTTTATACATTTTTGTTTTATTTTGTTTTGTTGTTGTTGTTGTTCTGCTGGCCGACTCATTTTCGTGTATATTTTACGAGTTACAATTAACTATTAAACGAACTATAAAAGGTATAATTTCAGAAAATTACATCACAAGTTCCATATAAATAACACGTGAAATGCCCCGAACGTCACCATGGAAACATAATGGCTATATATGTCCGTTGCAGTGGAGCAGTCGTGTCAAGTACTGTATGCTCCTGGATAGAAGTGGCTCAGCATCTTCCATCGTGGTCTTCAACATTTGTCTGGTCCCCCGGTGACGTAACGTTACCAAACTAGCCTATTTCATATGCATGTTAATGTGATCATAAAAATGTAGTCCTGTGGATTTTATGGACTCGGTGTAACTTAAACTGAGCTTACGATAAGGAGTTCTCTCCTGAATGTACTTTGTTAAAGGAACCGCTCTCCATGATGTTGCCTTGGTACGCTATAAGACTCTTTAGTTGTCCTATACACACACACACACACACACACGAGCGCGCGTTCCTCAAATGACTTTTATATGCTTGTATTTTTTATTTAGTGTTTTGCAACGTGGAGGCGTTGTCATTTAGTAGTAACATTTAGATATATATTCTCACTACTGTTGCTGGAATAGATTGCACTAAATGCAAAACCCACCTACGAGCAATGTACCTCAGAATATCAAGTATTAAATAAGGCACACATGTATGACAATCATGTTTGGGATTATCGACAGCCACCGTACGATACTTTCCGGTATCAAGCGATGTCCAGCACGATAAGATGAGTCCCTCCCCCTTCGGCGTTCTGGGGGTCAAACGAACGCGTGCGCAGGTCACCATGTCAACATTGGACATTGCCCCAGGGGCCTTACACGTCTGGTAACTTGACATTACCACTGCATTCCACATATAAACCTGCACACATACCTATACATGTGGTCTATGATAAGAAACGTTAACATTTCTTGTACCTACTTAGTACCCTCTCATCAACACACCAGAATTACGAAAGAACTATGATAGGAAAAAGAGATTTTAGTTTATTCTTCAAAATTCAATATCTGTAAGCCATACATACAATTTCAAATAATAACTTATTTGATGATTGTACAAAAGTGGTGTTTTGAATTATCTTACCAGTTTCTTTTCAAAGAAATTACAGAATGTCCGATTGCAACAGAACTGAAAGAGCATATTCCTAAAATGGTAGTGAGTTTAGTCAAGAACGACATAGGGAGTGTACTTTATTTGTGTGAGACAATAAAAACGTCTCCGGTTGTTTGTTTATTACTACTGGGCTTGCTCATAACAACGACCGTTAAACATATTTACTTGTGTTCAACGGGTGAAGATAATATTTTGCGACTAATATTCTGTCATATCTGCGCGCGCGTACAGACATGGGCTTATTGATAATACGGCGTGAATACTTCAATAGTCATAATGAACAATAGTACAATAAATTTATACCACAAGTGAATTATAGTCCAGTTAAAAATATTTACATACATGTACATTAATTATTTTCTTCGGTGCGTTGTACCTTATGATAAGAAATATAATTACTTTGTATATGTAGACGAAAATTATAATTATTAGTGTATCAATAATATACTCGTATATGAAATAATCTTACTGCAATGTTTTTTTTTTTTTAGAGTTAGCTCCAAATATAGAAGAACAGTTAATTGGACAGAAAAGCGTGTACCTACATTCTACAACATTTAATTAACAAACTACTTGTCTAATATCAAATAACCAAAAACAGTAAGTGGAATGTGAATGGTATTCTAGCACCAATTACAATTAGTCAAATTCTCTGTAATATTTCAAAATTTTAATATTCCACGTTATGTTCAGATACTGTTAAATCAGGAAATCACAGCGGGATCGTTGCTTCTACGATAATTCCGAAAATGAATTTCGAGATATTTATAGTTTATTACAACGAATGCCTGTCATGTACGTATTGCTTCTTCAATTAATTGCTTTGTCATTTGTAATAGTAATAAATAGTCAACGTTATAGGCTACACGGGTTCCATCTACTTGTGCAATAATCATAAAATTTTATTTGCAAACATTTATTTATATTAATATTTTTAAAATATATTACATTTAGTTAAATTCTACAAGTCTATTGAAATTTGAGACAAAGTTAAAATAATCTGTGAGCTTATTTAATAAATATTTAAAAAAAAAAACAAGTAAAGTACAAGGTTATTCTTCTGGAAAACATTATTATTTATTCTATGATAACGTATAATTTCTCAAATGTGAAACAATTTGCAAGAAAGGTGTTAGTAGGGTACACGCCTTTTTTGTAAACACATAATATTTATTATTATCATCAATTCCGTTCCGATATAGAAAATGGTAGGGGTTAGGCCTACTGAAATAGACATCAGTGTTTAATGAAACTATTAAACAAACACAAGCGGATCAATTTGTTTTCTACGTAAAACATGTGACGCGACGCGCCACATCACGTATTTTACCGGCAACGTAGAATACCAATTTGTTATGTGTGTATAATTTTTAAAATTGTCCAATTTCCTTCCATTATCTGGTAGCGCTGCTCGGATAAACAGTTCATTTATTTAATAATCTAATACGTCCATCCATGCATACATAATGACATCGGTGGCCATCGGCTGATATTTACCTATACGTCAGGTATACTACTAGCAGTACAGTATATAGTATAAGCAGGGATGTCCGTCATACTAACCAGTGCACACAACATCAAATTATACTGTTCGTATATACATATATAGTCTACTCGATACCATTTATAATTGATTAAAAACATAAATTTCACAGAAACAACACTGTCGTTTGTGATGACGTCCGCAGGGTCGTTCAACCGTGACAACGTCGTAACCATCAGATGATTGGTTGTACATCACGATCACTGACGGAATTGTGTACACAAACACTGGCTCACACATCAAACCAAACGACATTACTAGGGATGAAATATACCAGAATTAAAAGACCATTACCTAGGTATATGTATATTCTACAGTAGCAGATCATTTTGTAAAATTTATTCGCAAATTATGTTATAAATCAGATACAAAATAGAATTATAGAACTAATGAGAACATATTTAATAAACATATGGTACTTGCATTAATACTTCGCAAGTTTAACATAAATTCTTAAACTTAAGTGTAAACGACTAATTCATTCATAATTCAAGTAAACTCATGAAAAAAAGTTACATTTTAACACAAGTTAATATAACGTAGCTTAATAACGGCCGGATAAAATTTATAGTCAAGTAACGGGACGTTAATTAAAACTGTATATTTTGGAAAAAACACGTGCGTTCCACAGAAACCACCCCTTCAGAGTTGGTTGGCGCCATTCTTCGTTGCTTTTAAATTAAAACGAAATAAATGCGCATCGTATGACCGGGTCGCCGTGGTGTCTCCAATACAAAAGAAACATTGGATTCAAGTGTGCTGTGACATGGCCTAGGGAATCGGTGTATAGTAATGTTTGGATACTTCATTTTCAATTGAACGCCAGCGACCAACAGACACCCCCGCATAACAGCAGACTATTGTGTGTGTCAATACTGAAACTTGACCGCAGAGGTCTGCGTGTCACATTAGTGATCTTATTTATTGCGTGTGACCATTTAGCGTCCCAGTAATTTATTGCAAAAGCGAGGGTGGATCTTGCCATGTATCTGTCCATGTCTGCATGTGTGTATGTTTGTTTTGTGGTCACAATATACTAGACACGTCAAAAGTGAATTATATATAATTATTAAGTGCTTGAGAACTATTTAACAGTTTCACTGCGCCATTTTATACTACTTACCGAAGAGTTTAAATATGTACTTCATTTACATCTACACACATATGCTTTAGTAGTTATGCAATGATCGAGTCTATTAAAACTAAATTGATTGTGCCGAAATTAATTAACGACTTTGAAATAAACAGTTTTAGTGAAATAAAAGTTTAATTAAAACACTGATTTGCATAGAGTTTAAAATTTTTACTTTCATGTTTTATTCGTTAGTAAAACAAGTTACTTGTTCACGAGCAATATTTAAATATCCAAAGTCTATTATAGACGTAAAAAAAAACTAAATTAAGTCAAGACTCTCTTTAAAGATAATTTAAAATAGCACACACGGCAAATTAGGAATTTTATCCGCAGTAAACGAAAAAAAAAACATTAGACCTATTTTTCTAGATCGAACGGCGTGTTTCACTTGGGGGGGTTTTCTATAGCTCCGCCAATGGACAAGACAAAGATAGAGAAATCTGGGTAGACGAACGTGGAAACGAGATAAAAAATGTCCAGTTGAAAAATTCCAAACACGTTCGTGTTATTTCTCCAACATGTTCGCACGTATCGAGTTACGACACGTTTTTCACTCGCAAGTCCGATGCAAACGGTTGAAAAGATTGTGAACGTGCGTCGACGATAATATCGGATTGCTCAACTTCCAGTAGCAATAGCTGTTAGCAAATAAAAATAGCCGCGCAGTTAAATAATTGCTGCAAACGTGAGCTAAACGCACGCTTTAGTGTAATGGCTGATTGGATATATAAATGCGTTCGACTAAGGCTAGGACAATTTTTAACTTTAGTCGAAGAAATCAATACTCACTAAGGTATATTGAGAAATTAGTGAAGATTTTACAAACAGTATACAAATTGTAAAACAACAATGTATAAATAAGATCTCAGTATCAAACGATTGTAACGGGAACTTTACAATTAGATTTGAACTATAAGCATTCATACTTCGTGTATGGAATGGACAGTTCAGACAATCGGAAATAACAGAATATGCTGTTACATATCCATGGACATTTATTGTCGTACGTTGAAAACAAACGGAACTATATTCTAGTATAACTAACCCAACATACAAAACCTTTCGTACCAAAACACAGAGAATGAAAACATGCCCACATACAATGGACCAACGGTCAAAATGTCACAGAGAAATTGTAACAAATCAGTAAATAAATCGAACGAACCTTGGAACAGTTCAACCCCAAGTTCCCGTTCAGGAGATGTCCGTTTGTACATATGTATGTACAAACACGGCCGTATGTGTGAGAGAGCAGAAACCCGTGTATCGAGATGCAGGACCAACGGTCATCTGGAGGTGAGGCTGTACCTCCATTGTCCATTTTCCCCTATTGATATGAAAGATGTGTAAAGGTTCCGTGTAGGTCAGTTACGATTTTAACAGAGTTCGTTATAAAACGGGATCAGTGTAGGTACTTATACTTAGTGAGGAACCGGCCTCAGAATAAGAAGTTGATCCAGATGGAATTGGTGAAGCGTTTCGAAATTAAAAATCAGTGTCATACAACTCTGTCTTTGGCTTTTATAGTTCAAAGAAAAATCAGTGGAAAATAAGAATATACTTAGTAAAGGGGAAGGCGTAATATGCAGAAGAAAAATTATAATGCAAGAAAATTTTCCAATGGTTCACCATGGAATGTAGTATTTTTCTATTAAAGCATCCATTTACTATAATTTTATACTGAAATATGCAGTAATCAAATGACGGAAGCACCTAATCAATTAAAGAACTTACGCAAATGAATCTGATTATAATTGATATGATTAAAATAATTTGCATATGAAATCGTTTCAAATAATACTTAATACAACATGCAATTATCAATATTAAGAAATAGAAATAAAAAGCGTAAGTTTGTTAGCGTAACGAATCTACCCATTATACAGTACAATAATATATGCAAATATAAATCACCAAATACATGTAATTATACTAAATGTGATTGCCCCTTATGTCTAATAAGAAGTGTGTCTTGCATAAATAAATCATTAACAATGTTAATTGCTAATACATAATTTTATTAAAGTTTAATTTAAGTCATAAAACCCTATCGATTACGTACAGGTACATTTGTACAAAAAAATATGATTTGGAATATTGCGAAACAAGCATTGTATTAAAATATTGACTTGCGAATATATTTAATTCATATTGACAATGTATCAAAATTTCCGCGAAAGGAATGATTCATTATGAATGTATATATGTAAGTATGCCTATTGTCAGCCAAGAAAACATCGGGTAAGTACAGAAGCACAATCGTTTATTACATATGTAATACATACCGGTATTATTTATGTATTTATGACGTATATACATTATTTATGACGTCAATAGCACTAATTAAGCACAAACAATACATGCGCGTATGTATCACGTAGCTTTACGGTTAATTCTGACTAACAAAAATTATTAACATCAACTCTCGTCATTTCTGCATTATTTATTAAATGTCTGCCCAATAAATAAAATAATATCCATTTAATTATTGTAGCGAAAAGATTTCATTTTTAGACCGATCATAAAATATAATTCGCTGCATAACTTATATGCACAATTGATACATAGATTTCGTTTACGGTAATCCATCAATAATGTTAATCTGCATTGCTGACATGACTTCTATACTCTAAATCTAAATAGTTTTCCACGATCATACACGAATACTGAACGCAGCTGAACACAAAATGTAAGTGGTGAGTGACAGGCGTGAAGTTGGCTGATTATCTTCTAATATCTGTCAACTGCTGTAACGCCCAAGACTACATGAAATCACTAACGGGATTTACACAATAATATCGATAACTACGAACGGTCATATTGTCAACCAATACGCGTTGTTTCCCTGCACACTGTACAATCATTTATCCAATTAAAGGCGTGTGACATATTGCTAACAGAGTTATCATAAAATTCAAAGAACAATTTTCAACCGAAATGATTTATCGTTTGTTTTTTTCTGTCGTTAATGTATTTGTACAGTAATCATATTTGTTTCGCTTCAAAAGAAAAAAACCAATCGGTATAAAGTGTAACAGTTTTCTGATATTGATGTCTTTATTATAAAAGAAACAAGTTAACAACATTTCATTAGAGATTATGAAGATATCTAGATTTTGAAGAAAAGCCGTAATGACAAATTATGAAATGCTAATAAGACAAAATTTCTTTCAAGAATTACCATCACTGAATCATTAATATAAGCACGTTGTATAAGAATGCCTTTTTGAAAAATGTTACGATTGACACTGACCTTGGTTTAAGTTGCCATCTATGATTAAGTAACCCTGCACTTAACTACGCATGCACATGTTACATGCAAATGCAACTTTCAATTAGAAAGAATAAAATTCCTTCCTATTCCCCAGCTTAGCCACATTCCCAAGGCCTCCTACTTCGGCTGTTGTCTAATATAAAAAAAGAAGTTGTCAACAATATTAATGACAAAATAATTTGTTATAACGGTTTCCGATGTTAAAACACTGGAAATACAAATACAAAAGGATTCCCCCATAGAAAGCACTTGGAGCATTGCTGAGTCTGCTATTATCAGTTCTTCCCTTTTTCTAGGCCCTACCACGGAACAATGTCTGAGCCCTTTCACTTTCAACGCACTAAAACTTGCCCTCTGTGTACCACGATGTGATGGCAATGTCTGTCAGTCGACAACAAGTAAAAGATGCCAGATGTAATACTGATTACTTATCTCATTATTACAAATTGATTTCTAAAGCCGCTATTCAATGGTATTTTAAAGCGAATAAAAAAAGTACAAACCCGTAATTTAATAGTTTTCAACTATCTTATAAAATCTACAATCAATTGAACAGCCAGAAAGGTTAAAATCTCTTACGAAATGGAAGTTAAGATACGATTTCACACAACACAGGGGATTTTAGGTAGAAATAGTCAAATCATTCAACAATATCAATAAGATATATTGTATATTTCTACTTATAATTGGACAAATATTGTCCGGAAATATAAAAATAAGTTAACGTATTTGCTGTACAACTTGTTCATTTTTTATTCTACATAGTAGACAGAAATGAAAGAGTCCAATATCAAAAATCTCAGACACATCTGTCTGGTAAAGAATCTTCCGTATCAGAAGACAAGCACACGTATACGTGCATTTCAAAAGTGGTACGACGGGGTGCACATTTAGGTAGTTGGACAGGGTATGTGAGGGGGTAGGGTAGTGTGTACATCGAAGGGGAAAGAGAGAATGACGTGAGATGCTGCTGCATCAGTTGGTAGATCTCATCCATCTTATTCTTGTGTTTGTGTAGTGGACCACACGGCCATTGTGGCACCGGCCGGTCCCTGAACATCACACACATATACACATGGGGTTCCATACGGATGGCTCTGTGTGTGTGTGGATACAAGCCTTCACTGCACCCAGAGTTACACCGTCACCTAAATATCTCCCCGAGTCTGCACTGAAGGGTAGAGGCGCAGTCTTGACTACCACTAGTTTAAGTTTCCACTATACACTATAGTTTCATAATAGTTTTAGTATTATCCGTTAGCATCATAATACAATAATGCTACCGGAATTGTCATATTTCGTTAATATTTAATAACCTACATTTTAATATAAGATAAATGAAACTGCTCAACCAGTTGAAAGGTATCTGATTATCATACAGAAAATTCATTTAATTGAACTGTAGTTTTAACATTAAACAAAAAATGTACACTCCCTGTAAAGATGTGGGTAATGCCGCATCTGCAAGAACACTTCTAGTCAACCCACAAACGTCTGACAAAGCATTGTTGCGACACGATAGATTATTCGTTTTGAAATGTCACTGGCTGGCTGGATGGAGCATCCGTGAGCTTCGGATGGATTTCGTATCGTTGTCACCGGGCCGGCGAACTCTTGAAAACAGAACAAAAGAGAAACGGATTGAACCCACGTTTGATTGTGCGATGAGGTCTCTGCGTGACATACGACAGATTCAGATTCCAATTCTATTTCATACTGTCTACGTACATTACTCAAGTACTTAACGTCAGCATTTACTATTCAAACTTTGTTCAAAACATAGACAAGAATGCATTTGTACAATTGCTTCTGGTGTTTTTAACGAATTTTCAACGGTATTGCAGTGCGGTACCATTTACGTTTCGATTTCTCTACAAGAATCCGCCATAAACATGAGATTTATTTTCACAAGATATGTTATTTTTTACATGCATCTATAAAAAAGCATGGGAAATTTCATTTTGTTTCCAAATTTCTCTAAAATGTTTCAAACCACAAAAACAAAACTATTAGCAAACTACTTACAAAATTTTTATTGGAAAAATGTCAATTTTCTTATATAGGAAGAACATTGACAACGATTTTGGTTATACACCTATAATAAATCAAAATTTAATTCCAGCAGCAAATACAGGCTGTCACTTTACCACACATGGTATACTAGTACGTATGATTCATATAAGTTCTAGCCAATATTGGGTTGAAAAAGGGCAATATATACCACCACATATGGTCATGTTTCCATAAAATTTACTCCCAAATGTTGGAAGGCCGTAATCTACCGGATTCAGTTAAGCCCAAATTGAATCTTGTAATAATCTCCGTACAAATATTTTAGGCACAACCAATTTCAGTTCCATTGTAGTCGGACCGCGAGATCTGTGCCTGTCCGTCCAGCCATTCGGTTCAACAGTGTTCCGGCCGTGAACAAGATGAGCTAGTTTCATTTACATATTTATTTAGGCACTAGTCGGTCGAGTCATCCGCGGAATTATGTTTTATCTTCCCCGGCTACTGTGATTCCATTCAGTGTATTCATCAATAGCATTGCGTTGTGTTTGTGCAAGATAATCAACGTTGGTCTTCTGACAATAGTTACGTTTCCTTTGTTACTGTTTGTATAAGTTGGTGACCATTGCGAAAATATATGTTACATACTCGTATGTATATGTTCGTAATTGTAGAATTAAATATAAATATAGAACCGCCTCTGAATTCGTTAGCGTTGGAAGTTGATGCTGGCAGACACGAGTACATCGTACAGTAACATCTATACGAATTCACGTACAGCGGTACACACATGTGTGCCGTATGTGTGACCTGAGGTCTAGCCAAGGGCGAAGGGCCGGTTAGAACAAAAGGTAGATCCCTTTTTGTATCGGGGCCCGGTACCGTCGGTCCACTGATCCGCTGTGACTGCGAACCACAAAGCAATCGGGCCTTCAGTGTCGCCCTTGGTCCATTCAGTGTTCCTCACACACCGTCCGTCCGTCCGTCTATATGCCCGAATGCTACATTCAGCCATCGTCGCACAAACACACACATACACACACACACACACTCACTGCACGCCCGGGACAAATGCGCTTTCCAATGTGCACGACGTAACTATATGTTTCTATGCTGAATGCTTGTTTATGTTTCTGTGACTGTACCGTCGCTTGTTTTTTGATGTTCTCGAAATACAACAGTAATACAGGACCACACGTGTGCAGTATTACACGGTACTCGATGCTGAAATGTTTTTGTTTTCATTATTCGATAGTTTGTAGATAATTGCGTACATAATGTTTATCTTATTGTTAGAGGAAGTTTGAGATTTCACTAAAATTTCTCTCTTATTTTGTTAGATTTCCTACTGCCTGTAAAATAATATAATGTCATATTTAGCGTGTAAAAATGTGTAATGTACATGTATGTCTGTTTATGTATAACACATGACGTATGTCAGCATGCGTGGCAGTAGGGCTGATGTGCTTTCACAGGAAAGTCCGTGTCACATGATGGATCACTGTTGCGGTTTAAATATCCAAATACTCCCGCCGCATTCGAATAAATTCAAAACGAGTGAACTGCACAAAATTCGTACATTATTCACATTCACCAAGCGTATAAGAATTTGACGGAAATGTACTTATTTGGTAATGCATTATGCAATTTTGCATTATGAAATAAATTGTAATACTTCTTAGATAAGCTCTTCAACTAAATGTACTTATTTATATTTCTTTGTAATGTTTAAAATAAAGGCAAAGCCAAGATTAACACCGTGAGATATTTTCAACATACCATCAGCAAATCAACAAATCTCCCCCTTTCGATTCTAGTCACAAAGGTTAAGAACTAAATAGACTCAATTACTCGACTCCAAAGATCTTTAAACCCAAATATTTTCATCGGATTAACATGAAACAGACGAAAGGCTCTGGATGCGAGAGCGTACTGTATATGGGTCGGCTAATGAACCGAGCCGCTAACAAGACCCACCGAGTATATAATCCATAGCGATGAAGAAGAACAACCGAAGATGGGATTCAGACACTTGGATGCACCGCTTCACAGAGAGGTGAAATAGACCTCGCTTCGAGCCGTAGGGGGTCGATCCTAAACTCTCGATTTTAGTGTCGAAACCGAACGTTACTTTTGACCCAATAACCCATAAAGGTAACTTCAGGTATATTGGAGTTTATGAGAGACTGGGAGACTGGATGCACACGGTATTTTCAAACCGGGTTTTCCTAATTACAACCAGAAATATCTTCTTCGATATATCACTTCTGCGAAAACTAATACATTTCATTTGAAATAGTAATCACCTTTTTGTTTGTAATACTTCAATGCAGGTTACAGGTTTACATGTTGAATTCCTACAGAAAATCTAATGCTACTTGTATTGAATATAGTAAAACAAGAATGTAGGTTATCTTGTACCGATTGATGTACACGTAATATCTATTTACTTCAAGTTTACTGTCAGAATAACCCGGTATGTTCTTAAAATCAAACGACAGTCCGGACGAGACACCAAGATGCGTTTGAGTAGTGTGACAGATTTACGAGTGAAAATATCGGGAATTTCTAAACGAAATTGAAGATACACGCACCCACATACACTTACGTATATTCAAGTTAGTCAGCCGGTTATCTACATTTACAAAGGTTAAAGTCGTTGTCACATTAGCAGGTGGATATCGGTTTGTTTGTGTGTAATCGACCAGTGGAACAACACGTGATATATGCACGGCTGACTACAGTCTTATGTTCAGAGATATGTCGCGTGAAATTCCAGCTACAACTTTTCATTTTAGTATTTTTTGTTTTAAGATTTCAAATAAGCGCTAGATATCTGTTTGACCCGAGGTCTTGTAGTCTATTAGTTAGCTGCGTTTGTTTCTTCTCGGTGATATAAAGTTGTACAAATCGAAAATCTGAAACAACCACATGAAAAAGGTTGTTGTCATCAACCAAATATGTCATGTCTTAGAAAACAACAGTTTTCATCTAGGATTACATGTTATATTTTATATAAATGTAATTAAATCATTATCACTTGCTGTACATATTCATTAATTAAACTTGAATATAATATATTACTATGAAAACGTGAATGTAGAAATGTAGATTTTTTTGTTGTGTGCAAATGATTAATAATGTAGCATAAATGATTAGCAAGTACATATTTTAACATTCTAGCATAATTAAAAATAACTATGAATCATATCAACCTCGTTTTACCACGACAGTATAGATATATTTTTTCTTCTAAGAAGGAAAACATAAATCACGATTTCCTTTTTTTGCAATTCAATCTTTACGGATTGTATAAACTTTCGTTCAAAAATTCTATTGATCTACAGGTCACAAGGTCAAAGAAAGTGTGATCTAAACATAGGCAATTTTTATAACTTACTGACGAAAACCAATAAAAGTCCTAACGCCATGTCAACGATAACAGCCAGGCAGATGCTGCCTGGAGATAAATTAGCGAAGCCAAATTACAACATAAAGTATTTCGTAAATGTATTTTCTAACCGTCAGCTGCGTTACTTTGTACAGAGAAGTTTACAAAAATTACACGGAACTCTGGTGACAAAAACAGTGCTCCCTCCACGTAAGGGGGGCCGCCCGCTAAAAGGTACTAAAATATTGTGAAAACCCACAGAAATATCGAATTACCAGTCGATGACATTGTTACTCTATTATAATAATATTGTAAACTTGATAATGGAACGTGTCGACAGTTGGTAACATTCACACACAATAATCTGGATTTTTAACTATGTATTTTAATATAAAAACACGCAATACTTAATATAAAATATAACTAATGTATTAAAAATATACAGCACATTTTTCAATATTTTCAGTTTAAAGTACCTGTTTTATTTGTTCCGAAGTACGTACTTAAAAACCAGCATAAACTATTTAACTCAAAACTAAAGTTATTTCTTTTTAACCACAAAAATGTCCCATTAGCAAAGCATCTCACATTTTAATAGTAAAAAGTCTGACAGACACACGTACAGACACAATTTGATACGATGTTTAAAGTTTCGTTGTTTTTTTTTTCGTATTTTTTTCCTAAAAAAAAAGCACAGAGACAGAATCAGTTCTATTGTCACAACCCTTGTACCACGATGAGTTTACAGTGCCTATTGTGTTGGTCCGTGTATGCAACATACAGGGAACGTGCACCTTTCTCACACCAGCGGAACTGCAATGTTACTCAGGTAAACACGGCAAAAGGACTGTTGGTCTGTGACGTTTATCTATATATAAAAAAGCGTATTGTCAGATTTAGAAAAAAATGCGATTTCGACGGCGAGTATAACTAACGACAAGGGAGCCGTTCGCAGCACGCACTCATTTTTTATTTATTTTTTCGAAAATATCTTTAGAAATTTAAAGGAAATCAGACCTCACATACTCACAAAGTAACAAAACAAATAAACATTATAGAGAAAATAAATAAAATATATTAGTTCATATTGCGATTAATACAAATTATCTAAAACAATTTTTCACAGCACAAATTCATTATTATTGTTATTAAAACACTTTTATTAATATTTTAAAATGTTTCTTGTTTGTGTATTTAATGAAAAACCAACAATTTTGAAATTCGTTATACATTTTAATAATATAATATTGTTATTTTAAAACGGCTAGTTTGAATATAAATACTAAACAAAATATATAGTATATACAATAAAATACAATATAAATAATGATTTCGTTTCAAATTGCTGAAATAATTTATTTGTACATAATTTAATAAATTTCAAAAGTGTATAGGTATGTAGTTTCATAGGTATTTATTTTCCAATGTTGCATATACGATTACATATCCATGAACTTAATACATTGTAAAACCTCTTAATTCAACCAGAGGCAAACAAGCATATGGGAAAAATGTTTAGAATTCCGGGGACGCGTCGTGCAAACAGGAAAACGCATTCAGAACCGAATCGCAGTTATAATAACCACGCGTTCGCACCTCGTCGGGAGTGCGACCATTTGCATTCCGTACGAAAACTACCGACATGCAACAACTAACAACGAACAAGCAGAGAGGAAAAGAAAAAAAAATCCAATGAACGAAGCAGAATGTAACAGAGACCGGTGTGAAGGCGCGTGCTATGTAAAAGTGTAGTCGCCACACATAACAGTCACTTTGGTGCATTCCGTGAAAAGCAGAAATTTGAATTTGAATAGCGCTTAAATGGGCGGTAAACCAGGCGCACCAGTCTCTCTCAATTGTATATGTGTGCACGCGTGCAATTCAATACGGATTCTTTACGTCCTCACATATTGTGAATATTCAAAAGAAACCAAAAACAGAAATAGCACATTCATTGTATTGCTTTCCAATGAATGACACGTGTACACATACATTTACACTTTTCTAATAATTGAGTCATACATGGTGTGATTAATGATAGGTAGTCATATTCGCTGACATCCGAAATGTAATATTGACTACTTCTTGTTATTTTTTAAATTTTATTTCCACGGAATAATAATCTGAAGGATACTACGTACTATTATATCATATGCTGATATTTGTAAGAAGAAGTATGGCGAATGACAGATAACGAAACACCTTACACTGCAGAGTGCTTCTTCATACATGCCTCACACATCTCTGGCGGGGGCAAAACACTTGTGCATTATATTTACATTTGTGGACGGCGAGCGATGGTTTAAAATGCGGGTCCCAAATACCTAGAAATAATTTATTCGGAACCCAAAGAGTGCCGAAAGCGTGCACGATTACACAAATGGATGGATGTCGCGTGCCCTTCCACAAGTGAACACCAAGTGAGACAGAGAGATAGGTGATCACGGCACACCGCGATCATTTCCATAATTTTATAGGGCCCTACCGCGTGTGCCGTAGTACGAGAGAACTTAAAGCACAATAGCGCATTAGTATTCCACATTTTTTTATATATAAAACGAACCAAAATTACCTGAAAGTCAGATTCTCGCTAGCGAAGGACAAAACATATACCTGCAAACTAACAGAACCCCATCATTTTTGTGAATTTCGTGCGGTTATTTTTATTAGAGAAATTGTAGAAAATATCAGGGGTCCTCTGTCTATGCGGTTACCGTATGTTCGCACCCTAGGACCAATCTTTTTATTTTTTATTTGCCATAATTTCGTTCAAATTATGTTTTTATAGCTGTAACCACATCTTTAATATATTTAAATACAGTATTTATATAGAATTTTCTATGTTAGTATATAGGATTTTTTTTGAGGGGGTTATCAAAGAATAATTTTCATATTTTACTGTGAATTTATTCTGTGCAAATAACACTGTATGTTACGATAAAAGTTTGTTACGGAAACAAAACGAAAGAAAAATAAATATATCCCCTGAAATATGAACTAGTCATTTTGATGCAAAACCGGAAAAGACAACGAATACTGATTTTAATCATGAAATACATTTTGATTCAGTACATCAACAACTAGCAAACTTATAGTATATAATTACTAGGTGTAGAATAACACTACCATCTCGTATTTCGCCAATTTCAATTAAAAATCACTTTTTATTTCTGTTCGATTGTAAACAGATACAAGTATGTTAGAAACAATTTTGCTACAACGGGTGAGTGATGCTTTTTTATTGAAAAGAAAAAAAAAAACACATCACATGGTTGTTTAGTTCCCCTTTGAAAACTTTATAAATGAAGTTCAATTATGTTTGAATCTATAGATCAGTAAATCCAAACAGAGATAGTGATCGAGTTTGCGAGAGCACATTGTATTTAGTTTAATAGAAAATAGATCAAAAGTGCTGCCATGGTGTAGAGGTGGCTTCAGCCGATGATTAATCCGCACAGATAACCTCTAACATCTGTTGTGTGTGCACTTTGTGCTCTTGTCGCTTCAATCCACCATTCAACTCATGCACGATCTCCATAAATGAAAAACATCACTTTAATTGTTTCATGAAATTTTTACAGAAATGTATACTTTAAATTGAAATCCACAAGGAATATTCAGGGTAGCTTCAGTAATATGAATTTAATATTTAGTATTAGATATATATTATAAATTTACGAACATTTCAAACTCCGTCGTCAATTCAATGAAGACCAATAAAACAGTAGTGACACACACACATACGAACACGTTGCCGCTAAAGTTTATGTGACGAGTGAAGAAAAACAAAACGAAAAGAATGTTTGTTTTCGTGCTGGACGATGTACAGCATGTATACAACAAGCGCATCTCTGCGCCGTGCCATAGAAAAATGGTGTTCAGCTGAAATATTAAATAATCGCATAAGCTGTAGTAAGGCACACGGACTCCCGCCAGGTGCGATGACAAACGACTGCGCTGTAACTACAGTGACACCGGTAAGCAAAATAAGAAGCCATCACCGATGTCCGGTGCACGAATGTTTGCACAATATTCACTCATCACGAACAAAGCTAATATGCTACTAAATACCATGCTAATTTTATTAATTCTCTACAGTACATTAAACAAATACCTTGACTATAAATTTAAGATGACAATTAACATGCAAAACTATAATTCCAATGTAGAAAGATATAATTTAAAGGAAAATAATTCTTATTTAATATAAAACTATTTTTTTAAATTCGTTTTTAAGCCGGCCCTGGCAAACAATAGTAACCGGTGGCAGTAAGATAAAGTACACACGCCTACACCTACAGTAGACACTAACAAATCATACATTTAACAGAGTCATCTAAAATAATGTTGAACATATGAAATATCACCTGACACGATCTCTGAACGGATAAAACATAAAAAAAAAAACAATTATTCTTTTACTGCTCTCAAACACTCATTCTCAAAACATGTAATACCGAATCGGATTAATTTTCTGTTTTTGCCTACACGAATAGCATCGGTAACATTTTGATAATCCCTGGGTTAATAATATCAATATACTCAACTGGTGTGATTGATTAATAGGAGATAAATTAGACACCTCAGATGATAGTTAATTATTTGTAAGTAACATATGCTCAAACTGTGTTGAGTGGGCAGAACCAGTCATAGAAACTTCACACACTCAGATGAGCTACAGAAAATCATAAAGCGCGGTGTTCATTGACAAAAACAAACCGAATCAATTCAAATATTTACCAACAATCGTCGTTAAGATACTAGAAGAACGATTTTACACACTTGATGTGCTGTTCACAAATGGGTATATAATTTTCTGTTCCTGTTTTCTGATTATTTTGTCATTAAAAATTTAATGGGCAAGAAATAAAACTATAATCTTCATCACTGGGAAATCAATTGTCGTATGTTAGTGTGTTAACTCTTACAAGCTTAGTGGTACACGTTATGTACCACCTTTTTTGAACCCGGCACTGCACAATGGTATGTGCAATGTACCATTTAATAAACCTCTCTCCATTGCTGCACGAACGCTCAAATTATGTACCACTTCATATAATATAATACATATGACTCATATATACTCAGCTACAAGTTTATTCCTGTTCAAATACATTTAGTTTCTAATGTTTCTGACAGTTAGTTGTCTTTGGCGCACCGATTTGTACGTATAAAGGAAAACTCTATATATTTTTATTAAATTCTAATAAAAAATAGTTGTGTTGCGTTAAAATAACTTCAGTGATTGTGGTAAGTAGTTGAGATTATATTTAACTCGAAAATTAATTTTACTCGGATGTATTTGGGCATTATTTGGTGGTACATTAAAAGTACCAGTGGAAATATGGCAAAAAAAATTTGGAAAATTAAATAATTTTATAATTAATTTTAGCTTACTGTTAGTAAACATGGATCGAATGAAGTTGGAAGAGTTACCCTTTAATTTAGTAGATATGACAATAGAGGAGTTTTACGCTGAATACGAATCTCTTCCAACTGATCAAGAATCAGTAATTGATGAATTGGATCCGAATGACAACCTAGAAATGGAAGATGAAGTTGGTGAGCAATTAGAGGATTTTATAGGAAATATTGAGTGCGATTCTGATTCGTCAGATCCCGAAAGCAATATTCCTCTCAGCCAGTTACGCATAAGAAATAATTTTCAAGAAGCACAGACAGTACCTATATGGAAGACTAATTGTATGGGCCAAGATATTGGCGACTTTACAGATTCTGCTGGAGTAGCAGATATTGTTAACCAGGTTATCAACCCTACGCCTTATAAAATCTTTAGTTTATTAATAACAAATGAAATGATAGAAAATATAGTTTTTCAAACAAACCTTTATGCTGCTCAGATGCAATTAAAAACAAATAAAAGATTCAAGCCAACGGACCTAACTGAAATTAATACTTTTTTGGGAATAAATTTTCTAATGGGAATAAAACCTTTGCCCAGCTACAGGGACTATTGGAGCTCAAGTCCTGACCTGAATGATAGTTATATTAGTCAATTTATGCCTGTGAATAGATTTAGTTGGCTCCTAAATCACATACATCTAAATGACAATTCACTTCAACCTGAAAGAAATGCACCACAGTTTGATAAATTATATAAATTGCGACCATTCCTAAATGAATTATCAAAAAATTGTCTAAAATGTTTGAAACCAGCTCAGTTTCTGGCTATCGATGAATCAATGATTAGATTCAAAGGTAGGTGCTCCTTGAAACAATACATGCCGAAGAAACCAATTAAAAGAGGCTACAAAATTTGGTCTTTAGCAGATGAAACAGGTTATCTGTATAAATATGAGATATATACTGGTAAGAAAGGTGAAACTGTAGAAAAAGATTTAGGAGGAAGAGTAGTGAAAACGTTAATGGAAGGTTTAGAAGGAAAAAAACATCGTTTATTTTTTGATAATTATTTTACATCGTACCAACTACTAGTAGAATTGAAAAATAGAGATATTTACGCTTGTGGTACAATAAATACATCAAGAAGAAACATTCCACAAATGAAAAGTGACAAGTTAATGAAACATGGTGAGATAGATTGGAAAATAAGCGATGCGGGAATTTCAATAAAAAATAACTAATTAATTAAAAACTTCTCATTTCAGGACTAGTGGTACATAAGTTGTACCACCTCACCAGGAGTTCCAGGACCCAGCGAGGAAGGGGAAATATGTTAATTTATCATTTATATGTATCATTTTTCAAACATATTAAAAAAAATTAAGAAAAACTTGACTTTTTATTTTCTGTGCAACCTGGGTAAAAAAAAGAGAAGTTTGCCTGTGCCTGTAAGAGTTAAAGGACTGTGGACCTCCCACGGTAATGGCTGAAATACTGACCGTGCGTTGCAATGTTGCAATACGCGTCTACCCGTCAGAGATATCACGATGAACAGAAAGAAATAAATAATTCGCAACAAAACAGAGCAGTGTAATACTGTCAATTATTATTTCATACACGCTTACGTGTAAGTAAAGGTTTACATTTGAGGAATGTAAACACTCTTTATGTCAAACGACTGATCGTAAGTTTGCACATCGCTTGACAATCTCAGATTTGCCGGTTAAAAAAAAGACGCGATAAACATAAACGTGAAAATTAACGATGATAGAACACAATAAACATATTTTAAGTGGTTACACGATCACCGGGCGTGCACACGAGTTAGGTTAGGTTAGCTTCTTCATTACGCGAGTGCGTTGCTATCACGCATTGCAATCTGAGTGGTGGCTAACGCACGTACACATACGCACACACACACATACCGACAATTAGCATAACAGGGTTCACGTCTTTTACGTTCAGGATAATTTCGCAATCAATTTTCAATAATGGTGTCTCCCGTTGGCCGAAACACCTCGGTACTTGGTATGTGTCCATGTAGTGTGGTGACGTGTTTTATTACAGATATGAGAGAGCTTACTGCCACGGCGTGCGGACATCCAGCCATGTTCACCACTATGATAATGGACCACGGTGTCGCTATGAATATTATTTGATCAATGGCACCCCAGATATTTACATGCGCTTCAAAATCCACAGAATTCGTTAATATTATATCCAACAGAAGCATGGAAATACTCGTTTTATACTTTCGAATTTAAATTACACTTATAGCAATATGTATTTAAATTCTATAATTAAATGTAAGAAAATATTTAATTTATAGTGAGAATATATTGAACAAATATACGCATAATTTGCAATGTAATGGAATTCCAGTATCGGTGAAATACTCGTAGTGATATGGACGGTATTGTTCCGATATTGAATTCCATACACAGTATATATATTTTAGCAAAACTATTACAAACGCCAGGTCCGATCCACAAATCAACTTTTGTACAAATTCAACATACACTCCCAATCAGCGAGACCTGCAGGATTGCAACACAATAAACATTTCTCACCGTTGGTATAACATACGCGACCAACGAATTTTACTGCACTGGATCACATATTCACAAAGTACCATAAATATGAACACTGCGATATTGAATTATTTGTACGAATAATTGAAACATTTTCCGTGTTTACGTTACTTGAAAATAAGTGCAGATATTTCGAATGTGATTGTAAAATAACCTTGCTAAAAGCTCATAACACAAACCATAGAATACAACCTATAAAGTCTTCAAGTATATAAACATATAAAAAACACCATACTACTCCTTTGACATTTACAATTTACGATTAGTAATTATAAACTAAAGTATTTCAATTATGTACATCGCATAAATTTAACTGCGGAATTTTTGAGATAAAAATCATGTTCGCCTATAATTTTTCTATAAATTCAGTTTATTATCTTTCCATTTAAAACCAAACCAAAAAAATCTATTAATATTATTTATATGATCTTTTACACTAAGTAAATGTTGAAAATAGTTTAATGTGATTATAGTCTTCGGTTATCTACAAATGTTACAAAATAATAGAACAAGTTTATTCTGTAACAAAGTCGGACACGGAATCATTAGGAACAGAAGCAGATATATATTCAAATGGAGCTATGATGCAATCATTCCATAGCATAAAGATCTATGTCCGTTTACACGCAGGAACGGAGAGCGACTACCTAGGAGGCAGCAGACAGATTTGTACACGAAGTTGGCCGTGAGCAAAAGGGCTCGGCTCTCTCTGGCCTGTATGTGTGTATGGCTGGTTCACCAGTGCCGCAGCACACACAGCCGATATACACAAAACACGGTGTGGAGAGCAGAACGGAGCACAGCGCAGATAAATTATACAACATGCACAAGGCCCGCACAGTTACAAGTTTATTAAGGAGTACCAACGTCGACAGGCGACCAACCGCAATAAATAAAATATCCCAATTCCGATGCTGATTTACGGAGATGTCGGTCGCAGTCGGTCGTCGCGCAAAATGCGCGTGGGACGCGACGCGAACACACCAAACCAAACTCGCGATTCACGACCGCCCTTTGAGGGGAATGAAAGGGTTATTTATAATGTCCGAACATGGAACTGGACCAAACTGTTAACTCAACATTCAGTAACATTCAGCGTTAAATGTGCGCCAATTGATAGAAGCGTGTCTTCTATAATTCGTTAGGAACTGAGCGACGAGTAGAGATGAAACTGGACCACAACTGCAACTGCTAACGCATAGAAACTAGTGAACACGGACGGACAAACAAGGCAGTGAGTGAGTGAGTACAAAACTTTGTTGATTCAGTTAACACCGTTCGAACAAGAGAGGCAAATAACTCTTTTTACCGGGTGCATTCATGCATGCCGAATTCAGTGTGGCGCGCTAATTCGCTGCTAAACATGAACGCACCCCTTTTCGGTGGCACGCAATGAGCTATGAACCCGTCACACAGTAACAACCTCCCTTCCATTCTGCCATAACGAACACCCACTAGGCGATCGCAGTGCACGATGTTACAATAGCGGCTATTGTAAGGGTAATATGTCAACAACATTTGACTGCCAGAGAGAGATATGGTTAATAAGTTAAGTGTTGTTGTTGATGTTGGTTGTTATTGGCGTTGAACAGGCGCACACGTGATTCCTTTGTCTGTCAACTAGAGTGAAAGTGTTATATTTCACAGGACCAGAAGTGTTATGAATCTTTAGTTATTAATATATCAAATATAGTATTTAATTATCAGTGTAGAAATAAATAGTGAACTTCGTTACCGGGAGTAATAGAACTATTTCTACGAATTATTATTTTCTCTGTAGATACAGGTAATTATTTTCACTTTTAGAACTACACTGCATAATGAAATAATTTAATAGTTCATGCAGAAGTTGACCGGCAACTTGTACAACTTCCATCGGCTGGTTTATTTCACGCCAACATATGTTACGTATTACATAAATGCCTGCATGTAATTTCCGAACGATATTGTTTGAGTACTGCCTGACACTTAGAGGTACAGTGAGAGAAGATCATCTAGGGATTGTGGTGATGGTGGGAGCAGAGCACAGAAGACAATAATAAAGCAAGTAGCCATTGTGCTAACAGCTGATCATGCGTGAACGGTCGTAAAGTAACATAACATATGTGAAATCCACGGAACGGTTTGTGAGCGAGCAGAGTCCGCAGGGCAATAACATTAACTCGGTGCATTTAACGCACCATTTAACGAGTTGCCAACTAATACTGAATTTCATGAATGCCAATAAAAACTTAATTTTACACCGGCGAGTATATATCTAGCCATAAACACATACGCATCGCTTACCATCCACGACGCGACGGATTTCCAACAACAACGACAACTACAACGACGACGGCCCAACACGCATGAACCTCGACGACGGATATGTCCCGCCCACGGCCTGGATACAGACGTTTATGTACTCGTTTTAAACACTCACAAAGTTTATACTTAATAATATGTACACACTCAAATAGATATTCATCAAAAACACATACGGTAAAAGCAAATTATTATTTAATATAATCTCTAGCTAATATTGTCCATTGTCTTAGAAGTAGAAGTAATAACAGGAATAAGAATCTAATTGCATTACAAGATACAAATATTGAATTATGTAATAAACAAAACTGTTACTTAATCATTTCTACTTGCGGATCAAGTACAGTTAGAAGGATATGTTTTTCAACTGATTTTCAATAATAAAAATAAACTGTTCAGTATATCCTGATTAGTTCACACAATCTGTATACTCGTATATATGAACTGATTGACATTAACATAAGTAATGAAAGTAAAAAAGCATTTTATATAATTATTTTAACACTTTTGTCGTATAATAAAAGTAACCGCGCTAAGATATATATTTGTTGGCGCCACTAGATTCAATAACGTTTCAAACAAGTATGTTGCAACTGTACGAAAACGAGGAAGTCTAATTCTGGTTTATTTTTAAACCAGATTAGTCCAATTAATTAACCCACTACCCACCTATAATAAAGTGAGCATTCGCCAATTCCGGAGATTACTAAATTCTGAGACAGAATGATTACACTAACAAACGCTTACCTACTCCTAGTAAAGACATTCAAAGGATATACATGTACTGAATCATATTTTTTTCATTCAAATTCAAATCAAAAATGTATTAGCTGGTGTTTATGATTATGTGTCAACATAAATTTATATATAATTACAAAACTATAAATTACTTGAAGAAATTACGCTGAAATATTAAACATACGTGTGTAGGCACCACAAATAATAATAATAACTAGAGTTGCAAAACTAAACGCAAACACAGATAGCTGCAGCCATATATCTGTGTGCATTCCCGGTACCACTGTCCGTCACATCCATTTTATTCATCGTGCTGACAAAGTGCTCCATCTTAAAGAAGATGTACTCTAAACGTGGTCCATTCATGGTTTGTTACAAGCGTTGGCCCTTTTCCCCGCATGCTCCGTACCCACCGCTGTTAAGTCAGCTCATGCATATGTATTATACTCATGCTCGATGTTGCTACTTGCATACACTCACTCACAAACACATACACACATGCATACGCACACTGTTGCAAGTGCATCCTTGCACACACACACATACAGTATTCATGTATATAACAGAGAACTGTAGCTCACTCACACATGTTCACATACACACACACACACACACACACACACACACACACACACACAAGAGAACGCAGCAAAACAGTTCATAACGTATTCATGTATTCACTAATATGCGATATTGATTTCATTATGGTAATCTCTGATCATTATCTTGACACTTGGCTGAGTTTGTCTTTATTCTTCTCGCGATGTGATTGTTGTAAGTGTTAGGGTAATGGACGCTAAATGGACAAGAAGAATTATCATGTTTTCTTCAACATGAAACATTGATAGTGTATGAAACTTAGGTTTTTGATAATATCTTTGTATTTTTAATAGACCACGAGGAAGTTGTGCTGTTTTATAATCACTTTTACACTGTAGAAATGTATGCAGAGATTATTAATTTTCAGTAGTGTCAAATTAGGTATTTATCGCGGTAGCAATATGATAATGATTTGTTCTATTCAGATGTCGTGAGTATGACGATAGTGTGGTTGGTTAATTGGTTAGTGATTATATATAATAAGTGTTGCACAACGTTGCGTGACATCTGTGTTTTAAACACATTCTTTCGTGTGATATCTACAATTTTCATAATTTTGCTTCGTGCTCGCCACAAGCAATGACAAAATGCAGGTACTGTAAAACAGGTCGGAATGCATATAATCATTGCTATTATTTCCAGTCTCTTTAAAAGTATCACTTTGCTGATATTTTCTTTTATTTCTGCTTGCAAGCCGCGTTTCTTTATAAAATATTTAGGTATTGAATGGGGCAGTTGTGAAAGAAAAAAAAAACTGATAGAAATAAAATATAACGGCAATGAAATGACACTGCATTTATATTCTTTTTTGTTTCGTTGCAAATCACAAGGGAAATATCAGTGCGTGTTCAACTACCATCAACTATACGGTTTAGAAAAATGAACTCGACAGATTTGCCCTTTACAATAGTTTTTTTATGAATCCATTAATAATAACAAATGATTTTATTCTACCTTAGTATGTATGTATGTAGTAATTAGCGTATATTTTTGCTGCTGATTACATTTCTCTATATCTGTGGGTTGATGTGGAAATTTGTGTGGTGTTTCATGTACGTCGATACCATCCTGTCCGTTCAAGAATGTAGCTGCGGCACCCGTAAAGTAAATAATGACATTAAAACGTCCAAGTCGGCTATGTAAACTGTCATGTTTATGTAGCACGTAAGCGTGGTAAGTAAAATGAAAAAGAAATTCGTATCGATAATTTTGAAACGGTTAATAGCTTCATTTTCTGCTCCCATATGTTTTCAATAAAATATTCCTGCTTGCAGAGGTGCGTCCGGCAAAAATGAAACTTGTTATAAAGTGGACGGACGGTAGAAAAATAAAAACAACAACATTCATTAGACTGGCTAGTGGATAGGTCGGAGAGAAAAAGAAGACAAGCGAATGAGCTGACTAGTATGATCTTGTAGGTGTACAGATATAGTTCTTCTACAGAACACAACTTACGACTGGGAACCGGGTAGTCGATGTGAATGACCTACATTCATATCTGTGTATATACCTTGAAATCCGCGAAGATATTTTAATTAATACTCCTAGATTAATAATCTTGTTAATGACATGTTTGATAAAAAAAAATTAAAATCTTTATACAAAATAAACCAACAGCTCAAGTAACTAGTTATACGTATATAATATATATCCCAATGAGATAATTTCTCACAAACAAGTATCTAATATTCTATTGGACTTATAAAAAATCAAACAAATCAATGTCTAAATACATGTATCATTGATATTACAGTTATATGAGGACCCAAAGTGTTAACGTTAAATGTATGTGTTATAATCCACTAATAAATTGTTAAATTCACCGTTGAACACAGTGACATTGTCACCTGCACTTCTAATTAAGTAGGACTCTTGCCTATAAATCAGGAACACCTGAATTCGAGAAAAATAATGCCGATATTTTTTTATACGTAGTACACCGGACTGGTGTGGTACGTCTTTCCACTTTGACCTTGTACTAGCCTTGACCTGTGACCCTTTGCGCTTTCTCTAATATATTCCCCCGACATAGAACGTTTGACATATCGCACACAGAGTAACGTTAGCAGCAAATGTCCACGGCAGGACGCACTGTGGGTGACATTATCAATAACTTGTGTCTCCGCATTGTTACTTTGCATGTACGTACTTGCCTTAGCTTGCGTATGTACGTACGTAGTTATCGCAAACGTATACGCGCTATCGTGTACGGTTTAGCGAACATATTACAAATTACAGCCGTGTGATTAACGGGAAATAGTTAAGAGTATTTATGACTTGCCAATAATAATAAATTACACGCTATTCATAAACATTTTACCAATGAATATTTGGCTAATCCAAAATTATTAACTATTGTAACCTTCTGTAACTAATTCAATACTACACAAGATTGTCTTGATTTAGTAAAAATATATGTAAATTGACTTATTTTAATTCTGATTGTGTATTCTTCACATTTTGTGCCGAAATGAAAAGTGTACATTATCATAGATATTATGGATGGATGGTGTCATATGGGCAAATTAGATTGTAATTACGCAATGGTTAATAGTGTATTCTGCATAGTGCGAGTTGATTCACGTCCAGGAAGTAAATGTTGTAACGTCCCGTCGAAAGACAGACTTCAGTTCAGCGCGCGTAGTCGTCAAAACTGTGGCGGATTCAAGTACAGGGGTCCCTTGATTAAAAGATTGAGGTCGTCTTTTAAAGAGCCTCAATCATACAACTAAATACGTGCCAACTTAGTACTTTAGATCCTTAGCTGTACACTGTTGCCAGCTTGTACACGTCTTTTCATTGCGCATATTAATGATATCATACGTATGTTTAATTCGTACAAATAATTGCTCTATTTTGTATCTATGTATAAAATGAATGTTTTCTAAATTAGGATAATTGATTCATCATATCAGAACGCAAATATTGAACTTGTCAATTATTAACACTTATACCTGTCGGGGCCACCATGATAGAGTGCGCGTGTACCCATGGAACTTGGTATCAATGTGTGAAAATTATAGTTAACATGCAAGTAAACAGCTACCGACTCCCATACGGGTTATGTATATACATGCAGTTAGACTTAGTTCCAACAACCACCGTCTAATGTAAATATGTCATAACAGAAAACACTAACACAATAATATTATGATGTTTACATGTGTATTCATTTTGCATTGCCACATAAGAAATTTAATTACACATTTGATAGATCTACATGTAATAATTATAGATACAAATCTATCTCTCTTTTTTCAGTATGAATGACTATCATTGCTGATTTTTCTTCAGAGGCACTGCAAAAATGAATTGTGATATGAAAAATGTGATATAAAAACAAATTTTATCGTCGTCTTCCTTACAGATTACAACATGATTGGCTCCCAGCATTCCCATGAACATGCGGTGAACAAACAAAAAACCGAATCTGAAAAAGGAAACATACGTGTACGCAACATCCACACAGGAGATGATGCTCTCGAAGAGCTGTCTGAACGTAACCGGATAAGGGAAATATATATCTCTCTCCCGTTGACTGTCATACACCTACTTTCTCTATCCATATCTGCACATACACACATATGTCAATCATCATCTAATTATGCTTACCTCCTAATTACTGGAAGTAACAGTAATTGAACGTGATAAATAAAATACACTGTGCAGAAATCTAAATAATCTCTAACAAGTTTTCTAATTAATATCAGTATGGACTTAACGAATGACTATTTATAGGAGCAACAAATAGAAATGTACAAAAATAATATAATTTAAAAAAAAGGGACTCTGGTAAATACAATTTTTATTCAACCCGTCACACAGTAATGCAAGAATGCTATTATTGTTGAAATGGCTACCAGTATTGCTATAATGTAACAGACAGATTTATCTAGTTGTACCGGGAACATGGTCTATGTGCTACTCATAAAATAAACAATGCGGGAACATGTGCGTATGTACGAACGTACGTTACGTGCATGCGCTTGTACGTATGTAGAAGCGGGCGCAACAAGCCAACATGCTGTAGGTGAAAAGATTCTTGGTGTTTTGTGCGAAGAAAAAATATTAAGTAATGTTTGCTTTTTATCCACAAGTGATCTTGAAATGTAAAAATACACGACAGCAAACTGTATGACGTTAACCAGTATGACCACCTGTTTTGCACCGGTCAAACATACGAACAAACGCACGTTCTTCACGCATTTCATTGTGCACCAGACGCTATTTACTTTTCGAGAATGTAAAGTAATTTAATGTACGTATATTAATCTTTATGCCGTACATTTTCCTGTGTAATATGCACACACCTTTCAAATCCCTTGAAGGAATACACAAACGGTATTATGAAATGTTCAATTCTAAGTGTAAAACACCATTCGGCAGCGCATGTATTACGAAGCTTGGAGCATATTATTTGTGTGTGTGTGTGCGCGTATGTGTATGTTTCGTCCTTGTAAGATTTGTTAAAGTCAGTTTGCAAAGTGCGTGGACGTGAGTCCGTCAATTGAGTTTAACTCTAGCGGGCCTACTGCATAGAGCACCTACTCTCCTTTCCGCATGTACGCACGTGCTTACTAACTTCTCTGAAAACATAAGCACACTCATTTTAATGTCAAATGTTCATACAATGTTTTTATTCAAATTCTAAACACAAGTATACTATCATTAATAAATGTTAAAGAAATTTATTTCTCTACATAAATATTCTACAATTAAAATAAAGTAAGATGTGCAAGTGACGCAAATTCTAATTTATAGAAACATTACAAATCAATTGCTACGTACCTTCAATCGAAGGTCACCAAGTTAATAAACAATAACAAATCTTACATTTAATCAAATGTTCTACTAGTAAATTACAATAATTATAATTATTTAACACTGAATATTAAAATGCTACGTGCAATTAACACGTGTATATTGAATGTATTAACAGTCATTATGAAGATTATTTGTGGTTATGTTATTCTGAAAATAGACAGTAGTATTACGAGTGTTGAAGTGTATGTATATTTAATAAATACTTGTTATATAGAACAATGATGAAACAGAATGTGAATTGGTGAGCTACGAGTTAGACAAAAGGTAAGTAGCTGTCCGCACTGGCGATGTGACACACATACCTTTGCATATGATATACACTATAAGGCAAGTCGCGAGGGGTGGTGAGGGAGGTATGTGCGGACACATTCATGTAAACCTGTAAAGGAACTGGTGGGTGCTTGTGAGTTGATATATCAAGGTAGTCTACTTGCAAGTGCTATGTGTTATTGTTTTGTGTTGTTGTGAAAACATGTTTATCAACTTCAGCTGCTGCTTCCGGAGTTCTTCAGATAAAAAATATCATACCATTAATTCATGTTGACGATATTATTTTATTACCTCAAATAACATGTAACTATGACGATATAATGTGCTTACATTCATACTATTCATTTATGTTATGTGAAATATATATGATGCTACAAATTTAAAATCATACAATTATCTGTTTAACATAATTTTTTTGTAAAAAAATAAGAAAGTTATTAATAATCTAGATGTATACTGATAACAATAACTTGTTCATTTATTCTTTCAACTTTTTTTTTCATATTCCCCGTGAGCAATAAATGAACTATTCCAATAAATGCAAGGGCAATATTTTTTCCACGTTGACGGACTAGTTTTTTTTTTAATGAAAGCATGTAACTGCAGGTATGGACAATAAAACAGTTTGGTATCTTTTAAATGATGTTAATGTAAATTACTACAGTATTTTTCTATTTAAAAAACATTATATAAAAAACGGTTTGTATGGAAAAACCTGAAGATTATAATACTTAATTAAAACAGATAATAAACACATTTACGCTGTATTTATTTATTAATTATAATTATTTTTAACATTAGTACTAACACGTGCTGTTATATGATTATATTTATAGTCAGTGATATAATTTTTGGAACAATGCATATGTTGAAATATTTATTTGGCACCAATGAAAATGAATCGCCGACAAATTCTTTGCTGGAATTAGGACACTGGATTTGTTTGTGAATGCCATAAAAGACAGCGTATTGTCTATGGTGACAGTAGACCGGAAGTGCTATATAAGAAACTATCTAGACAATACTGCCACTGAGTAACACTGAGTCAGAAGGTGTTTTAAATATTCGAAAATTAATTAAATGATCGGAAATCAAATTAATGAATGTATCATAATGTTTAAATAACGAATTAGAGTATACTATACTGCAGTTATAATTTAATAAATAATTATAATGCTGCATTTGTACTGTACAGTACTTGGCAGTATGAATTTCAAAAAATGTTCGATTATTTAAATTTATGTTACTTGTCTTCAATGACTTCCGCATCTTTCTGCTACTGAAAACATTTACAGGATATCGGGTAGTCTAATTAGACTCCCATATGTGATGGTACAAGTACATTACTTGAGATTCGCTTTGTGATTTTTATAAATATAAATCACATAGATACATGTCCTACAGCAATGCATAAAACATGATAGTAAAACTGTACGTATAAAAATATATTTAGACACTTGGATTATACGGCTAACAGTACCGTTGAGTGCCTATTATAATACCATGGTATACTAATTGGAAAATACCATTTTCCAGGGAAAATATAAAATCCAAATATTATACCGGTACATTATTTGGAAAACTAGTGCTAATTATATTACCACGACATACTAATTAAGCAATATAATTTTCAGGCAAAATGCAAATTATAGTAGCATGATATACTCTTCAATATTTTTTAGAACATATCTATACACTTGCTTTTTACTTTTTGCGAGTATTATTTGTAAAAAAAGAAAAGAAGATGGAATTATGTAGTTGTAGATGGATTCCAAATACAATAGCATGGCATATTATTCGGCACCAGAAGTGATACTTTATTATAATAGACACTCTACTCAGTCTACGGGTATATAATAGTTCAGTAAATGAAACATACGAGTAAAGTGAAGTGATCTGATGTTATGTTAGGTAATGTATATAGGAAATAGCCAGCAGCATCAGCAGCAGCAGTAGAATTGATGCGGTTTTAGCATCCTTGCTGAATCGATTCATTATTCACAAGCATCTCCCGGACACGACAGACGGACAATGCGCATTGGGAATATGTTATTGAACAAATAATAATTACTTCCCTATGGCTTGAAATCCTCGGAACGGCTGTTAAAGGGTTAATCATGATTTACCGTACAATAAAACGCGTGAAATTGCACTGAATGCCGATGTTTTACTGTCGTCTTTTTATACGGCGTCTTCTCTGAAGTGCATTTCCTTTTTGCTCGTATGCATTTAACGATTGGCCATTGGTTGCAAACAAAATGGTCACCATTCACGTATGTAGATATTCGTCTACATATGGTATAAACCTATGGAATCATTTCATTTACTAGATTTCTACTTTCATATCACATTTATAAAGAACTCTGTTAGCATTGATATTGTCTGTTTTCATCTTGTAATTGTCAGTATTTCAACTGACTGATGGTGCAGTAACACGTAATAAGAATATATAATTATTAATAACTATTTAAATCAAATATTTCCAACCTTTCCAACACTTGCACCTTATCATTATCTTATTTGTCATAGCTGTCAACAGTTTAAAATAGGAGCAAGCATAAAAGTTCATTCATGAAATTACGCTGGAAATGCGACACATTTAATTATCATAATCAATTAACCATGTGCGTGTGTATATGACACGCGAATCCTACGCGAAATCCTATGCCCCAAGCAATTCCCATTTTGACACACATCAATAAACTTGCGCGATATATGTATCCAATTAAAATGTCAACAGAATAAATATACAAATAAAAATCGAGTAGGAAACGTCATAAAACACTAATTAATACGTGCAATTTGAATTAACACTTCGCACCTGAGCCTATATTTAATTATGACTATGGTAATTATGCGAATATTCATAAATATAGCTATTAACAGGTATCATACTGGAAATTTTATAGCAAAACTTTACATATAATCCGCAGTGCACAAGTTTATAATAAATTAATTATTATAAATGCGCTCCTGCGTAATAACTACTTAAGTTAACTGAAAATATTACAAATGATTACCAGAATAACAATAATCACATGATTTTCAATTAAACAATCACACGATAATAAATAACGTTATTCTACAAAAAATATGATGAAATTTATAATAAGATCAGAAAAAACATTATTATTTTATAAGTAGACAGTGATTAAGTATGAGGATAATGGTTTCGGCACACATGGGTAAAGTAAACTTGCTTAATAGTAATTAATTACTCATCTGAACATGTCAAAACTCTTCTCCATAATGTTACACTATTCTTAAAACATTGTTTCCTTTAGTCAATATTTTATACGTAAAATACAAAAACTTCCTCGAAGAAAATTATTCAATATGTATATGTATTTATACAAACAATTTAGTACAATCTAGATGATAAATCATGTATCAATAAATAGTAGGCATGGTATGTGAATTGAAACTATAGATTAAATAAAAATATGTTATTCATATACGCTATATACAAATACACAGTTTTGTAATGCAAAATATGTCTAATTTATATAATATAATCCAGAAGATAGATTAACATATTCTACTTTTAAATAGATATAAATAAATTCATATGGGAATTTATACATTATTAAAACAAACATAATAAAATATAAATAACTGGTCTTTTAGTATATAATAAATTAGTTTATCATTTTATAAAAAAAATCATTTCTATTTGGAGCCATCTAACATGTAATGAAATTCTAAATATGCACATAAAAGAACAACAATATTAAATTAACAAGTCGACGACTGTGATGTTTGGTGAAAACGTGAAATATTTATTTTATCGTTTAACTTGAGTAATAAAATTAAAATTATAAGCACTATAAAATATTTCAGATATTAGTAAATGCGTATTCTTGTGAATGGATTGATTCAATTTTACGAAACTCATATATAACTGTATATATAATTTGTATTAGATTTTTTATTTCAATGTTTTATGAGCAAATACTAGCAATATTCGTACAAATTGGTACGAATGTCCGCGTACTTGAGTTCAATGTTAATTGGGGCCAAACGTTACTTACTTTTGCCATCTACACATTCACACACACACACATACAGACACCAATTCTATAGCTGAAACAGTCTAGTACGCACACATACAACGATAGCATACTATTAACAACAAAAACATACGCGCCGTCTGATGGCTTTAAGGGATCATCGTATAATGTTTTACAGTAATGAAATGGTTCCAAAGTCAATTACGGACTAAGAAAAAAAATCATTCTTTGGTGTGGGTGTTTAATGTTATAGTTTTTTTTTCTGTTTCTCTTTCACCATATGCAAGCTTTTAAATGGCTCGGAGTATTGCGAAGAACATTACTATCTGTGCAATGGACAGTAAATGAATGCGATAAACAGTATTTATTACTACTGAATGGATTGGTATGTCTAGTAATGCGCAGTTAAATATCTTATTAAGAACTTAAATAACCACACAACAGTAATCATTGCTTTATTGTAATACGATATGGGATATAGTAATATGAACGTCACTTCTGTAGGCATTCATGTACAGAAAAATCTATCTTTAGTTTCCACTAATATATTTCATAATTCAAATTTAACTCAACCACAATGTACAAAATATCAAAAGTATTCGAATTCGCGTTCACATAATTTTTTCATGGGAAATTACAGATTATATAGAACAATAGGCCACCTTCTGAAGAACCGGAAGACCCAACAAAAAAAATATTTTACGCTCATAAAATCGCACATATATAATTGACCAATTAACGTGAGGATGCGAAAATATCAGGGTACATCCGAATGAAATACAACAAAACCAAAACGAAAAGAAATTCTGTAAGTCAATTAAATTAATCAACAAACAAAAAAACCTTTAGTAATGTGCGACCAAGGACGCATTAATTAAAAATATGATACGGTAGCAGTGAACCAAAAGAAATTAAAAACCATGCCTTGATGATTATTATTATTTTCGAAAATTAGAAGTTACAATATCCGTGTGTGGGTTTGTGAGAAAGTTAGGTTAAAATATACGTACCTACCTTCGTATATTACGTGTAATGACACGTGCATGTTTGGGAATCAGCGTTGTTCAAATGGTATTGTCGATGCTGAGAAAACTATCAGTAATCAAGTCGGGAAATATTTGAAGACATATACATATCCGGTAACAGTTAATTTTTTATAAATAAAATACTAAAAGGTTTGAAACCAGTTTTTCAGTAGTAAAGATAATACCGACACATTGTTCAATCATTAAAATGCAGCTCTCGGCTTTTCGAGGTCTGACAGGAAGTCGGACGTGCCACTTAGTACCGCCGAATCAACATTTCCGGTCGCTTCGGACAAGGTACCCGATAGTTTACTTGATTATATACGAAATGTAACTCAGGTTATTAATTCACTGATAAACCATAAGCATATAATGGTGTACGATTACTTACCGAAAACATACAGTTCGAATAAGTTTCACGAAATACAAAAAACCTAATTTACACATATATTTATAAACAATATTGATTACTTCCTAATAATCTATAGCTACAAGTTTAGAAAGTATCTTACAAATGCTCCAGTTTACATGTGAACTATTCATTACATAAAACGTTTCTTAGTTTATACTTTTTTTTATTCGTATTTACCCAATATTACTACATCATGTCTACCGAATATAATTATAATTAAGTTATTAAAATAATAGTGTATTTTTGTACGAAATAAAAATGCGCTATGCACTGTACGCTTATATATCAATGAGACTAATTATTTTTCGTTAAATTTTCCTTATTACTCTACCAATACTTCATTAGGTACTAAGCGTATTATATTGAAATCGTTAATTCACTAATGCCAATTAATTAATCCAATTAATTTAAGTGAACACAAATAAGTGACTGTCGAACATGAAAGCTAACTGCAAATTAAAAAAAAAACATGATACTTCGATATGACAAGGACACATTATCGAAAGGATATCGGATTCGATACTGTATTTAATTAATACTGTCGTGAGTTTAAATTTAATGATAATGCTTAAAACTATGTATTGCATTTGAAAATTTACATGCTGATTGAAAAAATAATAATATCAATAAATATATCACCTTTATGAAATATAAAATTTACACTTACCTTTGCAAATGAAGCTTGCGAATATTAACCATTCATAACACTACACTGCATTGCAGTCACGTACTAACTTTACAGAATAAACGAAATTGAAAGGGAAACTTGTTGAATATTAATTGCAATTACACGAAGCATTATTCAAAAATATTCTAAGCATATATAATTGTTAACACGAGCATTGAATTTATAGAAAAGTATCGAGCTAAACGCATGTATATATTTAAAGACAATTGAATGTTTTCTTTCGTAGACTTAACACCTTAATTAATTATTTTCATTTACATAATAGTCATTTCCATCCTGTCGCATTCTTCTTTGCTCATTTGTACTAAATAAAACTAAATATTCCTGTCAGCAAACATACATTTCACATGAAACGTAAAATGTTACAACAAAATTTATTGCGCAAAAAATTAAACTGAAACGTTCACCGTAACGTCATAACTTCCCCATCATGACATATAATCTCGTTGGATCAGTGTTCGCGTTTTGTCGAAAAAAATAACGCTCTAAATAAGTGGATGTACAGGAAACAAAGACGGTCGCACGTTAGTCGTGATCATTGGCCGTATGTATAGGAGAGTCCCATGCGACATGTGCGACACTCTTATCAGTTTATCAGATCACCGTCTGTATCTCTGGTCATACGGACGCGAACCCAACAACCATCAAAACGTAGACAAATGAGCGCGCCACGGGCCGGCTGCCAGAGACACCTGCCGCATCCGTGACGAAACACAACAAGCATAACAGTCCCCTTAACGAAATCTCAACCGCCAACGGACCTGTGAACAGAAAATATTACGTAAGTTATTATACAAAGCTGAGTTCAAATCTAATATCCAATAAAATTCAAACATCAAATACCACAGACATTAGCAGCCAGTATTATTTATAGATTCAAGCTAAAAATTACTGAAATTGAACTCTTTATCAGATCGCAAATAATTTTCCGTACAGATGTTGTAGATTTGTTTTGCAACTCCAAAAAGTTGCCGAGTTGAATGAAAATTACCTGATAATTAGTGAAGAACAAACGACACATAACCTAAAAGGTAGCACATGCACGATAAAGAAGTACGTACGCGCACGCGCAGTTGTATTGCGTTGCGTCAGTGTTTCACCGGCCGACCGGCAGAGGTGCGCCTATCTGGCTGCATCATCTCGCCATGCACTTTTTGCTACGGTTCTGCTATAAAACTGCAATTAGTTATACACTGTCCGGCACGCTTATTTAGATCCAATGATAAAAGTTTTCGAGGGCGAGAGTCCGAAGCGCGGAAAGAACACACGCGTACCGTGCAACCTGCGGATGTTTCGTGTTCACATCACCAAGACAATCGTTACAAGCAACAACTCCTCTAATGGAATGGCCAACAACACCAACTGTTGTCTTTATTCATTAATTTTTGACAGAAAGTAAAGAAATTGTTGACAATATTCGGTTGAATGATTTAAAATAAATTTCAACGAATAAAATTAATTGCTAATCAAGGTTTGTCCATTTTAGATTATAGTTTTTCTACGCTGGTAATATTAGTAACCGTCGATTTTAATTATAGTTCAAGTCGATTTCGCTGATACAAATTTATCCGACTAGTTTATTACGAACATATGAACTGGTAATTTTCTGTAAATTAATCATTTGTCGTTGGTTATGTTGGCGATAGAGTAGACAGATATATACGCACTCCTAAAACCCGTATTTACTATCCACAAACACTGTATTTACGTTACACGGTCATTAATTAAAACTTAATACGAGTCCACGAGTTACAAATGAATTTTTCGGGTTCGTCCACACCTGTCCCGTTTCGAGATATAAATACATACACGTGTACAAGCAATGAAACTGAAAACATGCGTGTATGTTATTCCAACAAAAAAAAAATATATATTAACTTGAAAGTAACACACATGATCGCTAATGATTGCATGTCTAGTAATGAAAATTTCAGCTGTAGAAAATATCTGTAGAATTTATCGGAACAAATTTACTATATGAAAGTATAGAAGCGTATTGACGTTGTTGCACAGTTCATCAACGGTTAGATTATTTCAACATATGTTTTACAGAAATAAAACATTCCTGTTTCACAAAAGAAATAATTGGCTTTAAAGATAATAATTAGAAAAAATAAAATACGTACAAATTCCGTGTGCATGCACCAATGCCCGTAGTGCAACACACGTTTTGCTGAAACAATGACACCAATGACCAGACACGCAATTCGAACGCCTTGAGCGAGGGTTGGCGGACAGCCGTACAGTAAACTGTATCAGATTAGCCACTGTACCGCGAGATGGCGGGCGTGGGCGGTGTCAGCCAGACCCGACCAGCCCCGAGGGTGGACGAGTACAACCGACACATACTGTGCGCAATGCATACATATATACTTTGTATATTATTATAAATGTTCAAGCAATTCTCCGTCTTATAGATATATTTCGAACAATACATCATACATTGGTATTTACCAATTAAAATGTTTAATGTGCCGGTATTTCTGGTTCTATTTACATTTATACACGTGTGTTGTAGTGAATTAGCAAAAGATTAGAACGACGATTTCACGTATTCTTCGTTTACCATGATATAAGGAAGTAGAAGATCCAAAGAAAATCACAGTTAATTTGAAGTGAGTGAGTGACTGTGTGTACGAGCACGGATAGATAGAGACAAAAGCACAACGTTGGTACAGTGCTTCGAGTGAAACCGAGAAACTATCTTAATTAACAGAATTGTTGGGAAATAAACGTGTAACAGTGATTGCATGCTCTTGTACTGTGCGCGTTCACAGCTCGAAGCGTTTCAAATCACTATCTATGGCTTTACTCAATTGCTATAACATTAGCTAATCCTTCGTTCATACGCTCGCATATAACATACATGAGGAATTTCAAATATATAAATGCATGAAAAATTACAAACACAAACTACTCTATTATGATGGCAATTGTTTTTGCACAATAGGAAATACACTTTGCTAACCGTTTTAACAAAATTACTAGTGTGCATTTGAAGGAGTTTGATGTCCTGAAGGGTTTGATAAATAATCCATTACAGATATTTCTTTCTAAATTGTAACGTCAGTTTGCAATGAATTTAATGCTATGTGTATACACATGAAATTGCGTGATTATAATATAATGTTATTTGTACATTTTGTCGAGTGTTTGAATTGCAGACTGCATACGACACTTCGTTAGTTCTTGTGTGTTTGAAGTAGTCAAAGACCCAGCAGACAGACAGATAAAAGTGTAGAGAATAGGTTCGGGGGGAAGAATGAATAGGTTCGGGGGGAAGAATAGTTACACCTGCAAGTGTTTCGCATAGTGAATCCTTATATCCTGAACTGACAAAGGTTGTGTGGGCACAGAGCCGCACCGTTGGCCCGTGATAATGTCATCATCCTAGAGAGTCTAGGGCCTAGATGAACGACCGGACCCGTTTCAAGCTCAACGTAGAGTTAATTCAATTATACAGTACTTCGTTATGCAGTCCAGGCTAGTGTCTCCTCCGCCACCCCTTGCCGTTGTACCAGGAACTTCCTTGGACCACACGGGCTTTAAAATATGGAAACCAACCGCAAGGGAAAAACAAAAAATCCGTTTGTAACAGTATGAACAATTTTAGAACTAACCAAAACAATATTTTGCGAGAATATTTTGCAAGCAAATGACACAATAGTTCCACATTCGTGGTAGAACTGTAATTTAGCAACAATTAAAAAGTGTGAGCAATGTTCACGTATATGTGTGTGTGTGTGTGTGTGTGAATCGACCTGATCTAACGTCACACTTAATCTTGACACCATTCTTTTACACACACCGTCATGTTTCATCATACACATTAAGGCGCGCACGAGGCGGCGTGCATTTGCTACGAAATGAAAAGGAAGGCAACTGATGTACCAAGTTTGATGTACATCCTTTTCGGATTGTTGCTAACACATAAGCATTATCAGTGAGCAACAAAACGCCGCTTGTGAAATTGTTCTAACGTAATTCTCCCGTTTCAAGGAGAAAAAATAACGTAAACTTCAATCATTGTAATAAATTTCCGCCAGTTATCAAAGATAAATCGCAACAATTAACCGTTAATTCCATTAATTATTATTGTCACTGAAGTATGCAGCACAATTCACTTATCTGCGTAATATAACATTTACTTTCTATATAAGCCAGCCAGTTCCCATATATTGTTCCATGCGTGCAGACGCGTACTCTTGTATATTCCCAAATATTACTAGTCCAAATAAATATGTTAAAATATTGAATCAGCCAATAGGCATTCATTTTGTTACATATTTATTGTAAGACACATCATCTCTGAATACTATTAATGTAACAAGCTATTCGTTCCTAAATAAAACTATATGTTCTTGGGCTGTGAGTTTAAAAATATGCTGAAACCGTGCCTGTCTTTTGCAATCCTTTCGAGTCTGCAGACTCCCACTCTCAAGGACACACGAAACGTTTCTAGAGACCGACCGTGCTAAAGTATATAATATAATACCTCCGCGAACGCGGTAGAACATTTTTCACAGGAACTATTTATATTATTATAAAGCTATGTCGTTCACATGTTACCAGAGCTCACGCGCGCGAGTACATCGACGCCATCTATTCCTTTTTTCCCACAGCCACCGTGATCCAACTCTATCTCGAAAATCACCAAAGCACAGTATAATTCGCCGCAAAAAAAAAAAAAAACGAGTAAGACAAAAAAGTACACAGGAATAGAAAACGTATTCACTAATTAAAGTCTCTCTTTCTGTCCGTGAGATAGCAACCGTAATTTCATGTTCCGGTGAGTTCGAAGAAAAAATAATAGAAACGGAATCTGTTCATGTCCATCCTGTGCAGCATTAGCTACGCTTCTGAAACCAAATGTAACATATACAAATACCAACGAAATAATACCATTAGTCTACTACGTAATGGGAAAATACTATTTATCAACAATATTTCTTCTATTCTAATTATTTCTAAATAAAACGAACACAAAAAGCGTCCATGTGAAAATTCAAATTATTCTCAACAATGTGTATCACGAAAATCCGACGCAAAGTCTGGAAAAATAAACGAGAAAGAAACAAATGCGATGCTTAGAACAATGTTTCGTGCACCGGACTACGTCATGCGATGGTTTGCATACCGATCCACTGTCTAGACAGAAATCGAATATTAAACTTCAAAAACACAACGAAAAAATTCTCTCCCAAAAAAAGGGGGATATCGTCATGCAATCATCCTGGCTCATTATTCTAACTATTCCACCAATTTTTGACAATGTGTAATTATGCGTCTATTGTGGCTGTCAAAAATTCGATATTCAAGCGAGATGTAAAATCTGTGCCCAATGCATATATGTTTGTATGCATGTGTGTGTGTGTGTGTGTGTGTGTGTGTGTGTGTGGTATGCACGGCATATCATGTCTAAATTAACAATAACCGACCATTCGATCACGCATGCACCCTTTGTTCTTTAATACAGGAATCTAAAAAAAATATTCTCTTTTTTTTTCATATGGAGCAATTATTTCGAAGTTTCTTGTTATGCTTAGGCAAAACTAGAAATTTAAAAATATTTGCACGCAACATTTTACTTGTAAGTATTACTCCTATAATATTTAATTATTCTATAACAATTCACAACATGTTTTCAGAATATGTAATATAATCTGATTTACTGTTATCATCTTTGTCAACAAACTACAAACAATTCAATCATATTTATCGCTATGGGCTGTAAATCTTGTTTGGCTGAAAAAAAAAAACGTGAATAAATAACAGAGGGGAAAATGTTTACATGAATGTACAGCATTATAACAATGTTGGTATACCTGTAGCGTCGACCGCTGCTGGTATGGTAAAGGCTCAATCAAAAAAATAACAACCAACAAATGAGTGACGAGTATGTACCGGACAAGCAAAAACCATTAACCGCGTAACAGATAACAGAGGGCTTAATCACCAATACACCGATATCTCCCCCATTGTTTTAACCTCAATAATAACAGTGCGGTAACAAAAATTACTTCCGTTCCGTCTATAGGTAAACAAGTCTGCCTATCACACAACCCGGGAACACTGCGATTGCGCAAAACACCCGCACACACATACACACACGTACGTAGACAATCAGTCTCAGCAACAGTGGTTAGCGGACAATCGTTTGTGACCGATAAGACAATGTGGTGGCGACCAATGGTATAGTTGTATGCGCGCACGCGAACCGTTTCGTATAGATAGCGTATCGCGCTACGGCTACCGTGCTGAAAATGGCCGACAGTGTCACAAAGCGTGAAATGTTACGCTTGCTTTTGAATAACAATGGCCGAACCGTTTCGTGTGAGACAGTAGTCAGTCTTAGAGCATATTAGCACGACACACACACACACATACTCAGGGGCGGATCTACTTAAGGGCTTTTTGGGCTGCAGCCCAGGGCCCCGTGTATACAAAGGGCCCCCCAACCTCCATTGAAAACAATATCGGATATGAAGCAAAAAAAATCTAAATTTAAAAAAATCGATCATAAGGTTGGCAAGTTGGCAACCCTGTGCGCGTCTATCGAACGGAACAGATTCCCCGAATCGTCGCTTATTTTCGGTCATTCGGTCGGTGTATTTGTTCGTGTGTACGTCTAGTATAGGGGACTTCCCGCCGCTTATCGCCTGACGCAATTTTGTTATTTTTTCCGCACTTCTGTTCTCGTCGTCAAAGTGACAAATTGACTTTGTTATTGTTAGAACTGTGTTTAGCGAGTGTTTAGTTTACTAATAAGTGATAACTTAAAAGTTATAAAGATCGGACCTTTATTTTAAGAAAGAAAAGATTTCCTGCTTTTAGTAGGTAACTAAAAAGAATTACAAATCATAATTTTTTTTTGTTTTTATTTTATTTTATCAAGTTCTTTGTTTATTTTCAGAAAAATATCAAAATATTATTTTACAATATGTCTGCTAGAAAATATAAAAGTGGAGCAGAAAAACGAAAATTACAGTTTGATCGTGAAAAAGAAAGAAAGAAATGTGCAAAAATTGAAACTTTTTTTAAATCAGAACATAAAAACGAGATTGAAATATCTACAAATCTATTAACAAGCGAAAAGGAAGGGATCTTATCCGAAGAAAATCTAACCGGAGGGAGCAGAAAATCGCAAAACCAGGAAAAAAATACAAGTGATGAAAATGTGCAAGATTTTGAAAACCAGAAAAAAAATACCAGTGATGAAAATGTGCGAGTTCTTGACTACCAGCAACTCTTTGATCCATCTGAGAACGATATTGGTGTTCAGCAAAAGGACGGTAATACCGAGGCGGAAAGAAATTTAGAAAATATTAAGTTTGAGTTTGAGAAATATGTTGACGTGGGCTTGTGGCCAGTATTGCTAAATAGTGATTTTATTAATGACATCCTCACACATGAAATGACTGACTTTCAAAATAAAGATCCAAAAAACATATATACAGCTTCAATAAAGAAATACAAAGAGCAAAACAGATCTTTTTCAAATAGGTATTTCATTAAGAAAATGAGAAATGGCCAATTACTGGAAAGATCTTGGTTATGTTATTCAACAAGGGTTGGTACTGTGTTTTGTTTGACTTGCAAACTTTTTTCTAAAACTCCTTCTCAATACACAACCGGATTTTCTGATTGGAAACACATAGGAACTTGTTTAGAAAATCACGAAAATTCTAATGAACATAAGAATGCAATGTTAGTGTGGTTGACACGAAAAGAAAATAAATCTGTTTTAGACAAGCAGCTTCAGGAGCAATTCAGGAAAGAAACAGAATATTATCACAATGTCCTAAAACGGGTTATTGCTGTGGTAAAATTTTTGAGTATAAGGGGCTTAGCATTTAGAGGTTCCGAGGAAGTATTTGGTTCTCCACATAATGGTAATTTTATGGGTGCTCTGGAGCTATTGGCAGAGTTCGACCCATTCATTCGTGAACATATTGAACAACGAGAGCTGCGACCAAAACCGATAATATCGTACTTATCAAAAACAGTATATGAGGAAATAATTGAGATTATGGGTAAACAGATAATTAAACAAATTATAACTCAAATAAATAACGACGACACAAAGTATTATTCAATTGTGATGGATTCAACCCCAGATCTGTCTCACAATGACCAACTTGCTATTGTATTACGATACTGTTTTCGGGGAAAAGTGTATGAAAGATGTGTATCGTTCATTAAAATTAGTAGTCATACTGGCTTACATTTATTTAATATTCTACAAGACTTTTTAGAAACAAATGGACTACTACTGGATAGTTGTAGGGGACAGTCATATGACAACGCTGCTAATATGGCGGGTCATTACAATGGTGTACAAGCACTTCTAAAACAAAAAAATAAAACCGCGGATTATGTGCCGTGTGCTGCGCATTCCCTTAACCTAGTTGGTGAAGAATCCGTGAAGGTTGCAACCGAAGTTGTTAACTTTTTTGGAGTAGTGCAAAAAATATACGTTTTCTTTTCTGCTTCGACCCATAGGTGGGAACTGTTAAAACGTGAAACAAAACTAAAATTTACGATAAAAAGTTTAAGCCAGACCAGATGGTCTTGTCACTATGATGCTGTCAAAGCTTTAAAAAATAGTTATGATGACATTATGAAAATTTTCAAAAGTTTCAGCGAAAATGAAGATGAAAAAGTTGATTTCCGAAAAGAGGCACGAAATTTATTTAATAAACTGGCGAAACTCGAAACTGCAATTTTGATTATTTTTTGGGAAGAAATTTTGGAAAGATTTAATTTAGTTAATAAAAAAATACAGAGCCCTGGTTTAGATATTTGTGAAGGCAATAAGTTAATTGTGTCATTAAGAGAGTTCGTGAACAACATAAGGCAACAATCAGATCAGAAGCTAAATGAATACGAAGAGAAAGCTAAAAAATTAAGTACTATGGTGGGAACAGACTACAGTGACATAAATAAGAGACGCATTACTTCAAAATATTCAGATAAGTCTACAGATAAAGTCTCAGTATACGGCGCAGAAAAATTTAAAAGAGACACGCTAAACGTTGCTTTGGATAAGCTGATTATGGATTTAAATAAAAGAAGCCAAGTATATGAGACATGTAGCAGAAAATTTAAATTTTTAATGGATTTGCAAGACAAAAATATTGAACACATAAATCTGGAAAGTGTACGTAATATTATTGCTTATTATCCAGATGATGTAGACGAACATATAGTGAATGAGTGCATTCAGTTAAAATCTTACTTACTACAGTCTAAGCCAGAGTCTTACAGCTCTTGCAAAGACATTTTTATGCTAATTTATGAAAAGAAACTTTTTGATGTTTTCCCAAATTGCTATACCATCTTAAAGATTTTTTTAACGTTGCCATTCACTAGCTGTGAAGCGGAGCGCTCTTTCTCCAGGATGTCGTATATAGAAAACAAGTATAGGACAACAATGTCGAACTATCGACTAAATTATTTATCAGTCCTTTCCATAAATTGCGATTTAACAAAGGACTTACAATGTGATGAGCAAATAAAGGAATTTGCAGCACAAAAATGCAGAAAGGTTGCTTTATAATTTATATAACACATGATCTGTCAATTTATTTTGCAATAATGTAGTACAGTTACTGTTTGTATATACAAAAACTAAGTCATATTATATAAATAAAATATTTTATTGTCCTATTTTTTTCTATACCTACATCACTATAGAAAACAGTTTTTTGACAAAATGACAATTAGTTGAGTAATTAGGCAGGCCCTTAATTAGTATTAGCCCAGGGCCCCAAAGTTGTATTAGCCCAGGGCCCCACAAATTCAACATCCGCCCCTGCACATACTGGTCGTTGGATTAACTCGAATAGTTCACCGGATGATTCAAGGATACATCACCCGGTGTGCCGGTATGTTTCATTGTTAGCGCGCCTCTGGGGGTGATTAGCAGAAGTACAGAGTTCATTGTCGGTCCAGTGTGCCGGTCGTGAGCAGCATTGTTTGTCCGACGACGAGAAGTTTTTTTTTATTTTTCTTTTATAAATTGTTGCTACAGTTTTGCACTGATTTTATGTAAGATGTCCGACGGTCGAGCGTAGATTAATGTCTTAATGTAACACTTGGAGCTTAAGAACAACCTTTATAAACCAACTAACCACTGGCATTCTACTATGTACGAACATTGCGTATTATGAATTGGAATTTATATAGACATCGGCACATTGCAAGAACCTTAGGACAACGAAACATGTTGCCATTTAATAAAACAACTACAGTTTTACAAAATATGTTCATTGATGCCAGTAAGAAATACCAGTGCATTAATCATACATAATTATGCTTTAATTCTATCCGTTCGAGATTTAATATACTTAATACTGTCAATATATTTTTAGCAACATTTGTTTTATTACACAAATATTTAAAAACATTAATTCAAGTAGTACTTTATTCATATGTAATAATAATAGATACATAAATAAATAATATTGTAATTAATTTAAATAATTACGCTATATCAATTCATAGAACTTATAGAATGAATGGAACAGTCCATTATTGATACACGTTCTTGTGGTGCATCAATTAATTTGAATACTGGGTCGGGACGAAGAGCAGTTATTGGTACATAAATCTCCGATCGGTGTTACATACTGGACGGATAAGAATGGTGCACAGGGCAGAACGGGCGCGCTTGCGTCTGCAGCATAGATTTTGATCAGGTATTCGGTAGCCGAGTCCGGTCAGTGTTTCCCGACCGGTAACATTGTGATCGTATGCGCAGATAGCTCCTCTGCTCAACCATTGGCTTTTCGCTTCATTGTGTTCGGGTGGCGACTAATATACAATCGCTACTACAACAACTCCGACTTCAACCTCCCGGCCGCTACTTGTTACCGTACTGTGTTGCTTGTATCAAACACATTGGGCGATTCTATAAACGTCAAATTCATTTTACCTTAAACGAACCAATGAACAGAATCTATATATTCAACAATAATGCTACAGTAATATTACTATATGACAATCAACCAGTAACGATATAACTATTGAAATTACTTGCACCACAATACAAATACAGTGTTGACAAATTAGGCGCGTTAAATAAGAGTGCCAGGCACGTCTGCAATAGTTGACTTACGTACGGAAAACTATTATGCATTGAAACAGAACACCATTGTCTGCTTACGGGCAATGTCAAGGGTAGTTTTTAGAATATATTAGAATACAATTTGTCTCCAGTTAAAAAGGGGGGTGGTTATGCTAATATGTATTTATATGGAAATAAGTATTGATACCAAATAGAATACGCACTGTTTTATTTCAATGCAAATTATAATATTGTGATTCTTTGCAACAGGTGTTTACATTAAAATATAATTATTTCAATACTCGCTGTAAACGTTTTTTGATAGAAATTTCAAGAGTCCGTCTCTGGTGAAGTGCGTACGTTTAAAACCAACAGACATATAGGAATCAATTCGACTACTTTTCCTCATATATATCTCAATAAACAAACAGTACAACACCACACCTTGCATGTGCATATACGAACACGTTATAAACAACAGACACTGACCGCTAACAAATTAAATACACGAGACAAATAAGCATTGTACACACACACACACACACGTACAGCACACCAATACCAGTTTCACACACGCACACACACACACACATGTAGTAGGTATCTGCACATATGCATAAACCATTCCAGACATAAAATATCAAAACTGCGTTTCTGTAAGCGCGCAAGTGACATATGCATAGCCCAGCCATTGTCGACTGGTGGTACCATTGTGTATAGTCTGGTCGAAAACTTAACACACACACACACAGAGAAAGAGAAACACCTTTCCAGAACGTCTAATATAAATATTGGGCACTCACATACATACATGCATACAGAACTGTGCCTGTCCGCCTCACACCACGTTACTGCGTAACTTATGTCATTTATGTACACCATGTAACCCGTGGCTCTTTCTTCAATGGTTTTGTGCAACGCGCGATTTTACACCGTACGCCTGAATGGCGTGAATGAGATGTTGTAGACCGTGCTGTACTGTGCCGGGCGAGTCTTATAATAATGAATATTCGGGGTCGTCTTTTTCGCGCGCATATATTATTATGTGTTCCAGAAACTTGTATTCAAATTTAATCACACATACAATACTGTCTTAAGAATGAAATCAATTATATGCTGGCTTGTATTCATTAGAATATTTCGAATACATGTGTAATTACAATTTATTGTTTTACTACATGCTTTGTACTTGCGTAAATAGTTTGACATTTTGAAAAAAACTATTAAAACTGCATAAACAATTGTCATATAATCAATGTTTACACGTTACCTTATTAATCAAGGTAACGTGGTTATTTTTAATCATTAATGAATAGTTTGTAATTACTTGGGTAATTATTTTAAGAATCTTAAATACTTTTACACATGTAAAAAAGTATTTACAATACTATCGTAAGAAAAAAACACTTCACATAAAACCACAATGATTATAAAAATGCAATATTTAAAAGTGTATCCATCTTAAAAATACGAAGTAGAATTTCGGAAAGTTGACATCAACTTTTTGGCTGAACATCATCATCATAGTTTCTTCAAAAAATACGAATAAAAAAGGTAAGAAAATAAAATCAAGTTGGTACGTATTTCTCTCTATTTTATTCCGAAACTATAAAATGTTGCACTGTCGGTATACTACCGTTGCGAATAAATTGAAATAAAGCAACGCGCGCGCACAACATAAAGTCAGAATGTAGTGGCAAAATGAATTGTATCTAAAAGCAAAACAGTCCAATGGACACAGTACGCAGACGTAACGTAACGTAACGTTCTTTACGGTTACGTCACGAACTTGGCGTCGTACATCCGCGTTCCGAAATTGCATTTTAATGCCACGTTTACATATGTAAATGTATCAAACTCAAATAAAATATATGATTGACAGTAGAATGCATTTCTGCTATGCGGTTTGTACTACTGTGCTCTGTGTGCTGCTGCTGCTGTTGTCCGGGCATTATTGTTGCACTTTGATATCGTTACAGTAACCCTTTTTGGTTTATTGACTTATGTTGCTTGTATATTTTACTCCAATATGACACGTGTCTATATTGTATTTATACTCTGCATACATGACACAGAGATATATTTGTACATATATTTGTATACATTATGTAATTAGAAGCAAACATTTGTAGGAATACGTTACATTTTCTAATATTTATATATGTAAATGCGCATGTTATAAAAGACATGTCCACTTACTTCACATTTGTTTAAAATTCAATTTACTATTCTAATTTCTAGTTATGCATCATTTAAGTTAAATGATTTAACTAACCGCAAATTGTATGTAGAATAATACGTGAGTATTTTCTTTGATAATAAGCAACCAATATTGTAATATAATTGACGAAATATTGGTTTAAAATAAAGTATTATAATACTTATTATAATAACACTTTTGCAAATCTACACAGCTAAATCGGATACATCCGTAACTCTAATAGAATTAGAATTTAAAACTAACCTTAGTTTAGTCACGTGGCCGTCGAACAATCAGTTTATTGTCGGTCGCGGACACGTTCCGAATAATACCAGTTGTTAAACAAATCCATATAGTTTCTAACTTTCAAATAAACGACCAAGATGAATCGAGAATATCCATTCTAGAGTGTGCGGTGTGCACTAACGCTATTGTTAATGTACACTAGAATTTATAAGCTGCTCAATCTGTGCACATTTAATCGTAACACGTAACAGACTGACTGATGATCCGATTATAATTAGATAAGTAGACGGTATATTGATACTTGAAACATATGCGTCCGTAATAGTAGGTATTCTCTGCCACGCAAACTATACTCGATGGGAAATACTACTATCTCTCTCTCTCTCTAACACTATGGATTCGTGTTACAGGTGAAAAAGGTGCCAGGCTGCCTGGCAACGAACCAGTAGTAATTGAGACCGCTTAATTCCGATTATTAGATCGCTAATATGACAGATTGTTATGGTTCACAGGTTTTTAAAATATATTTCCGAAAATAGGTTATATGTTAAATATTTAAGTTAATCCATTCCGTGTTTTTATTATTTGAATACTATTCTAGTAATAATAGCATAAACTTTTTCAAACTTGTGTATTTTATTTTAAAACAATTTGTTGATAAATATGTTTGTAAAATTATGCAGTATTAGCTAATAAATTATCATAGATCTGTACAGGATACAAATGGAAGGAATTTATTGTAACAAGTATTCAATCTCGTGTAATTATGTTATAATAGCGGCTTAGATTTCAATATAATTACCACACATTATTGGTAGATTAATATACTTTTTATTGAGTCGGTCGCTTTGAGAACAGTTAATAACCCATATATCTGTTACGAGTGTAATTGAATTTTGAAAACTACAGATTCAGTTTCAATTGCTGTTTATTTCATTGTTTATTTTATTTGATTTTTATATAGATTTTTTTTTCATACAATATTAAACAAATATTTCTAATAATGACAAAAATACAACAAATAATTCTAGGTATCATTAAATAATATATATCACATTAAATGTTACAAATATTGTACCTAATATAGGAATACATTTCACTTAGAATCTATGTATGTATGAACAAAATATATCTTTATATTTATCTACAATTTTCTCATAGAATTTGTTTTTTTATCTAAACGAACAGACCGAGTAAAAATTTAAACATTATAACTAAATAAATTGATTAAATAAATCAGAGTTGTGAGAGACAACATAGTTGTGACTGTGTATGTGTGTGTTTGTTTGAAACGGAAGGAAAATGTATATTTTTCGCGTTACAATCTTTGAAACTGAACAATAGATTATCGGCTCGACGGTTAATTTATTATCCACTTAAAAGCGGGTAGGTACCGGACTATTTAAACAAAAGAGGCGATCGAATCGTTGGCCATTCTTTCACCGATTGTACCTACAGCTACTGTCTTATAAACAATTGTTTTTAGAACAATGGAGGATGCTATCACGTTTAACAGATCCAAATGGTGTGGCCGCACAGTAAACCATGGTGCTATGGTGTGCTGTAGTAGTGTACTTTATAATCTGACTTCGAAAAACGGCTGCGGCCCGCGGCATACGAGTATATAACCTAACCGACCATCTCGAGAAACCGAAATAAAAAAATAGTCCAAAAGTAAAACGTCAAAAATATTTCTCAGAAGGTTAAATGTGCGATGTGTCCGTTTATTTTTCTTTTCTTTTAAAATGTTCATTCTCTCTCGCTGTGTGTGGGTTTATAATATGTTCTTTGATTTAGAGACGAGAACATTCATTTGAACCATTAGACTAAAATGTAAAATTCTTAATTTTATAAATATTTCCAACCTAATCTTTAATGCAACATAATGAAAAATAAATAACAAAAAATAATATAAAATCCAAGTAAATTCTTAATGCAAATATATTTTGTTTTCATTCATGCACTTAAGTTATTAATGATTAAATAATTAATGAAAATATATACGTAAATGACAACTCACCGATTTTCCTCTTGTATGTACACTCGTCTTGTTTTTTTTTTAAGTCCCTATCGTATTTCTCAGAAAAGAAAACAAAATAAACGAAACGAAAAATGTGAATATGTGGAAATTCGGGTGGGAATGATTGAAATATTACAAAACAAATAATAAAGAATCGGTAATTATTTTAAAAACATTTTCGATTTAATTTTGTCACACCGTACAACGATATATAATTAATATTAATATAATAATAATAAATATATACACATATCAATCTAATGACCAAAACGTGGAATGAAAAATTGTTGAACAGTACGGATTGTTCAAAAACAAAATTATACATATATATTGTTGCTTGCACTTTTCGTTTTTTTTTTTTTTCATCGACGGGTAACGAACTTATCGGTGTCATAGGGCCGCGCCGAATGGAACGTATGTGTGGAGTATGTACCGTCGCATCGTCGTTGTCATCATCATCCGGCTGTAAGGAGCATCAGCATCTTGTAGAAGCCTGTCAGGACGGTGTGTCTTGTGCAGGGGCGGGCGCATGGGACCAGGATGACTATATCGTAGCAAAAACACACGGCGCCGACACTTTACGTTTTGTTTTTAAATATTATTATTATTGTATAAATGATACAACCAACTGAAGATGAAGTCAAACAATTTTTAGTTTTTATGCATTTTTATTTAAATATATACGACATTCTATACATTATAAACTTATTTTGTTTTATATTTTCTGTTTTAAAAACGTCCCCGGTGTAATGCTTTTTAGAGTTTTTTTTTAAATTTTTATTTTGTTAAAGGTATTTTTTATATAAATCACGACGTTGCGCTACTGCATAAGTCCATGTTGCATTTATTCATCAATCATTTGTTTTAATTATTTATTTACATTGTTTAATATAGAGCTTTGTCTTGGGTTATATGTTACACATATCTTCTTGGATACTCTTTTATATTTCGAACAAAACAGCGTCCAACTGTCGCACACTGGTTTTTTGACCGTCCGTGTCCTTTCTATCATTCTCTTTCTCTCTCTGTCTATCTCGCCTATCATATAGTTATTTACAGTTAATGTACAAAGAACTTGGGGGCGGGCTCGGGGGGGCGTGGGGAATTTCAGGTCCGTATTGGTAGTAATAAAGCAAATTACAGGTAATGTAGGTACACTAGCACTGCGCAGCGCGAATGTCACTCGCGAGGGCTTCCGCTACCACACAACTCTTCAAACACATACAAACACACACCCATATATATGCACGTATGTGTGAGTTGCTACTGCTGCGGTGAGGTAGAAGAATAGCAATCAATATCGTCGTCATTGTCTTCTGTTAGAGAACATACATGTTGTGACACAATTCTTACTTATATATGCTTGACGTGTGGACGGTGCACGGGCGCAAAGGAGCTCGAACGCGAGATTTGCCGTCCGTCGGTGAGCGTGCGATTCCATCTCTCGCTAAGACACTTCGTTATTATAACAGGTGTGGACGCACGCCGTCACCGCAGCTGCCATCGTCGTTGTAGCTGTAGCTGCCGCCGCCGGTGCCGGTGCGGACCGCATCGCACCGTCCGACGGCTAGCCGTTATCGTTGTGCAGTAGGGAAGCCCAATGAGCCGGATGCTAGTGTGCCGTCAACTGGTGACCCCCAATGCCCTGAGGAGACAACATTGGTGGACTGTGCGAGTGCGAATGTTGGCCCATCGGTGATCCGTGCATATCCTGGTGATGTCCGTAACCCGGGTGCATATGACCGGCGCCTGGCGGCATACCGTCCATCATATCACCGCCCAACGTATTCGGCGGTGTCATTCGTTTCTCCTTTTGTCGCCGGTTACAAAACCACACTCGCACTACTTCCTTCTCCAATTGCAAACTGTCAGCCAGTGAAGTGATCTCTTGCGCGGAGGGTTTCGGTTGCTTGTGGAAATGTTGCTCCAATGCACCCTTCACTGACACTTCAATGCTTGTACGCTTTTTCCGTTTCCTACCTTGTGCCGCTATCTTATCAATAGACGTAGGCGAACCGGTCGTGGAATCGGCTTCTTCTAGCCATTTTTGTAAAAGCGGTTTCAGTTTGCACATATTTTTGAAACTTAACTGTAACGCCTCGAACCGACAGATCGTCGTCTGTGAGAACACATTTCCATATAAAGTGCCCAGTGCCAGACCGACGTCGGCTTGTGTGAAACCCAACTTGATTCGTCGTTGTTTAAACTGTTTGGCAAATGCCTCCAAATCATCACTGGTCGGTGTGTCTTCCTCGCCGCCGCTTACATCACGGTCGGACACGTGATGCGGATTGTGTGGACTTTGCATATCCCGATGTAGCACCGGGTGCTGAAGGTGAGGTGCGCCCGCTTGATGGCCATGGTGAGCTAACATACCATTCATGGCGGCATGGTACTGTTGTAACGGTGATCCAGCACCGCCAGGGTTGTAATGTGCACTGGAGACGGGCGCGTGCCACGCATGTGGTGATCCCATCCCTTGTTGCTGTTGCTGACGATGATGCATCGCGGCAATATCACCCTGCTGGCTAGCCAGAGGTTTCACATCCTGGTGCGGGTGATGATGGTGCGGGTGGTGCATACTGGCCATACTTGCTGCCCACGGGTCACCACTGGGCTGCAGACTCACCCAGGGGTTAGCTGCTGACAGTGATACGGCCGCATGTCCATTCGGCGAGGGCGAACTAGCGACTTGATGGTGATGATGATGGTGGTGGTGATGTTGAGGCGGCATGTATTTCAGTTCGCCTGCATCAGCCGCTGATCTGGGCGAAGCGCTCGCGTGATATCCTCCGACGATATTCATACCGACGACACTTCCGTCCAAGTCGGCCGAGACTGCACTACTGGCCGGCAGGTACGTGGTGGCCGCCATGCCCTGGTGAGGGCGCCAAGTCGTCGTTTTGGCGACACACTGATCCACACTTGCACGAAACAAACTTCCACCACACTACTACTGTCTATGTCAGTCTATTTGTTGTCGAACAACAACAATAACAAATACTTGTTACTGTTCAATATATTATGTTGTATCACTAACTATTGTCAACTACTATAGTAAGTTCACGCTATAGCTCTTTATGTTATATCTCTATGAATGTGGCAGCAGGTACACACAACAAACACTCATGCGTTATGCATGCTATACACAACGTACCGCAACTCAGTTCTGTATGTACTAAACTAGCAGCAACATCGCCGCTCCGTATCCAGGCGAGCGGCCCGTTGCTTTGGAACCCCCTACCCAAAATCCCCACCACTGTATGGTGCGCGCGCCATTGGCCGTACTTCACTTGTCAGTTGATAGTGACGTCACGAACACAACGGGCGCGTGACTGGACTACGAACGGACTCGCCCCGCCCTCAATGCCGATCCCCACCACATTGTAGGGGAAATGTTTACACTTGGGGGCACACGGTAGCTAGGCAACAGAGCGTGCCGGCCTCACATACTTGGCGAGTGGTGGTTGTTGTTGTGAGCTCTGCTCGCCTTCGCTTAGCGAGCAAAGCAACGGCCGACAATCCGCCAGAAGAGCAACTTCATCCCCATTGTGTCTGCTGTATATGTGTCTACTTGAACTTATTATATACGAATATGGAACATGATATCAAACCATCACGTACCAACCCGACACATTACTGTATTAAATATTTAACTATATCACTAATCGAAAATATATATGAATTTTTAAAGTACATACCCTCTATATTTGTCATTTCTCATTTATTGACATACGATATAATAAAACAGGTGAAACTATAGTGAAGCGTAACACGTTTTGATAACTTAAAGGGCACATGCCATACCTACAAGAGAGACACACACAAAAAAAACTAATTTAAATCTCCAGTCACCTGTTGAAACGCGAGCAAATCATACACTGGGTGAGCCGGCAACAGCAGCCAGGCCGCAAAATTAACATGGAATTTGCAATACAATGGGGTTTTAGCACTTGCTAGCTAATACATATGTATGCCGTCCAAAACATTCCAAGCGCGAGGGTAGATTTATAACAGAGAAGTTGGCCGCGCGAACGCGCGCGCTTAAAAATTGTTTCGTGCATTAAAACAATTGAATCTGTCACCGTGGTTTTGTTTTCAAGGAAAGAAAAACCGATTTCGTATACAGATAGAGCGACGGAGAGCTACGATCGATAACATACACACACACACAGGCATATATAGCTATGGACTTACGGTAATCGAAGTAACCGCCGGCCCTGCTACGTTTGTATACATTATGTACTGTATGTTACCTATACTCCACGGCCAACTCTTCCCTTTATTCCCAAACAGAAGTACCTGTAGGTATGCTCAACAGTAATATACCTACTCATTGCAATATCAGTGATACATAGTCACTTACGTAACAGAATTTCACAAATATATCTTTAAATTTTGCATGTCAATTAAATATTAAAATATACACGCAAGAAAATAAAACTACTTGTTTATATTTGATTTTTTATAATTTTTTTGTAACTATTATAAATATTTATTAGATAAACATTGACTGAAGTATCTTTTGCAGCCTTCAATACTGATGTGAAAACGCAAGTTCTTTTGTAATAATTTTTAATTAGAAATTGCAGAATAATATAATTAGATAAAATATACGTTTAACATGTATAAATAATTATTAAAATGAGCTCAACATGTAAATAATTGTTAATTATAATGGAATAATTCATATTCGTGTGGTTTTTGTTTGTTTGTTTATCTTCTTAATAGCTGGCGATTTCTTAAATATTTTATTTGGTGTCTAATTACTTTGTATTATAATTTGAATTTTTGTTGGAAATATGTAACACGATGCTGCCATAGTATGTGGGGTATTTATTATACTTACGCATTTTGCGTATTTACGCAGAGGTACACTGAGAATTATAACAAAAGCAAACACAAAAGTGCAGGCCGGCGAGACACATTAAAGTACCATTTATAACTGCGCATAACTCAATTAGCCAGATGCTTAACAGGCTAACAATTAAAATGAAACATAGCTGGTGCGAAGCGACCAATTCCTACAGTTTTTAACATATTAATATTTATAAAGCGAGCATAAAATATACCATGAATTACCTACGCTTCATGCGTTAGGCAGAGGGCAACTACAGTGTCTACTAGCTATACATGTATGTACTCAAACTCTGTACTGTGACAAACAGTATTATATCCCACCGTTTCAGTTGATGAACATTTAACATTTTTCTTATCCTATAATTATACCCGAAATGAAATAAATTTACATTACAACATTAGCACATAAAATTGTATATACTTCTTATAATACATTATATATTATCGAAACAAATAAATGTTTCAGTATCGGTACTTATTTAGATATATTTATCAATGCGACACCGGTATTTCAAATGCAACAAATACCTTTTATATTTCTTTGATTATGTGCAGATAAAGAACAAAAAAAATATCGAACCGATTCGATCGTTTCATGGTTTCAATGCGAACATTTCATTCGGCTTTCTTTGGAGTCTCTTATCGCGATCACTGGTAGTTCTTACATTCATCGCACGAAAATATTGCAGAAAGGTGTCACGCATAAAAATCGTACGTAACATTTGAAGCATTACATTCACTCGTTTCATTTAAAAAAATGCAATTCATAAAAACAAATTGTTGCAGAAATATTTAAATAAGATTTTTCATACTTTCCTTATCGTTCATCATTACATTTGTACTTTGCACAAATTATAATTTGTAATATATTTTGGTTTGAATAAACAGTGAGAAAAAATAAGCGCCAGTTCTCAGTTGAAGTTTGTTTCACACTAGTGCCGCCATCTCTGAACAAACATGTGAACTAACTTCGATACTACTGTGCTACCGTAACATGCAATGTCGTGAACAGTTTGTGATTTTACTAGCTAATTATTTATGTAGACAAAATGTTCTAAACCAGAAATTTATTTACGTTATAATAATTAAGTCTTATAGTACATTGTAATAGAAATATAATATGGAATTGTGATTAGATCAAATAATAAATACCTACTAGCTTTCAGACGATTATAAAAGGTAAATAATAAATTTGAATAAGGTATTTAATAATTATTTTCTTCAAGAATATATTCTGAAATTCTTAACAACTTAGACATTTGACTGCAAAATAGACGAATATTGTTTTTGGCAAGAAAAAAGGAGAAAAATCGAAAGAGAATGAAAAAGTAACGTAGTAAACGGCATGGCGTGATTTTATTCGAAGCGAAACAGTTATTGGACATAAAATTCCATCCGGATTTCTGGAAATAAAGTGAAACGAAACGCTCCGTTGACCCGCGGCATTTGACAAATCGTTTGAAATTTCAAGTCCAACCATGAAAACAGAAAATGTCTGCAGAATACCGTTTTATTGATTCACTGGAAAATATGCAGAATAAGTGAAACATACAAAATAATAATACAAAACATTCTTACTGTACATTGTAAACTCAATGTTATTGTGGTATGGATAAATTAAATTGTAATGCTAAATTTACCGCTGTAATTGTTTTCATGTTTACTGAATATCGGATTATATTATCTTTCATAATTGAATTAAAAACAAAGTTATAAGAAATTATATTATGACTTGTTGGTTGCACGATGATAATAACAAGAAGAATAATTGCCCTCCATAAAACAATAATTTTCTATAAAATCTATGCTCTTATGTTAGTGTAATAATTTTCAATTCGTGTCTAATAAATAAATCCGACAAATACGAATTATCTGTAAAAACTGCATACACAATAGTTATCCTAACCAATGTAAAATTCTTAGTAATTGTATCTGATATAATCCAATAGATAAGTACCTACATTGTGTTCTTTATTTCTGCAATTGGTATAGAAAAGTGTATGTACGGTAATGAATGCAGGTTGGAACCAGCTGTAGTTACACCTGAATGTTCCAACATTTCTAGACAAGTTACGATTTACAGCGCGGCGCAAACGTCAACACGCGGAACACGGACGCCATCACTCGGAACAATGTAACAGTCTGTTTCCTAAAATTTAAGGTCCGCATTTTCGTTCCGAGTTCAACAGAATTTCACATCTAAGTAACGAAAAATAGAACTGACATGTGATACCGTTTCCGACATGGTCTAATTAAAATTTTACGCGAACACTTTTACCGGCTTTCAGACACACACACTGAACAATTTTAAAGCTCAATTTACATTTTTCGGACGCAGTAATGATATATTGGATATAACAATTAATTTAATTGCGCACGTATGTATAAAATTGTATTCAATTAAAAACGTTTCACACTCGCCGTTACCAATATTTTGTGAGTTTAACATTACGAAATTTACCACATGATTATTGGGTACGAATGCATTGTTAATTTGCTAAACATGTCTATTTTGTTCTTTAATATTTGATCTGTATTAACTTAAATCCTATTGAAAGATGCCAAACACAACATGTACAGTCTTGTTGTACTGTTACTTTCATGTCGGTAATACGTTGTCTGGTACTGTGTTTAGTTATACGAAAGTGCAACGTGGCACCTGATCGACCCCCCAAATGGTAAGATAGTGGACCCCTCACTTAACAAGGGTGCACAAATATCATAACGTTTTTCGTATAAAAGAATATACATGTAACTGAATTATATAATTTGTAAAATTATAAATAAATCTTCTTGATAATATCAAATTGTGTTTCAGAATATTGCAATTTTGTACATAATAGAGAAAATTATAAAAATATCTCACTAATATTATTGGATTCTATTTATCGTTAAGTTTTATTTTATTACAAAATAAAACAATGGTAAAATATTATATAATAGTATTTCACAGCGATTTCGCTTTGTGTATTAAATGCTAAAGGATATATAATTTTGTTCAACCCTGTCTGTCGGTGCACAGATCCAATAGTTTACAGATACATGTCGCTAATACAGTTCACACTCCTGCACCGACCCCACTTCCATCGTGACCGTGACCCGGTCGCCTCAATCCCTTGTGTGTATGTATGTACCCATAACTTATTCCTATGGGTACACTGTGTACCCTTTCCGTCTCTATCCGTGCGGATAAACACACTTGTACATCCGTTTATAGTTCATTCCTTTTATATCTGTACAATTCGGCAACCCGATCGACGGAAGTTCTTTTTGTATAAAGTAACAAAATGCTATATGCGTCACCCAGGAGTACAGTAATCAAAACAAGATTCTATATTCTGATTGTTCAAGAAACACTAAACAACGTATTTCAAATACATCTCCTAGAAATATAAATTCCGCTCTTTGGTATTTACACTTTCTTCCGGAAAATAAGAAAACAAACTAGGTACCTAATTGTACAGATGAGAAACACCTCTAAACATTCAAGTTTGCACGTGTTTGCTCGTCCCGTTCACACAGAAATAATAAAACGGTACCTATATATAGTGTATCCATAGATATAAGAACTTGACTAAACGCAGCATGCTATTAACAGAGGATTATCCCAAATTATACGACACAGTAAATGAATAAAAAGCAGAGCTGTATTCAGAAATTTATAAATACATTTTGAAAAATAACAACAAAAATATGATATACATCTTAACAATAATAATACAAATTAACATAAATAAATGTAATATTCAATAAATTATTATTACGTCTTAATTATAGACAAAATGTCTCTTGTCTTTCCCGCTAAGAGCATTACAAATGTACCTGAATACCGCCACTACTAGTAGTTTATGGCCTCTCCTGCTGTGAAGGGTACCACCCTACCTATTAAGGAATCATGTCAAGTTCTTATATCTATGGATAGACTATATACGTACTCATAAAACTAAATATCGTTGGTCATGGGAAAACCCTTACTATTTCTGTCCTCCGTGTAAGGGGGTGTAATATATACTGTTAAACCGTTCAGTTGGACAATTGTACCTGACACCTACCACCGTTGGCGCTACGTGCCATTCACAAAACATTCGTGCGAAAAAAAAAAACCATAAGAGCCTCCGCGTTTTGCGAAGTGTCTCTGCGGCTACCTGTCTGTCAGGAATTCTTCTCTGAATTCCATCGACCGGATGGCGTAGCCAGGTAGGTGGGTTCGTCTCTGGATTGCGACGTTTATACTTTGTTTTACAACCGTATTTCTAAATCGGATTACTAGTAGAATATTATTATTTTAAGCGTTACTTAATACGACATGTAAACCATACGGATACAGCAGAAACTGATATAACTGCCTTAGGAATGAATAGTTGAAGTATTAATTAAGTCGTTACATTTGTGTTTACCAATGAGACATTTATAATCATCAAATTGCTAAAGGGCAAAAAGAAAAATACATAAAATCGTAACGTAAGAATAAGACATAATAAAATTACAAGGTTGAGATAAAGAAAGAGTGAAACTGTAGTTACGTGTAAAAGCCATTTTCATCCATTTATGGTTTGGAAAGAGTCCCATAAACATGCAAAAATCGCTATAAGCCGTCAAAATGATGTATGGCCACGGGACAACGCATGCGCACTAATACCATAATCAGCGATAAAAATTGATAGACGTTGATGATAAATCTTAACGGAAGACGTATTTGGAACGGTAGTTGTATATGAGTGACGACGTTTATTAGCAGGAAAAAAATTCAAGAATATAGTGTTGTATGTGGTACAGTGAACGAGTTCACTTCAACGAAGTATGTGTGTACATGCAAGCGTGTACGCACGTGCATATGAAGAATATTTGAAATTGTTAATAAAATAACTAGTTCGCTTGCTAGATATATGACAAGCGTTAGTATGTTTTTACATGTAGACCATTCGACTAGCCACAGTCAGAGAATATGGATTAGTTTGCTGCCTTTTATTTTTATATCGCAACAATACAGAATAACGTTTATGGTAAATAACATGCGACGCCACTGGTGCGTGAGTATCACGTTATATGTGTTATATACAGTGGCGTAGCTACTGTAGAGCAAACGTGTGCAATGCATAGAGGCCCACGAGTGTAGGGGGGCCCTACCTGGGACAAGTGAACTGAGAAAAAATACATAATATCATCAGGATAAAAGAAAATAAAAATATAAGAAAAAATTAACAAGGAAAATAAATATTTTGTATTTTTAAAAATTATTACCAACATGGGAGGGGGGCCCTCCGAACATACTTGCATAGGGGCCCAAAATTTCTAGCTACGCCACTGGTTATATACTGTATTATATGGGAACATGGGAAAGTGGAAACTGCAAATTACGATGGAATTTAGAGCGTAATATCTACATAACGTAACTATACAGAAACTATACGTTCATGATTTATATGAACGCAGTTCGAATGTAGTAAATTATCACATGTGTCAAATATAATTAGACACTTCTGTATAATTTTATAACATTGTCAATAATTTATCGAAATACAATTAGGCATTCAAATAAAAATAATTACTCATAATAATTCACATCTATACGTACATTAGTCATACAAATTTAGAGTTTTGGAAGTAAAAATGTAACATTTATATGGAGATATTTCGAATTTGAAATATCAATACACGTGGCGCCATCTGTAAACAGAAAGCTGAACTACGCAGTGAACAGGAAGTAAGTTCGTAGTAGAGAGGAAACAGTGGCGTAGCATCATTAACATACAGCGTTCACTTATTACACTCTCACACGAACACTAATAAATCATTATAGGAAATTACTTCATTTCCCATTCAAGAACATAGCGAGAAATAAATAACTCACAACTTATGAGTAATAATGGCCTTTATGGCTACAAGAACTCGACCATTATTAATACAGTAGTGCCCCAATTATCTGTAGTCCAGTAATCCGGGAGATCCACTATCTATATGCTATCCTGATTAGTAGTTCTAAAACTGTGAATTTTAGAAAAAACTAACAAGTTATGGTTTTTGCCTTCACTAACCAAAATGTGTGTTGAAATAGCTTTTATATTGTAAGTATGTATACTATTAACGTCTATTATTAAAAAGAAGTAATATGTCCGTATTATGAACTTGTCAATTTTAGTTAAGATCACAACGCGTTTCGAACTCTCGTTCATTATCAAGTCTTTTTAATAATGTTGACGATGAACTTCGGAACTGAAAATATAATATATTAACGTCTATTTTAGCATTTATCGAGGATAGTAAATTACTAAAATATACATACATATTTGTAATTCTTGTTATTTTTAGTAGATACATAGATATATAAAATGCAGTACATATTAAAATTTATATAATAATCATCAAAACGTTCACTAATGCTTATACAATATATTAATTATATAATAATTATATTGCTGTAAAATATAGAGAAATATTTAATTTCATATAAGCGATACACTGGTATTAATTGTACTTAAATTAATCTTTTAAATTGTTAGGAACTATAACCTAGTAAATATTTTATTTTAAATATAATCAAAAACATATTTGATAACTGAATCACTCATATTACATTGATTAATATTATTACGTTTATATAATAATTCTTTGCTGTACGAAATGTAGAATTCACTTTCGATAATCTCAATGCAATGCTTGGCATACGATAATGCATATATACATTTTGGTTCATTACTAGAATATACCAAACGACTTAAATGTGATAGTTGCACGTCATTTTTGGTAAGCCATTTTTCAATATTCATAAAACATGGACATTGCCAGGGATTTCCTCGTATTTCAGTGTAATTTATGACTAATCTATCCAAGAGAGCTTGATTCAGAAATGTCAGTCTGTTGTACGCAATTATGAGCATATTTATTTTGGTAACATTTGACGAAAATGCCGTGGGTTTTAATTCTATCAGATTATTATTTGCCATAGTGAGTAGCGAATATTTTTGTGTTCCAATAAAAGCTCCGTCACCAATTGTCATTAATCCATTGTAGTCCAAGTCCAACCCTTCCAGGTTAACAAATTCTTTCATTGCATTTTCTTGTAGATATTTAATTTTATTTCCAAGTAGAAATAGCCATTCAAGTGCTTGAGGATTCGAAAACCAATCTGATGACAGTTCTTCTAAATTGTTACAATTTAAATACACCGTCTTCACATGCCTACCGAATGAGTTGTCTTCAATTGTACGTATTTCATTTCGCATGAAGTAAATTTCCTCTACTGGTAGTCCAGGAAGCGATTCATTTGTAATTGTTGTAATATTATTTTTGAAAATGGCCAGTTTCTTTAACACTGGTAACGAGTCAAATATAGGTAGTTTGTTCATGGATATATTAGCAATCGATAATTCTTCTGTGAATGGTAAATTAGAAACAAAATATATTTGACAGCTGGTTTCCCATGGATCTAGTTCGGTCACTGATAAACTGTACACGAAAAGATTGTGAAACAATTTTTGGTACAAATGTGTTACACGTAATAGCGATGTCTCTAAGTATTGATTTACTCGTGATGTTTTTACTTTAACTTTTACACACTCACTTGTGGTTAAAAGAAGTGCACAGAAGAGCACTAATTGTATATTCATCTTGAGGATATAAACTGTTGTCGAAAATATATTTTATATACTAAAACAAAATTGTATAAGCGAATCATTTTATACCTTCCTACAAGAGATAAGAAAAGGATAACACGAAGTAATAAATAGTGGCATCATGCGGAAATGTCATCAAAATATTATCATATTATGCCAACTGTGAACGAAATTACTTATTAGGTTTTATTTTTGTTGAAAATAAACCATAATTTGAACTTGGAACAATGTATTATTTCTGCAGGCATTTTTGTTTAATTATATATTAGAATTTTTAATAATAAAAGATCTACATACAATTTAATACAATGTAATAATGTATTCTATAATTATAATTCACCACATCCGTTTAGTGAATAAAATATCAAAATGTCACATTATATCATAGAAATAAAAGTTATCGCGACTTATTTCAAATATATACATGTATTATTCACAGTGACGTTAAATGTACAAAACCCTAAATAGTTATACAATGGAAGTTATTAATAATTTATAAACACTCCCGCAATTAATCATTTATTTTCGATCACTAGAACATCATGGATGGATGGTGGGCCAGTCAACACCTATAGACTCAGTCATACTGTGCACGGATACACTACGAATAAAAGACGGACTGGACACCCATGAAGACTTTGAAGGGGATGTGTTCACAAACAATTGATTAGCATAAAACTGAGACCACTAAACGATGATTTACCTTCTCACTGCTATCAAAACACTCGAGGTGGTTCACGAATAATTCACTATAGCATTGTGTCACTTTGTTTTGTATAAACGTACCAGCGAACAACACGCAGGGTTATACCAGGCGACAGGGTTGTACAAAATAGCTTTACAACTTCCCTTGAGAGATGTAATATATCTATGAAATCAATAATATAATTGTCTTCAATACTAAATAAGAATTATTTTGTTTCATATTGAAATATCCAATATATATATTCAGTCTAGTTTCACTACTTAGTTCTTTATTAAAGTCACAACAATGCTTCTATGTAAATGGATAAATACAGATGCGGATTGAAATATTGAGTATATATTTAACACCAAGTTGTATACCCCTGACAGAATGACACAGTAAACGGAGCATTTATTATCATAACCCTAAACGCACCTCAGTCCAACGACCATCCCCATCTGTTTCATATTTAAATCCAATGCTAATCGCGCCGTGGACTTTGAAGAGGTGTGAAGTGTAATCTTCCATCACCATTATGTAGTATATAGCTTTGTATGAACATACGTACATATAGATACTGGTATATACAGAGTATTCAAACAGTTTGTTGTACTTATTTACAGACATTCGAAATTAATTGCATTACAATTTAGAACTAAAGCTGAAATCATTTAACTAAGTGTCAGAATGTAACTAAACGCTATTGATTGCTACAATTTGAATGTTAATTCCTCTCCGGATGCGTACTAATGAGTGCGTAGATATAAATAAAATATTAGCACAAGTAGTGCGACAGCAGCAGCAGCAGCAGCAGTAGTGGTTATGTGGTAAAACACTAAAGTACGTAGGTGGTGCGTGTACAGGGGGGAACTGAGGAGGGGTGGGAAATGAAAGGAGTTTACGAAATGTGTACGGGTGCGAATGGTTCGTGCGCTTGGCGTGAACTAATGTTTAATTTAGTAGTCGCCGGAGCTGATTTGCGATGCAGATGTGACCGGAGGAGATGCGGTTTAGCCACCGGAGTTAAGCACGGTGGAGAACGTGCGGTCGTGCGCGGTCTCTGTGCAAGGAACGGACCGATGAAGAAACACCGCGCCCGTGCGGTCACACAACCAGCATCTTCCTACACAGGGGAATATAGGTAAATTGTCTGTTCTCATTTCTACATTGTCTGTATGACCCCGCAATCTCAATGTACGGAAAATATTCTATAATTAAATTATAACTATAGTAAATTATTGAGTCAGTTTCTTATTGATATATTATTCAATTAAATTTCAATGCATACTTATATCGTGAAATGTATTCACTTCATCAACATGATTTCCAATTTATTGAGTAGTTTATTTTAAAAATGTTTTCACACTACAGACCAATGATTAACGTTATTAAATCAATCAATGAATTCAGTGTTTATGGGTGCATTTTGATTTAATACGTCTAACAAGAGTGACTGAACAACGCAGAACGGGTGATCGTAAAGAATAATTGCGATTTTCTGTTCTTAATATCGGCATATCTCGGGCGGGAGCTGCAAGAATCGTGACATGACAGACGAGTTATAAAAACAAGTAAACATCTGTGGGCGTGCAGGGACAGGGGTAACGGCAGGGGAGGTATACATACGTATGGACGGCGCCATTATTTAAACCGCTAGAGGAAAGATAGGACCGGGATTCTTAGTCCCGCAAGACGCAAAAGGCAAAAGCTATGATGTGGTCGCCATGACTAAATGCCTTGACCGCTCTCTGTGAGATGCGTGACACGAGTACTAACAGGACAAGATCGCCAACAATATAACAAAGTTTGTTTTTTTTTCCTCTTCTTTTCTTTCCTCTCTTTCTTTATTTTTACTTTTCGTTTCGTTTTATTTCTTTGGTCGTACAAGTACGTGCTTATAAAGGATAACATGATGTCTCCGTGATCGTTCTAGAAAATAGTTTGATCCAAATGATAAACATTGTGTGTGTTGAGTAACATACAAAGTACAAAGATTCAGCAACAGATGTAGTAGGTACTTGTAGCAGCATACATGCTTGAACGAACGAAGTTCGATGTGTGGTTGTGTAAAAACGTTGGACAGTTCCATCTACATAAATTTGACGGACGAAGACTACTGTGAAGCATGGAGCTGTCATTGGAAGAAAGTTATACGCTCTTATTTCGCAATTAACTTTCATCGATTACAAAAGCAATTAGCCGGGCGTTAATAGCCGGTTTAAGAGCCGATTAAAAATACAGTTGCGTAGTTGGCGGTCACCATTTAAAGAGATGCGCCAGTGTTACCGTTGCCATTCTGTAACCGTGTCATTGCCGAATAAGTCGCGACATTCCGATTCGCAAAACTTTGTCGCAACCGAGTGAACCGACGCTTTTTACCAGTTCCATAGGCGCCGAAAGCAAAAACATTGCAGCCAGCCAGACGTGGATCCTGCGCAATTAATAATGCAAATTTATCCAGCTATTGGTCTCAAGATGAAGATTACAGCTAATTTCTTTTCTTATAGAAAAAGATGTACTGATAATTAGGAGAAAAATGTAGGGACATACAAGAAGAATATGTAGTGAGTACTGCTAGACTGTAACTTCACAGAAAATAATTTCAAATCGTCACAACGTAATGACAAATGAACGCTATTCAAATTAAAGATCTAAAATGTAAGTTTTTATGTAGAACAGATCGGTGAAGATTTGTCCAAGATGTTGATGGAGTATGGGTTGTGTGTAAGACAGACGGCAGGAGCCCTGTTACAGAGCTGGGAGGAAGGCCATGACGCCGCCATCGGTTGTCCTGGGGCGCGGACCGTCTACACACATATAATAACCATGTGTCCCGAGACTAGATATGCAACTAGCCAGGTCTCGGGACACACCGCATTACACACACGGTAATGCTACCCGTTCCTCTATGTCTAAAACCTGACCGATATTATCGCCAAACAAATCTTTCATTCCATAACGAAAATTAAGAGTTCGTTTGAAAATAATTCATTTCTGAGACATGCACAAAGGTACATTCCTTATAGAAAATAAAGGCAATTACTGTACCATCTAAATAAGACAAAGATAAAATATAAGTTAATTATTTGAAAATAGTTTGCACAGTGCTGCATTTCATTCATTTTATTGATATATATATATATATATATATATATATATATATATATATATATATATATATATATATATATATATATATATATGTATATATATTGTTAAATAAATTAATACAATATATATATGAATTTACTTCAGAAGTGAAATCAAAGAATATCATTTGTAAGAGATTTTTTCTATAGCGCAGGGGGATGTTATTGTAAGATGTGCTCTAGTGTACGAAAAAACATGTACAAATTACGGAAGATCGTCGGAGAGATACGGCCATTGATCGGCGGCGATTTCGCATATAATTATAACAATCCATTGACCACCGTAACGCTTGATTTGCATATACGCGCCGGGCTCTCACAGCCTCCGTTCACGGTGCGTACCGGCAACACTACAACCAACCCCGCAACAGGCCCGTACTCAGTCCATTGTCAATAATTACGAAACATTTCTATTTGTTTATAACACTAGTATAAATAATAATTATTTGTTATACAGTTGCTTTATAGTTGTCTAGATTCAAATAATATTAACAGGTACAATGTAAGAAGTGTATGTACAAATGTATACCGGGTGACCCAAGAAATCTGGGACATAGGGAATTAACATGTAAATATAGAAAAATTTTAGACAATTCTGAATAATACATTTTAGAGTAAAATTATGAATAAAATGTTGTTCAGAATTAAAAACTGATATGATGTTTTGTTCAGTGTCCAAATATTTTTGTATATTGAGTAAATCAATTTGAAAATAATGCATTTTGATGCTATGACGGTATGTTTTGATTATTTGTTATTTTAATTAACAAAAAACACAATTTTTATTCCATGATCTCATGATCTATCATTAAAATGCGATGCTTTAACATTGATTTACTCGATATGCAGATATATTTGAGCACTGATTATAGTATTGTATTATGCAGTTTTTTTATTTTATTTTGGACATCTCTTTTTATTTACACTTTTGCTCTAAAATATATTGTTCAGAAGTAATCACTTTTTTTCTAAATTTACATGTTAATTCCCTATGTCCCAGATTTCATGGGTCATCTGGTATACGAGTATATATGATGGTAAATAATTCAGCTTGCTAATAACAGAATCTATTTTATATAAATTGCAACAGTTTATTCAAATATTCTTCAATATGTGCAGTTCAAGTGAGTTTATAGCAGTTACGGACCTGACCAGAAGCAGCAAGTCTGTTATTAGAAGCATCGGTTTAAACACAGAGTATAAGTCCGGATTCAGGGAGCCCCGAGCCAAATCGGAGCGATAGTATCGGCATCCGCCGCGTCTAGTCCGCCCGGACCGAAAATTATATCGACAGCCGACCACTTTGTACATCGGCAAACAGAACAAAACAACATCGAACAGAAGAGAAACAGTGCACGAGTGAAGGACGCTGCAAGGTGTACAGTTCATGTATGTCGAACTTGGCCACTGCATAATCTCTTCTTCCAGTATGCCATTGTATCATTCACCACCACCAGAATTACGCACTACCCATTAGATTATCTACAGACTAGTGCAGTCAGTGCACTCTATTCAAAATTACGGCACATTTATATTATGTGAATGAACGTTTAGGTAAATCCTGGTTCGTAAAACAAGTATAATTTCAAGGGGGATTCGAGAGTAAAAAAGAACAATGCATTTCTAAATACATACATTTCCAAAGTAATAAAATGCATTTACATTAAAACAAATAACCATGTAATAGTAGTTGCGGAAGCATCCATACATTTCCCAACGAATGCAAATATTAATTGCAAGCAATACGTAGCTCCAACAGTCATACATGTATAAACAAGTTAGCTTATTTAAATATCTACATCTTACGTATATCTGGACACACACCATGAAGACGTCGCGACTGATGAAAAGAAGAAGAACTGGTAGCAGTAGCGAATGGTGAAACACAAAACACCAACAGAGAGAAGACCAGAAGCACTGACAGTGACGAATCTCGGTACTAACTTAACAAATGACGACGCATCACATAACGGAAAGTTCACAATATACTTACGTAAAATCGATCCATAGAATTGTCACGGCAGACGAACATAGAAATTAATTGTCCTTATCGGGTGTTTTTCCACTGAAACTTAGCATCTTGTATGGTTTACATTTACATTTCGTTAAAAGATCTGTTCTATAAGCGGATGCTGTACCAAGAGTCTGAATAATTTTCTGATGGAATATATTAATTTTAACACTATTCCGTCCCAAAAAAAAAAATAGAAGATTCATTATTTAGATGACTTTTTGAAAAACGTGACAAAATATAGCACAAGCATTAGAGCAAATGTCCTAAATTTTATTGATTAAAAGAATGCCAACTTACAGATTAAGAAGTTTTTGTCACATGTAAAAATAAGTTTATTACTATATAGTATGTTTTATTATACAATTTTTGAAACTAATTGTTATTAAAATTATAAGATATTATTCATTCAATTTCAGTCAAAGTCTGATGCAATACTGACAGATATAAAGTAGAATCAATATGGATACTAAATAAAACACACACATGCACACCATTGACACATTCATGATTGTAAACAGTTTGAATACATCATTGAATTGTTTTTCGGTCGAGTCCCTCTAACCATTCGACACGGCGATTTACAAGACCTGATAAATGTTCAAATGTCAATTTGATCGATTTCAATTGATTACCAATTCATGTGTCCGTAGAAATGTATAACGCATGGACATAAATAAGTATAGTAGGTCGACTGATCATTTTCTACGTGTTATAACACGCTTGTTTACGAATAACATTTGCTAGTATTATTTGTTAATGATTGATTCATATTATTGCTGGTAATATATTTATATATACGTGGGTGGTAATCAGTGAATGTTCAATTATGATGGCGTCAAATTACGTAGGATTATACGTAGTAAATGTGAAAGCAATTGTTTGTAAAATGTCCAATAAATTAAACAGTGATAATGTCGAATAAAATAAATGAATTATATGGTTTCAATATAAGGACGAAGCGTAGATAACAATTTATGCAATGAATGCTGTTAGAAGTTAAATGAAAACTAACATCTGTACCACGATGTTACAAATAAGAACTTTATTTTTATGTATATTTCTACAAATACGGTGTAAATAATATTGGTTATGCTGCGATATATGCTAGACATATAATGCATATCCAATGCACCGTGATATTCCATTCAGTTAGATTTCTTCTTCAAATAAAGGCAAAGGTTCATTATAACAGTTTTTTAAGGAGAAAATATTTGTTACTCATGGAAGAGAAAACTTGACTAGTTATAGTACCGTTGTTTTTATTCTTGAGATTTAAATCAAAACAATAGGTAGTTTCACAAAACAAAATACCGATTAAGTTGAAAGTGTAGAGTAATATTTTGATACCAGTAAACTCTTGCTACATAAGTGGAACGATAAAACAATCATAGTGATGATGATAACCATTATAATGAAATATATTACCAGGTTACGCCACTGTGTTATTGGTAGCAGTGTATGATGAGAAAAAGAATTGAAGTAAATACAGGTGATGTCGGCTGTAGGTAAGTCCAGTAGCTGCCGGGCTTGCTGTGAGCCTGTAACCGCCCACTCACGACCGTCAGGCTACTCTCCATCTGGTTAAAATACATGCATACATACAGAGTGTACACATAGTAACAAATAGACAGGTGTAACGAAATAATAATTTTAATTAAGACACATTACATTAATACAATCAAATAATAGTTATTTATTCTGATCAATGAATAATAGTAAAGAAACAGACAACGAATGGAAATTTAATTTCATAAATAATAAAGTAGCTAGGATGATTAAAGTAGAGGTAAATTTAAATATTGTAATAAGCGGTAGTTGTTTGCATTTCAATTTAGCTATCGTTAAAAGGATGTTTGGATATACATACATATTAACACTTATGCAACATATATAATAACAGTAGATAGTTCACGATTAAACAAATATTTCAGTAACAACATTACACAGAAGAGTTATTTAAATAATAATAAGAATTCTTGTACAGATGAAAATTAGAACTGTGTATATCAAAGGCAATATCGAAAACAACGAATGCTAATATTATAATTACCTATTTGTTTCACCAAGTACTCAACTACATAAGAAAATGTAAACTAAATTAATGATCAAACATTTATATTTCTATCTATTTAATTAACGTTAATTGCACAGCAAATGCTTACATTACTTTATGTTTAACATAGACAAATGATCATCAATGAGCATTTAATTACAGTGCACAATTATCATTGAATTAACAAGAGCATTATGTCGAGGTTAAATCGGTGATTAATTTGTAATTAATAATTACAACATCGACAAAGAGAGTATAGATGATTCCTATTTTCTATAGGTAGATGCATATTCTTATCTAAAATGACTTTTGTAAAATAGTGTTGTCAGATTTACGTTAATATTTATGAAACTTGCGTTAAAGTATAATCAACTAAACATTGGAGACTCCAACGCCAGGTCAGAACACAATAATCAGACCATCATCGAACTAGGGTGTGTGTGTGTTAGAAGCATTTTATTTTTTGTATGAATTCTTACAGGCTATAAATATAAACACAGGTTACAGATATGTGTCCGCGTCCTGCGCGTGCCTGAAGTAATTGCCCGAATGCCAGGCCTAACCCTTGCTTCACTTCGACCGAACAAACCATCGCCTAACATTTAGCCTTTAGTGCCTATATTACGTGTTAGTATGTAGCCACAGCTATACACAATATTTATCCCCATACAAGCAAGTTGAAAGATGGCACAGGTACGTTTTGAATTCCAGAACCGCCTTTTCAAATCCGATATTAATTTAGATTTCGTGTTTGTGGTCAGTGGTACAAAAAAGTCTTCAACGATTGTCTGTATGTTTGCTATCTAATAAATGAACTTAACGGACAAATCATTTCAAAAAGAATGTGAATTTTTATTGACGTAATTCGCCAAACAATTTCTCGTTCTTCTTTGTAATTTGTACAGATTTTTACACCAATGATATTTAGTTCCTCAACACCTTGTATCGCATGATGTTTCTTTATTTTAAAACTAACATACTCGAGAATAAACACCTAGCAAGATGATCAAAACACACGATTAGTGTATCGAAAATAAATGTTACAAAAAGGATATTCTGCACGGTGTAAAAACGGTGTACAGAAGCAACAGAGCAACAACAGCAAAGCACGGTAGCTATTGGTCGTCAATAAATAAGAAGAAGTAACACACACAATGCCAAGTGCACGAGGCCGTCCATAGATCTGACCAGGCGGACCGCGCATCCAGTTGCCCGTTACAAATACTGTACGGTGAACAATCGCTGTTCGGTGTTACGATGCCGGCGAACCAACTGATCCAGTGGCTGAGGCCAATAGAATAACATAAATCGTGATCAGAACAGTAGCATCCAGAGAACAATTGTTCTTGCTTACTGTCGGTTTTAGTAAAACGTTTTGTTGCACTTTTTATTAAACAAGCGAACCACAATACGTGGTACTCAAAATGTACCATAAGGACATGTGATTACTTGTACAAACATGTGCAAATAACATATATCAACAAATAAAAATAAATAAATAAACGGGTAATCATTTCAGATTGACACCTGGTAAATGAAAGAATGTTGAATTTAATTCGACTGTATGAATACTCGCGTGCCAACAACGAATTATTTTAAGTGCTGTCGCACGCTAATGTCATATCTCTTGGTGGAGATTTGAGTCCCCGAAGGAACTTGTGTAATTATAAAAATGCACTTCATATATCCAGTTATTATATAAATAAGTACAAAAAAAATGTAATTAGTTTAGCAACGATATGAAGATTAGTAATTAAGTAATTAATCATTGAAAATATTTACAAAATTCCGAAGAAGAAAAAAACAATATTATGATAGTTGTAAAGTATAAAATAACCAACATACATAGAGAATGAATATCAAATAATAGTTATTTAATGTACATTAAGAATTTAACATAAATCCAACACCTGCCCAAAAAACATTAAAAAGGTAATTTTTTTTGGACCTTAATAAAGAAATTCCGAGTAAAAAACAGGTGTTATATTATTAATAGTTTTGTAAACCACGATCACAACGGGTATCCTACGTAACATTAATATCCTGATATTTGCATTAATCTACAATATTTATACAGTACATGGATACAGTTCAGAATCGGTGAATTAAAGTGACTAATTAAAGACCACCAAATGACTGTAGCCGATAATTATAAAATTCAAACAGTGGGTCACGAAATCGCGAACCTATTATTAAAAAAAGAACACAATGTCGTCCAAGTAGACTAGTGGAAAAGAAAAAAGATCGCAAACGCCAGCTTTGATCTAATAAATAATGAGAGTACCCCTATTGAATATTCAATACGGTGGCTAGCTGAAACAGTTAGTTATATATTTAAAACAGTGATGTGGTTTTTGTTTGCACCGGCTACTGTCATACGTGTCCATCGAATGTAATTTATCTGTCTGTGCTATCACAATGGGCAGTCCACGGCTCCTCTGGATTCTTCGGACGAAATTCCAATGCCGAAACATGTGTTTAAAAAATATTTTATCCAAATACCGGTCCGTTTTTATGGACATACGCGCGAGGCAGATGGCTGTCTCTGTGGTTTAAATATTACGCAGGTTTACCACAACCACTAACACTACCACTGCAGAAATCAACTACTACTAGAATATTGTATAACAGGGGCGAGGGTTAGATTCACACACCAACATTCACCGTTATAGGCATTCCGTTATTCAGATTTAATTACTATTCTTATTAATTATTATGTAAAAGATCGCAAAAATTTATTCACAAATTAATTCAGGGTCTAGGCGAACCATCCCGATAAAACTACCCCTTTATAAAAATACAGTTCTAAATTTTATTTTTACATTCATTATAAATAATAATATGTGTTAAGGTATTTAAAGATTTATAGCATATAACATTAAAAAGATTATGACGGCAGTGTTACATTTGAATTGTGACGTATGGCAATACATACATTAATTATAAATTATCTAATAAATATTTCTTTACTTCCAACAAATATTACAGAAATGTATTATATATTAACAGTATATGACCGTCGTGAGAAAGTAGTAAATAATAAATGTATTGATATTATTATATTTAATATTTATATATTTTGATACCGAGATCATTTCGATTTTAAACAATACATTTGTAGCTTCAAGAAACAAGTTTTTGCTTTTACGGCAAATCGCTGAGATCTTAAGCGATAAGATTAAACAATACCGATTCGTACACACATGTTTGTGATACGTGTTACTGGAAATAACAGTAAGCAAGAATTAAATCTCATTGTTATATTTGTAATTCAACATAAAAATTCCTGCTAATCATCAAGTTCTGAGAAAAAAAAAACATGAAAGTATGCAGGCATGAATGTTGCAGGATCAAAATAAATAAGGATTTCTATTGTATAATCAAATCGCTGGCAAATGCAAAGAGAGAGAACCTTACTGTCGAATCATTTTTTGTTTCTCATCAATTAAAGCATGCATGGACTTTTAAAATACTAAAAATATACTGATGTGTATATATCCATAGTCATTAGCGTCTCTTAAAAAGCTGACAATCACAGGGCGGTACTGTTAAAAATCAGAGCACACATTCAAACTAAATAAAATCCTACATAATACATCAGTTTGGTTTTTTCTGTGCGGCTGTCTGGTTTTGAACCGCCGAGGCATATAAACGAGATTTTTGCGCAGTGTTACATTTGAATCAATTTAATCAACGTGCGACACGTACGATCATCTATTGACGCGACGAAATCAATTAAACATCAGTTGGAACACGTAGCATCCCATTGCAAGAACTTATCCCGTCCTTAAATGGTTCCAGCTCGGGACAAATTAGTCAAGTTACGGATGTATAATTTATTTTATTAGACGTCTCTTTTAGTCTAACTTTGCGCAAGACACAACATAGATAAACGGTGTATAAGTGAACAGTTTCGTCTGTTCGCTATAAGTACCTGGACTAACACTAATCAAATCACCTTTTAATAATATAATTGACATAATGCATGGGTATGTTCTTTTGTTTGCTGAACCTGTGTTTATCCACCTTTGGAAAAAAAACTAAGTCGATGTTGAAAATGTTACGGTGTTATGACATTAAGCGACGTTAATTTGACGTCTTACGGGTGTTTAGAGTGCCGACGCCAGACTATTAGTCTGCACACGGGACCATTTTGTAATTACACGGAGTAAAAGACAATGTTTGAACTAGGCGGACACTAGTATTAATATGTGTAACAGTCCTACACTGTTATCCAAAAACTGAACGTGAACATTCTGTAAATAAAACGTTTCACAAAATAACATATACGTTTATATTCCGTTACAAATACTAAATATTAAACAATGAAAAATAATGTTAGACAATATTTATAAATCTATTGCTTATATTCTTCTAATAATAACGTATTCAATAAAATAATAACTAATTTTAATTTTATGAGAAGACGTATATGTATATCGTAAATTTTTACAGTGTATGTCTCCATGAAAGCGACGCCAGACATGAGAAATAATAAAAACCCTTTTATATAGCAGAAAGTTCGTCAAACGCCAAATTATGATTATAATATCCCAAGAATATTTTTTATAATATGAGTTATTTTAGAGATATTTTATTTCTCGTAGGTGTAACGCGATTATTAGACATTTAAAATGCAGTTAGAAAACTTAAGGGTTATAATTTTCCTGAAATACGAGTCTTCATTTTTTATTTTACTCTTTTCTAAAATTACAGTCTAATATAAGGCAACTTTTCGTCTGTATTTATGATCAAGATATTTTATATGTTCAGAATTAACTTATTGAATTTTTTATGTAGATCGGGGATGTTTGTTATGTAGCATATGATGGATCAGTATAGCTAGTAGAATCATTAAAGTGGAGAAATCTGAGGGAACAAATAGTATGAATCAACGTGACAAGTAATATCTCAAAGAGTAGCACCTATTAATTAATAATTAATCGCACGTAACCTGAACGTAGAACTTGAAGGTAACTGCGAGTATTTTTACGCAATCGTCACATTAATTCTTGTTCAATCATTAAAAGAACACAAAAGCATGTGTATTTCATATCACGTCACAGCCGCCTATGCACACTCTCAACTATATCGAATACGTTCAGAGTGAGAGAGATTTCAGTTCAGAAAAACGCACTGCATCCAAGTGTGTAATTTATGTCCTGCACCTTGTAATATTGTCATAATAACGTGCCTTATGAAATATTGCGATAGATTTACCCAAGTCGAGACGTTTGTGACATATTTTTTTTATTAAACCTTTCGAGTATAATTACAGTTGACATAACGATGCGCGTTATAAATTGCCGTGTCTACAGTAATAATAAAACGCACGACAATTTTGAATAAAAATCCATGTAGTTCAATGTGATTTGACATTAGTAAACGCAAGCACGTAAGATATAATCACATTTAGTAAGAGACAATGTACACTTCCGTATAAATAAAACCATCCCCCGGATCTATTCATTTCAATATATATATATATATATATATATATATATATATATATATATATATATATATATATATATATATATATATATATAATTGATATATTAAAGTACACTATGACAGATTTAGCAATTAATGTCAATTTTTGTGCACTGTTCACAATGCCAATTGTTTTACTGAAAATACAAATGTAGTAATGTTACGAGTAGGAATTCATCTGATTTAATAATTAAGTATTTGTAGTTTGATATCAAATATGAATGCCTTCCACCGCAAGTAAGGTAAAAAGGCAAAGAATTAAGTAAGTAAGTAAGTTTTATATCAAATATTAATTATAGATATAAAATAATACCTTTCGTAAATTCTAAAAAAAAAAAAACGTTAGCTACTTAAAAATGTAGTAACAACATTCCACAGTGGCCTACGTCACAACAATTATTATGAAGATTTGATAGATAGTTCAGGATCCGTTTTTGTAATCGATTCCTGTACCGTATGATTATAATGTATATACGTATCTCGTGTGGTTTGCCGCGGCCCTCTCCGATCTGATGGATTTCCTCGTGAAATTACATATTTGTTTTTATATTGCATGGCGTGGTGTTACGCGCCCGGCAACATCTACACAGAGTGTATGTTGGCAGCGTGGTGACCGGGTCGACGGGAGGGTGAAAGGGTGGAGACACAGGTGATGACTTATGGTTATTACATATCGCCTATCCCACGTCGTGTCGTATATAACACACGCTCGGTATCTACCGACGCTTCAGTGATTAGTCGGTAAGTAGGAGTGCCTTAATTACTGGCCGCGGCTACCGTGTTACACCCCGCGTCACCCCGGTCCATCTATCGCTCAACAACACACGCTACAGACTTGCGGTTGACCATCGTTGACTGTACCATCCAGGTACAGGCTGTCGATGAACATTCCACCATGTACTCACTCAATATTTCCATACATACGTGTAGCATGTAGCCTTGCCTAGTACAAACATACCTACATTGTGAGCTCATATCTCTCGAACCGCAAATTTTATTTTCTACGGAATTCGTCATTTAGATTTTACGTGCAAATCAGTATCCAGATAGATTATTTCATTTGTTTAATAAACCACTAATTACAGAATATTTACTTACATATATTGTTCGTGCATCATTGCATCCGGAAACTATAGTGCATCTCAATGTCTTCGCTGATCACGAGTCATATTTAAAGTCTGTGAAAGTGCGTGTAATTTTTATTCAACATACGAATATAGAAACGGACGCAGCGCAACAGTACACAAGTCGGGAATTAATTCTCGAATGGTAATAAATTGAAAGCACCACACTGGGCGGCGAGACGGCGAGGTAAAAAGCACTCAATAAATTTATATTTCATACGTCGCTTGTTCTCGGACTACATTAATTATGAAGCTAGTAGCATAGCTACTATCAATACATAAAACATTACACAGTGAACTGCTACTGTGAGCGGCCGCGGCTCCGGCTTCGGCTGTTGCACCAGCAGCAGCACGACACGCAGTTGCTGTTGTTGGTTGCTGAAGTTGGTGCGGCGGTTGTCCAACATCCATACGTTTGTCCCGTCGCATACGACGAACGACTTGGAACATTACACTTTGAATACAGAGCGTTAAAACTGCAATTAATTCTTTCTTTATACGATAATGACACAAGTAATATATAGCACTGGCTGCCAATAAATACCGATGTCACTCGTTTTACGAGAATTCAGTCGTTTTTTCAAGAACTGTAACGGCGTGTGTTGTGATGTATCTGATCAGTTTTTGTGGTTCAAGCCTTCCAATACGGACCTATAAAAGTCTCATACTAGATGTTACAATATATATTAACGCTGAGTTATTATTCCGGTATTTATAATTTGTAAAAGAAAAAACAATGTAACCAAAGACACCTATTCATATTTATTCATCTATATATGTAACAACTTTATTAACGATCAATTTTCTTATAAAAACATCAGATATTAATGGTACTTAATTTAATACAGTTTGCTTCTTTTTCACATGTTATTATATTTCATTCAACTAGAACTACTTCTAGCATAACATAAATTATTCAAACTAATTATAGCTAACTTCTTCTACAATAGTTTGTGATCAATTTATTTAGATTATTTTAGATAAATACAATTTCATTTAATCCATTCTGATTGCAAGAAAGCGAAATAGTACATGTACAAGCATATAGACATTTAAATACACCTTTATTTTGTAATTTATTAATTAATTAAAGCTCAGAGCCAAGTAATAACATATCTCGAGTAATTGTTGCAATTAGTTACTGATGTGAAATATACAATAGCAAGTCCCATTTCCAGCTGTAATCCAGAGAATTGTATGTGTTTCGTTGAAATTTCAAAACCAATCTGCTATTATCTATAATTTTCATTGCACATTTAGAAAATAAATATCCTTTTCCACGAATAGAATGAACAGACGTGCGAACACTGAGTTAAATAGAGAGAGACGAACACGTACGGTGGAGAGTGAAGTCATGCAGGTTGAGAGGAACGCGTTACAAAAGGTTCATTTTCCGGAGCATATAGATTCCAGTGACCGAGCGAGCGAGCGAGCAAGCAAAGCAAAGCAAGCGAATGGCCGCGTAATTTTACGGCTGACCGGGACGCAGTATATCTAATCTCAGTCGTAAACCAGTAGCACAATGTAAAATTATTTATCAACGTGAAATTGCAGATGATGACCCGTTTTATCTTGACGCACTTGAACACCGCATAAAATACATAATTTAAGCTATTACCCTCTTCGCTTGAACGTAAAACGAAAAGCGAGAACTGAGAGTATAAAAACGTCGTCATTATAACCGCTACTGTATCCAACACCATTATACCTATGCACCAGGAACGTATTCAAACGAACTAAATATTTCCCGTGTCATCTAACCAAAGTGACAAACAAAAACTATTTAATCATTCAACATTACATTTAATTACATAATTGAGACGTAACAAAATTTCTATGCAGAGCTTATTTCATTATATCGATATTTTGATTTCTGATCATCAGTTAAAAAAAATCTGTATAATTTATTACTGAATATAAATGCAAATATTACATTGTAAGGCACTTTGTAATCTTTGGTATGTGATCTGCAATAATAGTTTCTAAGATCACGTTGATCTTACTACGGCCCTGTATGAAGGGGTAGTGGAGAGTGAAGCGAGGTCTCATCATGGTCAACAGTAGATAATTATCGTTGTTACGTTATAACTTGTTCGAGCTGCCGTCATCTGATCTGCAATAACCGCGACCGCGCGGTCTCGAACGCACGGAGATAACTTGGGAACACGGGTGCACACGTAACGCTGTATGTATGTATGCATGGACAGTACATACACCGCCTATTCGCGGTACCAGAAGTCACACGGACATTACGCACACAGTAGCGTAGCGAAACGGCGCGTACACGTTCATCCGGTAAGTTATTAACTCTGAAGTTGATGACACACATGCAAGAAAGACCATATTCACAGGTAAATCCGTAATATCTTTTACACTTTTACATGCCACATCACTCTTTCTATCTCAAACCGTTCAATGAAGCAATCTGACGCTTAATGTTTTATTATTATTATTATTTTTGCTGCGGATGGTAATTTCATGGAAGGATTCACGTTGAAATTTTAAATGATATTTCGTTACACATTTTTGCAGTAGTTTCATTTCTACAGAATAAAATAGTGTTTGTAGTTGTTTATAATGCGGTTGATATTAAATTTTATAATAGGCTAAAGTTTGAAAATATTTCGTGAACCATAGATAACACATAAAGATGTCAATACAACTGCATCTACTTCCCATAATTGTATGAAAAACTGTTTAAAATAAAGACTTATTTCGAAATCAACTTAATCTAAATTTACGCGACACTTTACTGCATATACCGCGTTTGCTAGTGTCTGTTATGTGACGGAAAGACGATATACGTAAAATAAATTTCGCAGCCGTTTTATATCCTGTCCAAACGAGTAGAATCACTGTTTACCAATTAACCTCTGAATTGTCTGTCTCGTATTTCGTCAGAGATTACCTCTAACATTACATCGTTCCAATGAGCTTCTTTCGCTTACTGCGCAAGTATAAACATAAAACAGTGCGTTATTGTACACCATAAAACGCTAACTGAAGTCTTCATTTATTTCCAAGAAATACACAGAAGTCGAAGTTAATATACATATAGTTATTAGTATCTAGTGAAATTGTTATTCTAACATTAGATGATTGTATGCAATATTTCTACAATGTTGAGTAATAGGAGTCCAGAATAGTAATGAAGGTAAATTGGACGTAGGTAGTAGCTGAAAACTGAAAAATAACAGTTTCCCCAAAAATACTTCTCTGAAATTTATCAGCTTAAATAGCTTAATTAAAAGAAACATGGAGTATAATTGTGATACGTCCTCAGTTGTATTTATCAATAGTACAGTAACAGATTTTTGAAAGAATAGTTGATAGATATAAGAGTATGTATGCGTGTTGCGTATTTCATGTGACAAGTAACATTACATGTATAGAGGTAGGTACCTATATTGCCAGAGGAGACATCTACTTTCCCATCAGGTAATTGGCTAGCTATTAAACTCGGTTGTTTCTAAATTACATCGGTGACCCACGCACGTTGCTACCGTATATAAGTTGCAGATTGCTGCCGTATCTCAGACACATCCCATACGATTACATCGCCTGGAAGACCCGGGGGCCATGTCTGCACCGGAGCCCAGAATTCAGAAATCTGTCAATTGGTACCTCCATGATAATATTGCTCGTAATTACAGATCAGATAAACGTATCCATGTAATTCAATATCCAACATTTTGTTATACAGACTCGACGCTGATGTCATTTTACTTCATCAATGCTACTAACCATCACTAGATTACTGTTATTGCGGAATTAAGCGTTGTTAAGTATGGCTAATTGGTCATTTACAGAAAATGACAACTATGAATGTATACGGAATATAATCAAATAGTATAAAGAACGGATCCAAGAAGGAAACCGGTCATTAAAATTATTAGATTGTCGTTAACTTTACATCTTATATTGTAGATAAAATAAACATTGAAAAATATATGTTGTTTTCTGAAATTCAAATACTGTTTACAGTAAATGGAACATCGTATTTATGTAGAATATCAATTTAGTTTGATCTTGGATTATCCTACTGTGTACATAATAGCGAATGTACAATATTATTAAATCTTTTTAAAGTGTAAAAAGGATAAGAGAATATTACATTTAGAAACTATGTTGAGATGATATTTTTTGTTATCGAAATATTATAACCAAAACAAAGGATGCTCGGTTGAGTGAGTGTATTTGATACGGCCGCCTCCTTATTACGGTACTGATTAGTCCGCTCGTTAATCACGGTCCGAGATCGAACGGTGGCCAGGGTCCCGATATATGATTCATGCTCTATCGCAAGTAACATGTAACGAAAATGTTTATGGCCGATAATTTAACATTCCTCGGGCAATAATTTATGGGGAATTCGAATTAGGGCCCTTTCTGCGTCCGCAGCGACTCGGCGTTACTTTATATAGTCTCATCGTGAGTTATAAATAGCCTCCGGGTAACTACTACATGATCGCATTCTCTGCCAGCACCAGAGCATTGCAAACACCATCACCATCATGACTACCCGATATACAAATCTTTATTCATTTTTCCAAACTAACCGACCTAATTATTTATAGCAGAAACTATGGAACACTATCCCAAATCAATTCAGATTAGAGTACAATCACAAATTATTGTCTGCGAAATATTCATATCAAATTTGCATTGCACCAATAAACTAACAAACAGTTCATTTGTGCATTGACAAGTTCTTCCAAAACAAAAATAACGAAACTGTCAAAAGGTAACAACGGAACTTCATTAAATCGCTCCGTAACGAAATGAAATGATGAATTTCAATTGAGATGAAGTTAGTTAGTGGAGATTTTTGAGTGCTACAAAGTAACATATATTGTCACTTAATGATCATGCATTTTACAATATGCAAATACTAAAACGTACCACTTTAATGCCAACGTGGTTATTAAAAAGTACCAATTTTTGTGCCCGTACGTTCAAATTGAATCAGCAAATATGAAATATGTGCAACTGGAAGTTTATAATTGCATTCATTTATGCAGTTAGCAACTTATTATTGTTAATGTATGTATGCACATGCATAACCAGAGGTACCGGGATATATATTTGTGACACAAATTCATATTCAGTTTGCTGTTACGTCTGTTTCAGTGTGTGTTACATTTATTGGCATATCGGTTGACTGGTTAGCAATCAAACAGTGCGTGATTGTTTTGTCCAAATGTGGAATATTTCAGTTGTGTTGACGATTAACATCGACAGCGTTATATCACTGTAATGATCATCATCAGCATCCATGAAAGATATAATATGTTCATACATATTACGTCGTTTGTAAGGATCTTGTGCGTACATGTGTGTATGTGCGATATGATGAAGAAGAGGGCAAGCGGGTGGTGAGTAGGTAGATACAGGCAGGGTGTTGGCGCGTCGCACATTGTAGTCTGGTATGGGCGGGGTACAACTCGCGCGCCCTGCTAGTCATGCTCACTGCGACCCATTGTTTGGGAACTCGCACGTCCGTTGTATGCTGCGACAATCACTCCAACAGGTAAGATGTTTATTGATATTGGACAGTGTAAGCCTCACGGCCCACACGCGTTACCTAGCAAAACTACAAGCATATTCATCGTCCTCACAATATTTATACATGGCACTGAATCAGAGCAAAGAATTGGTCCCTGTGCACTGAAGCAATCGGAACATGTTAATAATTTTTATGCAATATTTAACGGTAGTTCTATTTTCGTATTGAGATCTAATTGCTAGTAAAAAAAAGATACTATATATAAGCTATGATATACAGTTATTCGAAAGCATGATTTTGATAACAACATTTTATGTCTCGACGGATTGAAACTCTATAATCAGAAAACAGAAAACGATAACCGTGACAGAGAACTAACGTTTCAGTGTCCAATTTACACTGAATACTAATCTTCCAATAATTTTCGTGGCCGGCGCAAGCAGGACCAACGTACGTACGCAACAGCACGCTTGAACGATTTGTTCGATTTGGCCCGCGGGGAGCAACCGTGTATCGGTGTAGTAGGTACCGACATTGTTGGAAACGGCGTTTAATAACGTATCCACGGGGTTATATATGACCCACATCTTCAAGCTGCGATTATGTTCGCGACGTGGCGAGGGCGTTCGTCCGTGCAGGTGTGTACCAACCTGCCATCCACAGCCAACGTTCTGGCCGAAACGTTGGCTGTAGCCGAGAGCTAAACGGATAATAACACTGGATAGATGATGGGACGCGTTGATTGCACGTGTACAGGATCGATGAACGCATTTTGATTTTAGATTTTCAGTCAGTTTCCATTCTTTTCTTTTTTTTTCTGATCTGTTGCATTTTATTTTGAGTGATTATATTTAATTAAAGTTAATTACGATGGCAATTTTAATAAAAATAATAATAACCGCTATGGAACCATTGAAATTGCTCCTTGCATTTTAATCACTATCGGTGGTATTCAATTTAAAATACTATACAGACTTTTACCAAATGAATCTGTCAGATTTCGAGTGTATTGGCAATAAACGTGTAATAGTACATTATACACCAAGGGAGAGAAATCACTTATTTTTCCTGAGGTGTAGTTTGAAGTCCGAGGGCGAAGCCAGAGGGCTACAAATACATCGAGGGAAAAATGGTGGTCTCTCCCGAGGTGTATATACTATTTTTTCCACGTTCGGGAGTAGAAACACCTAATTTCATAAATAATGAATTATAATAAATCGGATCGAAATTGCAATATTTAGAAGCCTTTGGAAATGTTTCCATGCAACGCGTGCCGTGACAACATTTATTTACAAAAATCTTTGTTATAATAAAAACTCCCTTATGAAAAGTGTTTTCGTCCCTAGGGAGTAAATGCTTCATTTCTGTCCCGCGTTTGACGCCATAGAAACCGACTTCTACTCCCGGACGTGTAAAAATATGTATTATTATAACTATAGAATCAAAATATTGACGGGTATATTTTAACTGTTCTGAACCTGAAATAAAAAGAATACCTATATAAATACACATTCACAATTCGCATAATTCATTTCGACAAACACCTCTATGCAAGCACCCAAATACAAATCCACCACCCAGATAGCCGGGGAATAAAAAGAAACAAAGAAATATCTGTGCAAAGGTGCGCCACCCTCTGACCATATGAACCGTCAATTACTTCACAACTATAGCAGATAAATCACCAAATCGCAGGATGGCGGTGAGAGGAGAGGAGAGGAGAGAGAACAGACGAAGGACGAGTCAACAATGCGTGGCCGGGTACGAAACATAATTGTTACATGGATCCGCGACCCCCAGGTCAATGCAGGTGCCCGCGTGGGCGCTTTCAATTATTATACACCTTTTGGCAATCGAAAGAGAATTATGGTCCAACGCTGTGGCCCGGCGAGCACCACAATTAAAGAAGCAACGGTTTGCCGAAAGCGAAAGGCACGCGCACACTTCCACACGTACGTACTTATACACTCTGTCATCTTTAAACACAATTTTAAAAGAGACGTCCACCGCGGAACCATGAATATTCATGGCCCGTGGAAGTAGATGCCAAGCGATCATAATAAAATAGTTTACGGGCAATGCCACTCGTATAACATGGATCGGTGATAGTAAATAAGTAAATATTTTGAAACATTTATGTTTCGAATAGAATTATTTATAGTTCAACTAAATGACAAACGATTTTATTATTATGTATCAATTATCTTATATAATCGTAGTTTACTATAGTTAAATATGTATGTTAATTTTAGTTTGACATTGTATATATATATATATATATATATATATATATATATATATATATATATATATATATAATTAAATAGTCATAAATTACATATGCAAACACGTGTTCTAATGGTTTAAATAATTACCTGAACCATTTTAAATATAATAATGCGTAATTTTAATATAATTCAATTTTGTTCATAATCTTCACAAACACATATTTTTATTGGATTAAAAATACATAGAAAACCAGTGTTGATCAAATACTTTTATAGAATAATATACATATAGATATGTGGCTTTGTAGAGAAACATCAAGTCGTTTATATTCAGCTAATGGATAACCCAAGGGAGTAACTGATGTACTACTGTGGATCACGTTGCTGGACGAGATCTTCAACAAAACGAAGCTGAAATGATGATGATTTTTTATTGTTTTCACCACGTGAGTATGTGTGTGCGCGCAAATACGGTAAGCACATTCTTTGTGATTGGTACGTGTAAAAGATATGAAGGTAATTTACTACAAGTACTAGATTTACTATAGATATATGTAAACGAACAAATATTTAAAACAAAAATTCATTGAGAATTTATAAATGTATGTCTGAAACATTTTACATCAACGGACATCATATTTATGTTACGTACATACACTTGTGTGTGACTAGATATACCTGCTCGTACAAGATTGTCGGTTGAGCCCTTATATGAAGAAGCTGTGTCACGCATAGATCACACAGATAATCACGCTCGTCACAGGAAGTGCATGTTCAAATCATGACCAATCTTTATAATGTGTGCACCTCTGTATTCGCCTCCAAGCATGCAAACAAAAAAAACTTTGATATTATGAAAGACGTGAAATTACGAAAACAGTTATGATAAAAATACTTCGTTTTGAAATTTTCTATTTAATTTTGTTCAGACAAAATAATATATATTATTTTTTCAAGTAAACTGAATATTATTTACAGAGATAAACATCGATGACCGGATGTAACAAAGTTCTTGCCCTAGAACCAGCAGCATACAAAACAGACTTACTACGGACATGTCTTGAATAAATATAAATATACACAATGTTAATGTTAGTGTATTTGCAGATTTGGAAAACAAGCAATAATATAACTAATATCTAGTATGAGAATCCTGGATTGAAATTAGTGAATTAAAGCTACAATGTATAACATACATTTGCTCGGTAATATAATATCTAAAGATGATACTGTGTTCTTGACAAACATACGTACAAATTATAACTTGTATGCACATACTATATACCGCGTGATAGTAACATACACGCGGTTTTCGTTCGCGATTCGGTCCATCGATGGTGGTGTTGTGTCGGGCGGCGTCACCGTGGTGTCACCTCGTCGGCTCGACTCACCGGGTTCGGCCCTCGCGACCCGCGGCCATTAAACACCGTCGCCGTAGCGGGAACCAATCGCACGAGCGACAGCCAGGTGGGAGGTGCGCGACACACACCTCATTGGATGCAGTCAGCGGGGCCGCGTGCTACAAGCCGCGGATGCTGTGTATCAGTGATATTCGATATCAAAACATAGACTGGCGCGGGACGTGAAACGATCGGGGAGATTTTGTGGTAGGTGTACACTCTTAGGTACAAAACTTAAACCGCCCTTATGGTAGGTACTTCTTTTTGTATAATAGTTTTCGTTTCATTTCATATTATTTATTATATATTGACACATAACTGTAATATGAACAATCGAGAATATACATACGAAGAGCAATACATTTCGAAATAAAACATACGGCTGAAATATAACAATACAAGTTCATCGGGCTGTGTAAGAATATCTTATTATTTTAATTTTAAAATTATACATACTAATATACCAAAAAATAAACATCTATGTATATTTTGCTATAATATTGTTTATTTTAAGTTCAGTTTTCTATCTGTTTCTTGATATTTATGCAATGAATTAGTGTACTTGTTTATTCCTTCACATTAATCTAATTATATATTTCGACATTTCTTATAGCTTGTTCAATTATGCATATCTGCATCCAAGTTAAACATTAATAATTACTCCGAAAATTATCCGTAACTAAAGATAAAAGCATGTAATTTATTTACAATGTAACAAAATCTCTCTATAATAGCTGCATCGTTAATGGTACTGATTTTTACATGTGCAAGTTTATAACATCCTCCATATGAAAAGGCCGCAATGTTGAAAAACAACAACGAATCGCACGTTGTTGGCGGACACATCCGCTGTCGGATGCCGTTGAAAAACTGGAATCAACGCAATTAACATCAGTTCACGAATAAATGAAACGTATAACGTCCAAGGCTGCCAGGGTTGCTAATACATCAACTTCACAATAAGCGTCAAAAACTGGATCCGAATGTATTCCACAGACTGGACATGCTATAAATAATATTAATGAACTGATTGCGTTGTTTTTGTCCATGAATTGACTACTGGTGAAATTTATCTTTTCAATCATTTGTCTCATGCACACCTCTTTTTATTGTCATATTTAATAATCATTTTCTACCTGTATTTGCACAGAAGAATTAATCTTGTAAAACAGATGTGTTAAGACGATAGTATTAGAAAATACGTGAAATTATCATGCAAACTTACAATGAAATACCTGAAGAAAGACACAGTTAGTAAACAGGTATTAATTTATAACATTGCAAATTCTATTTTGTAAAAGAATTCCTCTAATGGGGTCAATCATCTATCATTTGAAAAGCAGAATGAAACACACGTGCTACGATAGACTAAAAACTATTTGATATGTGGCAGGGAATGCATTTAGTTGTTTCTTTTCTTCATCCCCGCTAAACTGGAAGTTCGCTTTATTCATTTATTTATTTTGGTTCTTTGTGCCGCGCGACTGGAACAATGGCTTTGGTGAGTTTCTGAGAGAAGCGCCTGGCAAAAAGCAGCCGATCCCTGGATGACGTACGGCGGCTGTCCGCAGCAGACAGGGGACCCTATTCTACTCTTGTGGCCAGGTGCTTCCGAGAAACGTCAGATATCTCTCTACATTTTTGCTGAATCGAATACCTTTTACTCTTGTGCACTCATGCACTCAACAATATTGCGGAAATAGATTTCTACTTTAACTCAAACTTTGATTGACCTCAAAGTTATGGAAGAAACAGTAACACATGTATATAATAATACGGTATAGATATTCCACTATAATATAGTAGTTACTATACAGAATTATTAAAAATTACACCTAAATAATTCTCCTACAGTAAAAAATTTCATTTCTTACAAAAGTTTTTTGGTTGTAAACAAGCTACCTTTTAAATATTTTTTTAATATATAGATGTTTCTTTTATTGTGGAAATTAGGTAAACTTTCTTTTATCAAATAGAACAGCCTGTGTATTTTTACATTTCTTAATTCTGAGATTAATTTTAAGTATTTTTTTGTAGGAATCATTTTTTTATTAAATGCGTCATTTTTGAGTTATTTTAATGGTAATTTGTCAATTGTTTCATGAAGTTGTAGAGAGATTGGAGCATTATCAAGCAGGCTCATTTACTTTAATTTACATTTACTTTAATTCGATTTAATTAATCCTTTTTTTATTTTGCTATTTTTAGTTACAAACACTGTTCCTGTATCATATTTATATAAATAAAACTTACCTACAGTGTAATAAACCAATCAAAACGGAGAACAATACAGAGTAGTATTAATTATACTAATATAATTCAATTTTGCGCCAGCCCAGCGAGTAAACCCAGCAATTAATGTTATCACAGTCTTCATGCGCAACAATGAAACAATCAGAATAAAAACTACTCGGGATAACAATAAGACAATTGGTCCTCCCATTAGTGCGATGCATACGTGTAATGACTTCATCACCGACAGTCGTAGAAAAACAAAAGGCAATCCTCTCTAGGCTGGACGAGATATGGATGACTCACTCTCAACAAACGGAGAACGCCTATTTCATTATTAAAAACAATACATCCTAGTCTAACCTTCCTCAAGTATATTACAATGAATATTAAACAGAGTTTGCGAAGGTATGTTTGTAATTTAATCCAAATTACAAAATAGAATTGTAATTATCGCAAATTAACGGGGCTCGTTGTTTTATTCCTGGTAATAAATTACACCAAACATTTTTCATGCACTACTAGTATTGCGTGAACGTGGATTTCTAAAAATTTATTAATTACCCAAGTCGGTTCGAGTGCACGTTAGGTAACACGTGCAAAGTGTACATTTAGCAGCAGACAGGGATATTCCATGGGGTATATAGTCCATCGACCCACCAGTACGTTATGTGACATGCCGAGAAAGAGACAGAAAGTTAGCTTAGTGTACAAGACCAAACACACAAAGTCAGACAGGCCAAGTACATGAATAAGTCATAGTAAACGGACGGCCATTTACATAAAGAAATATACATAATTACATATGAAATACATGTGTCAGGCACGGGCTCACGCGGAGTGCGCACGCGTGACCAGACTGGGGGATCCCAGTCGCGCATGTCCGTCACATATAACCGCGAAACTTAACCAAGTAACCAGCTCACCAACGACCGTACCCATCGGATTCAGTAATGTTAAACGAGAGACAAATTGTGATCGTTGCGGCAGGCACCCTATTATGAATTTCAAATTAATTGATGTTCATTTGTTCCCCGCGACGTTCAAAAGTGTTTGATATTACAAGGTGACTTGTACAAGACAGCAGTCTGTTTATTTTTCATGCACGTGCTGTAACGTACATTGTGAATCGTACACAAACGCCTTACAACCGATTATTTAAATTAATAAACAGTAGCACCGATTTGTAATATGATGATAATTCAAAACACCTTTTTGTTTATTCTACACAGTATTTTTTTTAACGTAAGCTGATGAATCAAAAGAAAGAAATAATATTACTTGAAATGTTTCATTATTTAAGTACAAATACGTATTTCGGGTTCAACCAATTATGGAATTAGATTATCTGGATAAAAATAAATAGCTCCAAGAAATCGTACAGTAAACGAATGCTTGTCAATTGTGATTTTTCATGCATTTCACGAATGACTGCATTCTAACATGTCTACCCGCATGTAATGGAATATCTGCTGGTCAGTTCATTTGTTAGTATTTGAAGAGTTACATGTTTTATATTCATTGATGGCGTGGGAATTAGTATCATTTATTTTTGACATGTTCATATTTGATTTTTATCGTACGAACATTTCACAAGACAATTATTTTACAAAGGGTTTTATTACAAAACTTCCCCACCATCATTGCTACGCATATTATGAATAATGAATCTCAATTACATCCTTTTGACAATGTTATTCTCGATATTTTTAACAATAATCTCGTGTATGAAATAGCTCATCATTCATTATATTCTTGTCACACCTGACAACTCGTACATGTATCATGAACATATCATGTATGGTTAATTCTTCTTGCGTGAAAATTCACGCTCCATTTTCACAGTAAAAATGGAGAGAAAATTTAATTTCACTAGCAAGGAGGTTTTACACGCGCGCACACACACCCACAAAGAGACAGCGCGAATACAAAACCCCGTAAACTTCAAGAGCAACATGTATTGACAGTCTATCGTGGCCATCCATCAATATATCGAGGGCGTCTCGACGCTAGTGGAGTCAATGAGGTGGAAGACATCGTCAAGAGAGAAGTGTGAATCACTCTGTCCTCGTGTGGGACAGACGGACACACAGTGAAAGAGAGAACGCGCCTCATCTGCAAGTCAAATGTGTGCAAGCACTGGGGTGATATGCTTGAAGAGCGCGCGATGATTCTTCAGCGGGAAACGTACGATGGCAAGCTCGAGTGTCATCCTATGAGGACAATCGTGCACATGGCATGTCTTTAGCACATTTTCTTCCTTGTCTTCTTCTCCCGCTATACACGCTTCACTTTGTAAACTCAAAGCACGAACGATATTTTATAAGAGAAAATTTAAGCACGCAAAAAAATGTTTTGAACCTTATATACAACATACAAACTTTGTGTTTCAATAATAAAACTTTTTATTTTAATATTATACTTCACAAAAAAAAAATACTTCAATAAACGTTCATTTGAACAGAAGGTGATTTTTAATAAGTACTTGTTAGTGGTGTTCTAAGGGACCAATGATTTTATGAAGGGTAACGGGTACACGGCACACGTGTAGGCCGGACGTACGTGTCACATCACATCAGCAACCATGCGTGAACGTGCAAATAGCTACGTGCCACGTGCGGACGACAGGCGTGATTGCGCAAACATCCACTATTTGATATTATATCTGACTTATTTCATTCCCAACGCCAGCCAATTAAATACGACGCAATAAATCCGACAAGAACAGGCGTGTGTATTGCAAGGTTAGTTTCTAATAATGTTTCAATCTTTTTATATAATGTACCTTTTTAAATACAATTAAATTTCAATACTAGTTTATAATATGCAGTTATTTATACAACTACAGGAAAACTTGGTAGTAACATAAGTATAGATTATATGGGTAAATTTTTATGGAGCAACATATCTAAACAACAACATCAGTGTATCCATCCATTTGCAATCAACACGGTTGCCAAACACATAAACACAAGAGATAAGAGAGTACATTTCCTCTGACAAATGGAGCATAGTACCCTAGAAGTCCAGTGAATAAATTAACAAAACACTGTAGTCCCCCCCCCATCACGCGCGGAGAGGGGTTTCCCATCGCACTAAACTGAATATCTATAAATCAAAGTTACCCTGCGTTTTGATCCGGTCACCCTGTAGCACAAACAATTGCGCGTTGACAAAACGACATCGTCTATTTTTACTAGGCACATACTAGTAGCTAGGGACAAAGCGTGCGTGTATGCTTGTATGTACTGGGAGTTTAGTTTTGTATGGTTGATAGCTTCTCACGCCCGATAATGACGGCGCCACGTGACCACTAAAGAAGTGTGATTGCCGATACACTGAATTTGGCACACGCATCCATCATAAAGCTGAACTAATTCCAAACGTGATTTTTTTTTCGAATCTATACTTGTTCTTACTCTTAGAACAAAAACAAAATTAATGAAAAGCATTTTAAATTATATGTATTCGTTGCATGTGTGAATACAGCAATGTATTGTGTCATTCATTCATAAAGGAAAGACAAACGACAACTGTCTTAAAGTTAATTACATCACTTACAGAATACGGAAGCTTCTATCGTTTTGTGAATTAATTAATGAAATGCAAGAGCGGACCGTGCACATACACCTGGACCGTGGTACAGCAACATTAAACGATCGTGTACCAATCTATGTATGCTTACTGATTTACATACGATGGACACAGCGCGCGCGCTCTCTGAAAGCATAACAGTAAAACCACTGTCACAGAAGCACATTGCTTTTAATTAGACATATTCTTCAAGACAACAAATTACAAGCAATAACGCTTGTCAAACTTCATAACAAATGACATGCTTTAATCCTGATAGTTTTTCTTTTCTTATTAACAGGGACGCACGACGTCCTGCAGCCCGGGGTACTCATTATAAATATTACAAGGTGTTAAATATTCGGTGTATGTATGTATGTTTGTGCCAGCGACGTCGGATTGTCAAACAAGTGTGCGCGCGGACAACCCGCAGCCCGGTGCACACCGCAGCAGGACGGATGGACCCACCGCAGTTACACAAATTGCGTCTTTGATAAATTCGTTTATAAATCTCGACCAGCCAGAGCTCGCGACCGATGCCATCTGATAAACACACAAGACTAGACGGGTTTATCACGGGATGTTTTGTGTAGTTCAGATATATTCCACATACTTGCATACATAAATAACACATACACGTAAATACTACTGTTTTGGTTCATAAAATAGTTAATTAAAATTGACAAATTCCCGTTATAATGTAAACTAAATGAACGAAAAATTCAAATTTCGACTGTAAAACTGGATATAAACAAATAAATGATATATACAGGGTACATACTAATTAATGGAAACGTCTCTTTACACAATTACAAACTATAAAATGCGCATAATTTGACACAAAAATTGCACGGGCATATCGTAATTTATACAAGAGGTGGTCAACATTCAAATTAGTTTGGCAGTTTTACCGCTTAAATAATTCGGACAACTTTTCACTTACCGCAATGGCTCACACGAATCCACCAACTTTGGAACATAAATTATTAAATAGTAGAGCTTATACATAAGTCATGAACGTTCGCTTGAACACCGGGTGAGTTATGGGCACCGGTAGTCTCGTACCGAAATGAATTTACCGAATTAATTTATAAATCAGAGAGAGAGTAACCGGCCGCCGTTTCAATTTACGAATTATAACGCCTCACTGTACTTATCCTCAATTATCCTCATTCAAGTTCAGAACAGATATGAATGGTAACTATATATTTGTAGGTTTTTTTTTACTGATATATTTTAATTTTTATTAATACAACTATAGTTTGTATATTATAACCTAAAATTGTTCTACTTAACCTACAAATGAATGACATTTGCCAGTTGAGTTCAATATTAGTGCTAGTATCCAATAAGAAATAACTTATATACGAAACGTCACGTTAGAAACTAAAGACCAAGATGGTTACCAAAGGCCGAGTGTGTAGAGTTATTATTTATGGCAGCCACACAATCAAAGTAACACTAATATAACGTGCGATACGCACTGTTCTCCTTCTCACTTGCTGTGTTTTATCTCCGCAATCAAGTCGGACATAACTAAACAAAAGCAGCCAACATACCAGTGCCTCGGTGCGGCACAGTTTGTCTGGAGATTCACGTGGTGCTCCGCACACAGACGGGACCCTCGCAGATGCAGGGGGCCCTACAGTCTCACATTCAAGCGGAGCGTGCGCCCCATCGCGAATGACCCATAAACAATGCCATAAACACCGCATTGTACAGTAAAGCACTGCTACAGCCATGGTATTTCTTTTTTACCAATATAGCCATTTGATGGCTGTTTATTTTAGATTTTATGTCGCTGTGAGTACAGCGAGCTAGGAGCGCCGACCGCATCGTTAGTCTATCCGACTTGACTCTCTTTGTTTTGCATCCATGTTGTACCTTTCCTTATACAAGAAAGGCACTAATTCGTTTCTTTGCAAAATACATACAACTTGTTTTATAAAAATATATTTTTCATCATTGGTCAAAAAACAAACCATTAAAGCCTTCATGTATATATTTATTATAGTCAAAATAAATAAATATGTATGTGTATAAAAGTTTTGTATTCACTATTATGATTTATTATTAAAACATTTCCCCTTGAAAACTCTGTCATATATGAGCTAATACACCCAACCTTACACCACTGATCACCCTTCGATGCGCAACGCTCAATATGAACAGAACTAAAAGTCATCGACGATATTAACTGTTAATATAGACCATTAGGATACTCCGGGATACGGACAAAAGGACCATAAACGATGTTACTTCCGGTCTCAGTCCCCGATCTTTTCCGGCCTCGAACTTTGCGCACACGTCGTTTCCATTGTGTCAACGTAAAAAATCGTAATATCACTGCTCCGCTGTGATGTATCAATAATATCCCCTACGCCAAAAAGGAAAAAAACGAAAATAATATTATACGGATATATGGGTCATTTATTCGATGCTGGTCCGTGCCGGAATATATGAGACGAGATTGAAACATCCATAAGATTATTCTGTGTCACAGCAGTAACCAACATGTTATAAGTACTGTCAACAATAGTTATTATTTAGCACAAATATTTGAGCATATATGTATCTTTTCTTTTAAGAAGAACTAACCTACAGCATATAAACACCTTAAAGACGATACTAAATAAATAATTTATTTAAAAAGAATTTAACTTAAAATGTAAGAAGCAGAAAATAGATTCATTTTAATAGAATTTAATCTAAAATTCTTTCATTCAATAACAAATATTTATTTTCTTTGTGTATAATACTTTCGAATTTTATTTCGAATTGAATTAGAAATTACATGTTCGGAAACACTGGTTAATTTTCGGTTTGGATTTCATATCGATATATCAAATGACACAATGGTCACGTGACTGCCCGGAACTGTACCGGATCATTTTAAGAAAATAAAAAACTCTAATAGTAGAAGGGCTGGAAGTACTCCTATCTCAATAGCCACCCCGTCTAATCTCGTGTCCAGGGAAAGATTTACTTGCTGTTTGGGCTTGCACAGTCAATAAATCTTCTGATTGACGCACATACACACACATACAGAATATACGAGCATTGCAGTATATACAGTTAGTAAAAAAAGTATTTGGACAAATGAGCGTCTTTTATTTAAATCAACTCAACTTATACTGAGACTAATTTATTAAATTAAAAATATAATCATAATATGATTTCTTGAACCCCCTTCTAGTAATATGTCATGAGAAAAACATTTTAAAATCTGTTAAAGAAATAGAAAAAAATAGTTTTACATGTGTCAATAACAACGCAAAAAAGGATTTGGACAAAGAAAACAATTTTTGTAAATTACACAAAAATTTATTTTAATAGTTAATGGCATTACTTTTTGAGTCATAACTTCTTTTAGTCCATTTGGCCAAGATTCCACCAATTTTCATTTTCGATTTTATTCCATTCTTCTACACATGTAATAATTTGTTTTTCTATTTCTTGAACTGATTTTTTTAAATTTTTTTCTCGTCGTATATTACAAGGAGAGGGTTCAAGATTTCAAATGATTCTATTTTTAATTGAATTACTTTGTCACAGCATTAGTTAAGTCAATTTAAATAAAAATGTTGACTTGTCCAAATACTTTTTTTACTAACTGTATGTATTTTAAGTATTTTCTCAAATATTAGACGTATCTAATTTTAAATATTACTCCTATTATATCTAGTGCGTAGTAAATATGTGAAATATTTGTGAAGCTTTATTTTTTTGTACAAGTGTACAACCTGTATCTACATCGTATCCCCGGCTCTTGATAAGATTAATGTCAAAGTTGCACCCGCATCAAAATCCAAGCGAGCGGACCAGGTAGAGGCACCAAGAAAAATTAACAGGTCAGATTCAATAAATCAAAAAAAATGTTCTGAACATTTTCAAGGATTTATAATAGTCCGTGACAATCGCCCCACCCACAATATCTGTTTATTTCAGTTATGGTATTGTTAGACAGAGGATTTGGTCCAGAATCCGGGAGATAAATTCCTACCAGACTTTTGATGACGGTCCAAGTGGTTGGTTGATGTTTTTTCTTGTTATTTTTTTGCCAAGAATAAGTAAGCGTAGGTTTATGCTCTATAACATTTAATTCTACACAATAATATAAAGTATTAAAACTAGTAATGCTGTAATTATTTTACGTAACTATATTTGAATTATAAAATTACAATTACACATATAAATAAATATTTAAGGACTGGCAATGTATTATACGTTTTTAACAAAACATATTTTTGAATGTTCTGTAGATTTATTAATATTTTATGTCAAATTTAAACAAGTCTTATTAATCTTTTTCTTTTTGGTTTGAATTGTTCAGTATCAACAAATATATGAAACGCGTATCATATCATCAAATTAGGTTCATACGGTATATAAATAACACTCAAACCCTTTGAATGTGACACTGAACATCCTTGACAGGGGGAAAAATATTTATAGCAAGCAATGAACTGAGCGTATCTAATTGTTCAATTAATTATACTCATAACGAAATCTCTTTTGCTAAGCAAGACTGACTATGATGTATATTTATACAATTCATCATGACGTAAGTTTTGATATGTCTGTAATAATAATCTGTACTTAGATGTTAACTAATAACTAAACTTCTTACAGTGCACAATAATTTTCTGTTCTGAATGTTTGCATAGAATAATTTTATAGCATACAGGAAACAAAGATGAAACAATGATGGATTCACTATATGTATGTACTTCTGGAAAACCCGAGAAGATGGCAACGGTCATTTGAGTATTCGTTTATTCCGCCGGTCTAGAAGATCTTTGACAAGAAAGTCAAGAAAGAAAAAAAATCTTGATAAGAAAAAAAATCGTGGTAGCTCTGATATAAGCGATGTCGTCTTTTTGTCGTTGTATGATATTCCTACTTTTTTTTCCTTTTCGTTGTAGTTTTTTTTTGTTTTGTCTTTTAAACTCCCAAGATCTCCTGCTGAGTTCACGACAAAGTTATTGCACATTTTATTTCTTATCACGGCAGCGGCCTCTTTTACTTGAAGACCGTGTTGTTTTGTGTCGCTTGTCGCTACCTTACTTCGACGGCTATCCCATATTTCTTGCGCCAATAATATTAACACTCTTCGTATTCCTATAATTAATAAATAACCGTTTTCAGACTAATATTTGATTTGCATTTCTATTTGGAATTTAGACATTATATATGTTTGTAAATTTATAGCCTAATAATGCAACTGGAAGCTAAATCTAAAATAAATTCTACAGGTTTAATGGGGTAGCATTTATATACTACGTTATATGTAATGCTTATCTAAACGTATCAAAGAGAACAACTCACATTAACGAAATGCAAATAAAATTTCCATTAATATTCTGGCAATGACGATTCATTTTCCCACATTAATTTTTTAAAACAATACCTTCAGAATGCGTAACTTCCTGAATTAACACAAATTTAAAATCATCACCGGTTTGAAATCAGCATAAATCTTTGTAGATCACGAGTGATTTGTACATTTGAAATTCATCGAACTATTGTCTCCCACAATAAACAGATATTTTTACATCGGTTACCGGTCAATAACTCGTCTCACATTATTACCGGCAGCCTATAGTCACCGTTAGACAAGAAACAAGTAGCCGATACACACACGCACATGTATAGGTACCTATATAAGATAATCCAATCTGCTTCAGTTTTCCGGCGGCCAGATAGGCATCGGGGGTCCTCTAAAGCCGTCATGAAGATTATAAGCTATCTTCTAATCTCATCGCGCAGTATTTGCATAACTTACGACCTTGTCTACTGTAAGTATACACACACATTATAAGGATATGTCACGAACAACTTCTGTTGCACGTGAAGAACAAAAAATTACACATGCATCACATAATGTTACCTGCTACTGAATGTACGTAAATATGTAACAAACTAAATACTCGTCACGGCTGGAAATGTTCAGAGACAGTTTAGGTATCAACCGAATATAAATATATTTTCTAAAACCTATCTGATATTTAAAAAATGTTTATTGAACAGATCATATTCATATATATCATTTTTGTAATTGAATTAAATAAATGTATAACATTACAGAAAACCAAATAGTCAAGTAATAGTGTCAGTTCTGACAAGGACTATAATTGTTACAACGTGGTTTCATATTTATATCTGTAGGTATTGCATAAATGTGTTCATCCGTTGTGACGTGACAAACTTCTTAGGTAGCGGAGATTTACTAGCAACGTTATAAGGCCCTGATAACGCAGTCACGTGTCAAGTAGATAGTTCACACCTCAACACACCACAACAGACATCGGTAGCTAACAGGAACCGTATACAAATTCCACGAAAAGAAAAAAAAAACAACTAAAGAGACAACTTGAAATATACGAATGTCCAATGCAGGGACAGTTTCAAATTTTACCCTTGTAATAAATGTGTATCATATTCTCTAGGTACCTCGAAATATACAACCGTACCAGAGACTATGAGCCAAAGCTGGATCACGTTGAAATATTTTTACAATATCGCTTTAAACAAAATTATATTTTTGTATAATAAGAAAAAATAACTTACTTGATCATAGCTAAAATATTATATCTATCATTTTAGATTAAATTTCTCGCTGACTCATATCTTCTATATTTAGTTTATTTTATAAAAAATTTAATTTGCTTTTTCATAGTTGGTTATTAGAACAAAAATGCAACTTTGTGGTTAACGTGTAGAGATCCTTGAGAGACAGGTTATAAATTTCCACTGTCAAATATTTGCTTACAAACAAACCGCAAATGTGACTAAAAATGTAGAAGATACTAATCTCTAAAAGTTTACACTGAAATGCCTTTTGTTTGAGTTGATAACCGATATGTCACTTTAACAGATCTGACATCAATGCCGGATAAATAAATGTGATTTTTAGGAATCTGTGCTTTGTGACACAAGGATGACAAGCGCTATACTTTGTTGTCATTTTATTGATGTTCTTTCCATGTTGCTGTAGAAATGCTTTGCACAGAAGCATATTGCTTGTTTTGCAGATGCGTATTCAGTTATAATTTTGTGTAGTAGACTTCCGCAGAACTATGTACGTATATAAACCATAACTAATATAAAAATAATCATGATTGTTGTAACATAATAAATTAAGTCGACGTACAAATTATGACACGGAACTTGTTAAAATGTTACTCCAACAATTAATAATTTATACATTATTTTTCCAAAGTGCCTAGTTCGTTCCTGCAAATTGAATCCAGTCCAGTATTAGAAAGATGTATATTATCGATTAGAGAGGCCACGTCTGACAAACCGTTTAGTTGGATGAATGCAATACTTGAACAGTGTAAAACATGTGTTATCAGTTGTTGGACACAAATTCTCAAAGGGAAACAGCAGTGACACGAAAGTCTGCAGTTGCATAGGGTCGCTAAGATACTAGATAAGTCCGGTGCTTCGTGGTACACAGTTTCAGTCGGTCGGTCACAATTCAAACACGAATGGTTCTGACACGTTTTTAAAATGCGTTCTTTTGTCTTAGACTAGGTTGCAATTTGTCACAACATGTGATGGTATCTTGTACTCAACAGTTCGTTTCGGTAACCCTTTGTTATCTGATATTGCTGACTTGAAACTTGTTGACGTGTTCCCTTTGGGCCATGGATACACATTAACCAACTTTTGTCATGTCAAAACGAAGTGCTTCACAGTAACTTGGCAATAATTTTATTTTTGTGGTAAACACAAACAAACCTCTTGTTAATCATAAGTCGAATTGTATTTTGTTATGTATTATAGTAACAATTAAGTCGTTTCTACGAATGAATTCGACGGCACGACAAGAGTGTATCACCAACAACATGGCATATCCTTGTTGTGATTACAACGGCTAGCAAAACAGTAGCGACGTATGCAAATGTATAACCATATTAGGTAGCTCACGATACCAACAATATGGAGATACTGCATGCAGAGTGCTCGTGCATACACAACTGCTACACACTCAATATAGATCAGCACTTTTTATTCACGTTCCGCACAAAAATACAATCGCTGAACTTACTGGGAATGTCTTCTGTGCATATGAACACAGTGAAATACAATTTACTACGTCAATATATAAATTGTAAGTAGATAATGTCACAAATTAGTAAATGACAATATATTACCATAGAATGAATAAATATTTCAAGCATTTAATTGTTTGATATTTTTCGTCAATATCATGAAGTACTATTTTTAAATAAAGTTTTACTGTATCAGTTATTCTGATTTCTCACACTAAACACAAGTACGAAAGACCAAATGGTTTCCATTCCGTTAAACCACAGAGTACTCTAGCTGGTTTCTGCAGGTCAACTAATCAGTAAAGTACTGTACACTGCCAGAGGTTCCAAAAATGGTACGAAAATAATTCCCCGTTAAGCTGTTTAATTCTTAAAATTTTAACAATGTAAATTGAAAATCATTATTTCATTTTCACCAGATATATATTTACGATTTTAAATGACATGTAACAAAATTCAAGTTTCATTGGATTCAATTTTCAAAATTACTGCGACGTTTTAGAAACGTTCGCAAATGAATGAAACTGAAAAACGTTTAGAAGCTGAAAAAGCAGGGCAGAGGTTAGTTGATCAGAACTAGCTAATCCCATTTGGTTTACCGCAATAAGAGCGACTGTCACAACAAGCTCATCCCCCTGATGGCCATCGTGTATCCGACGGTCACTAGAATAGTCAATGGTCTGGACACAATAAGACACTTGTTATTTGGCTGATTAAACGCACTGTGTCCCGTCTAAATGGAATCACTCTGTACCTACTCACGTAATTGGAATTCAAATAATACAATCTCCAAATGATGGGTACTGGGCCCTTAATGAAATTATTTCAGCGCTATTGTAATTTTAAATAGAATATACATATTGGTTAGTAAAACTACAGTAACACAATTAATAATTACGTAATAATATTTATAAAATATAATTATTTCTGAAAAATACAATTTTGTATACAAATATGTACATAAAAACAATTTTAGTTCAGATATTATATGTGTTATTTTTGCACTTTAATGTAATACTAATAAATTAAACGTTTTGACAAAAAAAATTACCACAATTCGTTAATATTATTCCGACGAATAAATTTAATTTTGAAATCAAAATACAGAATCTCGGTCACAAATTATGTAAAACGGACATTAACACATTGTTATATTTTATTCATGATTTGTCCGATGCCATCAGTCGCGGCCGCTACAAATGACACGAGAATGACAATGACAAGAATACACCCCATCTGTTTAAGTGCCGATTGCCAAGCTTGGATATAATATTAATAAACAACCAGTGACGCCGACATGCACAGTTCTTAAATAAATTCATAGATGTCATCAAAGCATCTTCCATTCACAAAATCACTGCAATAAACACAAATTTAAATGTGTAACATAATAAAATTTGGTTTACAAATTAAACTGATTAATACATGCATTTGTTTATTACTAGATCATTAAAAAACAACATTAATATGTAAACAAATCTTTGGTTTTTTTATTAAGTATAGTTTAAAACAAACAAATAGGTTATGTCGCTAATAAAATGATTTACTTTTTGTTAAATAAAATATGCTGACGCCGACACTGGTTGTTTAGAAATCAGACACCCAGGTGTCGACACGAGTAAAATAAAAATTCAAATTTAATTCCGGAAATTTACGTAAGCCGATTGTACGTCCGATTTGTTACCAGTCTCTTCAACACTTAAACCCATTTAGCAGGATCACGTTGGCCGCGACACGGAATAAATCAAAACCAAATCGGTTGAATAATATACGAGTATATATATGTACAACGGGGGTTAATTTGAATCGAATGATGAGCGATCACAGTGGGCTTTTGAAATTCAATACGCGACAATTAAAATTAATTGTTGGGCGCGTTCATCCCATGTCGTTTAAATGACAACAGACTGATTATCAAGAAGACGATGCTTGGATGATATATAGAAGTGTAGTATCCCACTTCATTGTGAAGTATGAACACTTGAATTTACACAGAACTTACTACCCGAACTATGCAAATTGGATATATAACAAAGCCAACAAATCTTGCTGCTCTTCAGATATTATTTATCATGTTTTGTGTTCGCAGAAAAAGAAATAGATTTGCACTTCTTGCATATACACGTCATAGAAAAACCCTTTTAATTTTATTTCTACTTTATGCATCACTGAATGGATAAGAAAACAAAGATTTAGACTTTCAAATATTGTTACCAATCTCAGCATGAGCTTGTGCGAAACTCATCGAAAAGATATGCTGTCTAAATACGTACTCTAAACTCGAAACAAACCAATATATTTTTCACCTTGTCATTGTACTGTTTACATCTAGCAGAAATATTATCGACACATAACATTAAACAGTGGCAATAAATATTTTCAATACGTTTAAAAGCATAAACAACTTGTTTTACAATTATTTAATAAAGAAGTTTACAAAATTATTGTCGAAAATAGTTTGTTCTTGTTATGAATAGTAACTAAGAGTAGAGGAAACTTAAATATTGTTTTCTAATGAACAAGTGTAGTTATTACAACAGTTTGACCATCACTCGTTGGTTTGTATGTTAGGCTAGTTCACGAAGTGACCGCCCGTGGTCTAAGACGATGTAAGGGTACACTCGAGCACCGATCGTGACGTCATGTCGATTCTCGGTTAGAGTTCGCGCCGTTCAACACCAAGGGACGCCACAAACCACCACCCGACCACATCAACCACACAATCATCACTCACTGTCCAACTAATACAAAGATTGTTGATTGTGTGTGTCATAATCGATTAAAACTGCGAATTTCAACGATACATGTGATATTTGCAACGTTGCACATTTAAATCAAACGATATCGTGAAAAGTAATAAAATAATGTACGTTCTTCAGTCACAGTCATCTGACGAATTACAAAATGATACATGTGACTGTATAGTGTGTACTTGCAATTTTTCTTACAAAGGCGGTGGCGAGCGCTGATGTGCCGCCCCCCCTGCCGGCATGGGCCAGAACGTTTCACCCAAACAAGACTATGATTAATTATCACACATTCCAAAAACGAGTCTCGTGCGCGGTTTACACAGCATCCCTGTGTTCCATCTTCCTGTTGTACAGATACCTGCAGCATCGGCCCAAGTACTGTTCACACAAAAATTAACCTGATTTATTTGTTTTTTCCACGTAGTTTATATTGGGTTTAAAGATTGATGATTGATTGAACAAGTACCACTTGGTACGAACAAAAACAAATGATTACTTTTTTCTTATTCAAATTCACTAAAAAAAAAAAATGAAAATAGAAGTTCCTGGAATTTAAATGCGTACAAGATTTGGAATTGTAACTGTTTGAACAAGTGTACTACAAACACTAATTAGCACAAATGCCTTTCTGACCGAGGGGAACCAGTCGTGCATGAACAAATTGTAAAAAATGACACCAGAACGATGCTGGCGTCGTCTCCCTTGAGAGAGTATTACGAACTTGTTACATGTCTGTTGGATGCTGAAGCCCAATGAAAAATGAATCCCGGGGACTCAACAATATAATACACGTACAACCGTGCATGGATATGTACGGGTAATGATGAAAGTAGACATGATATGTACGGGTAATGATGAAAGTAGACATGAGTGTATGTGTGTGTGTAAGAAGGAAGAACAGTGTGTTTTCGATGTGTACTCTTGTTATTACATGTAACAAAAAACAACTATGAAACCATCAGCGATGTACACGTTAACAATTGTAAAGCTGTCAAAACCGCAGAGAACAACATTGTAATGTGTACTATTGATCATGCAAAATCACTTTCTTTGAACATACGACAATATTCACTATAATTTGAGAACATTTAGTAAATAATAATCAAGAATTTAATATGCATGGTAGAAATACATAACCCGAATCGACTAATTCCTTAGAAGATTTTTCAACAATTGTGAATAGGAACTAATTGTAAAAGAATAACTAGAAAGATACTAGAATACTAGGTCTAATTCAAAACAATCATGCACAACATGCAAACTAACTAAACAAAGAATTCATAGTTAATCATTTTAGAATCTCTGTTTGACAAAATCCACAACTGTTAAGGTTTTTAAAGGAAAAAACAAAAACGTAGCTACAATGCCGGGTGCTAATGATTGATTCCATGTAATTTATTCAGTAGATTAGAAAAATTTAACGCCCAGCATGTGGCTAAGCACACCCGAAACTAGCCTGAAACCACCTACCGGTCAAAACCGTAATTAATACAAGCTAATGGTGTTTCTTTTATTTATACATCCACGAGAGATTCAGCGTCGCCTAGGAAACACGCACACGAAACAAGTGTACCTATGCATGTGTTAGTAATGTATGCATATGTAATCTATGTATGAGTGTGTATATGTATAAAAGCTAATAACGCACGCTGCATACCTAAATACTAGTTTATTTATTGCCTGCTTTTAACTATAAAATAATGTGACATGATCATCACACACTGTTCTTTACAAGCGGATATTAATCTTTTGTGTATTTCTTTTTAATTTGTCTCGATTTTAAATGAGGTATGTATTGCAGGCACGTCATAAAATAATATGTTTAATGACCAGTGAATAACTATGATGATTATTTAATGTCGAAGGTAAATAATTAAAATTTTTTATTACGATGCTTTACGATAAAAAAAAAATCCTTGATATTATAATCTTTGCATTGGCGTGCCTCTGTTTGATTGTTTTCAAACTTGAAACAAAAGCAAAACTACAAGGGACAGGATTCGTTTGTATAACCTGCTCGAGAGTTTAGTTAAATATATATTTATAATGAGAAAGGAAGTCGATGCACTTGTTCTCCCTATTCCTATTAGGCAATATCATTTACATAAATCAATATTTGAAATGCAATCAATGGGGCCTGCACCTGTCAGAAAGTTTAAATAAAAATCAATCAATCAAGACGCACGAACGGACGGACGAATGAACGTTATCTATGAAACAAAAGGCGCATTAGATTGCTTTTGATAAACCCATCTGGTTGCGGCGAAACCGGCCGTTGCCTACAGACGGACTTACGGGAGATAATGTATCTGCAAGATTGATCGAAACGAAACATGTCGTGGGTCCTGCAGGGCACCTAAATGGTTTTTTAATAACAATCTGCAAAACTTCGTCCATCATATTTCATGGTCTGCAAAACCTACAATCGTCCGAACATTTACAAACGCTACACGCAAACAAAATTGTACAAACTTTCGGCTGAACATACTTGCAAAAAATCAACAACATTTGTTTTCATCAATCGTTTCAATTTTTTAAACTATTCTTTATATAAACTAAATGAAGCAAAGAATATCTACTACAGATAACATTGTAGATATTTCAGCTAAAGTCGAAAGAGATGACAACTCAAAATCGGTATGAATGTGACATGGCAAGAAGGAGTTTCGCGTTCCACCAACAGACCCGCCCGGTTAAGGCGTCGAATTCTCGTTATCCCCATGCCCCCTGGGGCGACGCCTAATTGCTGTGGCAATGCCCAGAGGGGGGCGATGCGGCAGTCCCATACACAGGTGTAATGGATTTTATATAAAACACTCTTCTAATCTTTTTTTCTGTTCTCTCAAACCTCCGAGTTACTGTCTCTCTTTCTCTCTCAAGCTTTTATATTTTTGTTTGTTACCCGTTATCGCTTTTTACTTCTTGCTCTCTCTCATTACCTTTGTATATTGACCACGCCATGTATCTGTCTCACTCGTACGTCACTTGTTTCGGTGAAAAATGACGAGAGTTCCGACGTAAAACACTGACGGGCATTTATTAATGAAGCTGTACCATTAAATGCTTTCGTATTTGTTTTTAAGTTTCAACGTCACAATCGATTCGTTATTAATTTCGAGTCTCTTATCTGCATGTGATGAATAAATTACTAACGATCAGAATTAAATGTAATAAAAACTACAAATGATATTTATAATAATACGGTAAATGTAAACACATAAGCCAGTTTTATTTTTAGCTCATCGACCTCCTGTCGAAGAGCTATAGTGTTCGGTACGATGTCTGTAGCATCTTCCGATTTCAAAAATTTTTGCACAGAAATCCCGGACAGACCCCCTGGACCACGAAATGACTATTACAACATATGTCCGTATGTATGTCGCTCGTCCGCTCGCTCGTACGAGATTTTTTTGTTCCACCCAGATCTCCTAAACTACCCAACGGATTTTTATGAAATTTTTTCTGCAGATACTTGTTATGGTCTAGTTGTGCAAGGTATATTTTATTTTTCAAAATTTTCCTTCGCACTTGAGAAAAAAAATATTTTGCAACTTTTTTTCAGTTTTTATTTTTTTTCTCCTTTATTTTTCACTCAATTGTATTCAAAATTTTCTTGCATATGCAGGAAATGGAACAATATTTTTCCATATTTTTTATTTTGAAAAATTATGTAAGACCATTGGAGAAAAAAATATTTTTTAATTAAAAATTGAACAAAAGAAGATCAATGCATTTATAGTCGGCTTAGTTTGCTTTGCTTTTGTCAAGAGAAGAAAATGTATTCACACTTGTTTTAAATTTGTTGTTTTATTTGCGACCTAGGCACCTACGATTTTAAAAGTGAATTTAGATAAATAATAATTTGTGATATATTCAGACTTGCACATACGTCGATGAGCTGCAGGCATGGGTGACTAACCCATTCTTTGAATACTAGTTATATTTTACTTTAGTTAACTAGTATTTTATGACATATAAAAAGTTAGAAATAAATAACTCTGAACATTAAACTTTTTTCATCTAACAGAATGTAATAACACTACCTCACAGAACAAAATGACAGTTCATTTATTTTCCTCATTCCTGAAGTTTTATTTATTTGTCTGTGAAATATTTTTTTTTCGAGTATATCCGCCCCCTGCATACCTGAGGCAATCCTTGTCGACTCATTATCCTTTTAGGTTCTGCCCCGTGTCAAACCGCTTATTAGCGGGATCCCCCTATCCATTTTGTTACCCAAACCTACAAATGCTTACAATATTTTCGGTCTTAATTCCGCTCGACAGATTTAACGAAAGAAAATTAAATAAATATTATAAATCAAACCTTATGCATGTTACTTTATAATACAATTAAGTATATTTTAATATATTTTCCTACAATGAAAACAGATTTATATTTCACAAATATAATATAGTGTACATTAATTTTTTTCTCTTAATACTTATTTAACTACAAATGTTGAAAACAAATAAGAATATTTGCAATTATATCTAATTTGTTGAAATGTTAAACATTTTATACGTACAGAAATCAGATTCGTTTTATTTTATTTTTAAAACACACGCACACAATTACTCATCACGTTGAAATTTCTAGTAAAATTTTCATTAATTTGCACTAAATCAATCACCATCCACTGTGATCAGGTGAAGGCTGACCATTAACTAGGGCGGCAGCGTTACGCCCCCACATTTCCAACAACGGGTTCACTACCTGTGCTTGCATTCTGACACTTATAGGTAAGACATGTGCCAGTCTCTGAGTGCATCGCTCTACGTTTCACATCTAAAACGCAACTGTTAAAATGTTGTGTCATCCCCCTGGATAATAGGATATAATAGGCAAGATCGATAGTCGTCGAAGAATAACAGCAGATCCTTTTAGTTTTCCGCTCAACAACCGAATAGTCTCGTAAATTTGCTTAGTGTGATGGATTTATAGACTCTACACAACAGATTCTAGAAAATCATTTAGTTCTTTTTATTAGGTATTTGCGAGTGGGCGTGTGACCTTAGCATTCGGTTCTGTGTTTCAAAACTAAAAGTAGATAAATAATTCAATCTTACAGAAAAATTCACAGAAGACGACTCACCGCCGAGCAATATATCGCCTGTTGTTCTAAATAAGTTTGGAATTACAGAAATTGTTATATTTAACTACGAATTTATGTACTCAGAGTAATAGAAAAAGTACAAATATGTTTATCAATTTTATTTAAATAAAGCGGTATTCTGTGATTTGCTTTTAGTTTTGCATTTAACCGTGTAGGCGCTCAACGGCAGTAGTACATATAGCGCCATCTGTGCTGCGATACTCAAACTGTTTGCGAATTTCCAGAAATACTCAAACTATTTAATTGCACAGATGATGAATTTTACTGCACAGCAAGCCACAATGTATAGAAATAAATATGTTACAGTTTAAATTAGTTTAATATTATTCATTTTGAATAAGAAATATTTTTCTGAAAATAAAATCAAAAGATTTAGTATATATAACAAGTTATTATTACTACAAAGGGGTATCACTAAAAATATCGGCAGCTCAATAAGGGTGGAACAATGAATATATACTATTGAATAACAGATGGCGCTATATTTGATACACCTAGTCCTTCATAGATGGGCATGTATAAATGAAAATTGCAATCTTACCAAAAATAAATAAATATTAAATTAATTACAAAACAAATTAATACACCATACCTCAGAAAAAAATATGTAAATGGTATCTTCATTTTTACATTTGCATATTTCATTGGTATTAGTATTTGATATCATAACCAGATGCCCAAATTATTAGAAAATTGTTTCACTAATTACATCAAGATTACATACAATACTTTGAACATACTTTATTATTTCAATGGCAATATGTATCTCTCATTAATTATGTATCTAATAACTATATCTATTAATAGTTTTCTTTCAAACGTAAATTTAAACATTTCTATTCGTTATATTATTTAAGCAATGAATATAAAATGAATGGTATTAAAGATTTACTAATAGTACCATTTCTCCCACATTTACAAATCATTACCCGCGCCGATCGCAGACAATCATCATTATATATTCATTACACGACTTACGTCAATCCGTACGTTCGTACTTTAACCTACCGCGTATCCTGTTGCTATGGTAACGTTTATACCGTTGACCATGTTTATCCCGAAATACTGTCATACGCCTCGTCCGATATCGTATGTCCTTAAACTGTATCATTCACTGGAATTAAATAATTCAATGGACTTTACATTGAATTATCGGCCTCCGTGAACTCTACACCTAAGTGAAGTAACATAAAATCTAGTGTGCGTGTTCCATTGTGGTTCTTTTGTTGTAAACATGCGAACGTTTGACACATCTCGTGCTCCGCGTCTGGTGTTTTTAATTTTTCAAAGTTGTTTCGCTGTTTTTCCGGAACGAATCCTGTCATTTTATATTCACAAATTAAAAATTAATCGGCTAAATATCGGGTTCTGTGAAATGTAAACATTTGAAACTTTTATTGGTGTCTCTTTGTAGTGTTACAAGATATACACTGTGTACTGTGTGCTGTTTTAACAAATTAGTGTGTAATTTATTTTCACAATGACGGGACCAACACTGTTCGTTCCCACGCGGGAAAAGTATATTTCCGGTAGTATTTTGGATATGGACAAGAAAAAAGGGACTTATACATTTTCAAGTTCACCCAGAGCAATCTACAATAACAGGAAAATGATGAAATCACCGTCATCGTAAGTATATATTACTTTTCATAACATATATCTCTGTGTTATGTTGCACGTGCACGTTGCACGCTAATGTTTATGATTATTGTGTACACGCTTAACGATATTTCGCAACCAACAGAACCCAAGTGTACTGCAGGTTGTATATTTATGGTGTAAGTATCATGTAGAAAATGTAGATAATATCAATTACGTGGGCGTTTATATGGAATGAATATATGAACATACACTTATGTACAAATTATTTCTAATTATCATAACCTACACGAAGCTGTTATTAATTAAAGAAAGTCAACCTATAGATAAAGATATCCTTTCAAATAAATTAGTAATGTTTAATATAATTTAATGTTGCTTTTAAACCATTGATATTATTTCATAAAAAAAGCATTATGTAACACAGGACACAAAGAATACGGTGAATTTAAATATAATATTTATTCCATAATGATGTTTGCAGCGAATGTAAAAAAAAAATTAAATTACTTCATGTTATTTTTGGTTCCGTAAATAAATATCGATGAGTGATGACGTCGACATACAAGGTCACATACAAAGTGATCACTCAATGGTGATTATAAACAATTCAATGTTTATCAACCAACACGCGCTTCGTCCATTATAAATTAATACAGTACGTTTATCAAATTAAAACGCAATTACTAATTATAAAATATTGAACATCAATAATTGAACAGTGAATAAGATGCGAAAAACTATTGTACTTGCTTATTTTTCCTAATACAACTGTCAAATAAGACACGTAAAATGTTATTTTAAAACTTTATACATTATAATGAAAACTATAGCACACGTCTACATACCAAAGTTTAATTATTCAAGTCCAAGTTAGTCTAGGAATATCTGCATATTAAATATGCACAATGGGAAAGTAAATATGTGCGGAGTTATTGAGAAAAGTAAGAGTTACACGACATCATACGCGGTTAACACAAAAGTCGTCGTCCAGTAAACGCATGCGATACAATGAAAGTTTAAGAACTCGCGGGTCAACAGCACGTAAAGTTTGTTAAGTACCTACGTCACAGCTGATATCACGCACACACACTTATATGTATTGTCTTCGGTAATAATAGAATAATTGGTACTGATTGTTTGTAATAAATTTCATTGGGAAGCCATTCACCTACAACGGGTTTTAACTTTACCGGTGATAATAGCACCATTCAGTAAACTTATTTTGTAGAATGCGGAAGGCAAAAGGTGATGCATATTACACGATTACTTCTAAATGATAATGACAGAAATTATAGTTATATAGAAAACTAAAAAACAGACAATTAAAAGAGTGTAAAAACACGTGACAACGACCACCAACACATGAAAGAATTACAAACAATTGCTGTTATAGTCTGTTATTATCACAACATTCATATTAGGCACACTCATGTCGAGATGCATGTGGTCGACCGTTATGATTCGTAGTGAACGTCCTCTCGCGGCATAAATATATGCAATTACCAATAAAAAATAAGTGACAAACATCGAAGCACACACGCAGAGCTTTGACAAACATGCATTGTGCATTATTTATTTATTTATTATAGTGCCACGGCAAATTTAAATTCTTTATGTTGTTATCCACAAACGCAGTTCGCGTGCACCCAGCGCGAGCACAATATTGACAAAACTTATTCTTCTTTATCAGAACTGAGTCAAGTTCATCTAAAGCTAAAGTAATATGTAACTAACATCGAGAAGGTTTATTTTCTTTTATCTGCCCTAGGACGAAAATAGTTCAACAACAAGATAAAACAAATATTTAACTAATATCAACTCAATTTGTATATTTCATTCAAAGCAATGACGGAAAAAATACTAAACTGTCATTGATAAATCAGTTTATTAATATTAGAAAACAATGTAACAGAAAATTTATCAATTTTCGCATGTTCAATATATAGTAACAATTTGCATTTGTTGCTTGATTTCGTCAAATTTTAATTATTTTCATTACTATTTATAAAATTCCAAGGAAAGCAGATAGCGTAATACTCTTTTCATTAACTTGAATAAATTTTTTAATTAGAAGGTACCGGATTGCGAAGAATTACACGTAATAAAAACAGTTTTAATGACCACGTAAGTGAATAATATTGAATTACTAGTAAAACAACAAACAACCCTGACCTGACTCAAATTAATGGACTTGCCCCAGAAAATGAAATATCGACCAATCTTTTAAAATAGTATCCTGTACTCGTGTATATATCAAAATATACCTATAAAATTAAATTAAACGAAACAGTTCAACTATTCTTAATAAATAACGCGTAAAAAATAATGTAAAGAAATATTAGAATGTATACATTTTGATACTCTTTATAAAACATCTTCGTATTCCTGATCTGAAAAAAATATATATAAAATTAGAATTATGTATAGAATATAGTACATATATAACTGTACATACAATTTATATACTGTAGCAGTATGTGTTCCTTCTAGAAGTGCTATTGAACCAATTCTCTTTCTTACCTTTATACTATTATTAATAACCAAACCTTAAAGAAAGCTATATTGTAGTTCTTATTATATTTCAAGGTTTCATTCAATACAAAACATACATTAACAATACATATTGCGCAGCAGTTTCCTACGTAAATATAATAATTTTTAAAAACACAAAATCCCGCCTTTTGTGTGCTACAGTAAGGCCGGGGGGGGGGGGGGGGGGTTGAGAATTGAAAGCTCAATGCTTTAATGGCGGGTCCTTGTGCAAACAGGAGCACGTCAACTACTCGTTACTGACCTTGCAGCGATCGTTTCACGGACAGATCCTCTGAGTCGCACGCGCCGAAGTGTTTTAAACAGCAGGTTGATGATTATGATGAAGGGGTGTACGAAGAAGAGGGAGAGGGTTGAATATATCAGACGGTGTCGTTGCACCCGACCGTCACGCTGGCCGTTCGTGATCGATTCACGATAACGATCACAGGTCCGAAAATGGAAATTAATGTTTGTACTGTACGGTGGTGTTTCATGAATAGAATAGATTATATCCAAGCGGGTTTTTTTTTCTAACTTTCAAACTTAGTAACGTCTGAAACTTGACACTTAGCAGAAAAATATGTCAGACCAGACTTACAAAGAAGAACTACAATTTCGATCGGAATTCCAATGTAACTATCATATAATATTGCCTTCTGTGATAAATCAATTTATTATGTAATTACAGTGAGGAAGTAAATCATTACTAACAGATTAATCATCACTTATACATTACATTCTAAAAGAATAAAATTGTTCTTTGCAGTTTTGTCGAATACATATCAAATGAGTACATCAAGCCCGCACATAAGTACTGTTATGCTGGTTGCAGCGTAGATATTTTAGTCCAAATCAATACTTTCGCAAACGAATCTTCGAATATAAAAATTTAGCATTAAAAACAGCTTTTCTAAAAACAAAACATTTCCAGCTAAATAGAAAATTCCTTTTGAGAAATTCTGATAAATACGACTCTGTTAATTATTCAACGTCTTCACATTTAGTTGGATGAATTGCGTGAAAACATCCTACACTTACTTTGAACGGAAATGATATTCAGAATAGAAAAAAACTACATAATTCGTAACTCTTTTTTTTATATACTAAATCACATATATTGGTAAGGTTATCTTGATAGCACTTTATTTCGCAATTTCAAGTGAAATATATTTCAATATTAATGTATTAATAATACACAGAAAACAAATTTTGTTTTTTACATCTTCGAATTGCATGATTCATGGGATACTATCAGTCCACCACACGTCGTGTACATAAAACATGCACTTCGTTAGAAACAAAATTAACCGGTCATTCTATCAACGGTAAATTAGAAGTGGAAGAAGAATATTTGCATGTTTTTGCGCCATGAAAAGCGACAACCTTCATGTGACCTTCAAACAACATTATTTCATCATTTCAATAAGATATCATGAATAATGTACGATCATAATTTATGCTTAGCATTTTTCTTTAGTTACTACTTGGGGCAAGGTAACAATTTTCACGGTTAACGTACTCCAGAACACAAGAAGGCAACATCAGCATTTATTATTTCAAGGTTAAATTAACACGAAAGACACGAAACATTTAGGGGATGAGGAATATTTTTTGACTGATATCAAAACAAGAATTTTTTAACTTGCTGACCATGTTTTCACATAATTAACATTTGTGAAATTATATTATTTTATATATACTTACAAAATAATTATTTATAGAATATATCACGCCACTGATGTTTTATAAGACAATGCCAAAGTCATTATATAAATTGCTACTTTTTACTGTTTGAAAGATGAATATTATGCTTGCTTTCAGATAGTGTAAGGGTACTTATACCACAAATCATATGGCATATAATACCGTATAATACTATAGCTATTTGCTAGAAACTGTCAAATAGATATAAATGATATATGCTGTCTGACAGTGAATATTGTCAAAGAAAAACTAATAATTTGTTTTTCAGAATTTCAATGACAAATTATTTCGTCATACAAGTTTCATTTGTCAAAGCTACATTAAAACTTAAATATAATATGCCTTTTTTTTCTCGGTCATCCACGTGTATCCAATACTGGGTATTGAAATCAATAAGCGTAGAACTTATCTTCTGTACTCAACAGTCAAGCAATTGTGAATATGATAATTAACTTCGTATTAATATTATTCATTGTTAACGATTATTTAGTCAAACTTGACATGAATCGAAATAGGAAAATATTAATATTATTGATATACATGTCTATAATTCACAACGTAATCAAAGTTGTATTAATCATACCGCCATTATGCAAAATGAATGTGTAAACTACAAACAACTGCGCATCAGTTAAAATTTTGATGATCTTTAAATATACGTGTATGTAAAATAATATTGTCGCATAGATTTTCCATGCAAACGTAGTTTATATATTAATTAAATGTAATCAACTAAAGAAAGGAAATACTAGCAATAAATCACAGTAAGTAAAGAAGAAATACACATACATACACTTCTGTATATTAATGTTGAAAAATGTGCGTGTCATTCGCAACAAAATCCGATACACAACCCATTGAAAATTTGCATATCTGTAGGTGATCGACGAAGGCCATGGCTTCCAAGGTCACAGGGTGGTCACCATATGCAAAGGTCACACTGGGTATAACACTGTTTGACGTCAAGTAGTTGCGATAGCGATTTTTTTAAATTACCATTATCCATGTCCCTGCTAGTTAGAAGCATGGCGAAATTATTCTGTCAATATTTCCACAGCCCATAAAAATAATATTGCAAGAATCATTTACATTTTTTATAATTCCTTTTAAAAACCACGCATTAAACTCGTGCGGAATAAATAAAATACAAGAAGGAAAATGAAAATATGTTTTCAGCTTACAAGAATTTCATCATTAGTGACGCTTAGTTGCTGAAACTATTTATCATCACGACAATATGTTCTTACATGATTACAATCATGATCAAGACGTTTTGCATTACCGGGACTTGGAATTGCTACCTCATCCACTTAATATTTTCTCTTTACAGATTCGAGATATTACATATAAATTTATATGCTTTCTTTGTTAATGAATAAAGTGGATTGAACAAACAATTTGTACTTTCAGAGAGGTGTCACCACCATGTCTGTAAGTCACGTATGGAACAATCCATCAACTAGTAGTCAGTAATAGATTATAGGGCACAGTCAAGACAAAATTAATTTTCCATGTTTTGTATAATTTCAGTGTACAACTACTAGAGTTTCTATAATTATTGAATATTATGCCGGCAATTTAATTATACAGTATAATTGTGCAATGATATTATCAATGAAGAACATGTACATTTTTATGAATAAAATAGATAACACTTTCGTATATTGATAGGTTTATGTAAAACTAGGACGTTCACCACAATCCAATAAATATTAAAATAAGACAATTCTTTACATTTCCTATGTAATTCGCTTGTAATTCAGGTCACAAACATATAAATATGTAATACTGTTTTATAAAAACTATTTTAAATTTAATAGAATCCGATATGGATCTGCGATTAGTTCCACCACTTATCATTTATCTAGATATCGACCTGTTTGAAATATCTCTATCTAATGGACACTTGGATGATTATTATTATTAGTTAGATTATGGTGACATACTTTCCATATGTATGTCATAACATAATTTTCAAAATTACAACTAATGGAGAAAAAGTTACATTATGTTTAATTGTTTTTATTTACTTCGTAATAGTTCTAGTGCTTTATTCAAATTTATTTACTGGCGACTATGTTGAATACATATGGATGATAATTATTCCATATTAATTTTAGCTTAAACATATACAATATTGGGAAATATACATTCTCTAACATATTTAGCGTTCCTTACTGTTTTTGCGTGCGTTGTACATATTTTATGACACATCCCATTTAAACTATAAGAATTATCGATGTTGGTCGTCCCAGAGCATAGCATTGACTGTATTATTAGTTTTTAAACTCCTCTGGTATAACAATCTTTACACTACATCCTCTCTTCATTTAATTAATAACTTAAGCATTTAAGTTCAGAAAGAAATTACGTATTACTTAGATCGAACTATATTTTGCGTCTCAAAGAACCAAATAACTCTAGTTATATAAATAGCAAGTTAATACGATCTATAAACAGAATTAGGGTGTGCCTGCATAATCTTTTATATGCCCTACACCCCTTATATTCATTCCTGGTGGTACGCCTATGCGAATGTCCGAGTTAACAGCGACAGGTCACGATGGTGTCCAGCGCTCGCCTCACATACAATGTACATTACGCATGCGCGCAAGGTGTACTTTACGCCTGTCACGCATACAGTCCGCTGGACACCGGTCAGTCCACGGGTCACCGTCTCTGGTGTAAATCGAGTAAACCGCATTATTATGCCGTAAGTTACCGGTAAAATAAACGTGAATCGATAACTAACGAAAAGTGTTCTTAAAAAGTATATTTTAACAATTAATTATAATCAAATTCGATATTGCTATATGTATATCGATGATTAATATGTTTGTGGTTTGTAAATAAAAGTAATTAATGTTTAACACTGCTTATATTAATGGCACATGGCCTTGTCACGTCAATATTTTTATTTTATATAAGGAATCTTATATGGAATGTTTTATTATTCATTAACATCGAACTTTACCGCACTAATGTTCGAGGAAAGTTATACAAATATTGATATTTTAGTTTTCATTCAATATTCTATAGACTCGTATGGTGACAAACAAAATATTGACAGCTAAAAATGCTAATATTAATATTATTTTCGATCTAGGCAAAAGTTTTCATTCAATATTAAATGTAATTTTTATTACAAAACTATTTGGTGATAGCGCAACTGTTTTCTTTTTTCAAATAGCTTTAAAACAAACAACGTACTATATTTTCTTATGTACGTATTTATTTCTTGATATTGAATAACTCGTGTTCTATTTTTATAAATATTTTTACATTGTTTAAATATGAGTACATGCACTTAATATATAGTATATACCTCTCTTACTTGATATATTGTAAAATTTGGTAATTTTCAAAATATTTCAATATTCCAAATGAGACCATAGAAAAATTCACCGGTTTATATTTATTCGACACATTGAAAAGGCTTGTCGAAATACCTGAGTGCTCAATCAACTCTTACACATTACCGCCGAATTCGTAAAATAATAAATGTTTGTATGCTGCAATAATTTTATTCTTATTTTATCAATATTCTAAATCAGTTCTCAATTACTTAATTCTCCAATCTAAGTCGAATAAAATTTAGAATTGTATTTTTAACATTTTGCGCTGTAAACAAATTATTATATACATAATTATTGTTGATAATATTCTGTTTCAACCAGTTTCTTAACATTTTAATGAAGTAAATATTACTGAAAATAGTCGGACTATACAATAAAGCAGTATAATATTGATTATTTCTTTAATAACCAAGTTAGATGTTTGTATACACACACATCACACATGTTACACATATAAATATTTTTTTGGACTCATACACTAATCGTAGCAATAGCACTTACCACGCAAATTCTTATTTGATGTGTTTATTAATAAAACATTCTAAAATGTAAATGTAAAATAATAACGAAAATAACATATTTTATTTCTCAAGCACTGATCGAAAAGTCGGCAGCATTTCTTTATTAATCTGTTACATGACAATTATCATTACTACTACAGTATTATGATATAAGTACCAAGAATGATTTATTTAATTAGTAATTTTAGCAGTCAAATACGGAAATACACAATAGGAATTAGAAAAAATATATAATGATATATAAAGTCACAATAAACACAGATAAATTGCATGACGATATGATGTCAATAAACTGTAGTGAATGTCGATAATCAAGAATGATTATAGTCATTATTGCGGCAATAAAGCAATAATGTAATGTGCACGTACAAAAACTTAAAAACAAAAATAGTAATACAGTAATACCACGCACAGTGCGGCTTCATACAGTACGGATTCGCTATAGTACGGTTAAAAAAAAAAAATCAAAATTGTTATTTTTAATAATGCTCCAGGTCACACAAGCGGTCTCGTAAAAATTACATTTCTTCCACAAAATACGACTTCCTTGAATCAACCAATGGATCAAGGTGTTATTGCGACAATTAAAACTTATTATTTTTAGTGTAGGTATATAGTATACTCCGATTAGTGCGGATTCAAATAGTACGGCATATTATCGGAACCGATTAACCGTACTGCACGGGGCATTACTGTATATGAAATAGCGTCACAGAATAATAAAAAATAAGTTTATTACTTTTGACATTTGCTGCAAGGGTAATTGCATAGATACAGAATGTCCTGTAAGTTGCATGGCAGTGCAACCGGCGCAACCAGTGCAACTAACTCGACTATGTACTCGGCCCTGAGTACCTTATAATCTAAGCAAGATCAACATGACCTATAATTTTTTTTATATTGCACGTTCTACATTACGAAATGTTTTTCTAATAATCGATAATAAAATACACAGTATTGGATGTACCCACTTATATATACATATGTGACACAGTTCTGTCAGACAGTAACTCTTGCATGTCTAGCAATTATTCATTCTCATTTTATAGACTGCCACTGCAAGCTGTGTTTACCGACTTTAATGGAAAATAGGAAATATGTATTTTAAACTTCAACACTTTTAAAGATAGTTAAATTATGCCTGCATAAAAACTATTTATGCATTAAAGTTTAAAATAGAAATATTAGCCTATAACGTACAGTAAATTTGATACACTGAACAATTATGAATCAGAACTTTTTTGGCAACTGCAACTAGGATTTATTTGTGGTCTTAGCCAGGGGCGTAGTTGCGCCAGGGCGAAACAGGGTGTCGCCCTGGGACTTTTTAAAGATACGAGGACTAAGCCCTGCCATATTTTCAAAAAACAAAAAGAATAATTAAATATTTATTTTAATCTACATTAAATACTATGGAAAAAAAATTATGCGCCCCGGTGCTACTTTTTTAAAACTACGCCTCTGCCTTATAGCTAATGGATATTTAAATATAATTTAACAACTATGTATTTTCATTCCTTAATGTACAAAGTAATACGGCAATGTTGGTTAATGTAAGCAGTGCAAAATATTCTTACGAAATTAATGATTCGAATTTTAATGCGATTTGTGTAAAATCACCAGTATTGTTGTTATTTTTCTTCAAAGGTTCACAACAATCATTTATATTTATTTTTCTGAATTAATTAAGTCGTCATGTGTTAATGTGTGCTAATTAACATTAGAATAAAGACAATATACATTGAAATATAAAATAGAAAAGACCATTCAGTTATTTTGGCAATATTAAATTATGTGCTAAAGTACGAATAAATCGAAATGCCTCCAGTAACAACGATACCGTCCGAAGAGATGGACGACAATGATGTGCCCGCTTTCAAAGTCCTAAACCAGGACAATCTTGGCCCCGTTGGAATGGTAACTGGTGAAGCTATTTTCAAACCATTTGGCAGAGAGAACCAGAAACAAAAACCCAACATTGTGGTCTATCCAACAAGAAGAACAAATGGAAATCTGGAAGAAACTAAACAGAAGACTTTCACGAAATCCAACGGTTTCATTTCAACTCAAAACAAGACAAACTTAAAAAAGAATAGCAGTTATTCCAACGGCAATTTAAATCAAAACCACTGCAATAGTGCGGCGAAAAAGAGAGGTGAACTGGAGCACAAAGAAAAAGAACAATTGTTAGATGAAAATTTTACGAAAACTCTGGACGCAAAATTAAGAAAACTTCAAAAGGAAGAAAAATCAAAGAAAATCAAATCGCCAGTAGCAGTGGCCACCAAACCATTTATTACTACTGTAAAAAAGGGGTCTTTCCTTGATCCACCACCAGATATAACTAGTATACATCAAGGCAAACTTGATGATGCGAAAGAAGACAGGAAGAAACTGTACGCTTATGCGAGCCATCCAAGGGTTCTAAACAGGGTTAGCACGGCGGGAAGTAATTCAGAAATACACAAAGCTAAATGCGAGGCCGCTGCCATTGCTGCAGCGGTGATTGCGTCCGGTGTCGCAGGATTCCAAAACGCCCATGCAAGATCGAAACGTGATATCAACAGCAATATTAGCAAAAAGGGACTGTAAGTATTATATTGATTCTAAGTAAAAATCTTGCAATGCCCTTTGCATACATTACAAAATTTATTTGTAATTCCGTTCAGCAAATAATTATTATTACTGGATTATTAGATATGGATCACTTTATCCAATCGCAAAAAGTAATTCACAACCGGTAGTGTTCAAATCTCTACCTTTAATATTAGAACATACCAGCATTACCCAAATCGAGATAAATTTACAAAAGATTCAAAACGAAATCAACCGCAGTCGGTAGGATTCGAACCTACGCTCCCAGAGGGAATCTGATTTATAGTCAGACGCCTTAACCGCTCGGCCACGACTGCTTTTATTATGTTTTATTTTAGTATTATGAGGAAGAAGAATAAACATTAGATCCAAAATATAATCAACCGCAGTCGGTAGGATTCGAACCTACGCTCCCAGAGGGAATCTGATTTCTAGTCAGACGCCTTAACCGCTCGGCCACGACTGCTTTTATTACGTTTTATTTTAGTGTTATCAGGAAGAAGAATTAACGTTAGATCCAAAATATAATCAACCGCAGTCGGTAGGATTCGAACCTACGCTCCCAGAGGGAATCTGATTTCTAGTCAGACGCCTTAACCGCTCGGCCACGACTGCTTTTATTACGTTTTAATTTAGTGTTATCAGCAAGAAGAATAAACATTAGATCCAAAATATAATCAACCGCAGTCGGTAGGATTCGAACCTACGCTCCCAGAGGGAATCTGATTTCTAGTCAGACGCCTTAACCGCTCGGCCACGACTGCTTTTATTACGTTTTATTTTAGTGTTATCAGGAAGAAGAATTAACGTTAGATCCAAAATATAATCAACCGCAGTCGGTAGGATTCGAACCTACGCTCCCAGAGGGAATCTGATTTCTAGTCAGACGCCTTAACCGCTCGGCCACGACTGCTTTTATTACGTTTTATTTTGGTGTTATTATCAGGTATAATAATTTACGTTAGATTCAAAATATAATCAATCGCAGTCGGTAGGATTCGAACCTACGCTCCCAGAGGGAATCTGATTTCTAGTCAGACGCCTTAACCGCTCGGCCACGACTGCTTTTATTACGTTTTATTTTAGTGTTATCAGGAAGAAGAATTAACGTTAGATCCAAAATATAATCAACCGCAGTCGGTAGGATTCGAACCTACGCTCCCAGAGGGAATCTGATTTCTAGTCAGACGCCTTAACCGCTCGGCCACGACTGCTTTTATTACGTTTTATTTTGGTGTTATTATCAGGTATAATAATTTACGTTAGATTCAAAATATAATCAATCGCAGTCGGTAGGATTCGAACCTACGCTCCCAGAGGGAATCTGATTTCTAGTCAGACGCCTTAACCGCTCGGCCACGACTGCTTTTATTACGTTTTATTTTAGTGTTATCAGGAAGAAGAATTAACGTTAGATCCAAAATATAATCAACCGCAGTCGGTAGGATTCGAACCTACGCTCCCAGAGGGAATCTGATTTCTAGTCAGACGCCTTAACCGCTCGGCCACGACTGCTTTTATTACGTTTTATTTTGGTGTTATTATCAGGTATAATAATTTACGTTAGATTCAAAATATAATCAATCGCAGTCGGTAGGATTCGAACCTACGCTCCCAGAGGGAATCTGATTTCTAGTCAGACGCCTTAACCGCTCGGCCACGACTGCATATGCTTACCTGATACAGTGAAAGTTCCATAACTCGAATCACCATTATCCACATAAAAAGTTCGACTTATGGAGACTTCGAGTTATGGAAATGTTTATCAAAACCAGTGATTTTGTTTAAAGACATTACCACATTAGTGGTTTAATTACACACCTTTTTATTGAATCTAAATCGTGTACTAGAAGTACATACTAATTTCGGTTAAAATATTCAGTAATTTGCCTCATGCCCGTTCATGCCCAAGAAACTTATAAGGAACTAGCGATCTCCCCGTACTTCGTACGGTAGGACATTTTATATATTAAGTTATAACTTCCCTGTACACAATATTATTACATGTCTTGTCAGTTGGTGCTAATAAAAATAAATTATTTGACTAACTGACCCTCGAACATGCAAGATAGAACTGTTCACGTAAAAAGCAAGGGGTTCGTAAGTCGATCCCTGTCAATTTTATGTACCGGCCCTAGCTTTGTTAATGGTTATAGCAAAGCAAACTTATTACATCTCAGAACTTCACACTTTCTTTGCAATGAGATACTAAATAACACTAATTAATACTAATGTTATGCACTGATACAAACACAGTTATAATAAATCACTTTTAGTGCAACCACTTTTATGCTATTATTATCATCATTCGAAATGCGAAACACAAATATTCAACATAATTCCATAACTATAAAAAAACATCGTATTTCTGTTGTTATCGTTGCTAAGCCGATTATTCATCGAAAACTTTATATCTGGTATATACCAATACATGCATTGATCTTCTTTTGTTTAAATCCCCCGTCATCTGCTAGCCCTTCACCCTCGGACGGACATCCGCATTTGCCCTTTATATTATAGATAAATGTGTATGTATTCGTTTCACAAACTTCCCCGAACAATTAAAAATTTAATACGATAACCACAGTTTGAAGTAAGGGTGTGAGTTGCGAAAAGGGACTCTCCAAATAAAATAAAACGAAAACAAAACCAAAAAGAACCAAGCACACACAAAAAATTTCCTTCACAAATAAGGATTTCTCTTAAAAATTCGACTTATGGAATACACGTGCCAATCATTTTATTCGAATTATAGAAGTAAAATTGCATGTAATTTGCTCCCTAAATGCTATTTCCACTCGATTCGTTTCGACTTATAGAAATTTCGAATTATAGAAGTTCGAGTTATGGAAGTTTGACTGTATATAAGACTATAAACCAAAATTTCAGGACTGTCACATACCAGGGGAAAAAATAGATTTGTCTAACACTATAAATATACAATCCTTCAACGGAAAAGTAATATTTTTAGCTACGTTTATACAATATAATACCTAAAAAGGGCTCGATATATAACGCAGGGCTTTAGAAACACTTGTTTAGTTCATCTCTGATTTTTTATCTATTTATGATTTACTAGATTTAGTATGGTGAAATTATATTTTGCAAAGCATTGGATTACATATTATCCGAGATATTTATCAACCGTTATTTGGTCGAGGATTTGGTAAATCTATTTTAATTGTAATATTTAAATGCGTACAAAATTGCAAGTATACTTTCGCAGTCGGTAGGATTCGAACCTACGCTCCCAGAGGGAATCTGATTTCTAGTCAGACGCCTTAACCGCTCGGCCACGACTGCACATTAAATGCGTTGTATCTTTCACGTACATGTATTGTAACGTAAAATAATTACTTACTCAACTATAAGTTCGTTTGAAGATAAATGGAATTGACATGTTGACAAGTATTTCATAGGTAATTCAAGTTATTCACAAGTAAGTATTTCTGAATAAATTTATATAAAAAAAATCCTTATATAATTGTCATTAAAACAAGACTAAACTAAATTACACTGGAACACAACACAAACAGATGATGTCCAATGAAATGGTTTATCATATCTCGAAAAAAAGATATATGGACAACTATAAATTAGTCAGATTTCGTTTACATAACAAACTTTTTGAATTGCATTAAATGTTAGAATAAAACAGTAAAAATAAAAATATAATAATATGTTTGTACAAGTTTGCATTAGAAATATTATCATTGAGATTACTATAAATACATCGGCCGGGAATCGAACCCGGGCCACCGAGTATTTTTACACTTTGTTTTAAACGTAGCAGAACTCGTGTCAGAATGACATACCATAACACACTCAGGTGCAACTGAGTATCAATATCTAATTAAATAATGCAATTTCTTCTACTCCGTTCTGTAGGTTTATATTATTCTTATGGATATTTTAAAAGCATTTCACAAGTAATTCAGATGTAATTCGTAGGTAATTCAAGTAATTCATAGGTGATTTAAGTAATTCATAGCTAATTCAAGTAATTCATATGTAATTTAAGTAATTCAGTACATTTTATACTCCGTAATTCAAAAGTGGCCAGCCCGTCGTACAATGCTTTATTATGAGGCAAACTCAAATGCACACATAAAACTTTGGATAAAATTACGCAGCCGGTAGGATTCGAACCTACGCTCCCAGAGGGAATCTGATTTCGAGTCAGACGCCTTAACCACTCGGCCACGACTGCTTGTCTATTTTTGGAATAATCAACCCTCAACGCCGTGGGAATCTATTTACAATATATTCCCTTATGTGAAATAATTTCATCCATAGAATATTCCATAACTGTTTATGGCACGAGCAAATATACTCGTATATACCTGCACAATACGTTCTACACCGAAAACAAATTATGTAACATGTGTGAAAAATTAACCCTATAACTAGTTTATAATAACATTATTGAAACATGTATTTACTAATTCAGTTCAGCTTACACTTTGCAATGTATTTGATGAAGTCGAATTCTCGACCTCGTTCTCGACCAAATGAAATACAATCGAAAATACGTTCTTTATTGAGTATTCTGGAACACAATTCATTTGGGATCCTGTAAAACAGGATAACGCAGCCGGTAGGATTCGAACCTACGCTCCCAGAGGGAATCTGATTTCAAGTCAGACGCCTTAACCACTCGGCCACGACTGCTTGTTAATAATATAAAATTGTCTATTGTAAAAAAAAAATGGAAACTAAATAATTTAGAAAAGAACAATTTTTCAGTATCATTTAACATCCAGATTTTACTGGTGACAACTGTTACCAGTTTTGTAATTACAAAACACTAGGGTTTATTAATGTATGATTCTTGAGTGTGGACCATGAATGAATCATGATCATCCATGTTGAGAGGGTTGAAAAACGTTGTTTATGAATTGTTTAAGAAATATGCAAACAAAAAGAGATTATTACATATATATTTCCTACATCTTGCAAAATTTCCCCAATCCTATGTCGACAACGATAATCACATTCATTTATCCGGATATTTTTGTTTCGAACAATTTCGCGACAAATTCTATTATCAACAAAAGATTTCTCGCAGTCGGTAGGATTCGAACCTACGCTCCCAGAGGGAATCTGATTTCTAGTCAGACGCCTTAACCGCTCGGCCACGACTGCTTATTTATATATAAACTTTGCGTATTACGTGCCAATATACAGAGTGAAATAATTTGTAGTATTTGAACAACTTTCTATGTAGCATTCGTATAGTAGATTGCTTATTCTAAAATTATCTAGTACAAGAAATCTATTCAATGTAAGGGGCGATTTCAGTTTACCGCAGAATGTCGGAGCATTGACCTTTGCTCTAATGAACCACTTGATCATTCTCTAAAAGTCAGAACAGGAAACGCCGTGTATTTTATAGTGACCTCTTACGTCGTTCTCAACAGCGCTCCAAGTCTATTCCACGTTACACAAAGTGCAACATATAAATATTGATATCCTCACAGTAAATAGCTCACGCAAATCGTAGGAAAATACATACTCCACGTAGAATTAGCTAATACAAAATATCGCAATAATTACTCAGTTTGAACTTGTTCACATATGTAGATGCGTATTTAAACAATACTTATCACAAATTTACTTTCGCTTTGTCGATTTCAGCCACGATTTCAGTAAACTGTAACTTGGATTTTTTCATGTAACTACGCATATATCTTATCGCTGAATGTTTCAGTTGATGTCAAAGCACACTTTCAGTTTAAAACATCAAAATTCCAAAGACTCTCGCAGTCGGTAGGATTCGAACCTACGCTCCCAGAGGGAATCTGATTTCTAGTCAGACGCCTTAACCACTCGGCCACGACTGCTAATAAACAATAGATTTTGAACAAGATAGAAATCACCTTTCCATAATTAATCTTCAAATTAAGAATTTTTAATTATTTACTATGCATGTCTTACAATTCTAATATTTAAATCAAATTAATCTCACATTGTACTTGGCTCTGTCAAAAGACAGAAAAAAAAATTACATAGGATAACAAAGTACTTTACACTCTTCGTAGTGCAATAAATTTACATCTATAACAACCGGATAACCAACCTACCACATAGAACACGTCAGCATCCGGTTAATATTGATTTTTCACTAAAACGAAGAAATCCTTAGACATGTATAATAAAAAGTCGGTATAACAATTTTTATGACTTTTACTGAATTTTACCTTGAAAATAATTTGTGAAATTTCCTTTATTTTAAATCGAAGATATTTTTGTAAATGTATTGTGAAACAGAGTTAAGCATGCTTCCTTATTTTATTATTTGATGTATATATATTTAGTTAAAACCTATTATTTATATTATGTCATTTGTTTCAGGGATGGCGTACAATTACCATATTCGAACCTCATGTTTGACAGACGAATCGTTCGGGGAAACACGTACGCCATGCATCCAATGCCAACGGTAAATACTAAAAACCCTAATTTACAACTAGACATTTGTTTTCTGATAACAGTTGATTCACGGCATTCCCCGTGAAAAATAGTACATTTCACCTTGATGTCACCGTTATATAAAAACTAACTGAAAGTTACCACACATCACAAGTATTCGAATCGATACTAAAACTTTTCTTGTTGTCTGAATAATATAGTAAAATTATAGTTTCATAGTCCAAAGGTGGTATTTCATGCCACAGTTATATGACATAACGATATATCATACAGGAACATTTGTAGTTTTTTTCTTACAATACATTCTAGCGCATAACGACAAATATTATTTCAGAGCTTTATACAGATACCGTGAATATATCATATGTTGGTTGCGAATATCTAGAAGATTTAAACTAGCAAAGTAGTTATTTAAATTAACATATTTATAGTTTCACAAAATGTAAAACTTTTTAGTAAGTAGTAGAACATTATATCTTAAATCTATTATCTTGCACTTATAATAGTGTATAGAAAAGAGCACCAGTAATTTTTCGCAATAATACAAAATGGCAGGTCTCAATCTATCTAATTTGTTTTGTAGGTTTTTGGTTAAAAGTTTAAATAATTATTTTTTAGAGTCTCCAGTGACATCAATTTTACATTATTTCCAAGTATCATTAGTTCTTGCTATTTTAGAAAGAATGCATGAATTATTACTAAAAAAATCGTAATTCAGCTGACATTCACCCCTATTCTGTAACGCACCTTGCTATCATAGCAATTGCTACGAGAGCTAGCAATTGCTACGTAGCAAGAATCACATAAATTGGTATTCTGTAAGGACAATTCTTGCTATGCGCTGAGCAATTTTCTTGCTCACTGGCACTCTAGCAATTGCTACGTAGCAAGAACCTGAATGGTCTTGCTATGATCTTGCTAGCTACCTTATTTGAGACTTTTTACTAGTTTTTAAATATTTTGTGGCTTTTACGCTTAAATTATGTGGTGCAAATTCATTTTAATTGTGTATCTGAGTATTTCTGATATTTTATAATTGTGTTTTAAAGATAATTTTAAAATTAATACATATTTCATGTTTGCGTATATGTACCTGTCAAATGACGGGCAGTGTTAGAATTTTTTTTGAGCTACTAATAATAGTAAAATGTATTGTAATTAATATTTTGTAGTATAAAATGAAGAAAATACTGCAATATAAACAACATTGCATTAATTTAATCTAAAAATAAAACATAACCAAACATATACATACTTTAAAATTATATTTAAAGGTGTTAAGTGAATGTGCTCAAACAGTTAATTTATAATTATTAAACTATTTTTCACGTATCCATATTTAATACAACACAATTTTACACCTAATTTATTATTTATTACACAAAATTTATCCAAAAACATGTTCACAAATTAGACGTCAAAATATGTAATTCAAAACGAATCACATGAAACGAGTTTCGTACGCATGTGCAATAGTAGATTTATTAGGTGAACAGTACGTCGTAGCTAATTTTACACATATTTCTTAGCAAGTCCAGCAAGAATTCAAACTGATAGCAAAGTTGCTATAAATGTTCTTACAGAATACCATTTTTCAACAATATTGCTAACTTCTTGCTGGAAACTTGCTATTGAGCAAGAATCATAGCAATTGCTATGATAGCAAGGTGTGTTACAGAATAGGCCTGATTGAGAACTACAGTATATCAGTACATAAACCTGAACATTGGAAAATCGTGTCCAAACTTGGTGAATGAAAAGATTAAGTTGTCGGAACTTGGACAGGCGTAAAAAATAACACAAATTCAGACTTATGTCTATGGTGGACTGAGAGCGATAATCTCAGTCTACCATGGGAACAGGATGTTTTTCAACAATTATACTTTTTGCGAATAATTTTGTTTTCTGTACAGTTCTTGAATTTTTCAACATTAATTTGTTTAATTAATTATATATGTATAATCTATATAAATAAATTACTTTGTTTTATTTTCACGTAATTTATTTATATACATATATTGTACATATATAATTAATTAATTATGGATTTTCACAAAGTTAATGAAAATACTAATTTATATTAATTTGTTTATTTTATTACTACCAGACTTGACGCTATGAGGATGGCAATACATTGGCCGAAACGGAAGCATACATAAGTCTGAATTTGTTTTATTTCTGACTCCTGTTCAAGTTCCGACGACTTCATCTTTTCATAAACATCAACGTATGTATTAAAATAAGTAATATATATATATATATATATATATATATATATATATATATATATATATATATATATATATGCATTAGGACTTTCGTAAGTAGAAAGTAAAAATTAAATTAATGTGTAACACGTATTGAGAGTAGTGTAGATATGTGTAACTGAAAGTCACGCTTCTTTATTATTTAAAATAGCAACCAAAATGGAATCCGTATTTCGCAAACGCCAAAGTGTTATCGGTAAGTAGTATACTACACATGTATAGTCACATACATTTGCATTGCTTACCTACACTAATAGCATCTTATTTAACGATATTCACTAAATCATTAAAATGATATTAATTGTTACTTATTATTATGTAAGAAGCTATCGTTTGATATGCAAGTCGGATATGAAATAATAATTAATTAAAAACAATACAGTATTTTCTAGGAACTATTATGAATATAGAACATTTAAAATTTGTCACAGATCATGCCAGAACCAGTCACCCATCAAGGATTATTTAATACTGTAGGTATTTAATTTTCTTGCAAACTATATGAATCATTCATTTCATAAGAATTCATCTAAATTAAAAATATATAAAGTCCATTAAATAAATACACATTCGTATTGGCTATTGATCAAATTGAGTTTTATTTGGCATAAGAATACTTGAATTCATTTATTATTTATTAGCGGATCAATAAAGTTAATTCCAATTTTAAATGAATCATTGAATATTCCATGTACATAGTAACACACATATACAGATAAGTTCCGTACTGATTGTGAGATTAACATGACAATGATTTCAATGCAAATATGTCATTTACAAATAATACAAATGATGCAAAATAATTGAATTAATTAGTTAATACTCCTATAATTATACATTTCCTTTGAAAACGTGTGATGTCACGAATTAACATCGAACGCATACGTATGTATGTATGTTACGAATACACGCAAATGATAAAATAAATCGTTTGTCATAGCATATAATCGCAATTTGGTTGGAATGAAATACCCATTTCATATTTGATTTAACACGAAATAGGCGTTACAAACCATAATATCTAAGGTTTGTCACGTGTTTATAAATGTTGTTACTAACATATTTGAAAAAACACTAAAAAACAATATTCATATTTTAACAACACAATATGTCTGACGATTTTAGTATATTACAAAATTAAATATGTATTAAATTCATTCTATTTGCCACATACGTACGTACCTATATCGGTATTATGAATTTTTCAGTGACAACACTACACTTTACAATGCACTACTCACTTTAATAACGGCTGATAGACTGATATCATTAATGTAGCTTACAAAAACTCGTAATATTTACTGATTAAAACAGGGTCGATAAGTTAAACGTGATGTAATTGTTTAGATATTATGTGACTGGATTCATGTCTTGTCCTGATTTGTAATTAAATGAATACAAATTTTAATCTTCTTACGTGCTAGTATTTTTTTTTTATATATAAATCTTATATGTTTGACAATATGTATATATGAACATGTTGATTTGCACTACACTACAATAGCAAAACAAATGATGCACTGAAATGCATTGCTTGTTTCTGTCTAAGCACACAAATTATAAGAGTATTACCATGTAATGTTACTTCAATTACCAATTTTAATTGGTTACACTATAAAATTGTTTACCTACATGTGCCTACATGTACACAACACATTTTTAATTTACTTTAAGAAACAAAGTAGAAATCAATAACATGTAGCTATTTTTCTTCTAAGCCTGTTATTTTCCACTGAAAAAAAAAAAAAAAACTCGTTACTGATTGCATCATGTACATGCATTTGTAGTTCATAAAATTGTAAAACCTGAAAAAATATCATTAGTGACTAATTCAGCAAACCTGATTCACGGAATCGTGTAATACATTTTTTTCTGGTTTACTTCATAAATATTGAAACATACTTTCATTGAAAATTGTTTAAGAAATAATACATTTTAAATTTCTTCATACTGAACATATTTGAACATTATTTTGCATATTATATTTTTTTAAATAAAAATACATGTTGCAGAAATTTAATACAAGGTTTTTTATTTAGTGTGATGGTGAATCTCAAGCGTCGCGACAAGCTGAAGCTCGTCGTCGTGCATTGGCGCGACGTCGAGCTCAAGGACAAAAAATTCAAGCCCAAAGGTTGCGACTTCAGTCACCGCCACCGGTCGCAGGACGCCGCCATGAACGGGTCCAAACGGAGAAACACCTGGAAGAAATTTGGGAACGACCTCCCGAGATGGACAACACTACTCAAACAGACCTGTTCTACGAGAGGCCAGTGTCACCATACTACATACCAGTCAAGACAGGCATGGATGCTGAAACACAAATATACCCTGGAGAAGTAAGTTATTCCGTTTCTCTAGTTTCATACCTATATTACTTGACCAAATAATCACGGATTAGAGGATCATCTGTGCAAAATACAAATACAATTTTTCGTTTCAGCTTTTTGATTTCGATACGGAAGTGATACCAATTTTAGAAGTACTCGTCGGTAAAACCATAGAACAAGCTCTTATAGAAGTATTAGAAGAGGAGGAACTAGCGGCCCTTAGAGAGCAACAGAGGCGATTCTTGGAAATCAGGGCTGCTGAACTGGCAGAGACACAAAGACTGGAAGAACAAGAACGAAGACTTCGGGCTGAAAAGGTTAGATTGAGATATATGTTGATATACATATATTTTATATTATTTTTTAAACAGAATCGACGTATCAAGGAGCACGAAGAAGGCTGTAAAACACAACAAGAAACGGAAGAGAGGATAGCTGCAGCCGTCCTTATACAAGGATACATTGCAGACCTGCTGCCATCTGTACTTGAAGGACTCAATGAGAGTGGTTTCTTATACGATAACATGAAACAGGGTAAGAATTTACATATTCTTTAATGTAACTTACAAACAGGTGAAAATTAAAGGATCAATACATGTCTAGGCATAGTTAAATCCACTGGTATAATGTATTACATACGGCAACCAAGTATACGCATGCGTAATGCTTGTTGCATAATCACTGATATTTATATTACCTTTTTTCATAGATATTGACGAGAACTTTATGCCGTGGTTGATGAAAGAAGTATCCCATGAAATGGAGAATATGGTCAGCAGCAGAGACGTACTCACTGGTAATGAACAATACACTAAACAACCTTATACCTATTACCAATAAATACTATTTCCCTCCGTAGATATTGTAAAAGAAATCTTAGAAAACAGAGCCGAAATATATCGAGCGATGAACGAAGAACACGATGAAACATTAGGAGAAGGAGACGAGAAACCAGATGTAGCGGAGACAGGAGACGATAAAACAGACAAACCTGATATTGTAGAACATAAAACTGTTAAGGATCGAGGTGAGAACTGACGCGAGAAAATTTGATATAAACTAAAAGTATTAAATTGATAGATTATATAGATAATAACAATTGTATTTTTATGATTACAGCGACAATGAAGGAAACAAACGTTCAAGAAAAGCCAGAGAATTAATTTAATAATACGGGTACGTACATACGAGTATCTGTTAAATATAACAATGTTGGTATTTAAATAATTATATACATGCAATTTATTTTATGTTAGTACCGAAACTAATTAAAAGCGTAATAAACCACAACAACCGACATTACCCGGAGCAATATTTTCAATGCACCTGTCCGTCACTCGTCAAACTCGGACACCCTCGTGCCATTTTCTACGGTACATACACGGGGTGGCTAGGAAATGCATGTATCAAACAATATCCTATACGCGCACCATATCGAATTCATCTTGAACGCGGGATGCTACTCAAAACCATTGTATGAGCAGCTGCACTTTGGCCACATATCGGGTATATAATATCTGAGCACCCTTCAATCCTAATCATCTCTTGGATGTGTAATGTATGCGCGCCAGCTTAGGGGAAGGGAATTAAAAATTATGCAACGGCACCAGTGCGCTTGCGTAGTGACCGTCACTTGTTTGTACAGGTTCTCAAATGTTTGAAAAAATAGTTAGCCCTCCCCCAGCCCTGTTCTTTAATGAGTAGGCGGTGTATAATATTAATTTCGTATTGGTTGTATTTATTTAGCTTATATTTGAAACTATATTTTTACATATTTATATGGAAGAATTTTTTTTTAATTTGAATTTTACATTTTGTGATTCACATTTTAAAATATTACGAATTTAGATTTTCATACGTATGGTATGATATTTAATGTAAAACATCAAGTTAAATAAAATGACAATATGTCCCTAATTTGAGGATTGGGAAAACGTACGCGTGTTTCCATCTGGCCGCAGGATCACTTCTGTAATCACCGCTATTCACAAACCATTATATTATCATGATGAACGGTGCATTAATCTCGTCATTCTTCTCAAATATTTCATGGTGCGAAACCAATGTCCCCTGAACGCGTGGCAAGTGTTTCCACTACCAAAATTCAGTGGTCTCAAATAATCACACACACACGCGCACACTGATATTATTGAAATAATTTTTAATTTATTATTAATAAAATAACTGACGTATAAAATTAGCAAAGTAAAATTATTGTTAAAATTTTTAAGATTTCCAGATCTCTATTACTAATAATAATGAAAAATTGAAAATAAATTTATTTGTGTAAAAAAAAATTATTAATTTTTATTGTTAATAAATATGGACAAATGATTGGGGGGTACCACTGGTTTATGAACAGTGGCTACTTACACCTGTGTGTCCGTATCGAATGCCCCCATGTCACTTGCACCAGTGCCCACTAGCCCCACATATCCCACCCCACCGAGATGACATCACAACACAAATCTAATTAGATTCGTATGTGCGCTTCGTTTAACTTTAAAGTTGTTTTTATAAGTCGCCCCATTTTGTCCGATATCAGATGAGTAATCGTCAGGTGTCATTGGTACATGAATCTATTGAATTATTATAAATTAAATTCACGGAAAAAATATTTAAAAAATATATGTACTAACATTGTCCAATCATTAATGTATTATTGTTATTATCATGATTATTACTTACTGTATTTTTCTTCTTCCAGAAAAAAGAAATGGACAATTTTCAAGAAAATTTTAGTAACAACTGTCTTAGAAAATTTACTTTGTGTCATCAGTATCAAATGTTTTCTGCACATTACAACTAGTACATTTAATATAAAATTTTATATACATAATTACATTTTGGTAGAACGCACCTGTTATTAATAGGACATGTGACAAAATAACGAATGATATAGATATGAAATAAATATATAAACTTGTTTACAATTCGTATTTTATTACAACATATTCTAAAAGATGTTCTATAAAACATATCCTTGTATCCATGTAACTCACATATAAATCAAAATGGTGGCTATTATGATTACGATTTGATAATTGATCAAAATTTTTTCTGTATTTAAATAGTTTCCATTCTAATAATACTTTTACTAATCTATACATACTAGACAATTGATTTTTCGTATATTCTGACGTATAAATTCGAACTGTCCAATCGCGGTCTTGTTCGCAGGATAAAACATATAACATAGCTGTCATATTGAAACTACAACCATTGTAATTTACAAATATATCTTTCATAAAATGTCGTTCACATAAAAATTTATATTGTCGATTGCTAGCAACAATTTTTAAAACTGACAATATTTCTTTTATACTAAATTGAACTGTATCATTTTCATTTTTAGGCAAAACAAATCCATACTGACACAAAAGTTTGTCGTTACTATGGGTGCCGTAAGATATAAACACTTGTTCATATTTGTTATATTTGGTACTAGTTACTAAACTATATTTTAAAACACCATGTACATTTTTTAAAGCAGCCGTTGTACTCGTACTAGAAGAATGATTAAACATATCTAAAAAAGGACACAAAGCCATACTTGGTTCATCTGATAATTTGTTAATCAGTTCTGTATGTGATAACTGACGAATTTTAGTAGGATCTACATAAACGGCTCTGGTATTTACAAGAACGTATGCCCATAAATACAAGTCACGTGTCAACAATGTATCTGCACGTGCGTTACAATGCTGACACGCGTATTGTGACTTTAATAGTGGTTGAACACGCGACCAACTCTCTTCAAAATTATTTCTCTCCTCGGTAACCAGGTTCAACATTTCATCATTTATGAACGTCAATTCGTCATTTGAACACATCCAGATAATACTAATTGTGTTCATCGTAGGTAATGATTTTATATAACTATACCAACACGAATTTTTCCCTAAATGGAATTCAAATACCAAATACAATGACAAAAGCTCATGAATAGTTGGATTTTGAAAGTAAGCATTAATTGACTGTATAAATTCTGACTTTTCTAAAACATGTATGGATATCATTAATTCAAAAGGTATTTCTATTAATGTATCTTCGTCTTTAAAAACGTTTGTTGACATAACTCCTCGCCCAGTGCCAGAAAAATTTGCAATTCGGAGGCCAGTATCATTACACCAACCATACTTTTTCATCCATTTCCTTAATTCTATTATTGACAATTCACAATTTAAATTATTTATTATAGTTTTATTTCGTTTTCGCAATCTTCTTCTGTTCGTTCGACCCATTGTTGTGTAATTTCAATCCAAACGCCAACGTTTTAGAACCACCGAAAAGTCGAATGCGTACAGCTGAACGTGGCTGTATGAGACATAACCTAAAAACTTGCTGTCACATTTACAACGAAAATAACTTTGTGTATATAGTTACCTAAACTGTGATATTTTAAAGATAAGTGTAATCTCTTACTGCCTGTTTACGTAAATATAGCATATATCTTAAAACGCTAATAAAATATAATAATCAAAACTGAAAGTTTCACTTGCCAAGATCACGCTGTACCTTCGTAACCTTTCAAAACTTCACTGAAACCCTTTTACCTATAATGGGTAGTGCTAAAGTGGAAAATGTAGGCGAATTAGAAGTTTCAAGTGAATATGGTAAAAACCTCAAAATACTTCCACCAAACGATCAAATAAAAGAACTGCAAACTATACTTAGAGACAGGTATGCTGTACTTATATTTCTTTCTATTATTAACCTATTTATTTCTACTATTTTGCTTGCAGAAATACTAGCCGAAGCGACTTTAAATTTTATGCCGATCGATTAATTCGTTTAGTTATAGAAGAAAGTTTAAACCAGCTTCCATTTAGTCGTTGTGAAGTTATTACTCCAACAGGAGCTAAATATGAAGGACTTAAATACCGTTCTGGAAACTGTGGGGTGTCCATTGTTCGTTCTGGAGAGGCAATGGAGCAAGGATTGAGAGATTGTTGTAGAAGTATTAGAATTGGTAAAATTCTAGTAGAGTCTGATCCGGATACCTATGAAGCCAGAGTAGTGTATGCAAGATTTCCAGAAGATATAGCTAGAAGACAGGTATTTTAGAGTACCTACATTATATATCACGTACAACAATGTAATTACTGCATACATTTCAGGTCTTGCTAATGTATCCTATTATGTCAACTGGCAATACTGTGATCCAATCTGTCAATGTACTTAAAGAACATGGCGTGAAGGAAGAGTGCATTATTTTAAGCAATTTGTTTTGTACTCCTGCTGCTGCAAAAACTATTGTTACTGCGTTTCCAAAGGTATGTTAAGACTAAACGAAAATAATTTTCAAAAATCATTCATGTAATATCGGTTTCAGATGAAAATTCTAACTTCGGAACTCCACTCCGTTGCTCCTAATCATTTTGGCCAAAAGTATTTTGGTACTGACTAATTAGAAACTATTATATTTTACTTAACATTAAACATAAGCCTCAATTAGTAGTGTATTAATTTTTGATGAAATTGTTTTATATAAATTAGAAAAGTGTTGATTAAGCATTCAAATTTATAAAAAATATAATGTATAAATGGTTTGTTACTTATATTAATTTATTTATTTATATGAAATTAAGTATTTTTATTGACTAATTTCTCATTTTCGTATGTTCTTGTTTGGAATTACTGAATAAATTTGATCTGATTGCATTTACATTTATGATGCGATATGATGATAACTGTTCAAAATATTAATTTTATAAACTACACTTATTTATTATTAAAGGTATTGAAGAAATTGTTTGTTTTCTTTCTACATATAACTATCTGTCCACAAAAACATTCATAACCATTCTATTACAAGGATAGTTACATATATCTTAAAGTGTCATTCGAGTTGTAATTGAATTTGCCTTATTAGCTACATTTTGTGTAACTTCTTAAATCCTGATAATGAATTTAGAATAAATTATAATCACAAAAGTGTACGTATTAAGACATACTGGAAATAAATTTTTGTACAGAAAGCTTTCGTATTCAAATATCCCTTTGATTATCCCATATTTATATTCTGGATGTTGTCATTATTAAATTAAAAATAAAAGAAATATTTTAGACTAAAGTGTAATGTTAGAGCTTCATTAAATAAAATTTAAAACATTTTGATTTCATAAATAACAATGAAAAAATGCAGAAATGTTTTAGTAGAACAACTTCATTTAGGGGCAGGCTTGTACAAGGAAATAATATGAAATACAAACAGACCACTAATCTCAATAAACATATGCACCTTGCACAATATAGCAATCGTATTAGGATTAAAGGAATCAATGGAGCCTGCTGTGGTTATGCGCGCCTCCTGCTTGTACAGTGCATGTACACAAACCAGGGGGGTGAAATATGAACTGTGTGAGGGTGACAAGGACAAAAATGAACATTTAATATGGTCAAGCTGCGGGACGACAGCGGGGGAGTAATGTTAGTCAAACGATTATCTAAATAAAATTATATTAAATTATTGTCTACTATTGCTCCGAAATATTAATGCATTGAAATCGTTTTTAAAAAGCAGATATGTTAATTTGTCTGTTCAGGGGTTAATTTACTAATTCCGTAACTATTAGAAAACATATCAATTTTGTAGGATTTTTGAATGTGTAGACAAAACTGTCATCCTAACATTTTAGGTACATATTTATATTGTGCCGTTCAATCCACTACGATAAACTTTATTAACATTCTGTAAGTTTTTCAGTCAAGGATGATTATTGAAAAAAATCTAATACACAATACTTATACAAATACCCTTTGATGCGTCGTAAACTGTAAAGCCAAAAGTGCAGTGATTATACGGACACGTAGCACCTGACGTAGTTCACTAACCGGTGAATCGCCAATGCCCTTCTGACATCTGTCTGATACAAAGCACCTCGCTTGATGTACGAATATCACCCTCGAATCTGCACAGGCAATTGAGCCGTGAAGTACGCAAGTGCGCCCTGGGAAACCGCACACTTGCTGCACTAGCGCGGGAACACCACCACGTGACACCTTACAAATTCGGCTAGTAAGTTGTACTCGCGAATTTCATTTAGTTTATAACTTGTATACTATTTGAAAAGCAACCACTATGTACAGAAAGAAGTATGTAATACATCAAAATTGTGTTCCACAGCATTGAAAATATGCAGTCAAATTGATTTTGTAAGGGCATATCGAAGTTAAACATATTTGATGTGGTATTTTGTGAAACATGACACTAATCAATAGGATAAAAAATAAAAATACACAAAGATCAAAGAACGAAGCACATTCCTATATAATTTTGTATTATTTTAATAAAATATTTCTAATAGTTCCGCCCCCTACCAATCACCCTCGTGCAACACACTGACCAAGGGGCGGACCTAGTTTTGGTGTTTCAGCAATATGCTAGAAATTACCAGGGTAGTACTCGCACAAAAGCACATAGCATACAAATTAAAAAATCTAAATTTCAATTATAAGTAACTTTTATTCTACAACTTTACAATAACAAACATGTATATATAATATATATGAATATAAAAAAATGTTAATATTAATTTATCACACACAAAAAATTACCCGTCAGAACATTTGATTGTTAATGCATTATAAAAAGGCGCTTGATTAATTATTTTATTGTTTGAAAAATATGGTTCTTAAAATTATTGTCAACTGGTGGCTAATACGTGCCTGGTACATTTTGAATCAGGGTGATGACAAGATGTTGATGATTACAGTGGGGTTGGGGATGCTGTACCCACCCCCTGATGGATCATGGTGTGTAGTTAAAATGAGGTGCACCACCCTCAAATGACATTAGTATATGTGTGATCCTCGAACAACCTACTCATAACATTTTTAGTTTGTTTGACAAAAGTTACTCGCATTGACAGTGTTGACAATACGATGTTTCCGATAATACCATATAATCTTAATCAAAGTGCACGGGCAGTGTCTTATAGCGAAGTTTATACAAATACAAAGTTACCCAAAGTGACCGCGAGTTGTGACATACCACGTGACACAGTGTCAGAACCGTTTGATCCTAAGTTAATTGCTGGCAAATTCGACAACCAGAATATACAGGTAATGTTTTAAATTAATTTAAACTTGCTATGTAATCATTTAAACATGTTGTAATTTGTAAATACTGGAAAATATCAAATTGCAATCTTTTTATCATGTTTAATAAGTGGGCTAAATTTGCCATAAAATATTTGCAGTTTTAATTATTTTTTTAATGAATAAACCAATTTAATCTAGAATATTTATTACAGCTTGATGTCGAGATAAGCGATCAGAAAAAATTATCCTTAAAATCCGGCAATTTCTCAAATCAATTTCACTGGATAAAGGCAATACGACTAGCGGATGATTGTCATGGTTACAATTCAAGACTATGCTACGAAAGTTCAGCGAATGCGTACGAAAATCCTAATCTGTTAATTCAAATCACAAGGCCGATAAGAGCCGGCCATGAATTATTGTTATGGTTTTCCGAAGATATATTGGCAAGTTTGCAAATGGCATTTCTTACTCCTGCTAATATTCAAGGTAAATTATACTAGATAATATTATGTATTAGCATGTTCATAATTGAACACATCTTTTTAATACGTAAAAAAATCAACATACTCGTATATTAATTTCTGTATAACTAATATAATACAACTAAAAATACTGGTAAATTTTATATAAACGTCAATTCTAACAATTATTTGAAGTCCGGTAGGATCCTTCTTGTACCTATAAATATAAAATGTCAATGTATATTAACAAATATCACCAAGAAATAGAATATGAGGATTTTACAAGAAAATGCTCACAATATTATAGACATCTGAACATGTTTCATTTTTATAACTTATAAACTTAAACAAATATAAATGAGTTAGAATGTACAAGTATGATGAAATACTTACGTATGTTTGCAAATTCTGCAGGCATTTTTTCAAATTTATTTCCAATTAATGGATGTTTGTATCGAGCTTGTTTTTGTAATGGATTTAGAGTATCCTGATACGCAAGAGCACGACGTTTCATGACAAGTATAAATGCTTTGTATCCAAGAACTTTGAATATTCTTCGGGGCATATTCATACGTTGCGCTGAAATATACTCATTCAATTATACAACACTCGCTAGAAACAACAAACAATAGCAATACATACATCTGACGAGCTTATTATTTACTAACACGTTCCTTGTCGATTTAACAGTCATTTGTACAATTATATTGATGAATTCAAGTAAGTTTTCCGGAATCGTTACAAGTCGTTCTTTTATAGCACAATCAACTTTAAACGCTATCACCAACATGGCTTTAAAGTAATTATTTAGCACGACTTCTCTTGAATTATATGCAAGATTCAGTAGTTCACGTGAAAAAATAAACGCGTTCGATTTCTGTGAACTGACTTGTTTCAAGAATCTATGAATAAAAAAATTCATTAAACATTAACATATTTATGTATCGTGAACAATTATGTTATATCCATACTCGAGTGCATAAGTGTCAGAATAGTCCTCTAGGGTTACATAATACATTTTTGATTTAAAACGGTACGTGGTCAAAGATGAATCAATAGATATTTCAATTTCTTTCGTGTTCAAGTTAAATTTACGCCCATGATACGATATCATAATATTATCATTATTAACATTTGTTTCAGTTTTTTCGGTTGTTAAATAACAATTGTTATTCAAAATTGCCTCGACCCTATAAAAAGAGAATATATGCGTAATTCTTTTCTATCAATCAAATATGCAATATAAAAAGTGCCTACTCTAAAACATCAGCTTTATCAGTGGAACAATACAAATAATCATCGACAGTTCGATGAAAAAATGAACCCTTTGTTATAGGGATTCTTAAACGAGCCGCATCGAAAAATGACCTGTAGAAAAACAAATATATATGTAGTTTAAATTGTTGATCGCATCAACAAATGTATATATATATACCTCTCTAGATCACACAAGCTTGAAGAAAGTCGCATCCCCTGCATTATACCCCTATTCCAATAAAAATACCTTCTCCCATATTTAATTGATTGATTCTCTAACGATGCTAATACTTTTTTTCGTAATTCAGGCTGATTCTGAGAAAGATATTTAGTTATCAATTTCTAACTTTTTTTTATCTAATAAATTCTAGTACAGCATGCACTATTAATTTCTAATTCTAAATGTTAATTAAAAAAACATAATCTTACGTTTAAAAATCTTTTTACAAAGGGTTTCAGTCCATCTGAAACAAAAACGGTATCATATTTCGACACTACGATTGCAATTGTTATACCAAATGATAGATATTGATCTTACATATATTCAGGTAATAGTTATGTAATTGTATATAAAAAATTACTCATAGAATACAGAATACAACTAAATAATGTTAATTGTACTCACCAATATTTACATTACTGAAGGCATCTTGTAAATCTAATTTGATACCATACAACTGTTTGTTTTCAACTTTGACTGCACAGTTCAGCCAGGCTGAATACAGAGACCGATTAAAAGTTAACCCGTGACCATACAACTGCCGGCCAACATTTCTTGCACTTATATCTCTAAACAAGAGATGTATAATATAGTATACGAAACAATTCATTCGCATTTAAATATATACACACATACTTTAAAACTTTAGTTCTAACAACAGGTCTGTATCCATTTGGTTTTGGACAAATTCTCAGTATAGATTCTGATTCCGTCACTGTCATTGCTGGAATAAGCTGTTCTTTTTTAATCATTTGATGTATTGCCTACAAACCAATAACAGTTGATAAAATCATGAGCAGACATTTGCAGAATCGATGTGTGTAAAACTCACCTTATCACATAAACTTTTATACTTCGTTAAACAGAAGAAATTTACTTTAAATGATTTTGTATCACGTTGAATAAAATATATGTGGCGCAGTACATGTTTTCTAATAAAAGTTACCAGCCACAGGACCACCTGAAACACGTTATTTACAATATTGATAATAATATACCATAATAATTATAATTCAATTTACCGTAGTAAGAACCAGCTCTTTGTGCTCAGAATTAGCGAGCCAAACTATATCATTGATTTCCCAGCCATCTAATAAATATGTTATGTTAATATTTTCTTGAATTGACGAAGTGCATAATTTTACTATGATATTAAAAAATTTCTTAAAATTGTGTACACTTCCGAATAATTCTATTGGTATAATTTTTCTCAAAATAACTCTTACAAAGTTCATCGAAAACCTTTTTGGGTGCTCTATGTTCGCGTGAAACGCTCTGATGTTACTATGAAGTATACCACTAAATATATTTAGACAATTCCTTACATCTTTGGCCTACAAAGAAGTGTAAATATTATTAACTCAATTCGAAACAGGGTAATAACAATACGTGAAAGCAGTATATACATATTTCTTTATAAAAATTATGCGTAACTTTTAAGACATTTATTCGGAATACTTACTTCGTTCATTCTAAGTACAGACTGAAATGAATCACAATCTGGGTGGTCAGCTTGCAACGCAAAGTATCCTTTATCGATCTACGCAGTAAAAATACGAGTACATACATGGCGGTCCGTAAAATAAAATATGTTACTTTTGTTATTTATAAGAATATGATATGTACATTAGCTAATAAAATTCTAGATTTAATGTCAAGAAACATTGAAAACTGATTGTTATATTTACAAAATTTGGTAAAAAATAACAATAAATACTTACAAACCCTGGAGGTCGTCGCTCCATTTCCCCCGAATAACCGTTTCTATGTCAAACAAAATTATTAATAAAAAAAATCCAAGAAACATTAAAATATTAATAAGCACTCCGTTAAAGTGTACACCAACTTTTATAATTATAAAAGTGTATTTTATAAATGTAAATTGAAAAATAAATACCTGTTTAAAAAACGCTAATTCTGAACACAATATACTATTTAGTAAAACACAATAGTAATACAATTAAGTACTCATAAACATAAAATACTACACACACACATGACACGGATGTCACACTACACCAAACAAGTCTCAACTGGTCTCAACCAAAACTACTTGTTGCTAAAGCCGCTTTCCTTCCGACTGATTTTTGTTGACTGCTAGAATATTCAAACATAAGCAGGAAGAATTCGGGATAGACAAAGCGGACAAGTTCAGACAAGTCTATTAAAGATTAGGGTGAGCGTTTAAAAATTAGATGGCAGCAGCATTTTTTTTTGTTATTAAACTTAATATAAATACCATAACTATTGTAAATTTATATATTTTGTATTTCAAATGCAGTACTATAAAACAAATTTCGAATAGCTTAGTTTATAGTTATTTCGTTAAAACATTACAATCAGTTCATAATGTATTGTTTTATTTGTTTTTCTAGTGATACATATATGAATTATGTATAATAAAGTAAAATTAAAATATATTTATAAATTTTCATTTCATACTGCAAAACAATTTACAGACAAAGAAAAGTACTCTAATAAGCAGTCGTGGCCGAGTGGTTAAGGCGTCTGACTCGAAATCAGATTCCCTCTGGGAGCGTAGGTTCGAATCCTACCGGCTGCGTATTTTTTTTTATTCACTAAAATTATTTAATATTTAAATTTTGCAACGTAAATAAGAGTTAATTTATTTTAATTTTCAGGTCAGAAGAAGTATGTTTGCCACATATGTTCCACAACATTTGAATACCCGAATCCATTGAAACTACACTTGACATTGGATTGCGACAAACAACCAATATCAACATTATGGGATCGCTTATCTAAATCTATGTGGAGCTCTACAGTTGAAACAAAAAATGCTTTTGGATTAGAATTAAAAACCAACGAATCCTCAAAGTTGTTTAAAAAAAGTTATTCAGTACTAAACTTGTCTAAAAGTGCAGACAGTTTAAAAATATCAGCTGATAATTCATTATCGATATCGCCTCCAAAAGTATCTACTATAAATACAACTGTATCAAACATACCAACAACAAACAATCTAGATTTGGCGGCAAAATCACTTACCTTAGGCACAGAAATACAGCGTTGTTCTTCAGTCACTGGAACATTACACAGTTCTGCTTTTAAACCATACACTACAAGTAGAATTTCTCGTAATAATAATTCAATTGACTTGTCACAGTCAAACAGCAATTTTACGAATTTTCTGTCAAGCTGTCAACCCCAAGCGGTACCAACAATAGCAACACAAAATTATTCAAGTATTGTCGATTTCAACCACGCGGCACAGATGGAGACACTTGTTAGCAATCTGGGAAAATCAAAACAGGGACACTTATGCATCTATTGCGGGAAGTGCTATTCAAGGAAATACGGATTAAAAATACATATTCGTACTCATACAGGATACAAACCATTGAAATGTAAATATTGTCTGCGTCCTTTTGGAGATCCTAGCAATTTGAATAAACATGTTAGGTTGCACGCCGAAGGTGATACACCATACAAGTACGTATTTATCTACTATTTCTGAATTAACTTAGTATCTACTGTTGTTCCTACTTATTTAAATTATTATTGCTTATTTATTTCTAGATGTGAACTGTGTGGAAAAGTACTCGTTCGAAGGAGGGATTTAGAAAGACATTTAAGAAGTCGACATACGAGTGATATGCAGTTAGAAGAAAAAAATAATGATACAGTAAATTCGTCAAGTGATCACAGCGATGATTAATATATCTAGAATATATTTCATTCCTAGTCATATTACAAGAAGTACCTGTTTTCTAGTCTTAAATTAAAAATATGTATATAGCTGTATTTTTATAACGTATTTAGACTGAATTTCAAATATATTTTTATATATAAAAAAAATCTACATTTTTATTAAAAAATATAAATCTACATTATATTATATGGAGAATTTTTTTTAATATTCCATTTTATTCTTAACATTAAATTATTATATTATGATGATAAATATTGAAAACTATTCATATTCTTTTTATCAAATTAATTATCATTTCAAAATTATTTATGCTAGTAGAATCTAAATATCTAAAATTAAATTCGTTTCTGTGATTCTTCCCTTAGATCTGTGAGAATAGGTGATTCCTTTGAGTTAGTAAAAGATTCCAGCTGTAATTGACTTGGTTGCGACGATTGAACAATACCCGCTGGTGCAGCAGGAGGATTCCGATTGACTAAAATAAAGAAAAAACGAGGTGTTACGTGTAACGTAAACTCCAATACACAAGTGTTATGCAGCGATTTGAAGTTATTATAGATAATTATCATTAAATTCTACATTATAACAATATGAAAATTGTATTACCCAATTCTGAGTCATCCTCGACAGTAGCAACAGTAAAGTTTTGCCCCTCATAGTTTTCAACAATAACAGCTTGTTTGTTGGTATCTATAACCACATCTCTTTCATTGTTGACATAATCGACTTCCATTGGTTTCGTGGGAATTGCATACACCACATCTATCGTAACTGGCGATTCTTCAGACACGGGAGTTTCTTGAGAGACTGGAGCAATAACAGCACCAACACGAATCGGAATACGGATATTATCATGTGAAATTGACATTTCAGACGGGAATATTATAGAAGTTTTTAGGTTATATGCAACAATTGGATTTTCCAGAACAATTCTGACAGCTGGTGTACAGTGAAGTATGTTTTCATTATTTACTCTAACGGTAAGTGTAGGCTTCTTCTTCGATACACTGACAATCTGTGCATTTGTAATAATATTTAAATTCTCTTCAGGCACGACTAGCATTGGCACTACAGTAAAACTTTTCCCGATATTGTGCGGTGGTTGCGCTAGAATATTTATTGTTGGAAGCGATATCAGATCCGATATGTATGGAGTTTGCTGTGGGGCTTCGTATATAGGCTGTGCGTAGCTTGGTATGTATGGGTTATAAGCAACAGGTACAGGATTTGTGAAACTGCTGTGGCTAGTCGGATAGTACGTGGGATAACTGTATTTAACATATTTTAAGAAAGGATTGAAATACGGAGATCCTGATGACACAGTGACAATTATGGACAACACGGTCTGAAAAAATCAATATCATTATCGAATAACAAAAAAAATGTATATCGTGAATCATCTTAATGATAAAATGTATCTCAAGAACTACGCATTTGCAATATTAATTATACATATCGCCAAACCGAAATATGAATTCATATACACATCACATATTGGGCAAACTAATAGATCAGCCTCTTCATATAATTTTTCATTCTACTACTATAAACGCTCATGTACAATTTTAAGGTGTCAATTTACTGTGAAATTCAAGTTGACTCATGCATTTTAAACCCGCAATTAAAAAATATGTTACTAATAAGTTTAATAACCCGTTGTAAAATACAAAAATTCAAAAACTGACAAGGCTACGTTTCAGTCAAGTCTAGACGAGAAAACTGACATAAACAAGGACGCATGATACACAATGTAAATGTAGGTATCTAAAATAACGAATAATGTTTTAATCCAAGTTCATGAATATATATTAAATACTTTATGGTGCATGTATATCAGATTTCACTTCAGATAATAAACTGACGTATAGACTTTTATTTTTAGTTGTTGCATTATTTTTCACTTTTTATATAAATTATTGTTTACAATACACATTCATTGCATCATATTACTTCATATCCCGTGAATCTAAATATTGAATATTCAACTTCAGATTTCTAACTTATATTATACAGTACAGTATAATCATGAATAATATTATTTCAGCTAAATGTTTTAATACAGAGAAACAGATAATAAATATCACACACGAGAATGCAAAATAAATATATTAAATGGTGTTAAAATATCTTCAAGGGAAACAAGATATTAGGAATAAAAATAAAAGTATGAATAAAAACTTAATTTATATCAACAGGAAACGCCGTATTAGATTTATAATGAAAATAACAGAAAATGAAACACAAAAAATGGAATATAAACTAATAAATAAATGCTTTGCATATAGTTTTTACCTTAATACATTTTTTTTTTAATTAACAAAATATTTTTCCGGTTGAACGCATTTCATTGGTTTTTTTGGAATTTTATAAAAAACAAAAATCTATTTGGTTCAGAACGAATAATTTATAAAACCTGATAGAATTACCAGACAATTAAAATACCATCAACATGATGATTATACGAAGGAAATAGAAGATTATGTATTTGAAATCACTGATGTAAGAATAATTAAAATAACTTAAAGCTATGACCAAACACTGTTTTGAAGAAGTTAGATAAGATTTTACAGCAATACAGTATATTATATATATATATATATATATATATATATATATATATATATATATATATATATAAATTATTTTATTTTTTAATTCGATTAGGATTAAACAGTTTTGAATCTGCAGTGTAGTTTACAATGGAGATTCTCAAGTGCTAGTTCGTATGCTGAATGCAGAACAATATAACCATATATTGTTACGTCTTGGTTCATGCTAGAGTGAGTGACAATTGTAACAGTGGTGATGTATTGAAATAACAGTTCACGATTGTAACAGGAATGTACGTGTTTGGCACCCACGGCCGAATAATTGGACAAGCGTATAAATAGCAAGTATGTACATGCATACGTGCGTTACCTTTACCTTGCAGTTAACACTGTTACGCACACCTATAATTTATTGTTCATTGTTTACCTTAATGGGTACAAACAAAACACACACACATATACAATGTCAAACGTGAACCCTGCATCGAATTTTCATTGTTAATAGCTAACGTTTTCCCCAATAGAATACATAATGTTTTTATTTTGTTTGAAGATAAACAATAATGTTAGAACTAGTCGTAATATTAGGGAATAATGTTCTATTGTAAATACAAATTATCATTAATATGATTCGAAACCGCTTCATTATTTTAAATAAAACTGAAAGAAGAAATATAAAAAAAAACTCTTGTCCCGTTACAATACATACTTACGTACGTATATAGGTATATTGTATATGCTAAAATTAAACGTTTAATATTTTTTGTTTGCTTTCAACATCAATAATCTATATTATCATTAAAGGTCGATTTAGAACCAACATTTGTACTGCGTCGTCAGTACTTTTTGAAAAATCAATTCATGAATCATCTGTCAATGTTATGTAACAATTAAGAATTATGTTAAATAATGTTAATGAATCAATAATAATTATTGAGTGTGTTATTCCTACATGCGATGAAAATTCGGGTGACTGACCTATAAACGGCCGAATCCATACAAGTAAATATCGGCAGATCTAATGTTTTGTCAGATCGGTGCAGACCCACAATTTTGAATCCCACACTTGACACCCACTTTCACCTTCGTAAACGTTTAAATATTATTACGATACAACTGCGTGACGATCTAAAGGTCTTTGTCGCCGACATTGATCTATACGTTGATCGTAACTCGATTTATACAATAATTACAACTCAACAACAACATCAATGTTTCCTCTGGCAATATGCATAAAAAAATCTATAAAAACAGTTCATACAATTGGACATTTCTGAGTGTCTTTCTTGTACTCTAGTGAAAAATACTGTTATACCCGATTGAAATGTTGTTTTTGCAGTATTAAATCTAGATTTGCTCGCGCGTTAGAAAAAAGTATATATATTCTATTATGTTTTTATTCCGACAAATTCTTTGTATTTTATACCTACGTTTTGGTATATTATTACTATTTCACTTAGTCACTTTTTTAAATTATTTTTAAGTATCTCCAACGAATATAAATACTTTGATCTATAACATATTTATCGCTAAAGATTATATGAAATATCTACGTAAGTTATAAGAGATTGCAGATCTATAATTATTATATCGTTAACAGAAAAATCATCTTATTATTGTCTATTCTCGTATAAATCAAATCATTGAGAATAAAATACATATTGAAGTTATTTATGAGTAATTATTTCATTTACATTATCCAAATATTTTTTAAGGATGATGAAAAAAAATTATAATCTAAGTGTTTGACATTATTTTGGTAATAAGTGTGGTTGCTGACAAATAAAATGGGTCTCCTTATTTGAAATTTGACTCAGATGACCATAGCGATATGCAAATGTAGCATATACATATTATTCTGTGTATCTTTATTACCGCCCATCGCATATATGTACATGTATAGTTCCTGCCCGCATAACCGGCTAAGCTACAAATCTTTCTTCTTGAACTTCAGTTTTTTTATACATTATAATTTTATCTGTGTCAAGAGCTATGTTGTGAATTTCAAGTAGTACCTTTAATATTTAATTAACTGATAAACATCTAATACATCATTTAGTATACCTAATGTTTGCCATTTAGGTAGATTCTAAATTAATTGCCGTGCATACTACCTACAGTTAATAATAATTTTGTATAATTATAAATATGGATTAATTATATTCCTCATATATTTTTTTAAACAAATTCCATACAATATTCACAATATTGCCAAACATAAATTGAAAAGTGGTTGTTCTTTATTATTAGTACTTCAATTAACAATTTTCAAAAATTTTAACTAGGTTTATTTTCGTAATAATTATATATAAAATTGTAAGGAGTTTTTAAATTATAAGAGAAAAATAAAAATTCCATTGAATATTACAATGATTAATTATTAGTAGTTTTAAATTAATGAAAAAAAAAAACCAAATGTAAAATTGGGTTTTAATAATATAAATATGATAACTCACCAGTATTTTACTCATTGTGAGCTTGTCCTCAGTATTTTTGCGCAAGTATCTGCAATATCGGCTACACCTCAACAAGAGTAGCTGTACCGACTGAGATAAAACAATTAGGCATCCTCTTTTATAACACTCAAGCAATCCCTACTTCTTCCCTACGTTCCTCACGAACCAACCGAACAACGGACAAACGCCAGATATGTAAATCTTAACATCTAGCCTGACTAGATGTTCAAATGGCTAGACTAATCATATTATTGCAGAAATGTATCTGTGTACTTACGTCTGTTAATTTTCAAATGTTCAATCACATTCTGTATTATTAATATTATTGCAGTATTATTAGTATAGATGTTTATTAAGGTATTCTAAACTATGAATGCTATCTAGGATATACTTTTAACAAATTTTATTAGAATTAATCATAATCACAGTTAACTAACAATTATTATTAAAAGTATCAAGTATTACCGTAAGATTTAATATACCGGGTGTTTTTTTAACCTGAAACTTTCAAATATCTCGAAAAATAGGCACTCTAGGAAAAAATACACCCTTTATAATTGTTTTAAATTCAAACATTTTGTTTGGAATCTTTTGACATCAATCTTTGAAAAAAACTAGTATTCAAAGAATGGGTTAGTCACCCATGCCTGCAGCTCATCGACGTATGTGCAAGTCTGAATATATCACAAATTATTATTTATCTAAATTCACTTTTAAAATCGTAGGTGCCTAGGTCGCAAATAAAACAACAAATTTAAAACAAGTGTGAATACATTTTCTTCTCTTGACAAAAGCAAAGCAAACTAAGCCGACTATAAATGCATTGATCTTCTTTTGTTCAATTTTTAATTAAAAAATATTTTTTTCTCCAATGGTCTTACCTAATTTTTCAAAATAAAAAATATGGAAAAATATTGTTCCATTTCCTGCATATGCAAGAAAATTTTGAATACAATTGAGTGAAAAATAAAGGAGAAAAAAAATAAAAACTGAAAAAAAGTTGCAAAATATTTTTTTTCTCAAGTGCGAAGGAAAATTTTGAAAAATAAAATGTGCCTTGCACAACTAGACCATAACAAGTATCTGCAGAAAAAATTTCATGAAAATCCGTTGGGTAGTTTAGGAGATCTGAGTGGAACAAAAAATCTCGTACGAGCGAGCGAGCGAGCGAGCGAGCGGACGAGCGACATACATACGGACATATGTTGTAATAGTCATTTCGTGGTCCAGGGGGTCTGTCCGGGATTTCTGTGCAAAAATTTTTGAAATCGGAAGATGCTACAGACATCGTACCGAACACTATAGCTCTTCGACAGGAGGTCGATGAGCTAAAAAAACAACGTTGTTGCCGAAATATGTAAAAGTTAAGAAAACAAGAGTTCATTATAATACATTGCATTCAATGGCTAATAGCTTTGCTTTTGTAAAAAGGAATTCCATGTATTAATCCGTGCGATGACATTTTAAAATCTGAAACAGATTGCATATACACTAATAATGTGCATTAAATTATTTATGTGCTTGTACATTTTGTATACATATACCTGCCTGCCGTTAAAATAGCGGCTCTGCTACACTGCCCGTGTCATTTCAATGATTAATGGATCAAAATAATCTACGCATACAAACTACAGATCCATAAGTGAGAAGAATTCTTCGGTCAGAAACGCCGCCTAAAATTTATTTTATTTAACATGAATAATGGTACAAGTCTTCGGGATTATTACAGAGCTTCTATTTTTCTTTATTGTGAAAAAAATGCAGTATCAATGCAATAATAATGTAACGGGTATCTTGCTGGAGGTTACGACCGATTATCTGTGAGATTTCTTTATTTCATATATCGTTCTCTCTTCCGTATATGATTGCACCAGCATCACTATCATTTGAAATAATGAATTGCAGATTTTATTATTATTTGTTCTATCTATTTTTTTAAAGTAGTTTATATATATATATATATATATATATATATATATATATATATGTATGTATGTATGTATATATTTGTGTTTTTATTTGTCACAATATTGACCGGGCACCCTGCTAGCAGGAAACTTCAATGCGTGGGTATTTTGTGATATTCCCACTTCTAGTTTTATGTCAAAGTTAAAGTGTAAAAAAAACGGAAAATAAAATAGTTTCTACATATACATTTATTTCTTATATTGATATGATGAAAAAAAGTTTAAATATAGTACATACATAAGATTTTATGTTATTGTTATTAGCACTTGATGACATTCTAAAATGTGTAGCAACTTAGACTCGTAAGATAGGAACCTACCTACCTACCTCATCTAAACCTAGTTGACACTATTATAGAGGTGTAATAATAATCATTAAACTTTATCAAAATGTTACACTAGAGTGCTCAATCAATATAGTCATTGAGCAATATTAGAAATTTGTATGGTAATTTTTATTACCAACTGATCTAAAAGATCAGTATAAGGTTATCATTTTTTAAAGGGACTTTGAAATTTCATTAATTTTATACTACCTTGACCTTTTGGTTATTTTGCATTTTATATGTAACGGCCTTAACAACAGGATTCTCACAAAATGAGATTTCTGGTTTAAAACAAAAACCAGGTAGGTTCGTGTAAGTCCCTGACTGTTGATTTCTACTTATTACAATAATATAACAGAGTTTATAATTGATTTAGTAGGTATTGATTGTAGATCATGAATCAGTGGTACACATATAACAGTCACTTAAGTATGTACACGTAATTAACGAAATAATGTGTCAATAAATTAAATTTCAAAAAGCTAAATGGTAAATATGTGTGTTGTGATTCAAGTAATCGGCGATACATTGTAGGAAAACCGTGAATGATCCACACATGAAGAACGGAAATATAGAAATGATACTTTTCTCTCTAAAAATATTTGCGTTGTACTGATCAACAAGATAGCTATATTAGTTTGGCGAATCCCACTCCAAGCTAATCTTTATTAATGACTTACTTAATCAGTATCGCCTACTATTAAGTTAATCTTCAAAATGAAATTCAAAATTAATTTTTATTTATTGACCATATTTTACATATATAAAATATTAGTAGGTAATGAGTAATCTGTATATATATATATATATATATATATATATATATATATATATATATATAAATTAAAAACTGCGTAATGTGATGCTATAAATGTAGTGCTCAAATATTTTTATATATCGAGTAAATCAATTTTTAAATATTTCATTTTGATGAGTTACAGCAAGAAATAATCAAAACATACTGTTTTTGTTTCAAGACCTTCGAATCTGTCATTAAAATGCAGTATTGATTTATTAGTTACAGAAACATATCTGAGCGTTAAATACGTCATCATATTATGCAGTTCTTAATACTGAACAACTTTTTTATTTACTTTTTTGCTCTACAATATATTGTTCAGAAGTAATTACAATTTTTATTTATTAACATGTTAATTCCTTTTTGGGACACGCGATATATGTATCGTATTAACCCGAATATAACGCGATATTTTTAAACTAATTATTTCCTATTAAAATGTGACTCGCGCTAAATTCGAATTAATCAAGCAGGCTCAAGGATGGCAGTTTGACCATTTACTTTAATTCTATTTAATTGTGTAATTTGTTTTTGATTTTGCTATTTGTTTATTGGTTTGGGTGAAATAAATGATACGTGGGTGGAAAAATATTCTTAAAGTTTTGGAGTTTGGATTAATTGCGTATAACTCAAAAATGATGCATTTTGTTATAAAATTCTTATAATTAAAAAATGTAAAAATATACATGGTTTTCTATTTGAAAATGGAAAGATTGCCAAATTTTCATAATAAAATACACTCTGTATATTAAAAAAAATTTAAACAATAGCTTGTTTACATCCAAAAGATTTATGTACGAAAAAAGATTTTAAATTTTTTACGGTTAGAGAATTATATAGGTGTTCCGATAATTATAACTCTGTATATGTTACATATTTACAGTATAATAATAAAGTGTACATAAAAATTTGTAGTTTTATAGCAGTCGTGGCCGAGTGGTTAAGGCGTCTGACTCGAAATCAGATTCCCTCTGGGAGCGTAGGTTCGAATCCTACCGGCTGCGTTTCTTTGTTTCTAATATTGCTTTTTTAAACCAGTACAGTTTCATCGAAAGTTTTTTACTCGGATCAGTACTTGCTTTGATTAACTATGCTTCCACCAATATTCTAACCATTTATAAAAAGTCAAAAACCACATATTTGTGATTGAATTGAATTAATATGGGAAAAAAAAATTAATAAATTTATTTTCATACAATTAAAATATTGCAAGGCTAATTAATATAATTAAGATTGGTATATTGATTTATACGCAAAACCAATTGGGGTAATTCTTAGCTCATTGATCTCATGTAGAAGAGCTATAGTGTTCGGTAAATTGTTTGTAGCATCTTCCGATGTTACAAATTTTTGCGCAGAAATCCCGGACAAACCTGTATCACAAAGGGACTATTACAACATATGTCCGTATGTATGTCGGTCGTCCACGCGCTCGCTCGGGCGAGATTTTTGTTCCACTCAGTTCTCCTAGAATCTAGACTAGTGTATGGTGCTTTTTGTTTTTCAAAAAATCTTTTAGGTCCCGAAAAAAAATATTTTTTCCTTCTGTTTTCCATCCAATTTTATTTAAAAAAATTTTGCATATACGAGAAATGATTTTTTTCATATTTTTTATTTTAGAATATTACGAAAGAGCACAAAAAAGGTATTTATATACCAAGGGTGTTATGACGATGATTATGCCCGGAGGGCGACGATGTTCCAGCACGAGGGCCCGGGGCCCGAGGGAACAAAGTCACCCGATTTGATTATACTACACTTATTATTAATATATCATAATAAAAAAACCAAATCGAAGGACATTTATGACAAAATATTTGGTGACTGGAAGTTGGAAAATAAAGTTAACGATTAGCGGGCGTAAAAGTCATTATGCCCGCTCATTATGCCCTAGGGCATAATAAGCTTGTTTACTTATTTTATATCCAAGGTGAAAAAAGCTAATAATAGGCAAGTGTAATATAAAATATTTTGACGTTATGTACTCTGAACAAAAGAAGATGCATTTATAGTCGGCTCTTAGCATGCTCTGAAAATGTTTGAGATTTATGTATTTAAAATTTATTGTTTCATTTTCTAGTGTTTAGGATTTTAAAAGTGTATTTAAGTAAATATTAATTTGTGATATACAGTGGCGGCTCGTCCATAAGCGCTGCGACACTGCAGCACCCCCAAGCAAAATATATGGAAAACACTTTTTATATTGATATTTTAAAATGACAATATTAGTGATATTTTATGAATTAAAATAGCAATAATTATGGTAACCATTCAACATTTTATATAAATTTTATTAAACACAATCAATTCAATTGATATCAAAGAGAATTATTTTAATCTACGCTCAGAAATCATTTAAATACACAGTCTGACACTGTCGTTTTCACAGTGTCAGAACTCGGAATTCGGCGCGCTTCGTCAATTTCCGCTAAGATTCGCGCGCATATGCACTGCATAGGCACTGAGCTTCTCTATGCATGTAACAAGTGAATTTGGTACTGTGGAATTGACAGCTACCAGTGTTATTTCTCTGTAGTTCTGTTTATTAGGCAGCGTTATAGTTTATCAAATGTTAGATTATTATTAATGAATTATCACTATATTTTTGCTAGTTTCGTTAACGGTAGGCAATAAAATATATTATTATTTTAACTTATAATCATTAATTATTTTATTACAGAAAAAATACAATAATTTGGGCTTTTATCGGTTACAAATACATTTAAGTAATTTACCATCATGGGGGTCAGTGTAGAAGATCTTAAAAAAATTACATTTTCGCAATTATCATTACATGAAAAACTTGAAATAAAGAATAAAGGCCGATCAACCCCAGATATCATTATTAATCAGACAGGGGTTAGTAATTCCAAAAAATATATTAGATCTTTTAACAGCGATTGGTATCAAAAAGTAAAATGGTTGTGTGGATGTGACGTTACAAACAGTTTATTTTGTTTTCCTTGCTTGCTTTTTGGCGGCGAAACTATCTGGACAAAAACTGGATTTTCAAATATAAGCCGAATAAAAGAAAAATGTGAAAAACATGAAAATTCACGAAAACACATGGAAAATGTTGTTTCATTATCGTTTTTAGGAAAAGTTAATATTGCTGAGCAATTAAGCGAGACATATAAAACAGCCACAATTAAACATAATGAACAAGTAAAAAAAAAACCGTGAAATTTTGTCTCAAATAATAAATTGTATTAAATTTTGTGGCAAGTTTGAGTTACCATTACGTGGCCACGATGAAAGTAGTTCGTCAGAAAATCCAGGGGTTTTTAGGGGGCTATTAAATTTTATTGCTACTTTCGATCCCGCTTTACAAAAACATTTAGACAATAGTACGGTGTTTAGGGGGACATCCAAAATAATCCAAAATGAATTGTTACAAAACATGTTAGAAGTTTGTCGGGAACAAATAACTTTGGAAATTGGGAAAACATCTTTTGTAGCCGTCATGAGCGACGATACTACGGATATTTCTGAAACAACTCAAACAGTTATTGTGTTCCGTTATGAACTAGGCGGCATAATATATGAACGATTTTGGGGATTTTTTAAACCCGAGAATATCAATGCAGAAGGCATCTCGTTATGTATATTAAACGAAATTGATAAAGTACTGAAAAATGATCCAAGCAAGTTAATAGCCCAAACGTACGACGGGGCGAACGTTATGAAAGGGGAGCAAGGTGGTGTGCAACATAAAATTCAACAAGTTTATCCAAATGCACATTACATTCATTGTTATGCACATCAACTCAATCTTGTAATGAAACATGTTAGTGCATCAATTAAATCCGCCCGATTGATTTTTGCCAATCTCTCTGGAATAGCAGCTTTTTTTTCAAAATCTCCTCAGAGATGTGCAACTTTAGACAAATTTGTTAACAGGCGTATTCCAAGATCGTCAAGTACGCGTTGGAATTTTAATATAAGGACTGTTAATACAGTTTTTGAAAATAAAGATAACTTAATAAAGTGTTTCGAAGAATTGCAATCCTTAAAAACGACCGATAGAACAATACAAGCTTCGACAGGCTTGTTAAGCTTAATGAAAAATGAAACATTTTTATTTTGGTTGAAATTGTTTCACAGAATTATGCCACATGTAGAAATATTATACAACCAATTTCAAGCAAGAAATATCGACGCTTATAAAATACAAAAGGTTCTAAATGAATTTTGCAATGCAATTTCTGCAATCCGTAGTTCACCTTTATGCGAATCTACTAGTTCATCAAAAAGTATGGAAAGCAAAGAAGTATGCGATCATATTTGCGAAGAAGCCAAACAAAGATTTGCATTTACAAACCATTTAATAGCTGCTAAATTATTTTATAAAGAAAATTTTAATAAGTACGAAAAGGCGTTACCCATTTTTGAAATTAAGGAAATTTGCGACAAATATCCAACTATTGTTCGAGAAAAATTAAATACAGAACTACAAGTATTTTATTGCAGAACTGAATTCCACAATTTTAATGGATTATTGTCCCTGTTACATTTGTTAAGGGATGAAAATTTAGCGGGAATTTTTAGTGAAACAATAAAACTTTTACAAATGTTAATTACTGTTCCAATGACAACAGCAGAACCAGAGAGGTGTTTTTCGACTCTAAAAAGAATTAAAACATTTTTAAGAAATAATATGGACCAAGACCGACTAACTGCTTTGTCAATGATTACTATCGAAAAGAACATGATTTCGCAAATCAAAAATTTTAATGAAAAGGTAATAGAAAAATTTTGTCGAGCAAAAAATCGCAGAATGGAGTTTATATTCAAAAAATAGATTAATAAATTGAGTACAATTTCTATATGTTTTTTTATTATTTTATTTATACAGCACCCCCATTTCAAATTGTCACGAGCCGCCACTGGTGATATATTAAGACTTGGACATACCTGCGTCGATGAGCGATTATAGTTATACTTTAAAAGTATACACACAATAATAATAAAATATTTTGCAAAGATTTTTTACTAAAAGATTTTAGTATTATTTATTTTGTATGTGCAGTCGTGGCCGAGCGGTTAAGGCGTCTGACTAGAAATCAGATTCCCTCTGGGAGCGTAGGTTCGAATCCTACCGACTGCGTCTAAATTCGTTTTGCTATATTTTAGTTAAATATTCCCTCAAAAATTAGGTAATTAAAAAAGATTTTATCTATCTAAAATCGTGCAGTATTAAACTGACGTTAAGACTTTACACTAGAAATTAAATTCCCTCTACCTACTGCGTTTGCTAACATTTTATAGTGTTTATTTGCTAATTACTCCATAGTTTACCCCCCATAGATAGTGAAATGATAACAATAATCAGCAGTCGTGGCCGAGCGGTTAAGGCGTCTGACTAGAAATCAGATTCCCTCTGGGAGCGTAGGTTCGAATCCTACCGACTGCGTAAGATGAAAAGCTATTTTAATCACAACCTCGATCACAACGAATGACAATTTTATAATTGAAGTCAGTACAGTCCGGTCGAGAGTCCGGTACAGTCCGAGGTACAGTCGATGTCAGAAACTGTTAACAAGGATGTGCTCGTAAATTTAGCAGAAAGGATCCTGTACGATCCTGTACTACCATAGGTACAATCCTATACAAGGAGATAAATCTTAAAAAGCAGAAGGTATACGCTATTCTTTTGAACAGAGTTTACGCCGTATACCCTAAATCTAGTACATATCGCAGCCCCGACTATTAACGAGCTAGATACGGAACTTCAATACTATTCTATATATAAAGATCCTATTTGCTACAACCACGGATAAACTTAATTAATCTATGCTACAAATATCAAGAGTTAATTATATTTCCTGCAAATTATGAGAAAATTATTCACTAATTTATTCGACAGTTGTTAGGTCATAGTATGTTTTGCCTTTAAGTTTATATAAAAATACTTCAATATAGAGAATGCGATTGTTCTTTAATTATCCTAAATAGTAAAACAGAATGTTTGCAGTATATATTTGCGCTCATATATCTCATTCAAATTTACCGGGTACCAATGGAACTTGATATTGTGAATAAGAGAGTGCACTGATCCTGTTATTGATTGTCAAATATCGTTAGTGCGCAGTTTACAAAATGTTTAAAGATTACATTTGTAGTGTGTTAGTTTTAGTCTGTGACATAATTATAAACATTAAGCATAAACAATGATATCAGCATCTCTATGTAACAAAGTAAATTATTACGAAGTTAAATAATTGTAATGTGTGAAAATATGCGAGAAATGCAACTAACCTAACATGACGTATTAATCGCTTAATAACAGCTATAAAAAAGCAATAAGTCGTAAGTTATTAATTATTTACATAGTTAAATATAAAGTAATGGTATCTTTGTAATAGTACCTTTTAAAAAATCCAAAGTAAAATGAAGTACATTTCATGAACATTTTCATGATAATCAAATTGAAGTCATTTTCTGAATTGTATGCCTTTTTACAGAAAACCATTCTGTTTTTAAAGCGGAGCTTGCTTTAATGGTAGAATAACCTATTTCTGAATATTTACTATCACTTCGGTAAATTTTCATGATTTTTTCAATAATGTCTAAAATGAGGTCATACAATCATTTTCTATGTTTGACACTATTCGTAATATTTATTTAATTACGTCTTCTTGATCGGAAAATTGCCTGTCTTTTAATTTTATAATTATATTCGATCTATTAGATATGATAAAACCTACAAAATTATTTTCAATATGGTTTATTAAATTATTGTTAAGGAATTTTAAATAATGACATAATAAACTAGAATTTAAAATATTTCTTTCAGTTTTATTTTAATCACTCCAAATGCTTATAAACAGTCAATACATTTGTATAAAACGAATCAACATCGGTAAATAATAAATAAAAAATATGGGTGGCTCAGTCAGTCAAGTATTTCAATCGGGTAGCGCATTGTTATCGAATGGCCATGGACATCGAGTCACTGATTCTACACGACAGAAAGTGCAAACTGTATTTGATGCACTCCGAGCAAACCCTAAAATAGGTGTACAAAGACTTGAAGGACTACTACAGCAAATTCCCAAAGTAATTCATTATATTACACCCCAATAAAAAGTACTTAATATTGTTACAATTTACAGAATGAAAATATTTTAACGATACACGATGAAGCCGGTTATAATTTACTACAAAAGTGTGTTGGAGTGAACAATGTAGAACTTGTAAGATGGCTTCTGTGTCGTCATAGTTCTACCGATGTCAACAGGTTTCCTTGCAGTTTACCTTTGCATATTGCTTGTCTTAAAGGGTAAATGCGTTTATTTATTGACCATTAACCAGATTGGTAACTTGATTATTACATTTCTTAGACATGACGATTGTGTAGAACTTTTACTAAAGCACGGAGCTCGAATTGATGTAGAAGCCAGAATGTGTTGGCCTGGGCCACATAGTAATAACTGTGAGGAAAGGGGGAAATACTGTAAGACTTTTGCTTTTTTAGCATTACTAAAAATAATTATTAATATGATTATTTGTTAGCTATTCAACAAGATGAAAATATGTTGGAGAGACAGCCTACGAATAAATTACAGTCTGCAATATATTACGCTTTAGATGGAGATCAAGTGAATGTCCTTACTATGTTAGCTCAGCGTTGTGAAGAGCCATGGGTAAGTGTCATTTTTCCGACAGTGTCTACAAATATTTATATACGATTTATTTCTAATGCAGATGCCTTTTCGGGCGAAGAAGCCCTTACTGTATTTGGCATGTGAGCGTGCTGCATGGCGTTGTGTTCAGTTACTTGTTACAGTACGCACGGATGAAATAAATACGATGCGTGATGAATATTATCCTATACACCAGGCTGTGTTACATCATAGTAAATTTTTAGAGTTGCTTATTAGCGCCGGAGCAGAAACGACAGTTCGAACTTGTACGCAACAGATGACATTATTACATGTTGGTAAGTTGGAACAACTCTGTACATAATGTTATAATACAAATTGGTTATGTAACGTAGTCAAGTATCAATAAAAATATGTTTTCAGTAATACTCATTGCACGTAAATCAGCAGAAGATACTTTATCCACTATTCGCTTGTTGTTGGAGCACGGTTGTAAAGATCTAATCAATGCAGCCGATAGCTTAGGTAACACGCCACTACATGCTCTTATAGTACGTTACGCTTTAGAAGAAGCCACGTACGGCTATGACAAGTGGAATAAATGGGACGTGTTGCACCTGGTGCGATATCTGCTGCAGAGTGGTGCAAGTGCTAGTATCAATCAAACTGGGAACTCTGCACTTGCGTGCGTATTGCGTCACGTTAGAGACTGGGAAATATGCTATGAACTGTTGAATATGTTGCTGACCCATGGAGGTAAGTGAATAGCGTTCAACAAGTGAGTTTTATCGAAAATAAACGTAGGAAAAAATATGAACATATTCCGAGATAAACGTATAAATACTGCTTTATCCAAAGACCAGAATAATTCAATTCGAATTATGCGTAAATTCCAGTTTATATTTTGTATACTTTTATCACTTGATTGTAGTTTTATTGTTAACAAAATGCGTTGATTTTTATAAAATTTCTAGGTGAACCAAATATTGTCGGACGTGACGGTTCAGTACCTATAATGGTTTGTTTAGTGCCACTTATAAACAAGGATCCGTTACACCATTTCACTCATAGCATGAAGGTATGTATGTTGATTATTTAGATAACAGAAAATTGCTTCATGAATATTTTGAACACAGGTTTGTTACTTAAATTGCATACGTATTCTGCTAAAACACGGAGCCAACCCAAATTGCAGTTACCGATGCAACTTAACCCCGTTACACGTTCTAGTATTCACTGTATCGGAAAATATTACGCTCACGTGCGACACACAGAAGAACCTTAACTTTGAATTCATTAAGAATCTTCTCATATTACTTTTAACGCATGGTTTAGATCCGGAGATTAGTGACAGGACACAGCATATATTGCAGTCCTGTATGGACATGATACAGAATGTTAGGGACTGCAGAGACATTAATTATATTCATGATTTAACTTTAACATTAATTCAGTACGGAGCTAACCCCAATATTAGTTTAAATATATCCGAGTCGATACAATCGCAAAACGTGAATCAACCAGTCGGTATGATGTTTATGAAGAAAACTAAAAACTACATCTTATACTATTTCATTGTGCTACTGTTGAAAAAGGAAATGTTACTGATGGATCCGACTGTTACGTTTGCAAAGATAATTATGCTATTTTATTATGTCATGGAGCATGAGCCGTTGTTCAATTGTTTGAAAATGTTGTACACACAACAGTTAAGTCAGGTACCTGCTAAAACTACGGAATCGTTGAACAGTATCGTCCGTGAATTATACAAGAAACCACGGAGTCTGAAACAGATGTGCAGAGTAACGATCTACAATCGTTTGAATCGGAAACCAGGTTTATTAATAAATAAATTAAACTTACCCACTCAGATGAAAGATTACGTGCTAAACTTTGAACCTTAAATATTAATATTCTACACTAGTTAACTAATTTCCAAACACTTGACTGATTAAATCGCACTATACATATATATTTACCTTTGTTTCGTCACAAACTGAATTCATTATTCAAATTTAAACATATATTGACTATTTACTCATCAGTTTTTACAGTGTCATTTTTGCAAGGCAAATATATATCTCAATTAGCTTTGAAATTACGCGAAGAATTAGAGATTTATAATATAAAACAAAGAAAGTTATTCATATGAAAATTAGTTTTTACACAAGCCTGTATTTTTATTCAACCGCTGTATAAATCCAGGCGGTACCATTCTATCATTATCTAATTGTGTATAAAAAATGTTTCGAGTTTGAGACCGGAAAAACTGATGAGATTACTGTCATGTCTGTAGTACGTACAAAGCAAATGGATTTTGCAAACATTCAATTGAAATTACACATAGAATCCGTATAGAAGTTATTGATTGTAAAGTACCTTGTGGATATTCTTAAATATACGCTTTTCGGTTGCTCCCAGATTGCACAAGGTTGGTGTTTACACATTTTACGCTTAAAAATAAAAAGGTTCGTAAAACGGAACATTGTGCAATCTGCCAGAAACGAGAGACAACCACTAAATATATAATTATATGCCAAATGTTAAGATTTAAGCATTTATAAAATTTTTCAAGTTTTAAAACTCTGACAATGAGAATCAACCACTCACCTTCTGTCTGAAGAATCTCATAAATTATATGAATACACTTATTATATAGCATATAATTCGAATACCAAAATATTTTTATCATCGGTTATGTTTTCAAAGGAGTCTAATAAATATATTTAAAGAATGTTGGTGGTGTTTCCATAATGTTGAGAGGAATATTGAAATCAATTTATTGTACATATTTAATGAAATATAATTGTTACTGAAAATAATATAATAAAACTGTTATTATTGTCTCACGATACTCAGTGACTGTTTGTTATTTTATCTTTTCATTTCCACATATTGAATTTTGCAGTGCAGTGTAGAAGAAACACACATGTAATTACCCAGAACATATTTTATTTATGAAATATTTTACATGTATAAATTAACAAACGATAGAGACCATCTGCAAATTACTACAAAATGAACTGACAATTGTACACCAATAGTCAATCAGACCTCAATACATTATTTATTACAATTGTGCGAATGACTATTTGTAGGTAAAATGATAAATGAATAACATTCAGTACTTTTTTGTTTACTATTGGTATACAAATATGTATTAACGAAAATGCATCTATGATTGGGCAGTGTTATATTAACACAAAATTAAAAATAATATTGATAAACACCTTTGAAGGAACAATATGAAATAATGTAATAATTTTTGGAGAATTCAGTTTTAAGATTTCACGTTATACAAATATCCAGTGACAATGAATATCTGGATAATACTTAATCTCAAGACTGGTGAGAATTGAGTAAATCATATGGCATTAAATATCAACATGATTGAATAGCGGTTGTACAGTTTGGTGTCGATGGTTGATGTTCCTACGAAGGTATTTATATTGTGGCGACAAGTGAGAATATTATGGTAACTGACTGTGATAATTGTTTGAGTGTAACTTGAAATACAATAATCGATACAATAACTGTAAAGTAAAAAATAATGTCTAAACATGTATGTATGTACTTAAAATAGAATAACGTTACAGGATGTTTCGAATGAGATGCTACAGCCTAGGTACAATACGATATAAGCAAGAGTGACAAGACTAATCGAAAACAATTACAAACGTAGATGAACTTAAATTACGGTAATTCAGAAAGCACGAATACGTGTATTGTAACGTATATATTGATTGTAACAATTAGAACTACATAAAATAACAATAATCGAATGCAAATTGTATTATTGCTGGAAACGTGCACAGTCAATTCATCATACACAGGGAATAATAACAGTAATGTCTTTAACTAGGAGGGGCGGGGGGTGGTGACATTCGTGTGTGAACGGGTTAATGCTAGTGATTGATGTAACTATTTACAAAACTGACTGCGCACATTGTCACTCACTTTCAAAGTAAAAGTAAGAAAAATCATTCATCACGCATTAAAAAAAATATGTTTTAATTGACATCGCATATATTCCTATAATGTATATGATATACATCTGCCAGATTTCTCTACAACGTATGCAAGAACATGATACATGTTTGTTGTTGTTGTTCGAGATACCTGCTACTGCTCTAAATATAGGTGGGACCTTACAAACTAATGTTTCAGCCAATAAGGTTAGTATCGCTCTAACTAACTAACTATATAACTCATGTATGTATGTACTAGTGTAATGTATATTTATTATTATTTCTCCACATTTATGGCCATCTCAAGCAAACTTATCCGTTAAATACATAATAATAATTAATTAATTATACTAACTGTGATCACATACTCGCATCACAATGGCAATGTTTATAATTCACTGAGTACCCACACCAAAACAAAACGTCAACAATTCTCTGTAGTACAAAAAAGAAAACAAACATTTGCATATCCCAGCATTCAGTTACTAAATATATAATTTCTAAACTTATTCGTCCTTTTCTCGCAACTACGCATACGATTTTACTATTAACTTATTCGATTTACTAGTGTCAAAAACTTAATAAATTATAACCTATGAATGTAAAAAATGGTTGTGCAAAGTCGATGAACATCGGTGTCCCTTAGTTGCACGGACATTATGTATATGTGTGTAATTATACTATGATTTATATAATGTATGTTAATATAAATACGCGTCTCGACATTCATACAGTACAGCATACATCAAATCATTAAAATATACGCACGCACACACACACTCGCACTAAATCGACATACATGATAGAAGAATATGTATAGATGGACAATTATTATTTATAATCAATATAAGGCTTATTATATATTTATTTCTTCGTATATATATAAATAAAAATTAGTAGCCATAATGAAAATAACGTCCAGTCGGAAATCTTAGAATAACTTCATCTTCAAACAAAATCTCATGTACAATTCTTCATACACAGTGGCAGACTTGACTTGTTTAATTGTGAATCGTCACCATACGAATAAATGATTGGGGGAAGCAGTCCGTAAGTATGTATGTGTGATGTCTTCTTCATATTCAAGTCTGACGAGTTTCGTTTCTCACGAAACAATGGAGTCCCATGTTCCGCGCAAAACAGTGGTGTTTAGGCAGGCAAATATTCATGTATTTATATTTACGATATGACTACAGAGCATATAATAGTTAAATGTATGTATATATTATGTTTTCCTTCTTTTTTTGTTTTGTTATCTAGTGTTCAGACTATGGCTAGTTACATGAGGCTGAATAGCATTTATGATGGAATCGCAGTATGATTTTTATGATAAATCTGTAACAAACATCAATATAAATTAATATGCTGTTAAATAACAAGTTCAACTTTGAATAAAACCGATAACAAAAAGTTACTTACAACTCGGTGCAGCTTCGTAACGTTTCTGTATCTGATCATAAGTGAATTTCACAAAGGCATCATACTGTTCAGCTAATTTAGAAGTCAGTACTTGGTCATATTCTTCTCTTAATAAAATCTCTCGCTCTCTTAACATTCGTTCACAGATTATTCCAACCTAAGCAAGAATTTCCGTCCGTTAGCAATTTCAAACAAATGTCACATCATTAATGAATGCAAACAAGAATCACACACACACCTGCTTAAATGTGAATAAAGCTTTGTCACTGCGGGCTGGCGATTCTGGTCCTTGTTCACCGCCAGAGTTGCTGCCCTCTGAGCTTGTATCTTGCATACGTTCTGTGGTGGAATTAGTGTATTGAATTTGTTTACGTTTGTGTAACCTTCGGAATTCTTCTCGAAGATTTGCTGCCATTGTTTCTAAATAAATTCATTAATTATTTGCAAACAGTACTTATATACTTATCTACTCACATACAATATACAAAAACATCTACTATACTTATGATAAAAAAATTCCCACTTAAATTTAACAAAAATAAACTTTAAATAAATTTATATTTTTAAGAAAGTAATTTTATATATTAATTAATTAAGTTATTTTTACATATTCATTATATATATATATACATATATATATATATATATATATATACATATATATATATATATATATATATATATACATATATATATATATATATATATATATATATATATATATATATATATATATAAAACAAATCAACAGCGAACTATAAACTTGATACTCTTCTTTATGTTAACAAAACATGACCAAAGTGGGGATTCGTACAGCTGCCAGACTCCCCTCCACCCTCAAACGAACATTGTCAAACGTTTAAGAAAACAGCTGATGACAAATGTAAATAAATAAATCTAATGCCATCAAATGACATTTCTAGAAATTTGCTTTTGACATTTTTTGAGCATAAATGATTTCAGTGACTTTTGGGCTAATCAATAAATTCTGTAGAACCATTTTATTACATACCGGGTGTGATCTTCGGGCAAACTACATTAGCGAACGGGGACGGAGATGAATTCGAGAACAATTCTGGAGTTGAAACCGGGGGGCGTGGGCCCCGCAAAGACTGTTTTGGACTGCTTTTATCAGCACCAGAACAAAGAGGATTACAGCGTCTTCTTTTTGTCGGTCTTACACCCAGAACTGGTTCCCAGTCTAAATGCCTCTTAAGAGTTGCACACGCCATTTTTGTTCGTTACACTAAACACCAATTCACTGCAATATTGTCACGTCACTGACACAATAAATTTATTCCACAAAATAACACAATAACAAAACAAAACAAATATCTCTTTTACATTTGTTGCACATAAAAACTAAATTTCGTCCACAATATTGCAGATGCTTTCAGATGAAAATTTCAGAAACGCAGCAAGGTACAAAAGCAATATGGCCTATAACAACAGAGGACGTGGTTCGTGTAAAATCGGAACAGTTCGCTATGTCATTTTTGTCATTTTGACAAACCAACTCAATACCAACCATAGGAATCCAAAATAACCAACTGTATAATTATTGATAACTGGTCTTGATTTATTATTATATTCCAGTACTGTTCCAAGATTATTCTCAATTTATTTTCTTCTAAAATAAGTCAATTATTTTTTCTTATAAAATTTTTGCTGGCATTAGTGAATTGTAAAAATAAATATTTCCGCTGAACACAAATAAATTTTCTTCATTCATAATTTTGAAATTAAGTTTCAAATACTTTGGAAATAATTTGTTGCAAAAATTGTCTACATGGTTAATAAGTAATAGTTATGTATTATTAGAATTTTAAATTTAGTTGATATATTTTTTTTTTTCAATTTTGAATTTTAACGTGAGTCAACCTGCGTGGAACCAACTCTTTTGACGTGTAATTTTGCTTACCGCTATTCAACACGTATTAGGCAGGCAAATGTGGATGATAGTATATTAAAGTAATTATAAAATTAACAGACTATGGGTGGACAAAAATTTCAATACGATGAGAGTGGCGGAACATTCTTTTACTTTTTATTGTCATTCTTAGCTTTAATTTTGATACCAGCAACATTTTATTACTGGCCACGGAAACGTAAGCAAGGTAAGGAATTATTGGTTAATACGATTAGGTTATTAAACTCGGGTAATTAATGCGCCTTCAATTACATATTATTATAAATTTGTTTAGTCACAATGGAATATAAAGTTGATTCCGGCACCTCGTTCTTAAGAAAATGATACGAACTATATACAACTAATAATTTGAGATGCTACAATTATTCTGATATCTAATGTATCTTATTAAATGAGATGATTTTTTTGTATATTAATTTCCACAGGATCATTTATGGATGTTCTTTATATATAGAAATGTTCGAGATGATGTCGCCTAACCTAAAAGATTTTTTTTATTGTAGACCCTGAGAAAGAAAAAGAGGATTGTCAATGTCCTGCGTGTGCAAAGAAGAAATTAATATTAAATTCCTCAGACACATGGCGTGGCACGAAACATTTGTTAATAAAATTATTGATAGTTTCCGGATGGTTACTATTAGCACTTCTGGCATACAAAGTCTCCCAATTTGACTATGAAATGGCCAATTTTGATCCATATGAAATTCTAGGCGTTCCTCTAGGTTCGTCTCAAACAGATATTAAGAAAGCTTATCGCAAACTATCAGTTATTTTACATCCCGACAAGGAAACTGGCAATGAGAAAGCCTTTATGAAGTTAACTAAAGCGTATCAAGTACGTATATATAGATATAGTCGAAGCAACTTGATATAATTTACATGTTCTTAGGCTTTGACTGACGATGAGGCAAGAAAAAATTGGGAGAAATATGGAAATCCCGATGGTCCAGGGGCTATGAGTTTTGGCATTGCATTACCATCGTGGATCGTAGAAAAAGAAAATAGTGTATGGGTCCTAGGATTGTATGCATTAGTGTTTATGGTTGCACTTCCCGTTGTGGTAAGTTTACTGATAGCTATTTATATTTCATAGACTTTAAGGATGACTCACGCATCTCCATATGCTAGATTGTCTGAATCTTTATGGTCTAATTCCGATGTTAATTATTATCTTAATTGTGTAATTTTGTTGCAGGTTGGCACTTGGTGGTATCGTAGTATTAAATTCTCAGGAGATCAAGTACTTTTAGATACAACACAGATGTACTACTTTTTCATTCACAAAACTCCGCAAATGGCATTAAAACGTGTAATTATGATATTGGCCGCTAGTCTTGAATTTGACAGGCGACATAATTCAGAGATTGTTGAAAGGTTATCGGATAATGAAGAAGTGCCACATGTAAGTTTTATATTTTATTTCTACAGAAAATAAATAATTTAATGTATTGTTTCATTTAGCTGATAAAACAGTTGCCTCATTTGGGAGAAAAGAATAAGGAGAGGCCACTGTGTCATCTGTATAGCATAAAAGCAAGAGCTTTGTTACATGCACATCTTTCTAGATTATCATTGAATCCTGAAACATTAGAGAAAGACCGATGCTATATAATCGGGAAGTGTCCTTATTTGATACAAGAAATGGTCAGTTGTGTCAACCAGCTTATACTACTGGCCTACGCTAGAAGAAGTATGCGTAAATCAATATTTAAACTTGTGTACATGTATTACTATTGCGATAATTATTTCAGTTAATCGCTTACCGAGCATTGAAACAATTGAAAACTGCATGAAACTATCACCAATGATTGTACAAGGAATGTGGGAATACAAATCACCTATTCTACAACTGCCCTATGTTAATGATGACAACCTTAAGTACTTCATGTCGAAAAAGGTCAGTTGATTAATTCATTGTTATGTCTTACGGGAAAAAATATATTTATAAATTTTCTCACCATATTTTTTGTTTCTTCTAGCGACAAGTCAAAACTTTACAGCAATTTGCACAATTAAAGGGAGATGAACGAAGAAGTATATTGCGCAGTTTATCTGATGAAGAATATGAAAATATAATGAAAGTTTTGGGTCGCATGCCTTATATTGATTTTCTAGTGCGTTCAGAAGGTACTGTTTTTTATTATCCTGTTAAGTTAAAAGTAAATTGCCTAATTTCTTCATATGTTTGGGTATGTTTAGTTATTGATGATGAAAATCCGACCGAAGTAACAGCTGGTGCAATTGTCACAGTGACTGTATCACTGACACGTCGTGATATGAGTTCATTGTTTGGTGATGATACAGTAGCTGATGCTCAGCCAATATCCGAATTACAACAGGACAATGAAAAGAATACCACGGGAGAAGTCGAGCCCGGTAAATAATACCTTGTTTTATTTTAGTTAGAGTGCGATTGAGTAATATGTATGTAAATGTGTATTTTAGAATCGCAATCCATTAAGAAACCAGCTTGGTTAAAACAACGAAAAGGCGGTGGCAAGAAAAGTAACAAAAAATCAAATAAACAAAATAAGACAAATAACTTTAAACATAAAGTGGAGGATACTCCTCCACGAGTTGTGAAAGCAAAACCAAAGGAAGAAAAACAACATAAAGAGATAGATAGCGATGATAGTGATGCGAGTGAGCAAAATTATAACAACGATAGGTAAGTTACTTAATAATTTTACTGTACCAGTCTATCAACATTTGTTCATGTTTTATTTTCTCAGGTCTTCGGAAGAAGAAGTTAAATCATCGAGTGTAGAAGATGATGACCAAGAATGGGAGAAGATTCAGAAACGATTGAACAAGAGAGAAGTGTTGGAGGGCAGATCGAAAACCTCGCACGCTGTTCATTGTCCACTGTATCCGGACGATAAACAAGAGTACTGGTGGACGTATATTTGTGACAGAAAGTCAAGAACTTTACTTACACCTCCGTACCATGTAACGGGGCTTGTATATGAAGAGGATTGTCAGCTCAAGGTAAATACAGTTATATCTAATTCTATACAAACTGTCAAATATTTGTAACAAGAAATACCACTGTCTCATACAGTCAACCTGACTTGAAACCTAATTCACTAACTAATGTTATAATGATATGGTTTGCTTCACTGGATTTATTGACAATGTGTGTTATGATTTATTTATAGTTTACGGCTCCAAATTGGCCGGGAGTGTACACCTTCACTGTGTGTCTACGTTCAGATTCCTACATGGGATTTGATCAACAAAAAGATATCAAACTAGATGTGAAAGAAGCTCCAGCTATACCCACGGAACATCCACAGTGGGAGTTTGAAGATTCAGAAGATGAGGGACATATAGAGGAAGGTGGACACGAATCAGAGTATACTACTGATGAAGATATAGAAGAGGACGAGTGAATTAGGATAGTTTTGAAATTTACATGAAATGAAAGAATCGTAGTGGTATGGGAAGTTTTATATCGATAATATTTATATTATAGTAAAAATCTAACGAATAAAATATATTTGTGTAAGTTTTATAACTATGCTACTCTGAAACCAGGAAAGATTAAAAATATTTTTGAAATTTAATTGCTACTTTTTTAAAACACCTCTTGATTAATAAATGACAGAGATAAGACTGCATCCGTATCAAATTTCTCATACTGCTACTAATGACATAACATTTTATTGTATAAATATTTTTTCGACTGTTGCAACAATCAACTTAGTTACATTGAGAATCGGTCATTTTCATTATTATATTGTTAACTGTTTTAATAAACGTGTATGTAGGGAACGTGTGACACATTGCAGAACAGAGCTGGTATATTCGTGTTCATTTGAAAAAGAAAACAAACAATTCATAGAGAATACATTATTCTTCATTTACCTAAGGTAATAATCATGTTGCATTCATTTTGAAATAATCTTTAATGTTCTACATTTCATGCAAAATGTAGATTTATATGCTGTACTAGTCTCGATGTACTGAATTTTTTTTACGAATTTAATTACCGTTTAAATACGAAAGTTATTGTTGACATTCATAATGATTTTTTTTATATAATTGTAATTTTTGGGTTATAGGGTAAACGTTTTATTTTGCAAATTCTTAGAACAAAAATTAATTTTGTCCACAGAAATTTTTCAAGTGCATACTTGTATGTTTTTGACGATTTGTTCAATAAATACGTATAAATAACAATTTGTTTAATGTTGTTTTGAAAAACAATTTATGACCGATACTCAAAATATGACTATTTTAAATAGCTAATTATTGTAGTATCAATATTATTTTTAGCGTCTGTGTAGATTTTAGTTTCTAAATTTCCTAGAATATGTATTTTTCTACTCTTATCTTTATTTCATAAAAGTAATTATTTATAAAAATCAGTGGTAGGTATATAGAGAATCATAACAATTTCAGATACAATTCAATGTGTATCTTAATTTTGAGAAAAATAAATATATCTTTATATTAAAAAGAATATTAAAGTTACATTATTTTATAATCAATTAATTGTACATTAGGAGATTAAAAAGGTCATACATCGAAATGAATATTTTGAATAGAATAGAGGAACACCAAGGAACAGTGAGTATTTATTTTTAATTTGAACGTTCGTGTGATAAGTAGTTCCCTTTTTTGTAACTTTTAAGGTATATCAAAGTGCTTATAGATGTCACTGCACAATTTACCTTTTGACGTATGGAATGAGATAACCTGTATGAAAATTTGTTGCTAATAACTAGAACTAAATAGCATTAAATAGTAAATCATGAATAGTAGAAGGGTATTATCTAAAATTTACAATCTAATTATTAAAAGAAATTGTCACAAACAGGCACCAAAGGTAATTGATAATTATTATGCTATCAAATTGATAATATTTCTTTCTATAGAATTCTAGCGATGTAAAATATCGTACTACAATTTTCTCCGGCATTCAACCAACCGGTTCTGTGCATTTAGGAAATTATTTAGGTGCAATTAAACAATGGCAACAATTACAAAATGAAAATGATCGTGTTATTTACAGCATAGTCGATCTTCATTCTATAACGTTACCGCAAGTATAATAATCATATTACGTTAGACCATTTCTTTGAATAATCAATTAATTATATTGAATGTTTTGCTTCAGGATCCAAATCAACTTTATAACAATATTTTGGAAATGACTGCTACTTTACTAGCATGTGGAATTGATCCAAAAAAGAGTATTCTATTTCAACAATCTTGTGTTCCACAGCACACAGAACTCTGTTGGCAACTTGGATGTCTGTCCACCATGGCACGGTATTGTTGGATTTTTATAAAATCATGTTAATTAAGTTTATCATAAAGAACTTTTATGCAGATTAGCACACTTGCCACAGTATAGAGAGAAATCTGCTTCACTTAAAGATGTACCTCTGGGTTTATTTGTTTATCCTGTACTACAAGCAGCTGATATACTGGCATATAAGTAAGCATTATACAATATAAAAATGTAACATTTAATAGTATTTACCACTTACATAAATGTTATATGTATGAATATTGGTAGGGCAACTCACGTACCTGTTGGTGAAGATCAAGCACAACATTTGCATCTTACTCAAGAATTGGCTCGAATGTTTAATTCGCGATTTGGTAATACTTTTCCAATACCTCATTCTGTAATAGCAGGTAAATAATTTTGCCAAAAAATATTCGAAATGAAGTATACTTTTTAACGTACATGTACCCATGATTAATTTCTAGAAAACGATGTATGTAGATTAAAGAGTTTGAGAGATCCTTCAAAGAAAATGTCAAAATCAGATTCAGATCCCAAAAGTAGAATAAATTTAACGGATACTCCAGATGAAATTGTCAAGAAAATTAAAAAAGCTGTTACCGATTTTACATCTGAAGTATGTTTGTATATATTTTAGAGATTATTGCTAAAGTGACATATTTTGCAGATTTACTATGATCCTGAAAGTCGTCCAGGAGTATCTAATCTAATTAGTATACATTCTGTACTTTCTGGAAAAAGTATTGATGATATATGCAATGAAGCAAAAGGAATTAATAGTGGGAGGTAAGTTTTTGTGCTTCATGTGTTTTCCTGCTACCTTTATTTTATAACATTTATTTCTCAGATACAAATTGGTAGTAGCTGATGCTATTATTTCATATCTAAATCCTATACGCGAAGAAATGTCCAAATTGTTAAATGACATTCCGTATCTAATGAACATATTACAATTTGGAGCAGATCAAGCAAAAGAAATAGCCGAAGTAACCACAAAAGAAGTACGAGTTAAATTAGGTTTAAGATCAAAACTCACTGATAAAAGTAGTATTAAGTATGAAATAAAAAATTAGTTGTTTTATTGCTTTTTATTTTATGTAAAAATATAATAACATAGTGAGTTTCCGTATTGAGACATTCGTGTTTGAACGTGTGGCAGCAGTGGGCAATGTGTGTTTTTCAGCAGTGTTATAAACGTCGCAGTAGTCGTGTATATTGTGCGTATATATTTTTGATTTTTCTCCTTGATTATAGTGTTAATTTCTTTATTACGTCGCATTTTGCAAATGTTATAACAATAATAATTTTGTGTACTCTGACATTGTAATTTTACTTCGTCTCTGATAAAATAACAATCGAATAAGTGATTTGTTATCGAGGTTATGTAGTGGAACCTCGTGTGGTAACGTCTTCCGAAAGTTGTGTATTTAAAAGACAAATAATAATTTAAAATGGAGTTATCAGAAATGACTGATGTTTCTGCTATACTCAGAAACTGGGAAGAGGAACAAACTCAAGCGAATTACAATCCCGTACCTACATTAACAAGGTGAGGTTATAATTATGACGTTTACTGAAGATTAAAACCCCGTTAAATATAATTTATTAATTAATTAACTATGCACCCTTCTTATTTCATTAGTTAGTTAGGGATTCTACATTTTCAATTGCTTCTTCATTTAACAATTATTGTGAAAATGTAATTTATCTTATAAATTATTGAATTTATTGTATAGAATGTTGATTTCAAGATGAATAATATGAATGCAAGTGTAGTTATAGTAAGTTATGCAAACTAATTGTTGTTTTAGGTTGGCAGAAATAATAGAAGTCGAAACAGATAACTACATGAAAATGGATCCGGATCCTTTTGATGAAAGGCATCCATCCAGAGCGGATCCAGATTGCCAGCTGGGACATATATTGAAAGTACTTTTTAAAAAAGATAATTTTATGACAAAAGTATGTCATTACTGTGTTTATCCATGTAGAAAATATTTAGTAATTAACTTTCATTTCAGCTTGTTAATGACTATTTACGTGACTCGTACTGGTCTAGATTAGGTATAAGTGGTAGAGATGTAAATAAATTGAACATAGCAGCCTGTCGTCTAATGTTGGATATAATGCCCGGCTTGGAGACATCTGCTGTATTTCAACCTGATATGGATGGCTTAATACAGAGATTAATTAAATGGGCCACAAAGTCTATAGAACCTTTACAGACATACGCAACAGGCTTATTAGCCGCTGCAATGGAAGTTCCAGAGATAGCAACAAGATTTAGGTACATATTTATATTTATTATTAATAAGTATATACGTATATTCATATCATTATCTTTTTTTTAGAGAACAAAATTCCCGACTGGTCCCATTAATGTTACAAAGATTACGTCGTTTACAAAAAATTGGTGCAAAAACAAGTGAAATTACTGAAAATAGACCATTCGCACATTTAAGTGCTCCAACAGAAAATAGTAAAAATGTGTCAAATCCAGAAACAATATTTACTTCACCAGCTAAAATTAAGACTGATACCCAAGAAAATGGTCTGATGTCACCGTCACGAATATTGAGTCCTGCCAGACCTGAATCAGAACAAAACACGCCGATTAAATCAGATACTAGTATTGTAAGCAATCTAACTAAGAACTAACGTAATGGTTGTCTTATTATTGACTATAATATTATTATAGATTTCAGATTCAGACGGTGGAAGTGTAAGAAAAAAAATCAAAATGGATTTAAGTTCTGAATCTCCAATTTCACTACATAAAGGTATGCAAGTATTTTTTAAGGGGATAATTTATATGGAATAGTAATTACATTGTCCATTTTTGAATTTTAGGTGTAATATTTTGCGAAACAAGTAACTCTTCATGGGCAGAGTTAGAAAGTTATGTTATTGGCAGTGTTCAAATATTCCCGCCAACTCATTCAACGAGACAGATACTTATACTGAAATATTTAACACCAATGGGAGAATATCAAGAAGTAAATGAATTCTTAGTTAATACAGTGTATACTGTATAATTAATTATATTCTATATTTCAGTTTCTAAGTCATGTGTTTGAAAACAGAGCACTGGAATTGATATTAGGTTATGTGAACTTACGAGAAACAAAAGAGTCCCGATTAGCATTTGAAGCTTTGAAATATTTGGCAGCCTTGCTTTGCCATAAAAAGTTTTCTATTGAATTTATTAATATAAATGGACTACAAGTAAGTATTCAGTATAATTTTCAACCATTTTTGTGAATAATTATTATCACATTGTTGTAGCGATTATTGGAAGTACCGCGACCGTCTGTCGCAGCCACAGGCGTCTCAATATGTTTATATTATTTGGCTTACTGCGAAGACGCCATGGAACGAGTATGCCTTCTACCTCATGCAGTAGTCAGGGATGTTGTGAAGTAAATTGCATTCATTATAGTAACTTGTAGTAATTTTTTATTAAACCATAATGTAATTTTTAGATATGCATTGTGGTTACTCGAATGTTCTCATGATTCCGGTCGATGTCATGCAACAATGTTCTTTGGTTTGACTTTTCAGTTTAGAATTATCCTAGAAGAATTTGATGACCAAGATGGTTTACGAAAATTATACAATGTTGTAAGTACATATTTTTTTATGAATAACAAAGTGTAAAAAATAATATTTTCTATTTATATAGATTTCCACTTTGCCAATTTTATCACTTGACGAGGAATATGCATTGAATGATGATGCGGAATGTGCAGCAAGGCAAATTGTCCGACATGTTTGCTTGGCATTCAAACGATATCTGGAAGCGCATTTATGCATAAAAGCAGATATGTTACGCAATGCGCAACTTCGAGACAGAAGTCCGCCAAGTTTCAAGGTAATTTTGTTTCTTCTCTTTAAAATATACAATACATCTATGAAGTATTTCTATTTACTAGGCATGTAAACCACGCCCAGACGAGATACAAGAAAAAATTGAAACATTGTTTGAATTAATGCCTTTTCGGTCGCATTGGCCACCTGTTGATCAGTTGTTGAAACTTGGAGGAATCACTTTACTTCTACAAATTATTGCGTTCGCCTATGAATGGAATTATAGCGGAAGGTATGTACTAAAAATGTATATTCAATTATTTTTGTGGGTTTAGTATAGCGACATCGGATCGCATATAAAAGTTGATGAAATAATTGTTTCTGTGAAATATAGTTTATAGAGCAATATTTTTATTTACTATTTCATCCGATTTATTATTATACTGTAAATATGTATATTGTTTTAGAGCGGAAACTGTACGTTCTGCACTCGATATTCTCGCCATCTGTTCAGTAATGCCTAAAGTTCAATTACTGTTTTGTGACCGAGTAGATCTGCCCGAAGAAGCTATAACTGTAGGCATTAATATTATTCTTGGAGCTGCGGATGGTGAAATTGTAGCTGATCCTGATGTACAAAAGGCTGCACTAAGCGTGATTGTCAACTGTGTTTGTGCTCCAATTCATAGAGTAAGTTATGTCTTACAAATAATTAAATGTCCGTCTGTCTATTACGTTTAATGTATCATAGATATAAAGTAATTCTAAATTAATATTACATAGTTAAAACATATTTATAACCATGTAACTTGATAAATTATGCAATATTGTTTATATCAGAATTAATTATACTACTAAGTATTAAGCAATTGGTATACTTGCAAATTGTTAGGTTATATCAACTGTCAAACGTGAAAGAGCGCAAGTCCACACTTTTGTGAATTTAAAAGAATATATTTGTATCGCAATATATTCTAGTTATTAATGAACTAACTACATAATATACATTTCGGTTATTTACTAGATTGGAGGCAGTACGTCCAGATTTTCATTGGCTACCGCAAATAGTTCACCAGCTAAAAAAAATAAAATCAAAAGTTCAGAAGAAGTCATACAGAAAGTATGGGACAGTGTTCGCTCCAACAGTGGGATTATGGTATGTTCCGTGTACATTTCTTCTGATAAGTTCATTCGCTAACATTTCCTCTTTAGGTTTTACTGCAGTTGATGAATGTAAAGACGCCAATAACTGATGCAGATTGTATTCGTACACTTGCTTGTCGAGCGCTAGCAGGTTTAGCCAGGTCTGATACTGTTCGTCAGATTGTTAGTAAATTGCCTCTGTTTACAAACGGACAATTACAAAGTAAGTGATATGCAATTATTATTATGTAATCATTGGTACATATATTTACTTTCTTTTTATGCTGGTAATTGAATGTATTGCAGATTTAATGCGAGATCCAATATTGCAAGAAAAACGCCAAGAACACGTGTCTTTCCAGAAGTACGCATTGGAACTAATGGAACGGTTATCCGGTAAAAGTAAACATACAGGAAACGAATTAGAAGTTTCCTTGGCCAATATACATAGAGTATGTTGAACAATACATCTATTATTATTTCTGAATTGAAATAGTACATATTTATAAGATGCCACATGTAACTAATGAATTCATTTTTCCAATTCCTAGGCTAATGTAGTTGCACAGACCCGGATACAGTTCAATGATCGTCAACTACTGCAATTGATACATCAACATTTCGTTTCACGAGGTCTGGCAGAAAGTGCCTCCATTTTGCAAAAAGAAGCTAATCTTACCACTGCAATTGCTCAATCAAGTTTAGTAAACACACCAACACCGTTTAGGTATACATCGCCGGCGGTAGCTAGCAGAGTAAGTTTATACGTTTATTTATTAGTTGATTGTAAATGACTAATGGTTAATTTGTTTATCTAGCCAAGATTGTCTGTTGGATCAAGTCATCATCACAGAGGTGCTGCAAACCAAACGCCGTCAACGAGTAGTCATGTACCGTCTACGGCAGTTCTGAATGGAACTGGACATAATACAAACCTTCCCTCTACTCCTACTAATATAAAAATAACCAGGTACGTTATTGAACGACTCAACTATTTATGAATACTGTGATTTATTTTGTTTGGTTACCGTGTTATTATTTGCCATTATTTTTTTCTAGAAAATCACTTGCTGGTACTCCGAATACTCCCCAACAAAATTCACGGTTACAAAAGCAGATATCTTATGAACCGAAGATAAGTGTAACGACTCAGTCCACAGTTCATGAAGATACAACTAGTGCCGAGCCTAGGATAACATTGGATTCCATTATTACAGAGTACTTGACGAACCAACACGCCCTTTGTAAAAATCCGATGTCAACATGTCCACAATTTAATCTCTTTGTGTAAGTCATATGTAACTATTTATTTATTATGTCGCGAAATAGAAAATAAATATATTCTTCGGCGCGGAAGAATATTAGTAATAATTCACTTCATATCTAGATACATTTTTAGTTTCTGTGATATAATTTTATTTGTAGGCCTCATAAGTGTCCAGATCCCAAACCACGAATAACGTCAGCATTGAATTTTACAACCCGAACATGTCGACGGGCACTTGGATACCAGTCGAAAGGATTAGATAGAAGATTTATACACAGTAGATTTTGTCCTGTCCAATGCATACGAATGAAAACTGATGACGGGTTCTTCACGTGTGCAAGATTTATGGTAATATACGTCAATTAGTTTGTAATGTTGGTTAATATGATATAAACATTTCAGCCTGGAGATCAAACACTAATTGTTGGAGATTATTCTGGTGAAGTGACTATATTTAATATACAGAATGGCACAGAGGAAACATCGTCTGTACAGTGTCATGATAGTTATATTGTTCATATAGAACCGAATAGGACTGGTAGCCTTATACTCACTAGTTCCACATGGGGAAGACCGTTATCTAGTCTTTGGAGCAACACATTTGATATGAAGTGAGTGTCACGTTATAGTAAATCGAATAATACCTGCATAAAATAGTATTAATTATTTTCTAACCTTCTTTGCAGACAAGCATTTGAAGAAGAAGAATATGTAGAGTTCAGTAAAGTTTCTCAGGATAGAATAATAGGAACAAAGGGAGAAACAGCAACGGTAAGAAATGTCTCATTTGATTCTTTGTCTTCTTGTACAAAATATCGTATTACAGATAATGTTTGTTCTTTTTATAGATATATGATACAGCAACTGGTGCAAAAATTTCACGCCTCAGTCCAACAATAAGCAATCAATATACGAAGAATAAAGCAACTTTCAGTCCTACAGATGAACTTGTTCTTTCGGATGGTGTATTATGGGATGTAACATCCAACCAACAAATTCATAAATTAGACAAACTTAATCAAACCCAAAGTGGAGTGTTCCATCCGAATGGATTAGAAGTAAGTCTATTTGTTTTCAAATGTATAAAAGAATTTCCTGAATTTGTATGTAAAATGCCATGCAAAATATATACTTAAACAGTATAATATACATCAAGTTTAATTTCGTATAAAAAGTAGTATATCTCAAAAAAAATTAATCGGTATTACATTACAACATAATAATAATTCAGTAATTGCGGACGTCTTAAATTATAAATTTCAATTAACTTAAATGATGTTTACTGTTTTAAATTGATATGTTTAAAAAAGAAAATCTAATTATAGATAAGAAACATCATAAATATAATCAATGATTATCTTTTAATTAACTTTTCCCATACTCATGATTATTTCTGGAATTTAAACAATTTTTTTGACGTTTTTTTTTTGTTAATTTTATAATTTTTCTTCCAAATATATTAAATTATGATAAGAATTAAAACATATTCAAATGAATGTGTCCAAATAGAATAATTTATAATTGTAAGTTAACTCATGGATATGCGTTTTATTGTTTTTCAGATTGTTTCTAATACGGAAGTATGGGATTTAAGAACGTTCCATTTGCTGAAAACAGTGCCTACATTAAACCAATCACAAGTATGCTTTTCACCAGTAAATAACGCAATATACAGTATAGCTTTGGAACAAGAAACTGATGATGACACTACCTATGATTCTAGTTTTAAAACCTTAGACGCATCAGATTACAGTAGTATAGGTAAATATTTACACTACACAAAAGTCACCTCTGGTTTTGATTGTACGTGCATTAAAATATTTACCTGTTTTTATTATCAGTAATCTGTTTTGTACATCTGTTACATCTGATTACGTATCAAGTGGAAACTTTGTCTCAATTAGAATATAAACACATTTTCATGTTTTTTGTATATGTATCTAATTTTTTTGATTACATTTTTAAGTTTATATATCGTATCAAAGCAATCAAAACTACTTTCCCGTTGCTTTTAATTAACGACATTGTTGTATACATTACTATTATTTATTTATTTGATTCAGCAACAATTGATGTGAAAAGAAATATTTACGACGTATGCATAAATAGTTATGACAGTCAAATAGCCTTGGTTGAAAATCAGGGAATGTACCATTCAATACAAGAGAGTGTTGTCCGAGTGTACGATGTGGGTCGCAGGCGAGACGACGAGGATGAACAGGTAATGACACCTCACACACATTACTCGGCATACAATTTTATCATAAATAAATGTTGAAATGTTATAGGAAGAAGAAGATGATGAGGAGGATATGGATGGTTCAGAAGATGGCTCGAATTCAGGATCAGATGATAATGATGGTATGTATCATAGTATATTTTTGATAGTTCTGTTGCAGCATAATATGTTGTTTGTATACAAGAATATTATGTGTATGTATGTATACTTTTGATGTCACAAACACTTGTTAGGTACTGCGAGTGCGTAATTCCATTATATTTTTTGTCACTAAAACAGAGACAGCTAATATTCTTCTGAATGCAGCAGCAGCGGCGGTAGACAATGAGAATGGCGAGAATAACAGTGATAATGACGATGATGACGCCCGATCACAACAGTCAGATGACTCAAGCTGGACTGACATATCTGATGTTGATCCAAATTACGATCCCGCAAATGGCTCAGACAATTCCGACCTTAGCGCACTGGAAGATCTACTATTTCATTAATCTGATTTGTATTTAATTTTCCGGTTTATTTTTAATGCAATTATACTATACTCATGGACAAATATTTTTAATGTTACAATTATTACGTAAAAGGAGTCAGGAAATATTAATTTTATCCAGATAATTAAAGTTTTATTCTTAAATATTCTATATTTATACACATTTTCAAATATCAATTGAATTAAAATAAAAAAATGTAACTTATTATGATTTGAATGAAGTATATTATAATGAATTTGTAAATACTATTATTAGTTTTGCTTTAATATAAATAAATATTTGTTAATGTCATTTATTATAAATACATATAATTAACGCGTAACGTATGAAATGATGTTCGTTTGATTATTTTTCGATTATTGAATTCTGTAATTACTTGACCCAACCTTTGTGATAAAAGCAAATGAATTAAAATTTATTTTCTTTTTGATATGCAAGTTTTCTTTAACACATGTTAATTATGATAAATTTATAAATACATGGAAAAGTAATTTTGTTAAAAGGGCGATAATGTATCGATGCATTTATTGATAAAAAAAATATGATTTTTAGTGATTCTAAAACATTTAATCATAGTGCTCAACCAGTTAACAATGGTGGTATGCACTCAATCTCGTGGTGGTATGTATGTAGTTTTATACAATAATATTTAAATAGATGATAAATATAGCCAGGTAATGGAGTCACTAGGCATTTATTAAATTATACGAAAGTGAATTAAACATGCGTTTGCTTAAATTTTTAATAAAAATTATAATTGTTAGGATGCAGCAGCATGAAAATGTTTAGAAACACTGATTTTTTGACCCGCAAGGTTAAATCATTATTTGGCTTATCTTTAACATAAGTATATATATTCCGATTTCAAACTCATCGAACACAGAAACGAAATCGTTTTCAAACGGTAAACAGTTCTTTTGTATAATTTCTGAACAGAGCTGCTATTTGAAAGGTAAAAGTTATTTTAACCATATTTGTCATAAATTGTTTGCGTTTAACATTCTATTTTTGTTTTATAGATGGCACCAGTTGTGGAAGTTATCACCGAAAGGCTGGAATTGGGCGAAGGACCTCACTGGGATATTGAGAAACAATGTCTTTATTTGGTGGACATTGTTGGACAAGCCATACTTAAATATGTCCCATCTACTGGTGAAACCACTAAAGCGGTCTTAGGTATTATCTTTTTTTTTTTTAATTGAAGAACATGATAAATTTTGTATCTATTTGTCATATTATATTATGATGTAGAAGGAGGACCGGTATCACTTATTGTTCCGGTTGATGGGACATCTGATCAATTTCTTATCAGTATTGGCCGTAAGCTTGTTATTGTTACATGGGATGGCGTGAGTACTAAAGTATCTAAAGTGGAACCACTTGTCGAAGTAGATAGAGCGGCAGATGTTAATACTAATAGATTCAACGATGGAAAAGCAGATCCATCTGGCCGACTTTGGGCCGGTAAATAAATATTTTATTCCTGTTTAAGTAAAATGATGTATAAAAATCTTATTATATTTTATAGGAACTATGGGCTTCGAACCAGTTCCCGGCGAAATTGAGCTGAACAAAGGTTCTTTGTTTTCACTGACATCAAGAAATGCAGTAAAGACCCAACTAACAGACGTCAGCATTGCTAACGGTCTTGCGTGGAACATGAAGATAAATAAATTCTATTACATTGATTCTCCTACGAAGTGCATTGATCAGTTTGATTTTGACATTAAGAATGGAACGATTTGTATGTGATTTAGTTTTTGTGTTGGCTATATTTTGATTCAACTAATATCATTCTTGAATATGTAGCGAATCGCCAAACTATCTTCGAATTTGACAAGCACAACATTGCTGGTGTACCAGACGGCATGACAATTGATACTGATGGAAATCTGTGGGTTGCCGTTTTTGATGGAGCTCGTATTCTTCATGTTGATCCCCGGTCATCAAAATTATTATCGACTATTGAAATTCCAGCAAAACAGGTACTGATTGATATCAATTATTAAATGAATAGTTCGTTACGAATATTGCAATATAAATCGACTATTATTTTCAGACAACTTCCGTAACCTTCGGAGGTCCAAATTTGGACATTCTGTACGTCACTAGTGCAAAACTAACCGTTCGCGGCGTGGTCCAGCCAGAACCAGCTGGATGTACATTTAAAATCACTGGAACCGGAGCTCGTGGACTTCCTGGAGTTAATGTTAAAATTTAAATAACAGTGTATCTTATATCTTAAACATTATATTTAAACATAGAAAAACATGAATTATATATGCCGTTGAAATAAAAATAAACGTATATTATGCATTATACTTATATTCTTTTATTGTATATTTGTTTGCCTTTCTTACTTTCTGATTAAAGTGAAATATACTAACATATAATTAACGACATATAAAAAAGTCAGCCTGATTTATGTATCCGAAAATATGTTTAATATTTCATTACCGCTGTATTTTTTATCGTAATTCTATAAATAATATGCACAGTACCACAGAAAAACAGTTTTTTATGTATCACTTGTAGTGATAATGTGAAATGGATAAAAAATAAATTTAATTAAAAAGTACAGACGTAACAGTTTTATAAACCCAATTTATAAACATTGTCAAATACTTTTAAATAAAGTTTAGAATTTAATTTTTTGTTTAACTTATTTACTAATAAAACTCTATTAAAATGAAACATTGATAAAGTATTAAATGAAATTTCTAAATTACATAAAATTAATCCAATTGTAACTGTATTCGCTAATGACCATGGACATAAAGAATTTATTAAAAACTATGTTACTTTTGTTATGTTACACGTTTTCAAATGAAATTCCGGAAACCAACACTTTAAAATTTCCCCTTCCAAAGGAAGCCTGGTTACAGTGGCGCCGCACGGTAGATACAGCTTCAACACAGATTCAGCCACTTCCTTTTGAATGGCGGACTTGGTGTTCGCCGTGTACTGTATGTGGTATAAAATATATTAGTGTTAAGAAAATACAAAAATGGTAAGTTTATATTTATCAAATTGTTGCAGGACACATGCTAATAAATTAGTGAAACGTTGTTGGTGTTAAAAAAGGATAATTTTGCACATTTTAAAAGAAATCAGCCTTTGTTTTTGAGCCACGTGTTTTTAACATGAGTTACGACAGCCGTCGTTGTGACTTGATGAGAAGTAATATATTTAACCGTTTACTTATTTCATATAAATGTTTTAAATATTTTTACTTCCTACTGAATATACCAAAGGAATTGCGCTAATTTAGAACTATTTTTATTGTTTGAAACTGCGAAGGCGTGTGTGTTCATTTTTAAAAGTTTGATAAATGTAATTGGTTACTTATATTATAGAAGCATTTTTTCAAAAGTTTAATTTTGTACTTCACTAGCGATATAGTTCTGAATATAATATATTCTGGTATTTAATATTTTAATATACTTTATATTTTATTAATCAGTAGTGTATGCGTGTATAAACCAATATGTTTTAGTAATTAAATATTGTAAATGGTTTTTATAAAATCTCAGCACGTTCCGTTTCCTTATAGTTAATCAATTTTGAATGTATTGTTACATGATGATTTGCTTTTGGTCCGTGTTTATGAACACTCTTGATTATAATATTCCAAAGCTCTGAAGCAATACTAGCCGGTAATCTGTAGAAAGTATTTTATTACAATTACTATAATCTATCAAATTGTTGGAGTTATATTCTCTTTTCAATTACTACTATTTATATGCTATATAATAAAGGAAGATATTTAACAGATTTGTCAATGAAATTTACGATTTGTTTCAGTCACTTTCCGCGGCACGTCCGCTCGTCAGCGTATACAATGATAAATCCGAAGAGATTAAGGGTGAATCCATCGCTCTGCCGATGGTATTCAAGGCTCCCATCAGGCCCGATGTTGTAAACTTCGTACATCAGCAGATGTCCAAGAACAGACGTCAGCCATATTGCGTGAGCAAGGAGGCTGGTCATCAGACTTCCGCCGAATCATGGGGTACTGGTCGTGCTGTGGCACGTATTCCCAGGGTCCGTGGTGGTGGTACTCACCGTTCCGGCCAGGGTGCTTTCGGTAACATGTGCCGTGGTGGTCGCATGTTCGCTCCAACCAAGCCATGGCGCCGTTGGCACCGCAAGATCAACGTCAACCAGCGACGTTATGCTCTGGCCTCTGCCGTTGCCGCTAGCGGTGTACCTGCTCTTGTTATGAGCAAAGGTAAATACATCCTAGTAAATATTACCCAACAATTCTCGTTACTGTTACATGATGAGTTGCTTTTGGTCCGTGTTTATGAACACTCTTGATTATAATATTCAAAAGCTCTGACGACACAAACATACATGAATTGAATATAATTATTTCTGTTTGGTCGATTGTATGACTAACTATATGTGCATTTAACTTACAGGACACATGGTCAATGAGGTCCCAGAATTGCCACTCGTTGTGAACGATAAGGTCCAGGAATTGACCAAGACTAAGCAGGCTGTCATCTTCCTGCGTCGCATTAGGGCGTGGACTGATATCCAGAAGGTATATAACAAAAAAACAATTGCATCATACTTGTTCACTAAATTCAAATGATGATTTGCTTTTGGTCCGTGTTTCTGACTTGTATTCTTGATTATAAATTGCAAAAGCGCTGATGTATTCTATGAACATGGAATAATTTTGTGGTTTATCAATTTGTACAATAACGTCCCATGTTTGGTTTGTAGGTGTACAAGTCTCAGCGTTTCCGTGCTGGTAAGGGTAAAATGCGTAACCGTCGTCGCATCCAGCGTAAAGGACCACTCATTGTGTACCATCAGGATCAGGTACATTTCACATTTAAGTACAATATTCGCATTAAAATTTAGGTCAAAACAAAAGACTTGCTATGTGATGATTTGCTTTTGGTCCGTGTTTATGAACACTATTGATTATAAATTTCAAAAGCTCTGATTGCAATATTGACTGAAAAAAGTGACAATCAGAAATTATTATTTTTTATACATCTGACCAATTAGTTCTAATTTGAGAATAAATACGTAGGGTCTTCGTCGTGCTTTCCGCAACATCCCAGGTGTTGAGCTCTGCAGTGTAGATCGCTTGAACCTGCTGAAGTTGGCTCCTGGTGGTCATGTTGGTAGATTTGTCATCTGGACTCAGTCCGCCTTCGCCAAACTCGACAAGCTGTTCGGTAGCTGGAAGGCATCCGCCCAGCTCAAGAAGGGTATGTATCCCAATAACATTAATGAAATATATTCTACACTCATTATAAAAGTTATTTTCTTGTTTACAAAGCATATTATCCAGTAGAAATGCGGTATGCTTGTGACAAAAAGTTTTAACTTGAATTTTGTATGTTCAGGGTACAATTTGCCTCAGCCCAAGATGGCCAACACTGACTTGGCTCGTCTTCTCAAGGCTGAAGAAATCCGCAAAGTGCTCCGTGCACCCAGGTACAATATTTTTAATTTCTTTCATGCTGAACATATATATTTTATTGCTTAATTTTAAATGATGAAATCTTTTTGAGCACTGGGTTATGATATATTCTGTGATTACCTGTTGACATCTGATGTATTACTAGTATATACTAAAGTTTGTTACACGCCGTGTTTGATTATTTGCTAATGGTTGTTTGATTTTATGTTTGTCAAATAGGAAGAACATTGTACGTCATGTCCGTCGTCTCAATCCTTTGGTTAATGCGCGCGCTATGCTCCGTCTGAACCCATACGCCGCCGTGCTGAAACGCCAGGCTATCCTGGCCAACGAGAAGAGGAAGAACGAAAGAGAGATTGTCCTTGCGAAGAGACGTGGTGTAAGTTGTTTTTATACTAATATTTGTTGTTTAAGATATTGAAATTATTTCGTATTTAACAACGAATTCATAAGTAATAATAGTGAAGCCACCATTATTATAATAATATATTAATTTACCACATTACATTTACAAAGTAAGTTTTTAGCATGTTACATTATATTTTGTCATATAATTTGACAAAAAGTTGAAGTCGTGATTATTATAATACCATTTAAAAAGCCATGAGTAATAAATAATTAGCGTTATTTTATTACGAAATAACAAATAATTATATTTTTTGTAATGTACATTCTATATATGTATGTATTCCTAAATGTTACATGATGATTTGCTTTTGGTCCGTGTTTATGATTGACCATTGATTATGACCATCAAAAGTTCTGATATCTACTAATTTAATAATTTGAATGTCTATTAGTTGTTCGTATTATTTTTTCATACATATAATTTGCATGTATTGAATTTTAATTTTATAGATTACATTACCCGATGACCATCCAGCGATCCGTTCAGCGAAATTACAGAAGTACAGGCGAGAAGCCATTTTGAAGTCGAAGGCTGGTAAACCCAAGAAGGCCAAGACAACAAAAGCAGCACCCGCCAAAACCGCCGCTCCAGCAAAAGCGAAAGCAGCCACAGCAAAACCAGCACCCAAAAAGTAGATATATTTTATCTAAGTAACGGTGTGAGTTGATATTGTGACTGTAATAAAAAATATGAAATTTATATAAAGGTGTTTCTTATAAAGCTGTCTTGTTTTCTTCTGTGCGGTGATGATTTTTCATTTGATTGAAATTATTTCATTATTTAGTATTTATATAAAAATCTTATTTAATTTGGAACGAATGGTAGAAATTAATTTTTACTTGACGTATAATATAAAATGTACAAAATTCAAATAAACATTTTTTTTGTTTTCCTTCATAATTAATTACTCAATATTGAAGATATTCGAAGAATATGAAATAAAGGTAGGTATTGTATTAAGATTTATATTTCTATGAAGAGCATTTTTCAGACAATCAATTTAAAAAAAAAATTTAACGTCAAATTACATTGGTTTGACTTATTTTATAATACTGATCGTGTTATAATTGGATTGTATATTTTAGTTCGAATTTATTCTTTAGAAGCATTCAATTAATTTGATTCGTTTTACAAAGCAGGCAATTCGGTTCAAATAAATTCGCGGGCTGTGTGCTGTAGATAGATGGTTGTTAAGGACTAGTTGTTAAGATGCATTCGATCAAACTAAAGATCAGTGACTTTGTTATTTTATATCTGCATTAAACGACAATGCGAATATCTCATACGATAGATTTAAATACGCTAACTGCGTATGAAACATCCTCGAATATATTTATTCGACGAGGAAGATTGAAATGTGATGAATTTTCTTGGGATTTATATTCTGTTCAATCTCTGAGAGAGTTATGCATAATAGCAATTTCCATTAATTGGGAAAGTAAGTATATTTAGTTTAAATTAACATTTATTCACAACGAGTTACATTTATATTATGTAGTTGTTTTGTTTCAGATCGTCCGTTATATAATGAACTTGAAATACTAGCTGATAGAACGCTATTAGTAGATATTTTGCCGTGTAATTTAGCGCTTTATTTAACAATACCAATCATAGAAAATGATAGTTACTGGCAACGGTGTTTCTTTGACCGATGGCCAGGCACGTGTCCTCCAAATAGGTATTTGACACGGAGAAGTAAAAAAATTGAATCTGTGAACGAATCTCTTGATGATGATGACAGAAATTATGTTGAAACAATAGAAAACAGTAATGACGAAAAAATTCTGCAATTAAATTCGGCACATAGTTCAACAATGTCGAATCCTTTGGTACAATATATACGAAGCACATCTCGCGTAAATAATTATTCAGAACATAATATCGTTATACGAAAAACATGGAAACAATGTTTTGTAGAAAAGTATGTGCAAGAAGAATTAGAAGAGATGAGTCCCGATATGTTTAATCCTGAGTATGTAAGTTGAGTTGAAAGAAAATTCCAAATTATGTATGTGCATATATACCGTATCAGTACGATATATTACTTAACGTATTCATATGCAGTTTTTCTATTTTTAGATAAAAGAATTAACAGATTTATGCGGATCTTATTTAATTTCTCTCCATCTGAGACAACTTAAACATACAGCCGATAATACTGATCATATTTCGCTTCATTCGTTGTTAGCTAGATTGCCAAATCTTATTGAGTTTTCTATTTGTTTCAACCAGGTAACAGCAAAAAAATCTTAATGCAATACAATAATATAGTTTTTTCTTTTAATTGTCCATAGGCAAATTTAGGAGATAATTTTTCATGGCAAGCTATGAAAATTTCAGAAATTGATTGTGAGTTACTAGGCAATGGAGTGGAAAAGAGTAAAATTGAAATTTTAAGGTACATACGAAAATGAAAACGGATATATGGAATTTACTTAATTTATATGTTTAGGGTATTGCGTTCTTTTATAGACTGTAATAAATTGAAATTGATAATAAGGCCACTGACTACTCACAAATATATACAAGTTTTGGATTTTTCACACTGTAAAATACGCGACGAGGGCGCATTAGCTCTTGTTGAATTGCTGAAAGAGAATGTTAACATAAAAAATCTCATATTAGTCAATAATAAAATTGGTACGTGACATGGTATGTGACATGAGCGATGAATATGTATTCCATATTTTCTATGATGTAGGACCAGCTGGTGCTGAAGGTTTTGGATGTTATTTGTGTCACGGGGAATCCACTTTGGTTGAACTGAATTTAAAATTAAATCCAATAAAATCTGAAGGCGGTAAAGCTATTACAACTGCATTAGCCGACGGTGCTAAATCATTACGAATTTTGTCGTTGTCCGCGTGCGGTTTAACTAGCGAAAATATACATATTGGAAATGCATTAGCCTTGAATACCACTTTACAAAAACTTGACTTAAGTAATAATCATCTTGGAGAGGTTAGAAGGTTAATTATATAATTGCTTTTTCTTGTTTTTGGTAAGAAGTAAACAAATATTTCAGAACGTTGGCCTACACCTGTTAAATCAACTTGATACGATTACAACACTGTTGGACATAGATGTGAGAATGTGTGACTTTGCTCCTGATATAGTCTACAAGATTCAAACGAAAGTGAAAAATAACATAAAACAGAGTAGGGGACTTTTGGAAGTCCCTGTGAATACCGAGAGTCGAGTAGACATAATTGATGGTACAAAAAAGCGCACTAGACAAAATTCGAGGTCGCAGATGTGCTAATAACATGCAAATAAATTAATTTACAAGATATAATTTCAAGATATTATAAGAATTGGGAATGGCATCGTGGCATGGAAAATAATCCTGTGACCAGCATCCGGCACATTTTAATTACAAATTTAATAAAATTCATACGACAAAAAAGTTCTCCATATGCACAGGACTGCGGATATCAGTAATAAGAGTTTATAAATTATTCATTGATTACTGAATAATAATCATGGTTTTACCACTGATATTTCAACAGAAAATAATTATAGAACATCTGAATATGTACATATTATATGTATTTACAAGATGTATACGATTTTATAGTAATATATATTTATGTAATTTACGAGGAAGAATGATTACTATTAAACTGCACTTTGTATAACGAAACCTTTTCATAGTATTTAATTAAATTATTCATGCACGAGTCAATTGTTCAAGTGACAATGAATGTAAGTCTGACATATTCTTGTTTGTTGCTGTTAATTGTTTGATAGAGATAAATAAATAAATGTCACAACACAACAATGTATGTGCGTAGAAGGAGTACATATTGTAGTTTTTTTTTTTCTAAATACTATACCTTTCCTTTTTATTTTGTTCCTGACGGTCATTAATTAATTGAACAAATGTTTTTAATAATAAACGTGATTTAAGATGACGTAACAACAGTGGGATGGGAAATAAAACAAGATGTAAGGTAAGTTACTATTGAAAAAAAAAACATGAACAAAACAATTATTCAATAAAAAATATCAAAAGTCATGGTCGAGAGGCTTCAAGTTCAAAGAAAATGATACCACTCTTATACAGGAGCGGCATTATTTACTTGAATAATAACGCTAATTAACTAATCTTTGGTATTGAATTTTATTGTTCTACAATCGTTTAATTAAAGTGTTAATTGACACAATATTACATTGTTGTATTGCGCATTAATCTATAAACAATTTGTACTCACATGTATTCAATAACTCTAAATAATTATAGTTGTTATACTTTTTCTGCAATTCTCTGAATAACTCTAATTAATTATAGTTGTTATACTTTTCCGGCAATTCTCTGATCAGATTTACGGAAATGCATATTAATTTTAATTATGATGTACCTGCATTAATAAACTTTAGGTGAAAAAATATCTAAATCTATAAGTTGAATAAAAATTTAAATCAAAAAAATTTCTATATATACTTATGTATTTGTCTGTTGGACATGATTTGTATGCATTGCTAATAATAGCGAAAGGTATATACATACATACATATAGTCTATCCATAGATATAAGAACTTGACATGATTCCTTAATAGGTAGGGTGGTACCCTTCACAGCAGGAGAGGCCATAAACTACTAGTAGTGGCGGTATTCAGGTACATTTGTAATGCTCTTAGCGGGAAAGACAAGAGACATTTTGTCTATAATTAAGACGTAATAATAATTTATTGAATATTACATTTATTTATGTTAATTTGTATTATTATTGTTAAGATGTATATCATATTTTTGTTGTTATTTTTCAAAATGTATTTATAAATTTCTGAATACAGCTCTGCTTTTTATTCATTTACTGTGTCGTATAATTTGGGATAATCCTCTGTTAATAGCATGCTGCGTTTAGTCAAGTTCTTATATCTATGGATACACTATACATGCATACATGGTCTCTGTAGCCACATCCGTATGCCGCTTCGTAAATATGATTGGAAAAACCGAAGGGGACGTGTTACACATACGATCGATGACATTTTCGAAATATAGCTACCGAGAATTCGTTAATTTCCTACAATAATGAACAGGGATCTCGGTTCGTAGTTGAATTGTTGTTGCCTATTACGTGGATTTCAGTTGCTCTGCGTCGAACATGGCACCTATCTATTAATTTTTTTTTCCACTTATCACGACTGAATTTTTTATTCCACGTAATGTGCTGAACCCAGGTATAAATAGCAGACAGAATAATTTGTTCTTCAGTTGTTTGTCTATTGTTCACAGGAAAAGAAGTGAACAAGATGAAGAACAGTAAAATAGTTTGCTGCCTTGTGTTGTGCATTTCAGTGCATTTTTGTGAGTATTATTATTAATTATTTTTACAATTTTGTACTTTAATACTGTTATTGGCATGAAATTTAATTTTATGTAAAATAATCTGTTTCTATCACTAATGAAATGAGATGTTCCGAAATCTCGATAATCGATAATTATACTGTAATTGTTATCACAATTTATTAGTAAATGTATTGTTGGCTAATAGTTAATATGTATTATTATTTTTACAGCCTCACAAATCGCAGATGTATCGCATCTTCTTGGTGGAGGAGGATCTGGAAGTTTTAGTATGTTAAAATAATTATATTTTATCTGGAACAAAAAATTATTTCTATAAATTTGTGCAGGTTCCAGTTCCTCATCCAGTGGAGCATTTGGTGGATTTGGTGGATTAGGTGGATCGAAATCAGGATGTACGTTTTATTTGATTAAAACCTTTCAATTATTTATCTAATTTTAATTTGTATTAGCTTATAGTAATTCAGGATCATTTGGTGGAGCCGGTTCAGGATCTGGATCTGGCAGTTTTTCTGGAAGCAGCAGCTCATCTGGCTTGTTCGGTGGCTTAAATAGTTTAGGCGGTGCAGCTGGTGGCCACGGAGGTGCTGGAGGAGGTGGACTAGGTGGTGGGGCCGGCAGTGGTATTGGCGGTGGCCATGGAGGAGCTGGTGGATCAGGAGGATTTGGTCATGGTGGCGCTGGAGGAATAGGAGGTGGCGCTGGAGGTGGTGCTGGTGGCGGAGCTGGTTCCGGAGGATTCGGTCATGGTGGGGCCGGTGGTGGTGCTGGAGCTGGTGGATCAGGAGGATTTGGTCATGGAGGCGCTGGAGGAATAGGAGGTGGCGCAGGAGGTGGAGCTGGCGGTGGTGCCGGGGGTGGAGCCGGAGCAGGGGGACACGGTAGTTCTGGAGGATTTGGTGGCTCTGGAAGTGGAGGATTTGGTGGCTCTGGAAGTGGAGGCTTCGGCGGCTCTGGAAGCGGAGGCTTCGGCGGAGGCAAAGGTGGAGCAGGAGGTTTAGGAGGAACTGGTAGCCACGGTGGAGCTGGTAGTGCTGGAAGTGGATCTGGAGGATTCGGTGGTTCAGGCGGATTTGGAGGTGCTGGCGGACACGGTGGGGGAAGTGGAATTGGCGGCGGCGCTGGCGGTGGTGCTGGAGCCGGAGCCGGTGGTGGTGCCGGTTCTGGAGGATACGGACACGGTGGAGCTGGTGGACTTGGTGGAGGAGCCGGAGGTGCCGGTGGAGCTGGAGGATTTGGACATGGTGGACTTGGCGGAGGAGCCGGAGGTGGCGCTGGAGCCGGTTCTGGAGGATTTGGCCATGGTGGAGCCGGTGGAATTGGAGGTGGTGCCGGTAGCGCTGGTGGATCCGGTGGATTTGGTCATGGAGGGGCTGGTGGAATCGGTGGTGGCGCCGGAAGCGGTGGTGGTGCAGGTTCTGGAGGATTCGGTGATGGTGGAGCTGGTGGAATTGGAGGTGGAGCTGGCGCTGGTGGACATGGTGGATTAGGAGGCTCTGGATCAGGAGGATTTGGAGGTTCCGGTGGAGGAGCCGGTGGACACGGAAGTGGTGGACAAGGTGGAGGACGCGGACACGGTGGATTTGGAGGTTCTGGTGGTTTTGGAGGAGCTGGTGGAGCCGGTGGAGGCAAAGGACACGGCAAGGGTCATGGTAAAGGTCTTGGAGGTAATTTTTAAAATCTATTTTCGTATGGATTTGATTTAACGAAACTTGTGCATTTAGGCGGTGCTGGAGGTGGATTTGGTGGTGGTTCCGGCGGTGGATTTGGAGGTGGCGCCGGTGGCGGTTTCGGAGGAGCAGGATCAGGTGGTTTTGGTGGATCTGGAGCAGGAGGCCATGGTGGAGCTGGTGGAATCGGAGGTGGATCTGGAGCAGGAGATGGAGCAGGATCAGGTGGTTTTGGCGGATCTGGAGCGGGAGGCCATGGTGGAGCTAGCGGCATCGGAGGTGGATCTGGAGCAGGATCAGGTGGTTTTGGCGGATCTGGAGCAGGAGGCCATGGTGGAGCTGGCGGTATCGGAGGTGGATCTGGAGCAGGAGGTGGAACCGGCGGTGGAGCTGGAAGTGGAGCCGGAGCAGGGGGTCATGGTGGTTCTGGAGGATTCGGAGGTTCTGGAAGTGGAGGGTTTGGTGGAAGTCAAGGTGGAGCAGGAGGATTAGGAGGCGCTGGTAGTCATGGTGGAGCAGGAGGTGGATCAGGATCTGGTGGTTATGGTGGTTCTGGAGGCTTCGGAGGTGGTGCTGGAGGTGGAGCTGGCGGTGGTGCCGGGGGTGGAGCCGGAGCAGGGGGACACGGTGGTTCTGGAGGATTTGGTGGCTCTGGAAGTGGAGGATTTGGTGGTTCTGGAAGCGGAGGTTTCGGTGGAGGAAAAGGTGGAGCCGGAGGTTTAGGAGGAGCTGGTAGCCACGGTGGAGCTGGTAGCGCAGGAAGTGGATCTGGAGGATTCGGTGGATCAGGCGGATTTGGAGGTGCTGGAGGCATCGGTGGTGGTGCAGGCCACGGTGGTGCTGGCGGTGGCGCTGGAGCTGGTGGAGCTGGTGCCGGAGGTCATGGAGCAGCTGGTGGTCTTGGCGGTGCTGGCGCAATCGGTGGCGGTCATGGCGGAGCTGGTGGCATTGGAGGAGGTCTTGGCGGAGGATTAGGTGGAGCTGGTGGTGCCGGAGGTGGTGGCGCTGGTGCAGGTGGTCACGGAGCTGGTGGAGCTGGAGGTCTTGGCGGTGGTTTCGGTGGATCTGGCTCTGGCTCTCATAGTTCTTCTGGTTCCGGATCATTTGGTGGAGCCGGTGGTAAAGATGGAAGTGGTTCCGGCTCACTTAGTGGTTCACACAGTTCTTCCGGTTCATTCGGAAGTAGTAATTCAGGAAGCTTCAGTAGCTCTGGAAGCTTCTCCGGAAGCGGTGCCAATGCAGGAAAAGGAGTTAGTGATTTGCTTGGTGGTCTACTTGGAGGTGCCGGCTCATTCTCTGGCAGTTCAAGTAAGTTTCATTAAATAATGGATGTGGTGTTTTTTATTAAGATTTGTATTCTGTTCCAGGTTTCAGTGGTGCTAAAGCCGGTACAAAGTCACACTATTAATTACCATAATACTTTTAAGTCCTGTGCTATGTATATTTATATTCTAAGAATAATTTTAATATACCGTAAATGTGTACATTAAATTTGTTACTACTGTGAATTATGTAAGTCTTGTATTGAGTCATGTGTCAAAATAAACATATTTTTATTATACTTATTTGAATATTTATTTGAAAATAAGTAGGAATGATTAATTTTCCCATTAGTTAAAACCAGTATCTCACGTGCAATGGTTGTAAATTATAATAGATAATAATCCATAATATGCATGTATATGAAGATGTGTGACTATAAATATTTTATTATCTTTCTTGGAAACAACTAGGAATGAATACAGACAACCATGCCTGCAGCTCATCGACGTATGTCTGAATATATCACAAATTATTATTCATCTAGATACGCTTTTAAAATCCTAGGTGCCTAGGTCGCAAATAAAACAACAAATTAAAAATAAGTGTGAATACATTTTTTTCTCTTGACAAAAGCAAAGCAAACTAAGCCGACTATAAATGCATAAATCTTCTTATGTTCAATTTTTAGCTCATCGACCTCCTGTCGAAGAGCTATAGTGTTCGGTACGATGTCTGTAGCATCTTCCGATTTCAAAAATTTTTGCACAGAAATCCCGGACAGACCCCCTGGACCACGAAATGACTATTACAACATATGTCCGTATGTATGTCGCTCGTCCGCTCGCTCGTACGAGATTTTTTTGTTCCACTCAGATCTCCTAAACTACCCAACGGATTTTTATGAATTTTTTTCTGCAGATACTTGTTATGGTCTAGTTGTGCAAGGTATATTTTATTTTTCAAAATTTTCCTTCGTACTTGAGAAAAAAAATATTTTCCAACTTTTTTTCAGTTTTTATTTTTTTTCTCCTTTATTTTTCACTCAATTGTGTTCAAAATTTTCTTGCATATGCAGGAAATGGAACAATATTTTTCCATATTTTTTATTTTGAAAAATTATGTAAGACCATTGGAGAAAAAAATATTTTTTAATTAAAAATTGAACAAAAGAAGATCAATGCATTTATAGTCGGCTTAGTTTGCTTTGCTTTTGTCAAGAGAAGAAAATGTATTCACACTTGTTTTAAATTTGTTGTTTTATTTGCGACCTAGGCACCTACGATTTTAAAAGTGAATTTAGATAAATAATAATTTGTGATATATTCAGACTTGCACATACGTCGATGAGCTGCAGGCATGGGTGACTAACCCATTCTTTGAATACTAGTTAATTAAAAAAATAGTTTTTTCTCCTATAGTCTTACATAATTTTTCAAAATAAAAAATATGGAAAAATATTGTTCCATTTCCTTGAATGCAATTGAATAGAAAATAACTCAGAAAAAAAAATTAAAAACTGAAAAATAATTGGAAAATATATTTTTTTATCAAGTACGAAGGAAAATTTTTAAAAATAAAAAGTACCTTACACAACTAGACCATAACACGCATCTGCAGAAAAAAATCGGTTGGGTAGTTTAGGACATCTGAGTGGAACAAAAAATCTCGTACGAGCGAGCGGTCGAGCGACATATGTATATACGGACATATATTGAAAATTTTGAAATCGGAAAATGTTACAGACATCGTACCGAACACTAAAAATGATCGATGTACAGCATTAGTACATAATTCATTCAAACTGATTCAAGCTTTGGCAACATAACATTATTGACTTATACTATATTACGCCTGATTTTAAGCACTGCGAAATATTACATGTAATGTTGGTCACAGTTTCATTTGTAGGAGTACGAAGTATTATTTACAATCGAGTAGAGCTGCATTTAGTCTGGGGCTTAATCACTTATCATAAGAGATCGATATAAATATTTTTTTATTATACAATTAGTGCTTGTCAGTATTAACATACTATTAGATTATTTCTATCAAGCTGCATTTATCACTATCTAGTACATATTTTAATTATTTCTCCTAATTATAATATATATATCATAATAAAAACAAATATATACATATTAAGAAATATATATACAGAAACAGCGTAGTGTTTTGTTGTAATATATAAATATTTTATGAGGTTATTGTAGGGAAATAAAGGTCCCGCTACCCCAGCAATAGGAAAGGCGTGATGTTATGTATATATATTAAGAAAATGTTCATATCACTTTGTGTATTCTTTTTTTTATTATTATTTATAAATATTTATATTATTTATTATATCTCATAACGAAACAATTTGAAATCTGTTTAAGTTTAGTAGTCCCATTTAGCAAACTTTTTTCTCTTTCAAATTAAATTTCACAATACGCATGTTACACCTTATATTGTATAGATACTTGCCTATTTTTCGTATATATTTTTTGTGAATGTAATGAACACAGACAGCAGCTCAGATAGACAATTAATACATTTAAAGGAAATGATTATTTAGGATTTACTGGTTATTCATATACCCACTTAAATTGTATGTGTGTAAATCAGTAACAATATCAGCCATATACACTGAATAAGATTAAACTACTCTTCGTAATGCTTATTTAAATAAAAAAATATACGTTTAAAAAAGAAAATTTTTATTATATAAAAATGTACAAAGTTTATTTACAGTAGTATTGCACAGACAGTGATGAAGATTTGAAAATTGAAATGATCAAAATACCGCAAAAAAAACTAGGTTTGTTTACCACCATCCTGCAACAGAAAACATAAATTAGTATACAATGACCATTGGGAAATATTGTTTCAGTTTATATAATATTTTACCTTTTCCGCCACCACCACCGCCGCCGTATCCACCGCCACCGCCGAATCCGCCGCCGCCTCCATGACCACCTCCAAATCCGCCGCCACCTCCATATCCACCGCCGCCTCCGCCTCCTCCGCTTGGGATAGCAATTACTTTAATGACTTTGATGGTGCTTCCACCGCCGCCGAATCCACCGCCGCCGCCGCCTCCGTATCCACCGCCGCCGCCGCCAAATCCTCCCTTCCATCCACCGCCGCCGCCGCCACCATTCCATCCACCGCCGCCGCCGTTCCATCCACCGCCGCCACCATTCCATCCACCGCCACCGCCTCCTCTCCATCCGCCGCCGCCGCCGCCTCCATATCCGCCACCACCACCGCCGCCTCCACTGAGGTAACCGGCTGAAAATTTAATAACAATTTTATGAGTACAAGAAGCAGTACACAAAAAGTTATGTTATTTATTATATTTGGAATTTCGTATTTCTTGTAGTAATTCTGAAGAATGATTGGGTGTTTGATTGAGATCGTGATGAAAGTAATCCATATTGATATTAGACAATGAAATTGCTATAGGTTATGTACATATTATTGTAAATTACAGACACGTATTTGCTTGTTGCGCTACCATTGGGAGGTAATTGTGTATGGTTCGTGGAAGTGTATAATAGCTTGACCCGATGCTGGGCATTTCATCTCAGCCAAGTACGGGGGGGCATGAAAGTGCAAGTGAAAGATTGCACGGGCACAACTAGAAATCTCTTTTAGCTCAGTGTAATTACTGTTCACTAGCAATAACGGATTTTTATCAACTGACTATTATTCATGTATGATGGAAAAAAAGATAATACATATTCAGAACTGATAGGGTTTTTGATATTATAAAGATAATTTAAATTTAAATTTAGCTCAATAACAATTAATAATAAATTGTTACGTTTTTTGTTCAGATTAAAAATTTATTTCTATTTTACAAAAAATGAATGAATTTACAAATATTAAAGAAAAAAATCAATGTGTACATTCCGATAAAATTTTAAATTAATTCAAATAAATCAGCAGAGACTTTTTTTAAGTTTGCATTTAACTTTATAATGTTTACTTGAATTTTTTATAACGCAAATGTATAAAAAAATCAACACTTACCGTTAGCCATAGTGGCGACTGCAGCAACCACAAACAAGCACACGAAAACCTAAATAAAAAATATGTATAAATATAAATCACTTTTGTTTGATTAAAAAAAAAAATAATAATAATTAAAATTGATTGTTAAATATTGCAGAAGATCACTGTACCTTCATAGTTATCCAAATGAAGAGGTAACTGACTTCAAAATCTAGCGACCCGCTTTTATACTAACTTTAAGCCTTGAATTTCCCTTTCTATTTTAGAGTAAATGATGGTCCCCCCTTCGCTCTGGGGGGCTCTTCTGTTACATATTCCCCACTATGTTATTATGTTATTTCATCTGTAATACTACATGATTAATGAAAGCAAATTTTCTATTTTTTTTCACTCTACTTGTAAATTTTAAGACACAGGGTGAAATTCCATTAAATTTAGTTTATAATAATTGTTCTGTTCATGTGAACTGTTGATGTAGAGTTCAGTACATCGCATAATTTTGGGTAAAATTCAAAATTACAATATGGTAAATAAAAAATTATTAAGTTGACTTGTGATGATGTCAAATGTCTTTAACAATTATTCATAAAATAATTGTTCAGAGGATATTAAAAATAATGTAGACAGTTTGTAATCAATGAAGATCTTTAATGTTTTATTAATAGCTATTTAATTAAGTTTCAGATGTAATAACACTTCTTAAGCAGCATTTGTAATATTTACTAAATAAAATATTTTATTTACAGTTATACTAATTATTATCATATGTTGCAAATCCTGATTTGAAGCATGTTTTTGCATCTATGCATTTTGTTTCGAAACTATTTTATAATTTTAATGGTTATTTTGTGTGTAGATTGATAGGTCAATCGTGAGTAGATAATAATAGTATATGTCCTTTTTTCAAGGTTTATTTTGCCCAGAAAGAGTACCTATATTTCGTTGTAATATCTATATGAAAATTAAAAAAAAAAACCGAATATATTTTACATAGCATATATTCGTAATATAGGCACAAAACTATAAAGTTTTCAACACGATCAATAACAATTATTTAATTGTGGATTCACATAAAAATGTGAATGAAAAATGTCTATTTTATGTTTGTTATAATAGTATTAATATTGCTCCAACAATAAGTACGACGATCATTATTACATGATGTTCACATCTGTATTTAGAAAGGATAACATGTCGTTTAATATCAAGTATAAAATAGTACTGTAAATAAATTATTAATGTGTAATTATGTAGATAACTGTAAATTGCTGATAAAATGTTCATCTTTATTTATAATTCGTTTCATTTACGACTAGTTAGTTATTGTAAATTTATGTGACAACATATAGCATTGAATGTAAATTGTTATAATAAATTAATGGTTTACTTATATATAATCACAATTAGATCTATGCAAACTGTGGAAATATACTATAATTATATTGATATTACTAATATTACATCTTGCATATAGTAAATATGTATATCTGAGTAATGATTAATATATTCATAGTCTGGTATTAATTCTATACTACTATAAACTATAATGCTAAGTATTTATATTCATAATATTTAATCTATTCCATCCAAATTGGAACATCAAATCTCGAATCGAAGCAAACAATATTGAATCAGTCTAATAGCATTAGACAGGTAAGCAACATAGTTTCATTTCAGTATTGTTTTGATTCACGATTTAAACAGGAACCCGCGTGCCTGACACCCGACAAATCAAAATTGTGCAATTAAAGTACCAGATAAGATTTGTACAATTAAATTTCATTTTCTACTTCTTAAATTATAGACAAAAATATATTATAATTATTAAACTATTTTCAGATGTTCCAGTTTAACTGAGGAGGACATTATTTCCTAGTTCTCAGTCGATTTCACTTTAAATTTGAAAGGTTTCCATTTTATCCTCTCTTAATTTGCTAATCTTTAATTTCATCTAATTAATAATAAATGAATGTGCATTGTGAACTTCTTTGGACTAAAAAAAACTTAATTACAAATAATATATTAAGTGTATAAGACCTGAACAATAGTAGATAATTTGATTACATGTTATTGATAACAACAAATTTATTGATGTTATGAACAAATGCTGTGAACTTCTTAACTTGAACATTAAATTTTAAATACATATTGTTCGTTATAAATTTAGTAGCAAATAATAATGTATTAAGATTTACTTTATTAAAAACAGATGAGTATACTGTTTTGTTTGCCAAATATAGTACCGTAAAAATAATGATACCTATTACAACGGTAAAGTTTGTGTCATATGGCAGTATTAAATTTGTTTACATTAACTAGAATTGAAATAGCATCGATGGAGACCACATTATTATTGAGAAGTAATGTATCAGTGAAGATGGTTTCATAATTTTATTATCATTTAAATGTCAAATGTTGTAAATTGCTGTGGTATACAAGGAATATTATTAACTGAACAATATTTACAGAATGAACAATATGTTTTTGAAATGAAAAAAAAAAACTCTGTTGATGCGAAATTTTAATCAAATAATATACTTTCACATTCTAACTAATAATAGCAGTCTAACTAATAAATGTAAAAGTTATTGAAATGTAAATTTTATTTAGGAAATTATAACATCCATTAGAATATTGATGATGAGAATTTAATTTAAATAAATTTTAAGAGGATTTCCTTAATTTTTGTTATTGCAAAAAATATTCGATTTTTAATTAGAACAAAATTACGCCACGGATTAAATTTAGATTTCATCATAACTGATAGTTCGTCCTATGCACTTCGTATTAACCATTATTATATTTTATTCTATTTAAATTATCTTTAATTAAATTTTACCGCAATGTATTTTTATTATCGAAGATAAAGTTAGCAGTATTCATTACGATAATCAAGTTTTATTTTTCAAGGCAATACATATTGCACCATAACACTCTCTTACACAATATTTACTAATTTTTGTAGTTTTCAAATTTCAAACTAGAGAATTTTTCTTAAGTAATAGGTATGTTTCAATACAAAACAAATCAATGTTCAAATCTTTATTTCAACATGTGTAGTGTAATAAAATAACATGTGGTTTCTTTGACACAACATCAATACAGGCACCGCTCACTTAACGTACATAATGCGTGCACAAATTGCGGTACGGTAAGCGGACGTACGTTAAGCGGACGGTGAATTTTTGGTACACACACGTCTCTTTGTTCTTACGAACGTACGCAGCGTATGCATTGTATGTTATTTCTTGTCAATAAAGTCGCCATATGAAATACATAATGAAATCACTTATGCCCGCATATTCAATTATATATATATATATATATATATATATATATATATATATATATATATATATATATATATATTATTCAGATCGTGACGTTATTTGAACAGAAATGAAATATGTACAATGTACAACAGCATAAATGCCGCCCTACTCGAGTTGCGAGCCAACGGATTTGTGTGATGTGATGTACGTTCGTACGGATAATGTGTACAGAGAATCGGAAATAACCATGTACGTATTATCGAACGTATGTTAAAAGGACGTACGTTAAGTGAGCGGTGCCTGTAATGGTAAATATGTTTACAATACAATTTGTTTAATATACATGTTACTATACATTAATTATGATAATAATATTAATTACACACTAATAAAATTTGATCAATTAAAATCTTTAATGGGTGTGTAAAGGATTATGCGAAAGATGAGAATTATTAGTCAAAGGTCGAATTAAATTAAGGCTTGTTTCAAGAACATTTATAAAAGGATACAAATCAAGTACGGAATATACTCTTATATGGATATAGAAGAAACAACAAGTTAAGATTCACATGTAAACAGTAAATTTTTGTTATAAACTGAACGCAAAACACATTATGAGACATGATGAATGGTTTATTCTGTAATATTCTTAGAGAGTTTTAATAAAAAGAAGAGGGGCAGATTCTATGTGAATAAAAGTGTGTATTATTTACTTGCAGTATTATACGACACACATCATTCGAGACGCTTTCAATTTTATGTACAGTTAACACTTGAGAATTGTGCTAGCAACACATGTTTAACTGGAGATTTCAATGCTACATCAAGCGCGTGAAGCTCACAAGTTTTTGTTTTTGTTATTGTACAAAGATTACGATATATACAAATAATCACTAAATAATCAATTATAAATACTAGTCAAATAATATTAATACTGAAGTAAAAGTAAATGTGCAAGTCATTTCTCTAATGATAATATTTTTACTATAACGTTTGCTTGTGTTAAGATTTCTTCTTTCTTCTTCAATTTACTTGTGCATGATGGGAATTTGAAAGGTACCTGGAGCTACATGATTGTTAGATACTTGTAGTTAGAATACTCTAGCGGCCAAATTCTTTTTAATAAAAAAAAGTGCACAAGCATAAATCATGCACAGAGTGAAAACTCTTCGTAACTTGAATGCGTTATCTTGAAAATTTCACTTTTTTATATCTCCATTTTTTTTTAAATTTCTTTCACCCATAACCTTTATACTTCTTTCTCTTCAACCAACTTCTTATTTTCAGCATGGGGTATTAACTAATTATCCATAATTATGAAATGAAAGCAATATCTAATATATTGGGAGATAAATAGTTATTTCCTTTGTTGCATTTTATTTGCAAATTACGTTAGAAAATAGAGTATCCATTTATATATTCTCATCGAATGATTAAAAATAGAACAGTTCTTTAAGGAATTTTATCTAAGGCGTTGTTTATTTACTTGTATTTTTGTATACTTATAGTTCCTTGACATTTTTGTGTTAGTTTATAATGTGAGACGAATAGTCTATAGTCATTAATGATATAAATGATATGAGTCACAGCTGTGAAAGTTTTCATCTTTTAATTGGTTCATTACAATAACAAAAAACTTAGCTCCCTACAATAAAATATTGAGTACTGCTGTCATCACATTTATTTAAACGGCAAAATAATAAATAATTGTAATGAGTCTTATGTGTAATGTAATCGTTGCAAAGGAAGTCAGCATGCAGAAACTTTTTCGTTATCAAATAAATAAGAAAGTGTTAGGTACAAGTGGGCGCGCTAGAAATGTTTATTATAGGAGTATCCGTTAACTATGATGCGAAATACAATTATTATGCATAGAGTACGGGTGCATGTTACTTTTACGTAATATTTCGTAAAGTGTATTATTTATCATTGCGAAAATCACATTACTCTTAATATTAATTACTAACTTCGCAATGATGATGTATAAATAGTAGTACTATAAAGACTATTTTAATTAATGTTTATTTTTAAATTATTTCTTCTTAATTAATGAAATTGCATAATTGTTAATGGAATTTAAGTATCGATTTGGTTATAGAGATGTAGAATAATTTGCCATGTAATAACTGTACATATTATTGTTATTTTCACAATGAATTTGATACAGTTTTATTAATACATACGTTCGTTCTTAGGTATAATACAATACATTATTAGGAATTACAAATTATATATATTTGCTTGTAAAAGTTGAAGCGGCAAATTCAAATCCAATTGAATATAATTACATACAGCATAAAAACAATACAATTGCAGTTAAAAACATAGTTATTTAACAGTGAATAGTAAGATGAACTTTCTAGTAACCCATCACTATTGTTTTTTTTTTTACAGACAAAAACTGAGTGTCGCGCAACTTTAATTTGGTAATCACATTTTAAAGATCTGTGTCTTAACAAAGAGGTGTCACATTGTCAACATGATGTTGACGGGGTGATCCAAATGAGACAACAATTTTTGTCCGTTTTTCTAGAACAACACCGAATGATTGCTCGTTCCATTGTCTTAGGTATTTGATGTATAGTTACACGAATTATTGTTGAAAATAGAAATGGTAAATAAGCACTTGTTTTTAACGACTTAATTCTACATCGTTTTGAATTGCTCCCCAAAGTAAAACTAACCGTAACATGTTACATTCTTTGTGTTTATGTACAGTCTCATTGGCATTTTTTCAATGCATGTTACCTAGTTATACCTGCATACAAAAGTTATGACTCCGGTCAATAAAATTGCTCGGCACGTATCGTGCAAGAAGTATAAGTAATATTCGAATACTATATTCTAGATTAGCTTACGGTGCAGAATTAATTATACAGGAAATGAGTGGTTATCGATACTTGCTACTTGTAAAATAAATATACCTCGTTTGACTGACATTATAATGAAACCATTGCAGCACTAATTGTAAGATACTGTATACATTTTTATAGAAATTAGTGAGACCAGTTTTTGTTTATGCAAATATATAATTGTATTAAATGAAAGATTGCGTTACGTTTTTAAGTTTCAAAAATGAATAATAAATATTTAATTTACAAATATTATTATTAAAACTAATAATTAATATTTGCATTTTATACAAGAAACAGGTATATATTGTGAAGTGATTTGCTATCATATACACAGCCTTTCGATACATAGAACAATATGATAAAAGTGTGACTAATGGACATTTTCATATTTTGTCATGCGCAGATTTAATTTATTCGAATGTTGGCAAAGTTTCTATTGTTTGTAATGTTTGTGACAAAGTCTAATTATAAACAAGAATTTTTTTCTCATTAAATAATTAATTAGTACTACAAATTAAAATTGCACTCAAGTAACACATCTATAGAGAAATACATTGTAGACGTTATTACATCTGTTTACTTTCAAATAATACGTTCACCCAAATAAGTATTTCAAATATTAAGCATCTGTTTAAAATTATGATTGAACATGTAATAGCATCTGTCATAAACTGAACAGAATGATAATAAAAGCACGGTGCTCTACACTTATTCATGCACGAGAAAGCTAGAAAGGCATAGCAATCTCCACAAAAGGCGATTTGCATCACTGACTCTCTTCCTCATCTCGAAAAACTAATGGCCTACTCTAATATAGTTAATTATCGAACTAAAATGTAATTTATACACAGGCTATTCTGTTCTATATCTATATGTTATGTTATGTAACACCATTGAAACAAATTATGTTAATGGCGAACTTACGAAAGATCCGTGTATTTTTCTTCTTTAGGAAGACGTGATTTATTTCAGTGAAAAAACAAATGTGTCTGTCTGCGGGCAACTGTGCCATACAGTCAAACGATTGGATAATCTTACAGTGACATTTGCATGTTGTAAGTGAAGTGGTCACTTGCATATATAAACATTCGAACATGTTCTTATTGATAATAAATTTATGTTTTCGTACTAACCGTCCGCAATGATATTAATAGTGATTACTGTAATAGATACGTACGTGCACTTGTTAAACTTACAAAAACATTTAATTATTGGAATGTACCAATTAGATAAATAAATTTACTTAAAAATTGTAGATGCTTTATAACTATAGTCTAAGATTTGCAGGATTTTAAAGGGATAAACTGAGTAAATTAATGATATGCAGCCATAGTCTCGATGAACGTCCTTAAGGACAAACCACATAATTTGATCATGGGAAATTCAGGACTGTATTTGAGGGTATACGGCGTATACCCTGTGCTTAGTTTCAAAGGAACAGTGTATATCTTCTGCTTTTTAAGATTTCCCCCTCCCATCTCCCGCGTGTTTCACCTAAAGTACACCTTCGGCTTATTTAGACTTGTGTACGGTATACCTTCTGGTGATTTTACGAATACACCACTGGAAAAACTTCAACCATTATTAGTAATTTACTGTAATCTTAACATTTAAAAATAAAATGAAATTATTTTTTGCCGCATATATTATCAATATTTAAGAAATATGAATGTATATATTGGAATATTTTAACCGCAAAAATGTATATTAGATATTTTTGTCGCATATAAATCCGGACTCTATTTATAAACAATTGAAATTAAAATTCATACATTATAAATATGCAGTTTACATATTTATAAATTCTCCTCGGTTAATTGATAATTACTATGGATAATGTACGTATAGAACTAAACACGTTTTGTACTTCGTTGACTAGAATATCTAATGCTGAAATAATTTAATAGACAGCGTATTATCTACAGTGAATATTGAATTAACATACACGACAGTGCACGTCTACAAATCCGCCTGTGATTACGTATGTCTAGATGTCACTGTTCAGTCGGTAATTCTCTGGCATTCTACGCAGTTACCATGTAATGACACACATTTCATTACTTACTTACACACTTGCAGTCAAGTAGTTACGATCATATTAGTCTATATAACTTAGACATATTGCAATATGCACGCAAGAAAATAAATTGAAAGTTGTCTGTTTATTTAACAATGATCGATTACTTCATACAAAATTAATTCTATACCGTAATTAAAAGCTAGTATCTTCAAACTGTAATTTCTTAGCATAAAAAAAATATTAAGCAATTTTTACATATAGGACATTTTAAGTACTTATTGATTTATAGATAAGTTGGTGATAATGAACATTGAGTTACTTCTAAGATTACTGTAACTATTAGAAATGATCTAGTTCCATATTAACCTGATGTCGGTTTGTGTATCTTGCGCAAAGTTAGTACAGTCGTGATGTCCGGTGCCCCATTAATCTGCAGGTTAAAGGTTGCCGACCAATGCTTTAGATGTTCAGATTACAAAATCATTCACGCTAGCGGAAGATCTATCCACAACATAAGGTACACTGACCCGAAGTAAATTATTTTCCCAGTCACGTCAGATAGATTGTGGTTTCTAAAAGTTTTATTCAGTTAGAAATGTGTACATATACATATAAATTTTGTAATACAATTTGATATCAGCGCATCTTAACTATTAATATTATATTCTACTGAGGGCGGATTAGGTAAATTATAAACATTTACATTGTTGTTTGCCTTGCTTTTCATTGTAACCTCGGTATTCATCTTTCATAGACAAAACTGACATATTTTCAAGAGTCATGAATCATGATTACGGTGTCAAGTACCAAATATCCCCGGTCTTATGTGTGATTAGTCAATAGTCTTCACTAGACTAGCATACGTTCAAGATGCAGCCATCAATATACAATTATCAATTATATAGGTATTTTTTAACCTTTGATCTTTTCCTTCCTCATAATAAAGCAGTTGATGATGCACATCACATGTGCCATAATGCCATAATAGCATAAAGAAGATTGAAAGTAATGGTTATATTTATTTTTATTTATCAAGGACTATTAGTTTGGATCTCTTCTTTGAAATGCGCGTTAAACTTCCTACATCATTCTATTTTGTTTCACATCCTCTATTATTTGCCTTGAAATTAAAACTCATGACAGCTTGTAATAATAATGTAATATGTACTGCATAAAATGTTTCTCCTATTAATATTTTATGTTTAGAATATATTACAAATTATTACAATAAAATAAAATTAATTGCTACAAATGACCGGATATAGCTTAACAAGCATGAATAGTACACATGTATGGAAGAATAAGGTGATCATTTAAGTATTCCTAGAGTAATGACAAAGACTAAACAACACACTTACAGGTAAAATAGTTAAGGCAGTCATTACATAATATGTTCAGTTAGTTCTAAGTAAAGTGATTTGACACAGATTATGATGCGTAACAAACTGTAAAGTGAGTGCTTTTATCTATTAATCTAGAATTGCAACAAAGAAAACACAAGAACAAAGAGTGTTGTGCCGTGTACCTGTCTAAGAGGAGTGAAACTGACCTCAGTAGCATCGGTGGTCATTCGGCATTGACCTGAAGCTCTTACTTTCAAAATACGCCTCATACCGTTGTTGTTCACCATACATACCTGTCGGTTTCTCTCTAATACCATCGCAATCAAATTTATTATCTGCATGTAAAGACCATGATATGAAACCTATCTACCATTTATTTACAAGATGCAACCTTCGTTACAATGGTACATTGGAGAATCCCAAGAATATTTTCTTTATAAAATGATTTGATTTATTTCTTAGATAAATATTAAAGTTCAAGTAAATACTGCCTTATTGCCAAACATTACAATGACACACGTATGTTCTTTTAAAAGTCAAGATCTATTCCATTTTCAGAATTGAAGTGCTATTTATTATTATCATGATGAGTCCATAAAATATTTTAATTATTTTTACACATGTTTCCTTTTTGATGAAATGTAATTGTCAAGTAAATGGTAATTTGTTTAATTACACCTTTAACAGCTTGATGTACGTGAATCTGGTGATGAATGAGAAATAAGTTTCGTTGGTATTCTATTGTTTTTGTTTAACAGTACAACTTCGCATCGTAATGCGTTTATTTTGAAATACTTTAATTATAGTGAAATTAGCATTGTTAGTTGTAACTGTAACTAAAATGGCGTACTTGACACATTGGCGAGACTCTGTTCTACTTTTCGTGGGAAATGCAAATGATGAAGATAAGGCTACATGAAAGTGTTATGAAATTAATGTATATGATGCATATATACAACCATGACTCATTCTATAAATGCCAAATCTAGATTATCTGTTACTAGTCGTGGTGAACATGACATGAATAAAGTCAACCACTGGGTTTTAAAGCTTTACATGAAAGCAAACAAGAAATTGTACCCTTAAGAATATTTAAATTATTTTTGGAAAGTTAAGCTATTTATTTAAATAATCAAGAATTGCTAATAAATTGCCAAAGAATATATGTGTGAAAGAAAATCTATCTAAATGTAGTAAAAACTTTCCAATCCGGTAGAAGATTTAGAAACTGGTTATTGGAAAAAATGTAAACAATATAAATTGATGGCTGTGTATTTCATAATTCATTACCCAAATTAAATATCATTGCTACGTTAATGCAAATTAAAATTATATCTAGAGATGTTGAACATTGATAAACATTTTTTTAGTGTTATAATAGTACGCTAGATGATCATTACAAAAACACTTCCGGTTTTTTACAAAAATGGTAAAAGTACAAATCTACAATTCAAGTCAGCATTCACTTATATAATGTACGTTAAATAAAATGATCTTGTAATTGCGATAAACATTGCTTCGGTCTCATTTATTATTTACTTCCGTCAAGCAAATAGTATGTGAATGTAAAATTAAATAAATTAGTGTCAAAATATCTTGAAAAGTATATTTCTCTATAATGCAAACAATTTAAAAGCATGTACTTCTTATGGTAATTCTTACAGTAAAATTAAATTGCTACATGAATCACCAAATTACACATGTGTAATATTGCAGCCATACATTAGTATTCTGCACGTATTTTTGCGTTTATAGGCAAACTGAACTCTTGCTTAATAATGTCAAAACCAAAGTGATTTCCAAATTTATTTTAAATAAATTTGAAAATAGAATTGTAAATGCAGAACGCAACAATTTTCGCTAGCCTGTTGCTATGGTACTAGTAGTTGACCTGATAGTCCGCGGATATCTTATTAGAATTATAAATGAACATCAATGAGAAAGTCAGTTCATAAAGATCTTCTTCCGGCATCGATGTTTTTTAGAGTAACTTTTGTATACTCATTGAGAATATAGAAATACATTCGTACAAATAGGTAACACCAAACTCATCAGCTTTAAATATTTCATATGATAAAAGAATGTAATTTATATTTTTAATAATAAAATAGCAGTAGCGCAATAAAGTAGGCGTTTAGTTTTCTAACCATTAGTGACTTGAAATCGTATTCAGCGTGCAAAGTATTTATATCCACAAAAAGGTTAGTATTTTAAAAATAATTTATATAGCTTTTAATAATAGGATTTTGTACGTTGTAGGAGAAATTTTAAAAATCATACTATCGTAAAACTTTATGGCGTAAAAGGATAATAAATCATAGAAAAGCAAGTAAAAAGAAAATATGAAAGAATCTAATTTTATTGCTGGTGAAAATTTTGTATATGATATATACCTGTAATTATGAATGCTGGAAAATAAATAAAACACAGGCACATACAATTATTATTTATTGTCATAATTTTAAATAACATCTAAAATATTTGAAATATGTACAACATTGGTACATAATAACATCATATCAATGATAGGAAAAAACAGTACAATCATAATGGCACCTATTTATAAATATTTACACATTAACTACGTTGTAATCAGTCAAAGAGATATGCAAATCAGAATAGACAATGAAAATCATTATGACATACGTACATGTACATATCTATATTATATGTATGTAATATTTGTTGCTTGCTGCCTAACACGACATCCAAAGTATAACGGTTACGGATAATACTCTAGCAACAAAACTAAAATCCATCATTATTAGTTAAAATGTGCAATCAGTAACTATTGCTGCTGCTGCTGACACAATTACGTTACGTATTTATTTGACTGTTAGTAAAAGACTATGCATTTCCTTGTGCAACAGTTCAGAGAGAGTTAGAGAGAGACAGAGAGAGATTACAATCAGGCGCACGTTATACGTTCTTCTTCCTCCATACCGATTCGTACTTGTCATCGAATTATTGCTGTAAAATAGTGTTCATGGAATGGTCTGTTCATCTCCGCTGAACAAGACCAAAGTGATATGTTAAAATCCAAAGTTAAAAACATTTACGTACGAAATGAAATGAAATGAAACTGTACATATTGCCATGTACATGTAGAAGTAGAGCATTTTGTCAATTACTGGTAATAATAAGTTACGTATGTTGTATAGAAATATGTATAAAAATGTTCTGTCTATTTCCATGTGATTTAGTATACGGTGCAGATTCTAAACATTCACGTTAATAACACACGTCACACACGTATCCATCATTACGTACATTTATATACTCACAGTGACGGTGAGTACACAAGTATATGTTAAACAATAATTATAGGTCGCCTAGAACTGGGAATCGTACGCAAACAATTGCGAGTCCAGTATTTGCTATGTGGTCGTATTCGTCAGATCATCTTTCAACCACTGTGGTACATTACGGATGCCGATCCGTTTCAACAACTTCACCAACGCGGTGTTGTGACTTAAGTAATATCGCTGCAAGAACTTCAACGAGCGCTCTTCCATCGATGGATACTGACGACCTTTGGATCTACCTAAACATTTCGTCCTGTCACCGTTCACAACTTGACAGAAGAACCCTTTCTTCGGATCGTAACGCAAGTGTTTCGAGAAATCAAAGACGGGTGTGATTTTTAAGAATCGCTGTAACTCGTTCATTGCTTCCACCGGATTCGATTTCAATAAATCACCATCGATTAAATGTAACTGCTGCGGCAGGAAATACTGAAGCCACCTATCCAAATGGGTGGAATATTTACCGGGATTCAAGCATCGGTTTCTCAAATCTCTCACTGGTTTCGGTGCGGTATCATTCGCGGTTATTAACGAATGAAAACTGTAGTTATTTGCAATGGGATCACCGTGTGCCCGAGTATGTTGGTACCATGAATATGCACGTTTCGCCGGTGATATTAATATGGTAACTAGTCGAGCGTGCGGTAATAGTGCGTGTACACGTTTCGGTACCAAGTCACCATCGAAATATGTTGCACTTTTCTCAAACATGTACCTTGTAGATGAATTGGTCTGTATAGGGAAAAAATTCATGTACCTGAAATAAACAATCATGTATCATTAAACACACATTGCTAAATATGAATATATAACCGGACACTTACCAGTCTAAACCTTTGTAATAATTATTAGCGTTGAAAAATTGTATTTCTTCAAATGTATCTGGACTTGGTAGATTACTGGCTATCGATGGGTGTAAAGATAAAAATGTATATAAAGCTGTAGTGCCAGTCTTCTGTGGTCCGATTACAAGAAAACTGGGCAGAGATTCACAAGACTTATTCCTCGACCATATCTTCTTATGTCTAATATCACCGCAAGGATTCTATAAAATAATAATATCCACTGTTAAAATGAGAATAAATAAATAAAATCAAGATCGTACTGTCAGGGGTGTGATCGTAAATTCTGCTGAAGGTATACGCTATTCTTTTGAAACTTAGCACAAGGTATACTCTGTATACCCTCTCATCTGTTGAATAAAATTATTAAATGAAGCATACAAATTTAACTTACTCCCCAAACAGGATCTGCTTCCTCCGGATGAAGTTTAAAGTAGGTTTCCGCTAATTGCAACGGCGGTGCAGAGCTTAATCTAATATTTGTCCAACATTGCAGAAATTTAATTACAGATTCGAAAGTGTAAAGTGCTAGTCGATCATTTCCGTAATTCGACATGTGTGTCATAAATATGTTTATCTGAAAATAAAAATATTATTAACCTATTATAGTTTAAGAATATTTCTAAACCATGTAATGATTGTCAGAGTAGACATGCTTAACACATTTATTTATTTATAATATCGACCGTACACATGAATACTTACAGGATTATAAACAATAATTTGAAATAGTTCTCCGCCTTGTATAGCTTCATCCAACTTCTCTCTGCCTCCTGGATATCTCTCAATGAACATAGTATGAGTGAACAGTCCACAAGTTTGTCTCGGCAACACCATTATATTCCGATGTACGAATCCACGACGCAATCTAAAATTACATCGAATAACCCAAATCAATAAAAAACAGTTGACAGAAGGTTAAAATAACTTACCGTGCAGGTCGTAAGTGTGGATACTCTTCTGTGGATGTTACACGTATATTCCAAATCTTTTTCCAAGCCGTATACAATAACTCATGTGCTGGATAAACTCCAGAATGATGAGGCGACACAGAGTACCCAGAATCGGTTGGTATTCCTGGAACAAAACGAAAATAAAGTTTACGTTATAATTCGTGTTATTTAAATCAATCTCTGTTACCTTTCTCTTTGGCAAACTGTTTATTCAACAACATATCTGCTTGCAGCTGCGTCAGATTATCGTACAAATGTGGTTGTTGATGGTTCCACATGTGTGAGAACCACATGAATTTGTCAACATTGTCCAGGATTAAATCATCGCCGAGATTCTCCTCGTAGCTACCGTGATGAAAGTACTTTCCCGAAAATCCTAAATTAAATTTAAATCCCGGCACCATCTTTGAAATTCTAGTCTGCGTGGCTAACAGTGCTTTAACGTCTTCCCGTTTCAACCGTGTGCCCTTTTCGCCCACGAATATATCGTCAACATCGACGAGCAGCATCCGATTCAGTGAAATACTGAGTTGCCCGTGACTTAAGTAACTAAGTGAATCTAGAAATAATAATTTGTGCAGCCAAAATCTGAATCCTGATCCGAATATCACTCGCTGAATGTTATCGTAGAGACCGTGGTCTTGGATGACCGTAGCTAATGGAGTTTTAATATATTCTGTAAACCAATGCACTATTTATTTCGCACATATGAAGTAAATGACTTTTTGAGCGCATTACCTTCAGCTGGAAAATCGTCTGTATTTCTGTGAGCCCATTCTAGCGGCTCGTATGTAGAATGATTTGCTTGGAATATTGTCCAATCATCGCCAGGCAAACTGCCCCAGGCCGTTTCACCAGCTCTTGTTAGTCGTAGAACGGGTGAAGCAGCATTCAATGCAGCATCCTAAACCCATAAATATACATATTTCAATCAACACTTGCAGACAAAAGGAATCACTTTTATTTTGACATTAAAATAAAATGATATTAATTTATTATTTGAGAGTCGATATAGTTTGGTATGACAGAATAATGCTCATTATTATTTTGGTATTACTGTACCTTCAACCGAAGATTAGTATGTATGAATAATGGGAATCCTTTAAGCTGAGCTCCAACTAGTGTTTCTTCACTGGGATTTACGAAGCCGATTATACCAACCATATACTCCTTACAGTACTTGTCCAGTAGTTCACGGTTCCACTTATCCATCTGCAGGTACTTATTGAAGTTTTCAAACACAATGACTCCATATCGGCCTTTATCTAAGTTCGTGAGAACAGGTAAACTTTTACCGGCAACTTCAACTTTGTACCTAGAAACAAAATATTACCTACTGTACAAAAATCTAAATGGAAAACAAAATTATTTCTATTATTAGCCTTATATATGGACGCGGGATTAAAACTTTGTAAATTTCGTAATTTCTTCCGTTTGCAACACACGTAACTGGAAACATGAAATATACAAACAATCGTGAAATCCATAACTTCTCTGTTAAAATTGCATTTAAATGTCACTGTAATTATTATGAAAAACCGCGTAAATTACATTTAATTTAAAATACTACTGCTATTTTGTAGATGTTTGCATCATAATTATAAAAAATCTATTGTCCGCATCGGATAACAGAAAAAGTGGCTAAATTTAAAACCAAAACAATTAAATATTGTGTACGTAGACAACATTTTGCGTTTGATGTAAACATGCAATAAAAATAAATAAATATCTAACATTTACCACAAAAAAATCTAATTACTTTTTCCAGAAAAAAGATATATATTCGTGTTGTTAACACGCACAGCAACAACAACAAAATCATGCTCAATCAAGACAATTGCAATATTTTTACATTAACAATTTTCATGGCACAATTTTTCTTTATCTCAACTATAGCATTTTATATTACGAAGTATATGGTAGAATGAATGAAGTAAATAATAATGAACGCTCGGTTAACGTACGCAAATTTCGGTGCGGTAAGTGAACGTACGTTAAGTGAACGGTGTATTTTGCGTGTATTTTTGACGGATTTGTGTGATGTGATGTACGTTCGTGCGGATGAGTACGTAGTACGGACAGAGTCATAAATAATCATGTACGTATTATCGAACGTACGTTAAGTGAGCGGTGCCTGTACTACTACACTTACTTTATTCGGTTGTGAACAAGTAGCTCAGCTATGTCCTTTCCAAGTTTCGAATAGGCTGTTTCAACAAAGACTAGAACTTTCGGATCAATTCTCAATCTCGCTTCAGTTTTGTGATCATGATCTTGTGGTATTCGCGGTCCATTGACAACACTGCACCGTATCGATGGTTCTGGACGTGTGTTCCTATGTATGAGGCTGCACAACACACAACATTTGTATACTGTACTTGCATTATTACACCACACTGAATGTAATCTCTAGAATGTAATTACCTGGATATTGGTGCTGTTATGATGTAATGGGTGAAATACAGTATCGATATGATGCTCAGTATAAATAAAGCGAATAAACATCTTCGAACGTTAATAGTTCGAAACGTCCAGCAAGGTTTGTTAAAACTATAATGATGTCTATCTAACAGTGGTAACGATGATCCATCCATATTGTTTTTCGCTCTCATATTTATCGAAACGATTAATTGTTTTTTTTTCTTTTACGAATGACACAGAGAAATTGACATAAACATTTAGAATTATGAATTTTTTTTTTTCTTTAAATCTAATATTGACTCTCACTTATATATCTAACTATTATACTTTACAAGAATAACTGATTTAGGTACTGGTTAAGTTCAAAATTAAAATGCAACATATGAACATAAAATTCGTAAACACGTTACGTATTTTAATTAATATCAATAAAATTTCATAGAAATTGTAACGATTTATGTATATATGTAGGTATGAGGTAAAAAATGTTAAAACCGATAGTATAAAATATGGCACGAATACTTAGCTGTATGAGGAATGTTTATTTTAAATGGATTACTGGCACAGAATGAAATCTATTTCACCTGTACACTGAATCACATGTATATGCCAAACTATATTACAAAAAGGAATCAGTAAATTATTATCTGAATATGAATTCAGGCTTCCGCCATTTGCTATGTCTCCAGATTTCAAAGTTAAACAAATCGAATACTGCAGCCATTGTACGGAAACAGAGCCACCGAGAGAATGTATTTGAGTAACTCAACGTGATTCAGATTCCATTGCAAATTCATCACTAATATGTATGAAAAACAAGCAATTTTATGTGCAATAATGTAAACGAATATCTCAATGATAATTCGGGACTTCAATCTTCGGTAATCTGCGATGAGGAAATATATGGTATCTGAAATAAAAAATAATATAAGTTACATGTAAACACTCAACTTACAATTGATGTAAACCTAGATTTTTTTACTGGTGGCTATTATGAAATAAAAAGCTTGTTTATAAATGTAATTGAATCTATTTTTGATACAGCACATACAATTTACAATAAAGAACAAAAAAATTATCTTGTATGTTATATCAACAGACACCCATTCTGAGAAAAGATAATTTATCTCGAGCAAGTTGATTTAACTAAATTTTAAAATTAATGCAACATGTATAAATTTTAATATGCAGTTCATCGTTCTCTGCGCTGTTTGCATCAATCAGTTTAAATAAATGTTTAAAGCATATTAATTAAGTTGAATTAACATGCTACATATAGGACTGTAATACTACAAGGATATATTTTTACTAAAAATGTAATATTATTGACACAGAAATGAAAAGCCCGTTTAAATATAGTTATCTGTTAATTACATACCTTTATTTTTAATTTAATCACACATCTTTCTTTAGTTTTTATTATCCACTCAAAACAAATATTTGACACTCGCGATTCGCGATGACAATCCCTTCTCTTGAACAACGCACAAGTTGTGTTCCGCAGTGCAGCCAACTAGAGGAAGTGAGTATCTCCTACTCACTGGCGATGTAAATCTTAAAATCACTATGCAGGAAGTAGAAGTTGTATAATCACGCGTAGTTATTAATAACTGTTTTACAATAAGTTAACAAATACTAATTACCAAATTTGATTTATAACAATAATTAAGATATCATAATAAATATTATTTTATTTATTTATGTAGAAATATTGCAGTTATTGATTATTACATAAGAATATTACAACAATATTCACAGATGCGATCATGTGTAAAATGCGATTTCTTACATGTTGCAAAGGAAACCAGTTTTACACTGCTGCACTAGCATGCTTGATAATCAATTAAACAATTTATCAGTTGCAATTATGAGTTTGACGCATATTATATGCTATGAAAGATAATGCGAAAGTACAGCTTTTTGCATTTGATAACCTTTGGCAATACAAAACTTGGAGAATTCCAAATCAATTGGTTTTTTTTTTCATATTAAACTCAGATTTCATATTCGGTGAATTATTTTCTCTTATATTATGAAATGATATTTTACAATAATGGTACTTGTAAAAGGTTTACGTTACATAATTAGAACAATTTGTATATAAATTGATTTTTCAGTTAAAAAATTACAGTTTATATTTGAACAGCATTGTGTAAAGTTAGAAATATTTCTAGAAATATGTTTGCAACTTACTTTGTAAGCAATTGAAGTATAGTTAATTGTTAGATAAAATACTAATAAAGAGCATTTATTTTTTAGATTTTATTTGCTACCTTCACTGTTACCCTGGGCGATGAACACAATCCTGTTGGCTACTCATATCATAAATTTTCTGGACCAGTGAGTGGTGATATCAAAGAAGTTCTAGTACCACGTTCGCAATTCCATCATGGGGCCGGACATTCTGTGGACTATGTCGTAAGTATTTGAATATAAAATAAGAAATTACCATTTTATATAGACGTGAAGTTGACTAGGATTAAATTGTAGAACTGGTCGCAACAATTTTACACGATCCGTATTTTACTCGTAACTTCTATGCTAGTTTTGGTTTATTATACAAAGATGTTTATAATTATTTATGTTTTCTTTCCAAGAAAAATACGTTCTGTGGATCTGTGGTAACAATAATCTGATAAGACATTTTTTTAAAATTCATTTACAGGCCAAACCAGATTACGCCTATGTGTATGGCGTTGAAGATCCCAGCACCGGAAATAAACAGTCTCACCAGGAGTCCCGTAACGGTGATGCTGTAAATGGTCAGTACAGCGTTATGGAACCCGACGGTTCTCTGCGAATTGTCAAGTACACTGCCGATGATAAAAATGGTTTCCAAGTCAAAGTCGAATACGTCAAACCGGGCAGTCACTAGATATTCAGCATACTGTTTACATCCATATTCAGTCAAGGTCGTGATGAAACACATGTACGCATTATTAATACATTCTTTAATAGAATAAGTTATCTAATGTATGTACAAATTATGATTCTTGTTGCAAACTGTTTTCGCCCTAGGCAATTCCGTTAATTGTTATACGTATTTAATATTACAAAAAAAATCAAATAAAATATTGAAAAAACTATAATTATTAATTAGTGTAATCTTTTATTAAAAGGAATGGAAATATAGACATGAATCAGGATATACTATGGTACCCGAAATAATACCAGAATGAGGTCCTAGTTTTGATTATTTATTCGGATAGAAATGTCGTTACAGCATCATAAAATAACTGCGTGAAAGTATTTATGAATAACAGGCATTTGCGACATTTTTTCTTACTGATACATTTCTCCATAAATCAATTTATTATTAAAACGTCGTAAAATGAAGCCAGTCAATACACAAGTTCCGAATACGACACGGGAGAAATATAGTGTTACGTAATTCGATATACTTTATAACTTGACTGTTCTGAAAACTAGTTGATACGAAGTCTTATAACATAATTACATTTCCGTGTATTTATAGTTTATTAACAAATAGCACGCTTTTAGTAGCCTTATTAACTTATGATAAGAAACTGTTTAGACTATGCACCAAGTCATAAATGATACCGAATGTAGATGTAAATGAAAACTAGGTTAATATATTAGTAATGTTATTTATTTATTTATATCTAATTAGTTCACGATGTGAATATTAATTAACCAACTGCTTAAAAGTAATAAAATCGGTATTTTTGTAATATGATTATATTTTGATCATTTCTATAATAAATATTAATTCATTCTTACACTAATCTGACACTGGCATATTTGAGAGTTACTGAAACAAATATTGATTGATAGGTAGTTTGTATGGATTATTTTGTACATTAATATTCTACCGTAAAGTGTTAATAATGTCTAAAACTACTTCCTTATTTCTACACAGTGAATTTTCAAAAGAATGTCACCACCATTATTCGAATAGAAATGCTTTTACTGGTCACATACAGGTTATTTAAAATTTATGCAATACATTAGCCTGACGCCAATATACATATTGTCTTACATTGCGTGACTATATAACATTTGGCAAGATCTAAAGTTGAAATTTACAATATTACTGCCAATTCTACATGTGACCTTGACATTTAATATCCATATTGTTAGTTGATACATGTATAATGCATTCTTGGAAATACAATGCTTTGCAGAAAATCTGGACGAATTAAATTTGTAACGGAATTAATAATAGAATGAAACATATATGCAAAGAAGGATTTATTATACTTTAGCGTTTTAATGATAAGAGTTTAAAACTAAATTCATAAGTTACGTGTTTTTAATCAGAAATATACTAATCTCCACAATTTATTTTAATTAAAATGGCCGTAACCTATACGCTACGCGCAGTCATTCGCACATATTTCAAAGTCAGCTGCATGTATAATAGAAAGTACCATGATATAGATCAGCTAAACTGTTAAATAATAACACACTTTAAGAAAAAATTTACCCTCACTGATTGTAAAGGAAATCAGCTGCATTTGAATGAAGTATTGAACCATGCTTGCATCTTGCATTAAGAAAGATAGCAATTATATATCAGACTTTGGTTATCGTAAAAAGTATTCATTCTGTTCAAAATGTTTAACGAGTTAAAAAATCTCTTTTCGTTCGAATATTTCATAATAGATAATTTTGCTTTACAAGTAAAAACATCGCAAAGGCAAAAACAAGTAAAATTCTGCATTATATTCAATGATAAATTTGTATGAATCATTTATATAGATAATGTTTTGCATTGAAAATGAGTAATACGTACAGTAGTTTGACAGATAATTTATAAATAAATTTAGAATGTCGCAGTTTGATGATAATAAATTTACGTAATATATTTTTGTAAAAACTGTGATAATTTAGTTACAAGTCCAATGTCCATTGAACATTATCAATTATTAGAGTTATAATTCTGGTGTCATAACGTACACAGAAGGAAAACAGTGTCAGCGAAAGGGAAAGCGTTCCTCTTTAAAAACAGAGAAAAAAGTAATCTAGTTCAAGTTACCAGCAATTTCCTAGTAGACTACGATTTACATTCGTCCAACTGTATAATCATAATGGCTATGGAAAATGTACATTATATTGCTTGTTCGTTAGCATTCATACACTTCACAAGATATGCGACTGTTAATAATTAGTCCAATGATGCTCAGTAATGCAGTGAATTAGATTCACGAATGACTGAACGATTAGATCATTTATAATAATTACACATACGAGAATATATTAGTTACACTTGATATTTCGCATTTAAAATAAACGATCAATTGTTGCAAATATTCTTTTGTAGAATTATGACCAATCTTCTTATATATCAGGTGGATATACATGGAAAGATTCTATTTTTTCCAATAATGAAATGAGAGTTATATGACATATAGAAAGAATACAATTAGTAATATCTAATTATACATTAACGTCCTATTAGAATCATGTTTTTCTATCTACATTAATTTTATTTATAAGAATGTAACCTACGCAGTGAAACTGTCGTTATACTGGAATATCTATAAATAACAATTGAGTGGAATCAATAATGTATGCAAAGAAGAACATTAGAAACAACTTACAATTACAGAAATGTAAGAAAGGAAAGTTATTTTATTTTTTTCAATTAATCAACAAATACATACAAATTACATTGAAAATTCATGACGCATAAAACGTTCGTTTCTCACTTTGTTGCTTGTTAACTATTATTGACTTGGAGAGTTGTGTTTCCTTCCCGTTGTTACGTATTACGTTTACTATTACGGTGATGTGTTCATAGATAACCGTAACGCCAGGACTGTGTACGTTATTTTATTTATAAGTTTTGCTTTAAATATAATTTTTACAGGATATACAGGAATTTTTAGAAAAGTGTTACACATATTCATTGAGAATTATAAATAGGCAGGACTCCTGCATATAAATTACTACTAATGTAATCCAAAGCTGTATACATACAAACCTGTTTGATATAAATAAAAATGTGTTATTTATAAATTCAGGGCATATTTAGCGGTCAATGAGCTATAATAAAGTTTGTTAGTAAATGCGAAATATTGTACATGTACGATCAGACGTTGTTTCTAAAAGATCTGTACAATTATTAGCGGAAGAATACACTTTAGTTGCTCAGCTAACTTGAATATACGCAGTACTTTTTGAATGTAAAATAAAACGTAATGATCTTGCTATTGTTTGTATTTATAAATGAGGCATCTGGAAAATATATTAATCAACCTACTTCCTGGTTTGTTTATGATAAACAATAAACACACTTTATATTTTTATTCATGATAAATATTTAGATTCACTTTATATGCATTTTACTTCCAAAATGTGTTATAATAATAATTAATATTGAAGCAAAAAATTTGTTAATAGAATCTAATTTGATCAATGAATATTTATATGTTCTCCCTACATTACGTGACCAAATAATTAAATAAAGGGCTGTAGAAATTTTTGGCATTTATTAATCTTCATTGTTCCAGTGTCGCACTGTTACTAATTAAAAATTTAATTTCTCTAGAGATTTTCGCTGATTCGAATCAAACTTTTTTCCTGGAAACAAATTATTCGAGTTTTTAAATGAACTTGAACAATTCATCAAACAATGTATACATTCCATCCTGTTATCGTGAACGTCGGAATAAAAAAAAATTTAGAAATTTTTGTGTAATTTCATATGAAAACATGCATAATGGTTTTGTTCACCTTTGTTTCAATTCTCGACGAACTTATCGACGTGGCATCTTTACGATGTGTGATTGTCGTTGACCTATGGCAAAATTTGCAAACCGAATACATTTGTAGTCGGATGAATACTTCCGGTGTGATGAGAGATACGCGTATGTACAGAAATGGTTGGCCTATTCTAAATTTCTTTCTCTTTTTCTCTCTCTAAAGTTGTTTGATAACTTTTAACAGACATCTAAATTACAAGCTGGCATTCGTTCATGAGCAGATTCTTCGTTTAATGCGCGGAATTCGTATGCAAACTAATAATTATGAAACTCAACATTAATCACACGTAGGTGTTTTAATAAAATTTTATCACGCTACTATCTAATTCCCATTAAATTTAATGTTTTCATGGATATTTATTTCGTTTAGTTTCACAATTTAAACCAGTTTGTTATACAACGACAAATGGCATCCTAGTCTCAGATACAAATGCAAAAAATATTGACTTATACTTCATAAATTTTGTGTTTATAAAACTATTTAATAAAATTTCCTCATGATAAAAATGCAATACATTTCTTGATTGTATGATGTAGTTGTTTAAAGTAAAGTTCGATGAACTATGCCCGTTTGAATACTTGTATCTCACAAAATTGACAAAACTAATCAAATGCGGAACGTTTAGCCTGTATTACTCTTGAAAAAACACATTTAAACTTCCTGTATATACTCGCACACAGCATACGAGATGCACCACCCATTGTATCTTGTCTTACATAGCGTATGGCATAACATATTAATGATTACACACGTGTATCTATAGTAACGTACTATTTCCTCTACATGCAAATATAAAACCGTTCAACGATTAAAATCAATTTATTTCATTTACATGTCAAGAATTCCAAAAGAGAAAAAAATTGACACGAACAAATACAATTTGATATAGTTGTGGTTATTTTCAAAGGAATTATTTCAAATACAAGCATCAGTTAATAATCTTCTTGCAGACTATGGCTGCGTATATGTTGAATGTGTATTTACTGAATTGTATTTGCGGAAGAGAAAAAACAAACTGGTTTAACAAAATTGAAATTTAGAATAAAAGTGAAATAGTGGAGCAAGTTAATGTATCACGTTCACGCGTCTTTACTTTCACATGTTCGTTGTACAGGTGCGTATTTGCCAACTATCCCCACATCTCATACAAATATACATCTTTTCACACACACACACACATACACAATCCATACATACGCATTCTCATACGGGTTGAACCGGTGGAAGAGCGTCCGAACCGTGGTGGGATTCGAACTCCGCTTGACGATCGTATAAATACGATCGAATAGTCTGAATCGTCAGTGTGATCTAGTAAATCATTCATATTTTCAACATGAAGGTACAGCTGAAAATTTCAATATTTTTTTTCCTCTTAATATTAGTGAATTTATATGTGAAGTATTGTGGTGTTTTACATTTATTCCATTTTTGAAACGCAATATCCTTATGTGGTTTACTGGTTTAGAAATCAATCTGGTTTTTTTCTGTTGAAAGAGAAAATAGTTTTCGTTGTATAACATATATGAGCTAGAGTAAATATCAATTGATATAGTTTTGAATTGTATAAATAGCTTTAGTTAATATTTTCATATTTGGTACCAACCTCTAATAACTAAATTTCAAAATTTGCAGTTTAATTTAGAAAAAACAAAACTGTATTGTTTTCAATGTGATTTCAGGTTTTCATTGCTGTAGCTACTATCCTGGTGTGTGCTAGTGCCCTGCCTCAGCACTATCAGCATGGTCTGGCATTACAGGCAGCACCTGTTCACAAAGTTGTTGCTGAACAAGTGGTAAGACTTCAGCTATAATACCTTTACAAACTTGCCGTTTTATTATTTCACTGTTTTACGTTTTATACGTGTAATAAACTTCCACCGCGGTTACAGTTAGGGTTGCTAACTTTTAAACATTCTTACGTGGTACAGCAATATATGGCATATTAGATAATGGAATATTAGTTAAACAGTCTGCCGCTTACTGCAGATATTTGATATTAAATCAGTAGATGGAACTATTACAAAATAAATTTCATTTCTTACATTTTATATTTCTAACTAAAACGTATAATATATTTAGTAAGTAATTTAATAATGCCATTTAAGTAATTTCAATATGTATTACTAAAGAAACAGATATCAAGACTAATATATCAACGATGACTGAAAGTAACTTGATAAATATATATATTTATATATATATATTTATATATATATATATATATATATAAATAAATAAATCAGATATTTTTATACCACTCGTTGTGAATGAGTCAATATATTATATTTATTGCCCCATTGACAAGCAAATGTTGATGTAGAATTTTAAGTAAATTGTTTCCAACGTTTGTTTGTAACGTTTGTTGACAGTAACACAGTCCAGTTACATTATTTATTAGGGAGCATAATACAAGCATAAAATACTAAACACGTTTTCAGAGAAAGGCTTTCGCTGCCAAAGCACGTATTCACAATGTTTCATTTTAATGACTGAAGTTTAAATGTACTTGTGGAGCAGAATAGTATTTAAAATTCCACACAACTTTTAATATATTAAGTATACCAATTATTTTCACTGAATAATTAATTGATTTCTGAATCGTGGAGAATTTCTAATTGTAATGCGTACACTTTAATTATTTTATTACCATTTAAATACAATTACGGATCAAAATAATAAAAGAGTTGTGATAACATCTTATTTACTTTCTAATATTTAATTTGTAGAAATAGATGTTACTAATAATTAATGAATAGAAATCCTCATAATGTACATATTTGTTTTCATATTTTCTATAAAACTAAGTGACAATATTCAAATATATTATTTATAAACAGATAAAATAAATATCCATAAGTAGTTAAAGGTTAATAGGATTTCTGAAGTTTAACTTGATATCTAAAAAAATGTTAAGTAAATGTGTATGGATGAAACATTTCTTAGTTTCTTTCCGTTTATCTCTGATAAGAATGTCGTCGTATTGCTGTATCAGACGTGACTGGCAGCATTTATAGGTTTAATTACTGCTGTAAGTTATAATTATTCCTTATAAGCAGATTGTTTACATGTATTTAATTATTATACTCACTTCGTGATTCATTCAAATAGTTTCCTTATTTTATTCCAGCTAAATAAGGGGTCAAATGTGTGAGAAATTGGTAATACTTGTTGTCGTTAAAGAAAACTGATTTAATACTGTAATATTTCCAGAAGTGTACTTATGTAGATAAGATTATTTCAGTTGAAATAATTTCATAACACGGAATATTCCTTCATTGCTAGTAATCTATTGATCTAATACTTAGATCTTATAAAATACAAATAAAATGTTTCACAATTAAAATTATAAATAATATACATTTTTGTATATTATAAGATTATTAATATTCCGATTACAGAAGTTTATCTTTCAAATTTCTTTTACTTTTCATAGTATGTTTACTCAATTGATGCATAAGTAAACATCATTTAATGGTTATCTTGAATATCTAGAGTTAATAATAAATGCACTTTATGCAGAAGCATGAGATACGAAATGTGGAAAAGTGTAATCGATAACTGCGAAACGCGTAACTGCCTCGTAACGTATTATAAAATATGTACAAGAAGTACGAGGCACGTTGCATCATCATAATATCATTTAGAATACACAAAATATATTGTCAGAAGATGCATGTAGAATTTATAATAATAAATGTGTCTAACGTACATTTACAGGCGTATCCCAAGTACCAGTTCAACTATGGAGTAAAGGACGGGCACACTGGCGACATCAAGGAGCAACAAGAGGAACGTGACGGCGACGTTGTGAAAGGTTCATATTCCCTGGTGGAACCAGATGGCACAGTACGCAAGGTTGAATACCACGATGACGGGCACAGCGGTTTCACTGCCATTGTCACTCGCACAGGTCATGCTGTCCATCCCCAGACAGTACAGAAAGTGGCAGCCATCCCCGTAGGTCACGGTTTCCACGGTGGTGTAGGTCTTGGCGGATATCATTAAATATCATATTAATTTAAATCATTCTTGTCAGTCGTAGTTACCCAAGTAACTCAGTTCATAATTAATAGAATGAAGTTTTAACCAAAAAGCTTTCTTTTGTTTCACGCTAATTTCATATACATATATTCGCCATTTTATACACATCATATGCCATTCGTGTTTTGTTTTATACTCATTTACTTCATATGTTATTTGTCTTTTTGTATTTGCATTTATAGTGATAAGGATTCATGTAGAATAAAATTTATTTTTTTAAGAAATGTTGTTATATTTACACCATTGAACTGATTTTCACGCGGCGTTTTGTAAAACCAGTCGTGAAATTAGAAAATTCAGTCAGAGAAATCAACGTGTACATCACATGTGTTGTATGACTATATATGTATAAGAATCGTTAATAGTTCAAGTTTGTTCTTTCCTTGTTGATCAAACTTCGTGCTTCAAATATCAAGCTAATATGTCACAGTGTTTACTATTTACTATTACTAGTGAGTGGTTCTCGGGAATTCCCGCCCGAGAATTCCCGAGAATTTTTTAAATTTTTTAGCTCCCGTTTCCCGGGAATACTGAAAAATTTCCCGGGAAAAAATTAAACAATCAATGGCAATATTTTACAAACATTTTGCTATAATTGTTATTGAATTCAGAGGTTTTGTACTTTCGCTCTACTTTCATTGATATAATTATACTGCTACGCCAGAGATGTCGCTACTCGATATGTGCCTTACCTGATTGTTTCGTGAACAAAAACAAATTTTATGTCAGTCGTATGCACAGTATAGTTCGCCATGACTGATATAGGTACGCAATTTTTGTGTTTAAACGTGTGAAAATCAATTTCAAATAATATATATTATAGAAAAATCTGTTATAATCCTAGTATATAAAGTGTTCTTTCCAAATGTTTATACACACATCATAAATATACATATTGTAAGTATGTAAAAATATTTTATGGTTATTTTTTTCTATTTTTATTTTTTTGTAGAAAATAAACTTAATAAATAAATAAAACAATTACCATGGGAGATTCGGTGTGGAAATATTTCACAAAAGAAAAAGGAGCAGCTGATAAGGCGAAATGCATAATGTGTCCAAATAAGTTTATAAGTTGTAAGGGATCTTCAACTAGTGGACTATTAAGACATTTACACCATATTCACAATATAAATATATTGAAAAGAAACGCATATGACCACCAAGTTGCTGGTACAAGCAACGCAAAACAAATTGAGAATCAATCGCTTCTATCATTTTTTTCAAAAAGACAATCTATGTCAGAAATGGTGGCAAGACTTGCAGCAGTTGATGGATTTTCAATCCACGGAATATGTAAGAGTGAATTTATTCGGCAATCATTTCATGATAGGCAATATAATTTGCCAAGCACCAAAAAAAATGTCATGAAATTGATTCATGACTATTACAAATTAGCGCATGGTGAAGTGGTGCAAAATATCAAATGTCATAAAGATGTTCATGGCAAATTCAGCCTAACATTAGACGAGTGGACAAGTTTGCGAAACCGACGCTACTTAAATGTAAACATACATTTCAATAATAAGCAGTATATTAATCTAGGATTAATAAGAATTTTACGAAGTTGCACAGCTGAGGAAACGGTTAAATACGTCAATTTAAAGCTGCTCGATTTTGGCTTAGATTTATCTGATATAGTTGCATCAACCACCGATGGTGCTGCCGTTATGGTAAAGTTTGGAGGTTTATCTGGATACATTCATCAATTATGCTACAACCATGGCATACATTTAGCTGTGGTAGATGTAATTTATAAAAAGAATTATATTGATGAAAGTGAATATGTCTCTAGCTCAAATAATACTGAATCTGATAGCGATGAAGCTGATGATGAAGAAAATAACGGCGTGGAACAACGATGTGAAATGGAAGACATTAAACCTGCATTACAAATGGTGCGTAATATAGTAAAGTTTTTTAAAAAATCACCAAAAAAAAATTCAATATTACAAGAACATGTGAAGGAAAAGCATGGAACAGAATTAAGTTTGCTTCTAGATTCCAAGACAAGATGGAATAGCATTGTCACCATGATTGAAAGATTTTTAAAAATTATCGAATCGGTCCGAAATGCATTACATGATTTAAATTCCGCAACGTTATTAAACGACAATAATATTCCAATATTATTGAATATTTGCGATGCATTCAAGCCAATTCAACTAGCTGTTGAAGCATTAGGTAGAAGAGATGCTAATCTTGTGACGGCCGATGCTATTTTAAAATTCTTGTTTGAGACTTTACGGAATAATGAAGATAAAATTTCAAAAAGACTGTTGGAGGTTTTGTCGTTTCGCATTAAAGAGCGAAGAAACCAAAATCTCACATCATTAGCGAAATTCCTGCAAACACTTGATTTGCAATCTACCAGTACCACAACAGAAGATTTTCCTTCCTCGTCAAAGACTGCGATCATTCGTTACGCTAACAATTTATATATTAGATTATTCGAGAAGGAGGTCGAATCCGTTGAATGCGAGGAAATTGGAATGACAATTGATACAGATGATACTTCGCCTGAAAATATCTTGGAGGTTACTAGTATAAAAGATAAATTGGCAGAAGCTATAAGTGCTTCACTCAAAAAGGTAGAAACAAATACATCAGGAAATCCTACAAAAAGTCTTCAGAAAGAGTTTCAAATATATGAGAGTACAGGGAACATTACAAGCAATCTGCAGAAGTTGTTGGATGCTGTGATGACTATACAGCCCACATCCATTGAAAGCGAAAGAGTTTTCTCTGCTTCTTCAAATTTTTGTACAAAGAGAAGATCATCATTGAGCGACTCTTCGCTTAACACCCTTTCATTTTTAAAAAGTTATTTTTTAAATAAACAATAAATAATTAATAATTACATACTAGTTTTTTTCAGGTTTTGTATACTATACAATTTGAATTTATTTTTATGTTATTTAATGTTTTTGTTAATTTCTATACACTTCTATTTTATTGAATTATATTTAGTTTTTTTGATTAATTATTTAACTTCCCGTTATTCCCGAGATTCCCGAGAAAAAAAATTTATATTTCCCTTTTCCCGGGACCAAAAAATAACCGGGAAAAGATACCCTCTAACTATTACCGACTACGGAAGTAAACAACTCATTACATATCACTATCACTGATTCTCCAACTTTGATTCATCTTCACTGAGTTATGGAAAAGCACACATAATAAGTGTAGCTTATTATATTTAACATTTCTATACAATATCGCATTTATAGCATGCATAGTGAATGAGTTAGAAATGGATATTCATATATTTCTAATCTTTAAAATTGACAGAACCAATTTTAAAATATAACATGTATATTATGCGTATCTGTATTTATTGACAGATTGAAGGCGTATTTAAAAAAAAAATCACATCATATGAATAAAATATTTTCAGATAGGTACCATTTTATATTTATCCAGTGAAACATTTATGGACTGTCCACAAAATAAAATTGTCAAATATTTAAAAGCGATAAAATTATACATATCTACATTAAAGTCACATCTTATAAGGGCAAAAGTCGTAATATGTTCGATAAAATTAAAAATAATTGTCAGTTAAAGTTTTGGAGATATATGAGTTGGTTGACTTGGTGATGAAGATTTTTTTGTTTGTTTTTATTCAAAAATGTAAACCGTATAAATTATATCATATACCGGTAGCTATAATTCATATTTGCTGTGAAAAGATAAAACACCAACGCTGAAAAGTGTCCATTCCCTTGGCAGTAAACTTGGTAAACGTCATTATCAAATATAAATAATTACATCTTCTTCAACATTAAAGAATTGTTGTCTTAATTATTATAAAAAGTAAATTATAGAATGCAAAATAACGACTTAAATGCATTTAAATAGTTGAGAATTAATCACTTAATCTCGTTCATATTTTTTCATTAGTGCATACATTTAATGATCGATCCATATATGTATGTATCCACTTCAGTATATATCATTTGCAAAATTTATTACAGGTCGGTAAAAATTATAATTGTTACTGTCAATGCTAAACAAGATGAAAAATATTGAAGACGGCTATATATTATGAAGTAATTATAATCGTTATCGATTTGCAAAGTGTATATTCTAAACTCGGGACTCTCAAAAGAAATGATTTACATTCGTTTCAAACATCGTATCCTACGTGCCCAGTGCCAAAATAAATTACCAGCCGATATGTTATATTTGCAGTTAAATATCCCACGTTTTTAGCAGAAACGTGAATAGAAAAATGCTAATTAAAAACGAGTAATTAAGAACACGTAGGAAACGAACAGTTAGAGAGATATAAAATAGAAAATGATTATTAGCTTAGCTAAAACACGGTAATATTAATTATGGTTTATTTTTTTGTATGTATTACCAAAAAGACTATATGTTAATAATGATCAAGAAGGAATTACTAATGAGAATTTATTATTTCTGTGATTAGAATGTATTGTATATGTAAATCCTGTACGAGGCAAACACAGAACACATCAATTGCAACACTACAATATCTATAATAATATGAAAAATATTAGATAATTTTCATAATTTTTAGATAATTCGATAATACATAAACATTTTCAGTTTTATTTATTAAGTAATTATTGTAATTCAAGCAAGGAATGTATGAGATGTTTACTCAGATTGACTAATTTATTTTTTATTTGTTAGACTGTATCTAGTTGACTCAATAACAACCTGCGTGTTGGGCTGTATTTCAAAAAGTCGGCTGTAGTTATTTTTTCGTCTTTCATAATATTACACAAACTAATACTTGTAGAAATGTTCTTGAACCTTCAAATTACTAGCTGAACTACATTAAAAATTGTGTTTAAATAATTGGCATTACTTTCGCTTTCATCTAAGGCCAAATAAAGGATAAAGGTTATAATAAATCATAAGTTTTGTTACACTCGTTATTATTATTAGTAGCAATTGTTTATTTATAGAATCACAGAATTAGTCTGCATGCAGTAGTATCAGTGAGTCAGACAAAACAAAATAAAGAACAAGTTTATGTGTTTTATTACCTTACATAAATGTCTTACTGATTTATAAGGAAATGTACTATTTCGAAGTCATATCACGTCCCGGGACATATAAGCGAAGAAGTTGTGATAACATAACTTTATAAAACTTCAATTATAGTTATGGGAATAAACTACTGGTTGTAGATTGTAGAATAATCTTATTAGATTCTTCAGAATTCGCAGAAAACATCACATTATAACCACGCAATCGAATCAAAATCAAAATGACCATAAGCAAACAGGTTCAGAGTTCACGGAACAGGAGTTTTTGTCGAATATTTGCAATTCGCACGGCTACCAACCGTTACACAGGTGAAAACACCGACAATCTAAATAAGGAATTGCATGTAGGCGTCATAAGCAAAGATTCGTTTTAGTGATTTAATTATGGTACACGTTGTTTGTACGTCGTAAATGTTCCACCTACAACGGCAACTGATGTGAATAGTAATTAGGATAATTTAGTCACAAACCGTATTTCAGAATTATCTATTTTATTCTTTAATGTGTTCGCACCTCCAGGCGTATGCTACACTTAATAAAATGTTTCTTGTTTTTGGTTAAATCAAGTTTTTTTTTAGAATAATTTCCGTGCACAAATGGAAATGGAATGTGCCAATTTATTAATTAATTTACCATTAATTACGTATTTTGATACTCCAAGTAAATAAATGGAAACGTTGAAATCTAAACATACAGGATTATTTATTAGTGAAGTTACTTTTAACTCATTGTTACACAATTATACAGGATTATGTTATTTATAATATAAAAATGAATATCTAGTTTAATGTTTGAACAGAATATTAGTGACACATATATGTACCTACATCTTTTCTATCAGACATATTTGGAGATGTTACACGTAAAAGAAACATGCTCTGTATTTAAACATTGACTTCATTAATTAATTGCTGTCAAACTTAATGGACACACGAATCAATTTATGTATTAATTGACATATCAATCTTAATGTTAATCTATCCAAATTTTTGTTTTAATTTTGGCGTAGCTTATTTGCAATTTAATTTATAAAACGCACAAAGGTGTGAAGTCTTTAAAAATTTTATCACAAACTAAACGTAAATTGTACCGCAGAATTTAATATCAGAATCATAAAGTGGAATGGCAACACTTGTAAACATTTCTGTAGTGTAATTTGAATGAAGACATGTTTGGAAATGCCTTTCACGTCTCTATCTAGAATCTCAGATAGTTAATGTTTTATGAGTTATAAAATTGTAATCTACTCACATCTAGCACTTATATCTGCCAACACCACCAACGATTCCAAAATTAGGCTCCCAACGAAATGCTTACGTATCATTATTTTAAATGCAAATATACAGTTTGGTGGTTAAAGTTACAGGTTATTTTATCCTTACGTATTATGGTTAAAACATATTAACCATCTATATTCATATATGAATTTCTACCTACATCTTTATGCTACAAATTAAATTTAATTTTACAGAATACTGTATATTAGATCAATAAATAATAATTATATGTGCATTAGACAATTTTGATACGATTTCACACATTAAAATATATTATTTGGAAAATAAATTGTAATACAATTCAAATCTAGAAATAAAACGATTAATATCGAATCTGTCTAGTATCATTAATAACAGAACATTCAATTTTGAGTAAAATACAAAGTAAAAATATAGCATAAACAACAGTATCGTGCCGAGTTGTTTATAGTTTAATTACTTCTTTTTTCGACTATATATTGAGGATTATCCCGGGCAGGATGACGATGTCTGCAGGTAGTGAACTCCCGGTTCCACCTCTACCTCAAGTTCATCAAGTAGGAGTTACATCTTAGTATATATAATACTGATGAGACCAGAATTTGTGCCCTGGTTCAGCAGTTTAGATATTTTCCGTGTGTTGTGCCTGTCATCTGATAAAAAATGATACGTCATTTAATTTACCTTGTAAGTAATTTGTATATGTATCTTTTAAATATTCTTCAATTTGTAAATGATTTTAACCGATAAACAATTTGCTTGATTAATACACTGAAATGAGTATGTATTACTGATCTGTTATTTACATTTCACGAGTTACTTCGATAATAACATATACAACTTAAATTTCATCATCATTTATTTTGGAAATGAATCAAATAAAGATAAATCACATACTTCAGTAGTTTTAATCGTCATTTGCAGTTGTGTGATTTTATTCTCCTTGTGTTATTAATTTTATAATGTTTTCTGATATAATTTATATATTTTATTCTTGTACCAATATTATTATTGTCAGTTGTTTGCTATAGATTATTAATATCAAATATTAAAAATTAACTTAGCATTTTCAACATACTCATAACTAATAACAATAGAGGCTGTGTATAATTTAAACTAAATTTGCTAACGACAATATCACATATAATCGATAATGATAGGTTCGACAATGATATATTATTCAATGAATAAATACTGTGCTATTAAATATAATATCTATCAACCTACGCAACGTGATATATATCATTGTTTGACATTTTCTGTATATATTGCATACGAATTCCTCATATCCACATTCGAATTTTCATCATAAAATTACAGTTGTACGTTATTTTATTTATGCTTGGTTTTATATAGAAGAGAACGTTGTTTATTGATAAATTATTTACCAATTATCATTAATTATTCTGCAGATGAAGATCAACAAGAAAGTAATGTGAAAAACATGTATTTGAATGTAACTGCTAATTTCGCGTTGGTGAATTAGAAATTCCAAATCATTAAATTAATACTGTCAGTGTTGAATTTATTCTCTGACCGATTTTGTTTATTGCATATACATACATATTGAACTTGTGTGTAGGTTCACGGCATAAATATAAACTAGAACAGTAATACAAAATTCCTGTTCTCAGTTATTTTGCACTATAGTTTTATTGGAACTAGATATATGTCATTTAAAGCATTTATGTACATTTTTCATTTTATTTATGGGAAAAGTTATAAGTAGTACCTACATATCTATTATTTAATTTAAAGATTTCATTAATATAAACCAATGATCAATTTGTGAAGCTTGTATAAAATAATGAAGGTTTGGTAAAAATTATTTCTATATGTAAAACGTTTCTGGTCTATTGCATTCTCATTAAAACTGATTAAGATGCACATTGGCAAATCATTAATTCTAGCAACAAAAATTTCGCATCCATTATGTTACCTTTACGGCGCTCATGAATAATCTTCTTGTGAGGTTAATTATGTTGTGTCCAGCGACGTTGACAGCTTCCGTATGAGTTCCATGACAGTATGCCGGCATGTAATTACAGTAGTACATATTGCAATGTCAAAGTTTTATTCACATGGTGTAATAGCACGGGTATACCCGCCTCTTCTCCTATTATTGGCAGCACAACTTATGTTACATTCATTACATAAGAACGAGTACTGTCAACTAACTAGATGTTAACTTTCAATCATCTGTCTGATACAAGCGATAAGCTACTGTTTCACATACATTTTGTAAGAATGTGTTCCTTATACATGTTACTGTAATAGATATTTCCCAATATATCCAATAGATGAAGGAATGAAACACCAATGACTGGATAATTGGTTACTCCTGTTAATAGATACAAAGCCATTTAACAATACAATAATACTATTGATATTTAAAAATAATTATATTTAATATAAATATCAAATTAAAGAAGTTAAATACTTTGTAGGTATTTATCACATGCACAATATCCCACGGATACAGTGCAGTGCTGCCAACCTTAACCAGAAACAGACAACAACCGGAAAAACTAAGTATAGTGACAGACTGGAACGAGTACAACATGCGAGAAACGGACGGACCCGGAACGTATGCATTCGGCTACGACGTCGAAGATGCAGAAACGGGAAACATCCAGTTTCGGTCAGAGGAGAAATTCGCCAATGGTTCTGTCATCGGAAGTTACGGTTACGTGACACCGGAAGGAAATGTTCATATGGTACATTATGTTGCCGATCATTTAGGATACAGGTAAACAAGTTTTATGTACAAAAGAAATTTTGTTGTCGAATAAACAAAGTTAAAATAGAGAAAATATAAATACAAAGGTCTGTATGCAGATATGTATTATAAATCTTTATTTTTCAGATCCAGAATAGAAGATGGCAGAAAACCATTAGTGAAAGACAATTTCTCGAATTCGCATCAAATATCACCACAAATGAATGTAGCTTTGCAATCATTAGAAAATTATGATCGATATCAAAATATTCAAGAGCAACATGTTCGACCCATTGATCAAATTCCGTACATGAATTCCCAACAACAATTGATAAGACACACGGAAAACAGTGAAAAGAATTATCAACAAGAGAAAAACGGATTCTACAATGTATATTACGTTCCTTCGAACATGATTTATAATTAGAAATTTACCACATCATATCTACATTAATTTATTATTATTTATTAAACAATGGGTTATTTAATATTTATTTTAATTGTCCTTTAGTTTCAACGAAATATAAAATATAATAAAAGTTTCACATGGATATTTTATTAGTTCTGGAATGACATTTTAGTTTGATATAATAATTGATGAAAATTACCTAATATAATAATGTTTATATGTATCATTACTGTATTTACGAAGGAAATGTTACGATGACTTTGAGAACAATTGGATAAAGACCATTTCTTGTAATTATGTTCACATTGGATGCTGGAACAATTAAGTAGTTACCTTTTCGGAACACTTGAACGGGATCATTGTCATCTCTAAACGAATTAATCGGACCATATCTTGAGTATGTTATAAACTTGCTATCATCCGATATTTCTATTAAACATTTAAAATTCTCATCCACGTTACCACACATCCAGAACAAAACGAAATCTGCATGATTCTCGGGCTGATCTCCGTATTCATTCGAGTTATTCTTGTCTAATTCCTTGTCGTCCTCGTTTTTGCACAATGTACTACATCGTAATTTCGCCGCCATTAGGGAAAATGCAATACAATCATCATTTGGTTCTTGAGTTTCGCTGTAGTACAATAATGTTATAATACTTCATTTGTTAACAGTATTTGTATAAATGATATTTACAATTTCTCTGCTTGTATTAACAATAGAGCTATGCAATGGGCCTTCCCAATTTCCATGCTGTTTAAACTAACACCAAGGGTATGTGGTTCGTTTAGTTCCAAAAAATCTCGCGGAATTCTTGCATGTTCAAATATGTAATGAGTAACCAGTTGGGTCATTGCAATTAACTTGTTACACTCTGTGTTTGGACAATGTATTGGTCTACGAAAGAAAGATTTACGTCATCAATCGTCTTTTATAATAAATAAAAAAAAAACCTTCTCATTGTATTTAAAATCGTAGATTTTTGACGAAGAATGATATCTTGTAAAGAAACTCCATGATTGCTTTCTTTTCCGTTGATTGTATTCTCTTTTGAACTTGATTTCTTTGCTTTTATAGTTACAGTAGTCATTTTGTTTATTTGAGATTTATTCGCTAATAATATTTCTGTATTTCACTACAGTCTGAAACAATCTGAAAGAGATAATACAATTTCAAATAATCCATAATGACAGTTAGTTGTCTCTAAATTCCCTGTGACATAATTCCGTTCGTATTTCTCCTATAAGCAAATGCCTAAAGCCGTCGACAATTTGATATTTGCATTGTTTTATTTTTACAAAGTTCGTGAAAGTTAAATGTATACGTGGCCGAAAGGAACATGCAGCAGCTTATAGACAAGAATAGAAATTATACTATTCCAAATAAGCAAAATACGCGATTGTTCTACATATTACATTTGAAATTGTTAAATTAATCAAAGTACATATGCAATACTGTAATTTCTAATTAAACACATCGTGATTGTTTTGTTATAAACAAACAATGAATCAGTATTTGTTGCACAATAAACGTACTACTCTAATCTAATTACAGGATCTCCTGTTGCATAGTGTTTCAATTCTGATTATTGAAAATTACCTTGTGACTCATTGTAAATATAAACAATGACTAAGAGAATATGATCATGAATTGCCGCAAAACAGAAACTGATTGATGGATTAGAGTTCGTATAGCTAGAACAAGTATGGTAACGCAACGAAAGGTGGTAATTGTTTGTAGCTTAAAGCCGAGAAAATTATTACACAAGTCGTACAACAAGAACAATTGGTATGTTCGCATTTCATTTTACACCAGCCATGTAATCACGTAGCAGAACTGCCGTCGAACGTCCGTACTTTTACTATTAGAACAATGACGTGTACAAGACAAACGTACCTAGGTGTACTTTCATTGTCAAACAACGAATGACACGGTTTACACAGCCTGAATACATTCGTTAGTTAAACGAATGTTGGGTCTGTCTGTTCACCTGTCAGATTATGTTATTAAATTGAATTACCATAGTTTGGTCGACCTTCTATCACCTGTCTTTACTTGCATACTTGGTAGTAATAGATGTATGTTTTCCTTTATATGGGAGAAAGTTTTGGTTAAATTTTTGCATACATATGAGTAACATATGTTAATTTAGCTGAAAATGTTTTCTCGAAATAACTACTTAATAAATAATAACAATTGAGATATCAAATCTGGACAAATTAAGAAATATTACAATTGAATTGGGGAATAAGCGCTTGCAAAAATAATATTTCGTTATGGTAACTTTATTGTAATATATTAAATAAAATAATGAAACATCAGAAAGTAGATCACAACCAGAAATTTAATGTTTATTTGATAGGAATTAAAATTTTCTAATTGGATGTCAAATACACGGCTTTAAAGGTGAATAGAAAAGTTTTTATAACAACGGAAAATAATTACGTGAAGGCAAAAACTTTTACTTAACACGCACCGCAAATTAAATAAAAAATAAACAATTGAAAACATTCGAGAACAATGTAGTTTATAGTTTGAGACTAAATAAAACAGAGAAAACAAATTGGTTTAGAACTCGTCAAATGTCATTCATTTTAGTTGATGAACCATAAATGAAAAAGTTCAATGTCGAAACGCTAAAAATATTCTGAAAAGATTTTCTGAGAGATTACCGAATTTTTAATGTGATTTAAATATAAATGTAGAAAAATTTCGAATATAATTTAATAAGTTGTCTATCTATGTGAACTTTTGACTAGGAAATGTTTTTATGAATGAAGTGAGAAGATACAGATAAACTTTCTTTGTTATTAGCCTTTCAATTGAAGACCACTGTGACTGTGACAACGATATTAAAATGTAAAAATAGAAACTATTGTCAGGTGGATTTGTTTTAGAATTCCATACACCAAATAACCATTCATGCGGTAGCAATAATAAATCGATAGTTAACTTTGCAAGTCTATCCACTGATTATGAATTAACTGAACTGAAATTATTTATGTTTATTGATACATCCGAATTATTTAGATATTAATTATGTATTCAAATTAGAGATTTGTTCACTATTATCAATAATAAATAAAACGGATGTATATTTTCCACGAATTAACTCTTATATTATTCCTATCTTTATCAACACATGAATAATTGTTTTAATACAAAAATAATAACATATAATTTAGAATAATGAGGTTCTTACCCTTTGGAAAAATAAATATTTATATGGCTTTTAACAAGCGTATCGCTCTGCAGCCTATCAAATTTACGTGAAATTATATGCACTATTACATTGCACTCTATAAAGTGCAATTAATATATGAATTTTCCTAGCTGAGTGCACTTATGCATATACAATTTGTTTTGCCGTTGAAAATAGCACATTTTAATTATGTATAAATAATTCAAGAATGCTGCTTATATTTTCATAAGCAAATTTGTCCTTTTTCATTAATTCGGACAGCAAATATTATTTTTGTTTTTCATTTAAAATAATTCCTGTTTATTTATTTAATACTGAAAATAATATTAAACTTTAAATTTGTGGCCGTTATAAAATTTTGCTTGTTTGTTTAGATAGAGAATGACACTGTGTACCATTAAAACAGTTTGACGAACTCTTGCACAATAGGAAAGAGGATATGCAACAATTAAATACGAAACTACGAGTATATACTTACTCTCTACTACACCATGAACTACGTATATAAAGATCCAATAACCTACTTACGTCCTTTTCCAGTTAACAGCAAGTGTACATCTCTCTTCTCTCTTTCATGGAGCGAAGAAAGTATATATAACGAATCTTCAATTTCTCCTAATCATACGTTAATTGTCTTCACGGTGGTTCACTGCTTTAATATCCAGTGTGTGAAAATGGCAGCTATTCCTGTGAGTATCTGTTGTTTACTTTCCAGAGTTCTATTTCAGTGGAAGCTACAAAACAAATTATACTTCAAAGTTCAATAAAATGGAAGACGTCAAAATTTAAACAATATCAATTATTGTAATTACATACAGGGTTTTTTCTTATGACACCGGAAGTGAAACAGATTTAATCGCTCAGCAAATAATAATAATTATACGTATAAAAAGTAAATTATTGTTTATGTTCGTGGTGAAATTACATTGACAATTAGACACGTGTCAGGAAGTGCTAATATTTTTAAATATCCGTCAAGTAATTTAATGTGCGAATTTTGGAAGCGATATTATGAAATACAAGTGCAAATAGATTGATTATACTGTAAATTGCTTACCTTAATATGTTGAAATTAGTAATGAATTTGTAAAAAAATTGTACTAACACTGACAAAATTTATCATTTTTTTGACATGTTAACACCATTTGTTTAGTAAGGTAACTATGATGTGCGACACATTAATTTTGAAGTTGGTTGTGTTTCAATGTTTGTGTATCATGGAACAAATAAAAGAAAAGAAGAAGGAAATGTTTTTTTAAATTCAAAAATCCACGCGTAGTTCTAAATTTTACGGTCTGTTTCCAAAATTGCACAAATCTCTAATGTCATATTTTCAGGAAAAAAGGCATGAACTACGAAACGAAAAATAATATCTTAAATATACTAATAGCGAAACAAAAAAAGTTTGGAAATTATTGGTGTATAACATATACATATGTAAATATCATGTGAGCTATTGTACTTTATATTTATACATATGTTTATATTTACAGATTGTTTTCTTGTCCTTGGCGCTGTGCTGTATGACCTTGGCCTATCCTTATCCAGGACAATATCCTGTATATGACCATCAGGGGGATCAGCAGCAACTCCAATATTACGGTGGCGGAGAGGAAGCCGATACAGCGAACTTGGCACAGCAACACGAAGCTTTAGCAGGCCATGGCTATGGAGGTCATGATGAAATTGTCGATTACTATGTACGTACATACTATCCTAGACATTTTACAAAATACGAACTTGCTTATTTCTATAAAGATATCAAAAATTTATAAAAGTCAATACCGCAATAATGTAACTAAAATATAGCCAGATCATCTGACTCCCATGAAAGCATATGTGCAATATTTTCAACAATTGCAGTTTGATTACGGCTGGAATAATACAATAGCAAACTAGGTTAATAACGTTCTTTATTACATATTGTGACATTACGTAAGAAAATAAATTGTAGTATGAATGTCGCGCTATTGTCATTTGTTATTGCGATTTCTTATTTATTATATTTGCATTAACTAAATGAAGCACATGTATTATAGTTAACTATGTTTATTATAATGTGCAATTTAAATGACACATACGAATTGATATCACTGTTTAATAGTTATTATTATGATATAGAAATTTTAAATGAAACCCCTTAGAAAGTATTATGTAACTATGTATATAGTTCTTTTCGTTTTTACTGATTTGTTTTATAATTTTTAGGCTCCTCCAAAGTATTCCTTTAAATATGGTGTAAATGATTACCATACTGGTGACGTGAAGTCCCAACACGAGACACGTGATGGTGATGTGGTTAAAGGACAGTATTCCCTGGTTGAACCAGATGGTTCCATTCGTACCGTTGACTATACAGCCGACAAGCACAATGGTTTCAACGCGGTTGTACACAAAACTGAACCACTCCACCATCAGCATCAACATCAAGAGCCAGTCGAACAGGATCATTACTAAACATTTTGTTTTGTGATAGTCTGGTTAATAGAAAATTAATTTCTCCTTCATCGTGCTCCATTTTACAGTTGTTTTTTTTTTTATCGAATATTCATGAAACAATTTGTTACAATTATTATCAATAAGAAAATACAACTTTCGGTAGAGTCATAAATATGAGATTAATTCATAAGTTCATTACTGCTATACATATTTGTTTATATGTATCTATTTATTGTTTATCTCAAGTTTCAACTACTACATATTTCACCATGATTCATCCTCTGTTTAATGAAATTCTATTATCTATTGTACTTATATTTATTTTCTAGTCTATATACTTATTATTCTGTCAGTATTCTCCTTTTCTTTTATAAAATTTTGTTGTATTTTAATGTTGTACTGGTATTATAATATTTTATAATACGCAGTGTTCTAGATATATATTTTTTTTAAATAAATATAGTTTTGTTGTATAAAATGACAAATTCTGTGTTTTATTAGTATGTACATAGTTATCAGTGAGTTCTATCTAGTCCATTTTTTTGCAAATTAATATAGCTTCTGACTTTTTCAAATAAATGTTAGAGACCTTTAAATATTTGTAAATTTGGGTGAAATTCGTTGTGTCAGTTTCAAAATAAACAAATGAAAACCTTGAAAGCGAAAACCCTGAGTACTGTTGACGGTCTCTCTTGGTGAACAATTATTATAAAATAATACTGCACAGGTCACGCGATGAGAGTATCACTGATGTTATACCATCTGCGTATCCTGTTTGGAAACTTTTACTTCAATGAATTTATTGACGTGCGTTTTTCACCGATTAAGTAAACCGGATACGGCCCCCACTGTTTTGTTGTATAAATAAATACATTTGTTACGTTACACTTGTCGAAATTCTATGGATATTTCAAAATAAACGATCTATTATAATATTGCAATGACGGATTCAAAATTGATATTGACGGAAGATATTACAATTACGTAATGTATTACATTTAACGAATAGAATAATTTCAATATTATTTGTTTAATATATCACAGATTTAATCGTGTATTACGTAATATTATGAATTATTTTTATCATTACAGTAAAATTTTCAATATATTTTCAACATACTTAAAATTAATTTAATTGCCATTAATCGTATTCAAATTATCATATAAACCTTGATGTTTTTGTGATAGTAAAACTGATTGTTCCGAATAGTTTCACACCAGCAGAACAATGACAAGTAATAATTAATTATCAATTATTTGCTTCACCAACTTGCAGCATATTTAAATTAAATAGAAGGATAAAAACAAGTCAAGCTGATGCTGGTCTGTACTTCAAAACGGAAGATAACTAACTATATATCAAGTTGTATATCATTGCACGATGTTGGTTCGCTTCGTGACACTGTTTAGTCGAGTAGGGTACAGGTCGTACTACGTAACTTACGTGGTTCACATTTGGCTATATATACGTATCGGTTTCCGTAGTAATATACGTAAGAGCAGACTGGAATGTGTAGTTTTATATCGCGTAACCTGTAACCTATACACAGATTCACTAACACATATCTACCGGCGTCACGTTCTCTATTACACAAAATTACTTTACAGAAAACTACGTGTATGAACTGATCCGCCACCGCTGCAAATCAGCCATCATCAGTTAAATTTCCGTGCCACGCCTAAAGGACGAAGGTCATCCTTGCCGTGATTGTTTTGGGAAAATACTCATTCATCCATTGCCGTATACGCCATATTCACATTGTATCATCAACATAAATATGGAACATTGCATTTTTGATAATTTATTTTTAATTATTATACAATTTTCGTTAAATATGTAGTTTAGAATTCAAACATATGGCTCGTTTAATTTTTCTAATCAGATCAATAGTCCATATTACTTTCAAACTATTTTGTGTAACTTACGTAACGGGAAACGATTAATTATAGAAATTATGAAAGTACAATCAACACTTGTTAAAGTAGTCATTATATTATCTGATCAATTTTTCTTACAAATTTTTAGTAGTATCTGGTAGTTATTTTCCTATTGCGCATTGTATAGAACTTGTTTATATTTAATCGGCTACCATTCGTTAACTTGATTACGATAATGTATATTGAACTTCGGCGTAAAGGTGAGCTACGGTGTTGTAATGAGTATAATTTACGATGACATAAGAACATCTTTGTCAGAGTTAGAGCATAGTTGTAGTATTACAATGTTTTATTTATCTAATTGTCTCCTATTTTTATTAAAACTGACATGCATTCAATATTGCAACTAACAAATTACCTCAAAAAAAATTTATAAATATGTTTTAATTTATTCAGTCTCCTTGTTAGTTATTGCACGCACGCCCATGTGAATACATTTCAAGAAAAAAATACTACGGTGTGCTGACTTTCTTGTGACCTCTGAACTTACGATTCTATCTAAGATGTGTGTAGCAATTATGAAAAATAATGAAATGCTACACGTAATTGTACGGTCATGCGGATGCCGGGGCTGAGTATTGAAGGACTTTTTTTCCATTTCAAAATGGTACAAGATAATATTTCCTGCATGTTTTGCTAATACTACTACCACTACTATAAATGTAATTAACGCACGGATGAATTGAGACATCGTCCGTCAGTGCTACAAACAACCGTTTAACTAAATGTTATGCTCTCAGCGGAAATATTTCATGTGATCATATTAACAGAGGTGTGATAAATTAAATTATCTTATGCAATGCGAATCGATTACCATATTTACAGTTTGCTCAATAATCCGTAAATGTGTTTTAACAATCTGACACAATTAATAAATAAATAATTTTAGTTAATTTATGCACACCTAGTTTAAATACTATATTTACCGACTATTATATATTTCAAATTGAAAGTTTGCGCGGAACAAATGTAAATATATATACGTTCATATTCTGGTTTAAACATGTTTAGATTAATTTTCATTGATAGCAACACAATGTATGTGGGACTTATTGTGTATTATCATTATATATAATTCGTGTAAATAAAAATACAAAATATGCAAACTATATCACGACAAAGTGCAATAAATGTTCACGAGATTAAAATTATTACAATTAATTATATATTTATATTATATATAAATATATAATTAATTGAATATGGATTTTCACAAAGTGAATGAAAATACTATTTTATATTTATAATTATTACATATACCTAGTGCCTAAGTATATTTTGCGAACACAATAACGGCGTATCGGATCTTGTACGACAAGCACGACAGTACCCGTGCATTAAACCTTATAATTGTTCAGTTACACCAGAACGCGAACAAATTTCCACTATCATTAATCGAAATGTTAGAATACTTTGCCTTTACATAACATGACCTATTTCAAACACCACACACATACACAACCACAAAACAAGAACAAAAGCAACTCCACAAATGTGGAAAATCTAATTTGAATACCAAGCGTTAAAATTCACCAGTTGTCCGTGAAGTGAAAAGTGCACTATATTTAAATAAGTGCATCTGCTTTAATAGTGAAAGTGTCTATTTTCAAACCGTGTTTTACAATTGTTTTGCCAGCGTGGAAGATAAACAAACTGTCATCATAATCAGAAAAGTGAAACGAAACACGCAGTAGAATATTTACGCAATGCACATGAAATTGCATATGATAACTGTATAGATATTGTTATGTTTTCATTGGACAAGGTACTCATTGTTTTGCTGTATTAAACTTGTACAAACATAACTGATGTAACACTTCACATATAATGCAACAGCTCCTTCCCAATGTAGTTAGAAAAAAATTATTTCAATTATAAGTATTTCTAAGTTTAAGCGAAATTAAGTGAAATTAAAGTATCAAACTGATTTAGAATCTTCTTTAAATTTTTAATAATAGATACAAAGTACAAGTGATGTACTTTAATGGAAACATAAATGATGAAATTACAGAAGAGAACTGAGGATAATATGCGTACGAGATAATGTCGAGTGTGAACTGCAAACTCCACGGATGGAGTGAGCGACCCGTGGCGTGGCTCCGGCTCCGTGTGCTGCTCGTGTTGTGATTGCTCCGGTGATCCGATACAACTTGGACAATGGGCGGGTGTACACGATCGCACAAAACACGATCCCTCAAGTACATGAGAATGGGAGACTTATTTTTCGAAACTCGAGTAAAAAGTGGCGACCTTGAATTAGAGTGAAGTGTTTGATGGCTCAAGAATAGGGAACATATTTACCTATAAATACGGAGGCCCGACCCGAAAGGGATCAGTATCAGTCGAGTACTCGAAGTGTTACTAAATTGTAACTATCCAAAACAACACAAACACAACAATCACTATGAGTTTCGTGCAAGTAAGTGTCTACGTCACAGGAAATTCTATTCTTGCAAATCCTTAAAACTACATTATTCATTTATATGAATTATTATGTTACATATTTTGGTTTCAGTATATTAGTCCCAAAATTTTTCAACTGACATTATTTCAAATCTATAGAAATATATTCGATATCAAATAGTAACATGGAAAATTTTTTTTCATAATTTCGGTGCAAAATAATATTATTAATCATTGTTATATAAAAAGACCTATTAATTGACTTTAAAGTAATCTTTCGTGTTAACATATAAATCAAAATTAATTGAAATACTGACCGATATACGAATTTAGTATTGCACATAATAGGCAAGAATTTAAAATAACAATGTAAATTCTATACTGATTTATAACAGTATGGGAAATTAAAGTTTAGTTAAAAATTATTCGACTCACGGTGTAACGCTCTATTTACTTTTGACTCGTTACAGAAAAAAATATTGCTTAGTAGTCATAGTGTGCGACCAGTTCTAACTATATAGCACCGAACGTGCCACACCCATTTCTATATTCACATGATCCTAAAGTTTAAATGTTAGTAGAACTCTCCGCACGGTTATGCAACATACAGTGTTATGTTTATGCACTGAAGGATGCAATGAACATTCTATTAACGTATGTTTCAAATGTCAAATTTTTTTGTTTGTTTTGTTGAAACTAGGAATCAATTTGTTAACTTCATTGTCAGTATTAATCACTAACTTACCAATTATGAAGCAGTAATTATTGTTACATAACGTATGTTTAAAACATTTTTATTTTTTTCTGCAGATGGTAATTCTGGCTGTGGCCGTTACTGTTGCTCAAGCTGGTCTTGCTCCTGCTGGGTACGCAGGACACGGTGGATTCGGTCTAGGATACGCTGGAGCCGGCCCCGTAGCCGTTGCTGCACCAGTTGCAGCTGTTGGTCTTGGTGGACACGGTGGTGATGCTCATGATGTTGACTACTATGTAAGATTTTCTTCATTTCAATTAACTAATTCACAGTGTAACAATGCTAAATACACTATGTTCTGGTACAGGCTCATCCTCGTTATTCCTACAACTATGGCGTGTCTGACGGATATACCGGCGATGTCAAGAGCCAATCCGAGCACCGTGACGGCGATGTTGTCAAAGGTCAATACTCTGTCGTCGAACCTGACGGTACTCTGCGTGTTGTAGAGTACGTAGCTGACGATATCAACGGTTTCAATGCTGTCGTGAAGAGAATCGGACCAGCTGCTCATGCTGCTCCCGCTGCCAAAGTAATTGCCGCTCCCGTGGCTACACCAGTCTTCGCCGGATCAGCTCTCGGTTACGATGGTGGACATGGGGGTGACGCAGGACATTTCGGTGGATACGGTCACCATTATTAAACTAGAAATGTTGATGACACTTGCAATTTTTATGGCTATCTGTTTTGGTATTTCTACCATTGCCATGTTTTATAGATGTATATAAAAGATCAGATATTTTGACACACTTACATATAGAGTAAAATAATTTCATTTCTTCTACAACTGAGGAAAGTTTGAGTTTTTTTTACTGTTTTACAAAGAGCTTTATTTATCATTTGATAATGTGAATAGCATTTTTCTGTGAATAATTTTAGATTTAGGATTTTTTTTCTTTTGTATGTAAAATGTATGATGCAATATAACAAATATATTTGTTAAAAAACAGTATATCCTGTGGTATTTTTGTTTCCATTTTCCTAATTTACGAAGATTTAATACAATTACAATATATTTTAATCGCCTTGAAGATAACGACTAAAAAAACAAAAAGACAGGCAAAAAATAACTAAATTCTTTCATTGATATATCGGACTGAAGCAAGGATAATATATTTCTTTGATAATTATCCTTTCGAAAAACATGTTTTCGTAAATTTAACTAACTTAAGTTATATTACGCTTATCATGTTTATCGTGAGTAGTATTTCTAATAGAAAAGTATAAATTAAAAACTACATTCGTGCGTAAACTACAAACGAGTACTATTTGCATATATGTAGCTGAATAATGTAATAATTAAAATGCTACATGTACAAAGTTTATCTTACATAGCATCTCGCTAAAATACTTTTGTCCCCCAAGTCACCAGCATTTTCAATACGAAGCGTGCACACTGTTCTGCCTTATCGCAGACACACATCTAACACGACAGTTGTGTAAAATGACAGTTATTATGTCATAAACGCGGCATTGTTTAAGAGGAGAGACATGCTATATGTGAAATTTTGTTTTGAAAAGAACAGAACATAAAAATTCCGGCACATTATAATTGACATTCTCCGACAAATTACTTTGTGCTTAAATGTTCAGAGAATGCATTGTTCGAAAATGTTTGCTCCCTTATTTCACATTCCTATGTAAATTGATATATTGTTTAAAAATATATCCACTTTTAATTAAAAAAAGGAGACAATATATGTAAATACCTATTGCAATTGTTCAATAATACAATTATTTATTATAGTATGTTATTTGTGTTTGGTTTTAGTTCGAAATAGTTAAATATTAGACTTGCATTTATATAATATTAAAAGCTCCTTCACGAATTCTGGGATTTTATTATAAGTTATGTAAATACTTTGTCAAGAATAGACAGTTATGACAGTGATTAGTTTTTAAGATGGACAATTACAAATTCTATTTAAATTAAAGCGCAATATGTATGTTTGTTTTTTAAAAAGTATACTCATAAATTTTATTGAAAAACTTGAACTAAAAAGTGTGTATGTAATTTAAACGGAGAATTGTCTAAAGGCACTTTACATTTTTCGCTCTGAATATTCTGTTTATTGTTATAATTTAACATTACGAAGTCACACTCTATGTCACCATAAATAATAGAAATGTGTGTTTATTCTACGTGCTGGTGGTACACGTGATATCAACTGAATTGCTTAACATTAACATTACTTACTTTTTTATTTATTACAGAAAGGATATGTTTCCTTTGAGATAAAATTTTGAAACAATTGTTAATGGTTATTTAATTCTGAAAAGTACGAGTTTACATGTACCGACAGTCAATTAACGTTTTCACTGTGGAAATTATCACTTAAAATTTAATGAAGGTCAGTGATATTTACGGGAGATTTCAGATACGGATCATACCGACAAATTACTTGCTGTAATTTTATATTAACAGTCGTTATATTCTGCATTATTTCCAAATCCTTATCGTTCAAAATTTCTGGAAAAAACATCTATTTATAAGGTATATTGAAGGATATTACATATCAAATTAGACTTACACCCCCTCATACTTGTATAAAATGGCATTGCACATATTTAACAATTTCTTAACAATCAGAAATCCACAAAACTTTACAAGTATCGGCCTTGGTTTCAGATCGTTGCAAGCCCTGAAACGAAGAGGGGGGTTGGTAACAATGCATCTTTGTGACGTCACAATAGTTTGTAGTCTCATATATATGGCAAGTAGGTTGAAGAAATTATCAGTTTTGTGTAAGTTTTTCAAGAAGTTTGTACATATTTTGTTATTTTCATAACGAATCATGGACGTTAAGGTATATTTATTTTAGTGTTGTGATTGATTGATTGTGTTTGGTAATGTATAAGGTGGAGTTTATTGAGTTTGCACTTTTCATTGGAATCAACATTAGGCGTGGAAATTTCATTTTACAATGCTAGTAATCTAAATCCTGAAGTAGATTATAGGACATGTTTTAATACTGATATTTAGATTACTTTTTATTCATACAAGAAAACATACAGTATACACTGGTTTCTGTATTATTATAATGAAAAATCATATAGTTATAAGATACGAATTTATTATGATATACATTAATTAAAAATTTGCGTATTATAGTACTGAATAAAGAGATAAATTATGTATGATAATGTATACAAATATCGAATCAAATCATTCATAAAAACTATATAAAAAGGTTACAGAACCATTGCATGAACAGAGAGATCAATATATAAGAAAATAATAATAAAATACGTAAATAAAATCATATTGAAATATTAGCCTCTGAGAAATGAATGTATAAGTATACATATAAAAGCAGAGAAATTCTTTTTACATTAATGTTATAAGATTGCAACTCTTTCTAAAATACGCACAACCTTTCGCAACAAAAACAATATCAAACCGTAACGAACTATGAACAAACATCATTTAGCAACAATGCGAAATTCTCAGACATTGAACACAAAAAAAACCAGCACAGGAGATAAAGTATGAAGCAACCATCATATTTAGCATCTTTCAACATTTACATGCGGAAGGAAGAATGTTGTTAACAGATTTGTTATCTACTGTTGCATTACGAGCGCTTGCAAATGTACAATACATAGTAAAAGTATTATATACTGAAATACGGAAATCTACCACATATGACGTAATATGTAGTGCGTGTATTTCCTGCGTATAAATTCGTCATAGTTCAGGGAACATACAATTATTGATCACATACGTGAAGAAGTATTTATATACTTTCACGGAATTATTTTATATGCTGCAACTAAAAATCATTGTTATTGAGTTTAATTGTCTTAAGCAAAAGTATTGCGGATGGTATAAATGAAAAGAAAGTACATAATATCAAACTAAAATCAAGTAGAATTATGAAAATGACCGATGTTTATATCCCAAGATATATCTTAAGAAAAAACATATTTTTTTCTATTACAAATACTTACGTATAATAAATAATTTTAATGCATTTATAAAGAAGCACACGTATAATATTTAAATGTTCTTAATATTACAGATTTATTTAACCGCATTGGTGATGTTAATACCGAGTGTACTTTGTCAGCCGGGCTACGCAGCATCCTATGCTCCACAGCACGCGGTAGATTATTATGTAAGTATGATTTTTCTTAATTAAATATTCGCCGGAAAGGATGTCAAATTTCGATCTGAATATATTCACTCACATGTGTACCTAGTTGGTTAAATGTTACTAACGGATCTGTTCCACTTAACAATACATACTACATGGTACCTGGGAAGATTATACTGGATGGACAGTACCAACGTCAATCATTATTTCACACTATGTTCGCTTTCCTCTGCATGTGGAGCGAATGGCAGATGTTACCAATAAAGAAGACAGCAACAGATGTCCAATGAGTAATAAAAGACCGTATTCATATTTAACCTATATCGAAAACACTTTCTTCTTTGTTCGTAACGTGTCCCCGAATTAAATAAATCTAGGAAAGTAGTATATGGTCACAAAAAATTGCATTAAAAAAATTAAAACATGCTCAAAATAGAGTTTATCTATGGGTACCTAATTCAAAAGGGCTTACGGAAGTATATTAACATTTTCTTAGAAATAATTCGTCTATACATTTTTGGTAATAAATCCAGAAAGTATATTGACCATATTCAATAAGAATAATAGAGAAAAAAATGTCCTTTATGGATGCAGTTTTAATAAATATTTTTACAAAATATAATATATACTACGATATTAAATACATTTGTTTTAAAAATTACAGATTATATGATTTAAATGTATCACACTTTTTTTTTAGTCACATCCAAAATATTCCTTCAACTACGGTGTAGCGGACCATGTAACTGGTGATGTTAAAAGTCAACACGAGGCACGAGATGGCGATGTTGTGAAAGGCCAGTACTCTCTGGTCGAACCAGATGGCTCTGTACGGACCGTGGACTATACTGCGGATCCAGTGAATGGTTTCAATGCTATTGTATCGAAAAGTGCACCTTCCGTGCACACGGCGCCGCTAGTGAAATCAAATCCCATACCGGGGCCCCTTGTAAAAACTATTTATCCCGGTCCTGTTGTTCCTGGACCGATTTTACGAAGACCTATTGTTAAAACAGTGCTACCCTCACCAGTTGTCAAGGCAGTAGTTGGACCGATTGGACTCAAAGGAATTCAGCATGTATATGCTTCACCATTAGGTACGTAAACATTTTATCCGAACAAATTAAGTACTCAACAAGTAATACTAGTTAAAGACCCAGATATAGATGTTTATTAATGAAATATTTTACTACGCCTGCGTTGCGGAAACCAGCCTCACATACATGTAATGATGAAACACGGCACAATTTGTATACTAAAAGATTCATTACAAATTATAACGGTTAACATTATTTACATTACGGTACTACGCGAATCAATATTATAGGAAATAATAAATTTAATAGAAAGACGATGTTTTTTAGAGGATATAAATTATTCAAGGCAAAGTATTTATTATACATATACTTAATGTAGGTGTTTCTATTTAAATAACATTGAATGTAGTATAGTAATATTATGAAATATTTGCACTGTTATAATTATTCAGTAGCACAATGTCAATAGTATTTGCGATTCATTAACGTGCATTACTTAATATTGTTTTCAATATATTTAAAGGAAAAACATATTTTAAAACATAGTTTATTGAAATATAAAATGTATAGTAAACAAAGGCGATACAGGCTCGTCAGATTGTGCTATTATCAAAAGATGATCTAATTGAATTTGTTCTATCGGATGACAAGACAACCATTAACTATGTCCACGCCCGTATTGCCCACCTGAAATATATGCATACATAGACAAGTACGAATATAGAATATGTAAATTCAATCATCAAAAAACCTCTGTTGCCCTTGAGACGAACAACGTTCAGTCGAAGAACTGGTTTATGTATTAGTTGTCTTCAGTGAAATGTGAAACGATTTTAGTTCATATGCATACGGTGTAATTATCAGCAAATAAAAAAAAACAGTGTCATAACAGTAAGTTACAAAAGTGTGACTACTAAAGGTTGGTAGGCCTGTAAAGTTGTAAATGTCATCCTTCTAATAATTTATACGTGCCGGATTTGATAATTTTATATCAATATAATTATTAAATTAAAACGAATACTACTTAAATAATTATACTAATTGATTTCGGTTTGCGGCTTTTATAAATAAAATCATAAATAATAATATTTATCCCGTAAGATTGGGAAGATAACTAATCTGACATTTGCTCTAGGTTATTATTATAGATTAACCATTTAATTTACATTTAACGTTAAATATACCTCTTATCTTCTTTTTATTTTGTATATTTCATAATCTATATATTATTAGTTCCCTAGTATGAGTAAATTATGATTTTTTATAGCCTAGCACAATATGTTCACATAATATTCTTTAAAATTATTTCAGTTTAACCCCGCGGGGAACAATTCTTTTTCGTACCAGTTACGTAACTAACGTTTAAAAGAAAGTACCTCATGTATATGTGCTAAGATTATAGATATTTTACGTTTACAAAAGTTCCTATTGCCTAATTCCAACAATTTCTAACAGAAGTATAGACTGTTATAAACTATAATGTTTTAAATTTCAAGTAATACGTACGTATATAAAGACGTTTACGAATAAAAACAGGTTGTAGCGCCACTTCAAATCAGTTAATTGCTGCTTAAATGTCAACAAGAATGACAGTTGTTTGAATATGCAATGAGATTTGTCCTGTTTCCTTTATAACTGTAGCAAATTTTGGCATTTATCTTTTTTTTTTGAATCGATATAAAAAGGGATTAAAAATAATTAAAAAGGTTACATATTCATAAGTTGATATTTCGATAATCTTTATAAAAGTAACAAAAAACCAATGAGTTTGTAAGGAGGGGTAATTTCGTGTTGTTGTTGTTTATTAATTAATTGACAAGACATATCGTGAAATCGAAAGCAATATATTTCATTTATATTTTGCATTGTAAGTGCACAGAGAAAGTGCAATTATTTACCGCTTCCCGAAGCCTTATACGTCAGTTGTTAATTTAATGCACAAGTTCAGAAAGAATACACGATACTGTTTCAATGATTTTTTTTATATTACTACAATGAAACACAATTTATAACTAACTATAAAAGAATTGAAATGGCCCCGAATGATTTATTAATTGTGCAATAATACGTAACGTTTTAATTTAAATTATCCATCAAAAAAATATTGCATACATTTTAGACAATAAAAGTCGAGATTTATTAAACAACATGAATTAGTTTGTGTCAAGTATAACAGATCATTGTTACAATATAATTAAAATATATCCTGAAGGAAAAGAATATCAATACTACCAGTTAATTATTTATATTTTATTGAGATATAATCGAGATTTAAAACCAAGGAGAGCAGCTAAACAAAAAACAAGAACTATTTTAATGTCATATTATTCGCAAAATTTATGGGAAAATAATTTGAATATAGAGCATGTTTGAAAGATCAAGGTTTTGTGTGTCATATGCAAATCAAAAAAATATCGCAGACTGACTTTTATATAAATACATATATTTTTTTATCTGGTGAAACCATCCATATTTTAAATTCGTTCCAGTTATATTTGTTTTAATCTGTGTTATTGATATTGTGGATTTTGTCGAGCGAGTAAGCAAAATACATTTCTACATAATTTGCATATTAATATGTCATACGTACTACATACAGTATACCACAACATTTAAAATAAAATAGTTCACCTTAAAATTTATTGCCACATAATAAATAAGCAAAAAATTAATTACCAATTATCATTTAAAAGTTATACATTCTCTATGTGCCCATTATATGTAGGAGATTGAATCATTACTTATTTCTTTTAATATTATTATTATAAATTGTTAATAAATAAACTAATACAGTTTTATAGAATTTCAATTGTTTTTTTAATAATTTTAATAAGGAATACAATGATGAAATTTCAATATGAAATTACTTTAGATTCTTTGAAATTTTATTGTACATGAATTTACATAATTTTAGACATGTTCGCCTTCAGAAAAAATACTTATATCATATTGATAATCGACTAGCTTTATTCCAAAATATGTACTCATGTGTATATTTATGTTCCAGGTCTTGAAAGAAACTACGGATTTTATGGAGATTATGATTTTGGTGCTGGATACTACGACCAACCTGCAACTCACTACAATTACTATTAAAAAATAAGAAGTAAGAAAATAATAAATGTTTAGTACCAACATTAAAATATTAAATCTTAACATCAGAAGATCTGCAAATCAGATGAATTTACTTTAGATATATCGTATGAGCATGCTACATATAAATGCAATTATGAACCATACAAAATTCTTAATTTAACAACATGAAACTCAATTTTTAATATTTATAAGCGAAGATATTTTTTAAACATTGTGTAATTATATTAGATGGAATAAATACCTTTTTTATATTTTATATCGTATATTTAATTTATATTTGCAATTTAAGATGTATAATTATCACATTCCGATTCCACATTTAAGTGATGAAACGCTAACAATTAACATTGACATTATTTTAAAGAACGTATGATAATAAATATTTGACACGCAGATAAATAAGAAATAAAGAAGTTTTAAATTAATTAATTTAAAGAAGACAACTTATAAATTACGTCAAGATGTTGACCTCCATTAAGATTGACGTGTATCTGTGCACGTAATAAACGATACAATTAAAGATTGATCTCTTTGTATTTTTTTGTTCTCTGGGGGACAGGGGCCCCGTTGTTTTAACGTTACGCTATATTTGCCACTACATATTTTATTTATAAAATTGTAAGGTTACTGAAGTGAAAAAATATTTATGTGCATTCATGTGCAGTTACATGAAACGTTGTTTGACCATTTTATTACACCGAGCAACATCCATTACTGTGGAATGTTATAATTATTACGCGGATTAATTGAAAGGCTTTTCAGGAAGAACTGAGTATACTGAAATGTAATATGTAATGCGATTTTGTTATATAACATACCTTATTAAATATTTTCTATAAATATCACCTAATTTCAGTAGGTATAAATTAGAACATAACATTTTTTTTGTAGAAGATATGATATAAAGTATAGATATTATAATGTAATTAAATTGAAGGTGTAAACCCATTATGCGATAACATCTTTTTTCATGGAGTACTATCAATTATCACGTATAGTTACCAGGAAGTAATGCATGTGGTTTGGATGCTAACTGATCTGCACACAACCGGCACGTGTGGTTTTTATCTGTATTATTAATCTACAATGTTCTCTCAACCGTAACTAAAGAATGAACCTAATGTGATTCTTCACATAAAAATACCATTGACTTCAACAAGAAGTGTTTCATTACTTACAAGACAAGTTTATACTTTCATCTATAATGTCCCAAGAAAAAAAAGCCGGAATTTACACTAGGAATTGTAATAAATAGATTAGAAAATAGTTCAGTGGCTTAGTTTTTATTTCATTCATTTTTTGTTATCTACTAGCTTAGAATCTATCTTTGACCAGAACATTATAGCATGTGACATAATCATCATTCGATGTTCTTGGCGTGTTACATCCTTGAGACAGCATGACGATGTAGTTCTTTATTAAAGAATACTCACTGAATATATAATTAATTGGACCCCTACTAGGTGATATATTATACTTCTCTTAACACATCATTCCGGATGTTATTTTTAATTACAATTAAATGGATTGTTTTTGTTCATAATAGTAGTATTTAAAAAAAATTATGTACATATGTACCTTAATTCCTAGAAAGTATACATAAATGTTTGATTATTGTTTTTTTTTTAATTAATAATTGAATTTTGAAAACGCAAGAGTTTTTACACAACTAATATGCGTATAACTATATCGATTTGAATGATTACGAATAAAACTATTATTTTTAAGTGACTTATTATCATAATTACTGCGGTAGTATGAGATATGTTCTATTAAACATATTAGTAAAATCACGGTGCGCAAATTGTATTGCCTGCGGGTAATCGTAAGTTCAAAACCCTGTGCGGCATCCAAGGCCAATACCAATTTTAAATTTATGATACGAAATAATTTTTTCTAATCAACGTTGTTGTGTAACGAAAACTATTATTACCGCGACAAGGAAAGAACAATTCATGTCATATTCTTCAAATTATAGTAATTTCTTTCAAGGACAATATTTTTAATTGAACAGTCTCATTAATTAACAATTTATTTTGTGCCATTAAAATAATTTTGACATGTTGAAATTATGAAAAGAATATTCTTGGAGGAAAAAAAAAACAACATGAATTATATCGGCATGTCTAATCGTGATATGGTTTGCGGTATTTTGTTGCAATAGTTAGTAGCTGGTGATGTAGTAGGTACATGGATTCCGCTACAATTATGAATTATGCATGTATGTGGCGATTGTGTAACTTTCGTTTACTGACAGCGCAGGTCATGGTGCATGTATCATTATGAATCTAACATTGTGATTTATCCGTCAATTGCCATTAAGCAATTTATACAGAGCGAACCCATTTTTACGTGTAAAATTTAGAAGATCCATTGCATAAAATTACAATTGCACGTTGCATTTAACATTTGTAATAACAAGTTGATCATACCGTAATAATCTATTTCTATATTTACATATAATATTATAATTATTAATAATTCTAATTATAGTTTATTCTGGAATGCAGCAAAAAATGGGACATTTTATATTCCATGATTTTTCAAGAAAACTGACAGTTACAGTGATAATAGCTGGAGGACATTTCTGTCAACTTGTATCACATTGTCAACAAGAATAATTGTATTCTCCTTATCTGGCATGTGCATAATAATTTTCTAAATGATTACTTATATAATTAGAATCTTACGTTATACAAATGATTCACAATGAGAGATAAACGATTTCTCAAGTAATAGTTTTGTTTGAAAGAGTATCAGTGACCTCTGGCTACCTACAATTAACATTTAAATTGACCCAAGAAATGTAGAAATATATTTTACTTCTATACAATCGTTTATAATACGTATTAAATCGTATGTAAATCTAAACAAAGCGAAATTACAGTAAAACATATTTCATTTCAAATTCAACAATATGATATATGAATATTAATAATCTTAACTGACAAGCCAGAGGATCGTCATTGCAACATTTACCAATAAAATTTTAGTAGTGTTGTGAGATTGACTCGTAATTGTTCCTTTTTCTCATAAATCATATATTTGTCCTTGTATGAGCTTCATATCTTGAACATCTAGAGATGTAGAGTATCAATGTATAGCAAATTAAATATCGGCTCTCAACAATACGACTATAAACCACGTGCTTGCTGTTGTTACATCATGTAGGTATTAATTCTGTGAACTGAACTACTTACCGATACTACTAATCTTTTGTTACCGAACTCACCGCACCCAAAAATACTTGTACACCAAATACAGTAGTACCAACCTGACAGCTTGATTTATATGTTAATGCTAAATAAATTGAATTCATTTCCATTGTTATTTCCGAAGGTGTTACCAAATTTGAATAAAAAATGTGTCAGCAAACATTATATGTGACACTGACGAACTAAACACTAGCATAAGATAATAATAGATCATATTATGTGTATGATTATTCCAGAGCATTAAAACTAGCTGGTATTCATAATTAAAGATTTAATTAATTACGAAAGGGTGCAGCATTACTGTTACCGCCCATGTAAATCCTATTAAACCCTTGTTTTATAATAGCATTAAAAAATAGAATTAATTTAATTTAAAGAATTTAATATATTTTCTCATTCAAATACGTTCTTCGTATCCATAGGCATTATTATTAATTTATTTGTTAGACAAAAATATGTGTATCAAATTATACATATTGTAACGTATTAACCCAACGAGAGGCTACAGATTAAGCAGTGAAACAAACACCACAGTCTATTATTAATTATAGTCCATCATGCTCAGCCAATAATTATCCTACAATTACCGGTTGAGTATCGGAATAGAAAATCGGCGTTAATAGCTGGTTTGTCACTATTTGTGTCACCAGTAATAATAGGTTCTCTACTACAAGGACTCTTGCAAATATATTTATTCAGTCATCATGTGTGTTGGTTGATTTAACATCGCATTGTCTACCTATATGATGTTCAGTCAGTTCCGGCAAAGTCATTAACTCAACCGTCACGTATTCGTTGATATTTTTAAATTTCCATTTAAAATTTTAAAACTTTATCGTAGACGGATTTGAAGACAAGCAATCTTTTATACATTATAATAATACATAATACTACATGTATATTTAAATTTGCATTCCCGTGAATAACATTATTCTCAAAATGAATTTAAAATTCGCTACTGTCAATAATATACATATTTACAATTTTAAATCATTTAACTGATTACCATATGGCAAAATTGCTTTGAAAATCAAGGAATAATTTTTTTTTTAAACAATTTTGATCATTTGAATATTTAAATTACAACTAACTAGACATACGGAAATACATATTTCACTATGTAGATCACGTAAACGACATCTATTTAATTGAATGTCAAGGGGCATTTAAAAATAAATAAACATTTATTCGAGATTGTTTTTATTTTATCGCATACGAATATATTAAAAACAAACTAAAGTATAATGTGGACAATGTAGTTAAAATACTTAAATAGTATATATAAATATCTGTACATTGAAATATTACAAAAATTATTATTCAAGAAAATACATTAAATCGCCTTCATATTTACATCAAGAACATTTGTTTATGAAAGATTAAATTATGAGTTCAAAGTACTTTTGCTACACATAAACGTGATTTTATATTAATGTGCAAATTGCCGATCACGAATAAATCACTAGCGAGAAAATACGGAACCCATTATATTTATGGGATTTTAATTACCATCAGGCAAGTACAAGTCGTTGCGGTAATCAATGTAGCGCATCCTGAATCAAACAAACAAGCAAACAAAAAATGCCGACGTCAGTAAATAGATAGTACATACTATGTGCAAGTTTAAAATATAAAATGTTTTTACAATTCCTCCGTCCAAGGATGAACGGTGCAGAATTGAAAGCATTGTCAATTCCGTACAACTTTTACCGGAATTTCTACCCGGATCCGAGTAAACTAATAAACAGATTATTACTAAATAATCCTTGTATTTCTTATACTGTTAACCACAACTTTACCTTTTAGTAATCATAAGCAGTCTAACCATCGAAAAGCATGATGGTGTTCCTACGTCTGACTAATAACCAATTAAGTATCATATGTAATGTGCATAACCTTTATATGAATATAATAATACCATTCAGTGTCATTCGGTTCTTAATACAAAAAACAAAAGGCGCCAGGTCCTTAAATATACTGAGAAAAAGAGATTAGATTTATTTAATGTTTGAATATGACTAATGATTATTTGATTAGTAAATGGCACAAACAACATATACGACCACACATCTAATTCTTAATTCTGTGGTACATTTTTAAACATTGGGGATTTTTATAAAATAAAATACTATTGTTTTCTACGAAATATGTAAATAACAAAATTACAAATGTACAAAAAAATACAATGATTTTTAAGATTTACATTACAATTAGCGATAAATAAAATATTACGTTTATGAGAGTTTTCAGTTTTACAAAAAAACAAACATGAAATATTGATACAATTTTCGCTTTTATGTGATAAGTAAGTATAGCGTAAGTTTATTTTCATGATCCTGAATACTGAAGGAGTGTTTCATATATACATTTTTTGTTTGTTAAATTATTAATCGAATGCATTTACAAGTCTGTATTTCAATATACATAATAACCTGGCATATCACGTGTAATTTATCTTGTTTGAAATATATTTTTAATTGTGTGAGTAACATTCCGTGTTAATAATCCGAGAGTGCGATGACGGGTTCGGCGAGGGAGAGGAGAGGGTTTCAAGTGTGTGTATATATATATATGAGAAGCTACATGTCAATTTTGTAAAGAGCTCTGACATTTCTCTGAAACTTTCATACTTCGTTTTGGCCATGACTTTTTTGCGTTTATTAAAATTTCATCGGAACTCCCTGATCCGGTTCTCCCGGATCGAGCTCAGCAAACAATGTACCGACAGTTGTACCAACAAAGAGAATGAGGTTACTGTTCTAAACGCTGCTGTTTTACACAAAAATCACATTTCTGACTTGGGATAAAAATCACAGATTGTATTATTAATATTTCTAAGAAATACTAACGTTTTTCAAAACGAATTACATCAGAATTAAGCAATATGATTAGTATAAGTTAGATATTATAATTAAGTTTGGTAAAATAGAAGAGTTATTATTATCTTATTAACCGTCCCAACCCAATAAATTGTTCTAGATATTTTTTTCTCATTATCTGGTTCCGACTTTCTTAAAACCTATAATTAAATGAATAATTGTACAATTTCGTGCTAATATATTTATGCATAAATTATGTCATGTGAATTTTTAAATAATTAAATATTATTATAAAGTTTCCGTTTTAAAAGTGCTCACACTTATTTAATATTAATTTATATTTATACACTTAATCTTATTTGTCACACGCTGTGACTAGGTAAATAAGATTCAAGGAAGTAAATGTATTGAAATTTATATATAAAGACATCACACTGATCTAATTAGTTATAATGATTATAGATATGTCAAAATGTATTTATACTTTCTTATGTATATCTCGTAACATTTAATTAGAGAATGTTTGCGATTAGATATCTGATGAGAGATAAAAACTGTAAAAATGTCTGCATAAACTCGAGACAAATAATTCAAACTCCACTATAGACTGTAAAAAGTCGTAAAACTAACAGTCTTTAATGCAATATTCATGTATATAGTGTATCCATAGATATAAGAACTTGACTAAACGCAGCATGCTATTAACAGAGGATTATCCCAAATTATACGACACAGTAAATGAATAAAAAGCAGAGCTGTATTCAGAAATTTATAAATACATTTTGAAAAATAACAACAAAAATATGATATACATCTTAACAATAATAATACAAATTAACATAAATAAATGTAATATTCAATAAATTATTATTACGTCTTAATTATAGACAAAATGTCTCTTGTCTTTCCCGCTAAGAGCATTACAAATGTACCTGAATACCGCCACTACTAGTAGTTTATGGCCTCTCCTGCTGTGAAGGGTACCACCCTACCTATTAAGGAATCATGTCAAGTTCTTATATCTATGGATAGACTATACTACGTAACAAATATGCATCCAGTAACAAGTAAAATTTTCACGTAATAAAAACTAATGTCTGAAATTGATAAATGTACAAGTATATAAAATACTATAAAAAATCCAGTTGCCTATAAATAAATGAACTTTTATTTTTGGAGGTTTGACTTTTTGATACCTTCAAATAAACACATTTAAATAATGCATTTTACTTCTGTGCTACATGTTTAAATTGTGACTTGTTAAAAGTCACGGCGCTAAAATCGTTATGCAAATGTTTCAATAGTTCGGTGTGCTTCGTAAGAATTCGTGACGATACCGGAATTCTAATTCACTTTCTATATGATTGTAAGGTGGATCTTCAGCGCATAAAAATGAGCGTACTTACTACATGCCGCTTGTGAAGTATGTATATAGGTTGGGTACCACGCAACAAGATAAAACGTACGTCCAGTGCGCAACCAATAAGATCCAACCATTTAAACGTATACTTCACTTTACGTTATAGCTCTTCAACAAGCAGGATCAGGATAAGGAAAATCCGTGTATAAAACTATAGTCACGAATTAAATAAATATTCCCTTTGGACATTTTAAATTAACACTAAATTCTACTTAAGAATTTATTATAAAAACACGAGTGTATTTCATCTGATGAATTATTTCTTCCATTTGAAATTGTCGTTTGAATCACGCAAAATATGTAAACCTTGGCTTTTTTGATTTCTTTTTTACCTATACTTTTTATTAATTTGATGGTCAATATTCTTTTTGTTCATGGAACATGCTGTTGTTTAGCATTGATTATTAAACTGCTATTAATACGAATGATGTTTTTTGATTTGTTATCATTTAGTACATGTGTATAATGAACAACTTGTTTTGTCGTTCTATCAAAACAATTTTTTACTCCGGAACATCTTAGCTTTTGTTCGTATCTCTTAAGTGGTATACAGTGTTGAAGTAGATATAAAAAGTTGGCTACCACGATTTACTAAAATTAATAGAAACATGTTTACAATGTATTTATCATTAAAGATGTTCCTATGTGATAAAAATGATGTTGTCATTGCTTTTAAAATAACGATGCTATTTTGAGCTGTCTTATTCAAGTATTTCTTTGGAAATTTGTTTGTCTGATACATGATTTAGTAACTGCATGCATTAGAATATTTACATTTATACACAATGGTTTCTTCAATAATCGTTTTAAGTTCTAGATAAGTAACTATATTATAATTTTGACGAGAAATTAAGTTTCCAAGCACGATACATTGTTAACACTTTAATGTCAAACAAAAACTGTCGCGAGATTTCTTATTAGTAAAGCAATAAAATAAATCTGCCTTATTTGGGACAGTTCGATTATTGTTACAATTTTAATTGCACATTATGTAGTTATAGCTATATTATTAGTTTTTAATACAGAGAGAAATCATGTTAAATGAACCTATGTAAGAAAAATAGTTGATTGGCTGCCCAGTACTTAGAAATTACCGCAATCCCTCCCTGTTATACATTGCGAATAAATCAGATAAAATAATCCTGAACAATGTGTACAAAATGATCTTATTTTTATGTTTCGGAGTTAATTGTTGTTCTATAGGAAGTATTTAATTATCAGATTACATTAGAAATTGCTTTCTTCTAACATTAAACTGAGAAACATTTTTAAATATTGATGTTATGTGAAAGAAAGTAATGATTTAATGTTTAAATCTAAAGAATATAAACAAATGATTCTCACATGCCTTTCTAGAGAATTGTAATAATTATTTACAAATGTTACTCCTCCAATTCCAGCGACAGGTTCGTTGCGTTCCGTATATGAAGAAATATAATTTCTTTTCCTTGACTTGATTGAAATTATAACAAAGTACATGTGGGTCCTTGCTGTGGTGTAGTCCAGTAGGGACTGTCTGGAGGTCAATCCCCCCATGACCTTGATATACAAAGATGATTTCTTTGTTACACTTTAAAAAAATTATTCGCAAGGTTAACAAGATTGTTTTTTTTTACGATTGTGCAGCATAACTGAGAATGCAGAATTCTTTATACATATTCCAATTACACTATAAATTCGTAATATATCGTGCATTACAAGCATTAGTTGTTTTCTTACTGTCCTTTGAGACAAAAATCTAATTCTGCTTTTACCATTAAATAATAATTTCCATGTTCACAAATGTTGAGAATGGGTTTTAATTATTTTACTTAGAAAATATTTCAGTTTCATCATTTCAATTACACTGTTCACCATAAACATTAAACTGACTTGACAATTTCGTTAACTGAAATATGTTTCACATTGCTATTATAATAATAGCAAAAGCTTTGCATAATATATTCACATTGTATACATTTAGGAACCTATTCATTAACCATTACATTACACAAATTTAATTTACCTCTACATAAATAAAAATTTACATTTTCGTAATTCGCAAATATATAGGTAATTTAAATAATTAAATTTAGCGTAAATTCTACACAACAATACATATATCATTATAGAGTACAACGTAAGTTTCTTACAGAAAATTCGATTTATATTAAATATGGTTAATAATAATATTAGATTTATGGTAAATAGATTTTAAGCCTATGTGCCAAATACATCTCGTAAGATTCGTTTACAGTGATGGCGTGATAAATGAACATTACAACAAAATTCTGCAACAACGCGTAATAATAGTAATGAATGTAGGCGATAATTAATTGTGGGAATATGCAGAAAGCTCTGGTTAGTAAACAGAAAGAAATGCCAGTCTCATTAGTTCCAAAACTACGTAAGTACTACACGTATAAATCAGTTTACAACAGAGGATGCAAAGTTTATGTAATTTTAACTAGCTATCAAATTACCTGTATTTTCATTCGGTAAAAATACACATGTATTATAATTTCTTACCTGATACGTTCAATTTTCATTTCTTGTTTCACTCATCCGCTGTTAAAGCCGGATATAAATTAACAATCTTAATTGCAAAGAGCCATAATTTTCACTGGAATTAACACACATTATTTCAATATATACCTACGTACATGAACATAACAAATTTGCACATATTTGAGATAAATAATTGCTAATGAAATCCAGATTACAACTGATTTCATCATAGACAATAACTTGCTCTCCTATATTAGAGGAAATTCGAATATAAACCAATAGGTAGGTACTTTCACATTCTATTTGCTATAGACAATGGATTTTACGTAAAGCTATTATTGTCAAAGTGGACTAATGGATAAATTGTTGTTTCACATTATAAATATATTATATCGTTGGAAAATTCGATTGTTTATTCAAAGGTGTATCCACAAATATGGTAAAATAAATTATTTGTGACATTTAAACGCAGATCACGACTGCCCATCACATTTCATAACCTCGCAGGTACTTATCAGTTATTTTATGTCGATATTATCATTTATTACAGTAATAGTTTTATGTTGTACAATTTGCACTGCACAAATCTGTCGCAACATTTTAAATGGCGCACGGTCTCACCGTGAACAGTAAATTATAATCATAATAATGAGAAGGTGAAGTGCAGAATAAATTTATTATTTAACTATTTGATTTTCTATCGATGTAAACGCATATTTCTACAACAGTTACTCGTAAGCAAATTATATTGAAAAGATTAAATGTTATATGAATTTTAATAATAATTCACACTTTATTATTCACTTTTACACTGAAACATATACAATATATGTACTGAAATATAATTATATGTAATAAAAAACTTGTAAATAATATGTGCAGAAAATAGTTTAAAAGCAAATATGCCGCATATTACAGTTACTTATATTTTAATATATTTTTTTTATTGCCATAATGTTAACTGAATGAAAATAAATTTTATATTTATTGCCTTATTGAATGATGGAATTTCTCAGAACTTGTAGAGTTCCGTACGAGTGGAATGATTGTTAAACTTCGGAGTAAAGTGATTTTTTTTAGAAAGCCGACGTTCCTTTCATTATAGATTGATTTTCTCAAGGAAAAAGGATTACAAAATTTGCAAACAACGAGTAATTAAATAACATGCGAGTACCAATTGTTTAACAATGTAAGTACACAACAGAAGCAATTAAAGCATGCATGATCAAAACGAAATAATAATTTTCGACTTTCGACAGTTCATAATTCCTAAAACCTTGGAATAGATTTTTCTCTCTAAAATAATCATTAATACCATTTGATTTTTGCACAAATGTTTTAAATGTATTCTAGATTTGAACTCTTCGACTTAACTGTACCTGTAATTTCTTGATAATAAAACATTGACACTCGTTGTAGAACGTAGCTCTTATGTGAAAGATAGCACGCACAAGACATTTCTTGAAAGGCACTGATCTTCAGATACGAATTGCGTGCTAACGCATTTATAGCTTTCAGGCAAATGATCTTTTTGAATTGTATAAATGTTAGTTACCGGTCGGTAACATCCTATTATGATACAAGAACCAAACGTGTGATTATATTAACCGTAGTTCATTTGTTACCATCGCCTACAAACAACAGGCGAAACGAACAAATAAAAATTAATATTATGATAATTACATGACTATTCAAGCTGTCAGTCAATTGTCTTCCGTACTGTAATAGTTAGTTAGTTTGGTATAATGCCACTGCAAATGAAAGATTTGTAATTGAATGTTTGATATAATACTTTCTTCGGCAAAAACGTGGAATTATCAATTTTCAACGCTAACGATAATTTAATCCGATATATCTGCATTCAAAGAACACAAAATAAGTCATTATAAAAAACACTAAATGACATAATGTTTATAATGGCATCATTAGTTTCAGCAGGTACAAATTGTTGTATTTTGACATTCGTTATATTAGTGAAAGATTCATCCATAACCAAAGTTCAATGGTTAGAGAAATTATAAAGGCAATAAAACAGATAATGACAGGAAAAGACAATGAGATGTGTCCATTAGAAGATATTTTAGCATATCATTCTGTTGCCAATTAAAGAAAATGAGATTCTATTGTCATTCTACAATTACCCAGAACTAATTAAATATATCATTTTAATGATAATATGTTTCTAATAGTCATGATAATGCACTTGTCGTAACTAGTAGGTAGAATGACAACTGTTTGTGTAATAACAACAATATGACAAAATGAAATAATATTAATTGTAGGGACAATTTTCAAACTGGTTTCATAAAGGAAAATTATAAATATACATATATATATATATATATATATATATATATATATATATATATATAATGTCTACAATAGTTTTAAAAAGGATAAGTTAAGTTTTGATATAATGAAATGCAAATCTTAATGTATTCGAACCACCCATTGAAATCACTCATTTGTAAAATGTACGAGTTTGACTGGGAATAAATTGGTGGCAATTACTTCTTCGTTTTTAACAACATATCAAACATTATTAATAATGAAGTGTTTACAACAATAATTTGCATGTTATTGTTACTTAGTTTATAAACCGCATCTCCTGATTGACCATATAATTCATACTGTCTTACAATACACTTCCGTGCAAAAAATCAAATTAAACCCTATTATAATGCAACGGAATTAATCAATTTTTGTGTAATTATATTCGTATTTACAAGTAGGTAACTTCTAAAAACATCTGAATTATTATTTTTCCTATTTGATATTTATTTATCATTATCAAATATTATTTTATTTACTATTTCAATATAGTATGAAATTAAGTGTATAATAGCAATAGGTACTGAATAAAATTTTAATTATTACAAAATACATTTAACTCATCCCTACATTACGGCATTTCATTGATTGTACAATTTGAATAGTTTGAAAGTTCAAAATGAAAGTGTGATGCACAATCACTTAAATACATTTACACGTATTGATTCACAAACACTGTCCTGTCAAAAACTACTGAAAAGAAAATCAAAATGAAAGTTTGTGTAGTTGCAATACGTAACGAAAATAGCATTTAATCACAAACAATCAAATGGGCAAATCGCGTTCATCTATAGGGAATTGTCACGGATACCGCAAGTAAGCATTCGCTTGTGAGCCCAGAAAAAACAGAAACCTCCAATAACAGACGATGAAAAAACGAACAAGCTAAATATTCCACCAGCAAACAGCATCACATAACCGCGAGTACATGTTGCAGTGAGCCAAGACCAGTCGTGGATGCCGCGCCATCATTGGATGATGAGTACAGTTACGTCGTGCGACTGTACTCACACACACACATACACACACGCGAGCATCGTTGCGAAATAATGAAGCAGCGACGCGCGGATCACTTGTTTAGTTTATTTGGTAACTTGAAACAACGCGGACGCATTTTTAGAAACACAAAGAGCGCGCAACCGACACACACAACGTGGATATGTTGTAAGATTGATTTGTTGTAAACTGAAACTGTAGATTCACCAACTAACAACACCATTGAGACTTAATAACCAGTGCTTGAAAAGTTTTTGTTTTAATTATTGTGTGCCGTTCCAGAGAGAGTGATTGCTTGAATATTTTACAACAATGTGCTGTCGACATTTTACAATTTTGGTAAGCATTCTATTAGTTAGTAGTTGGAGTATTTCTAAAGTTATGTTAAACTAGCGCTTCCGGATTATGCCGACAATATACACAGTTTATTTTTGCTGATCATTGTGTACTGTTAATTAAAGTATTAGAAAGGAATATCATTCCAGTTTACATTCTTTGAGATTTTCTAATAATTCTGGAATTAATCAGCTTCATTATAAAACAAATGTCTCTTTGTGTTGTACTATTTATCCATTTATATATCGTGAATCATCTAAATGAGTATTGGCATTATAACGAAACACAGTACATCTCAATGAAAGTGTACTTAATTGATGACATATTACATAAAAGAACATCGATAAATACACGAATAACGTCCTACTTACAGCAGTGAAAACATGCATATTTCATAATAAATGCAAATAATATTATATTTTTAATTTCTACATTTCAATAAACTAAATTATCAGGCAATACACTTATATCAAGTATTATAATTTAGTTTAAATGCTAAATTACACATAATAAATATTATGTTCAATTCGTATATATTTACTCGCATTTATTTTGGTAATATCATTTTGTAATGTTTTCAGTGGTTTCATGGTTAAATTAACAATAATATTTAAACAACCACATGTAGTATAATACATACTTCACATAGGTATACATTTTTTACTTGCATGTTGCAACTGTGATGCAGCAAGACGTTCATGTTTGTACACTTATATTTAATGGAATCAGCCTTTACCATGAGTCCTAGAATGTGAGTTATTACGTTAGTAAAACATACGTACATGCATGTATGTATACGATCCCACGGAATCATACACAACACTGTTATTCAATACGTACGAATTACTACAATTAATTATAATATCTAGAATCTCTTTCGCAACTGTCATTCTTTAAATTAGCTTTTCATTTAAATCTCATAAATTTTGTACACATATTAGTTGCCAAATAATATATGTATGTTTGTAATCAATATATTATATTCTTCATATTAATCATAGTTTTATTGTAATATTATAACTTGCATAACATTGAATCATATTCAGACAATTTAATTCATAACACGAATATGCATATTAAAATTTTTTTTATTTAATAGGTAGACTATACATTATAATAAAAAAGTAAATATCTAACGCAAAAAGGTTATTAACCAAGTTGATCGTAAATATTTCTTTGTGTCACGTATAACAGATTTGTTTTTCTCAGTAATCGTGAATCATGTATAAAAGCATTTCATTGATTAAAGTTTAAAAGATGATTATTTTTTGCAACTTTCGCTCTCCGATTCAGCATTGTGACCTTTCGTATAAAATAGAATAAGAAAGAACAAGAAAAGAAGCTTTATATTGTAGATACACTATGAACATAAATAAAAAATGAAATTGGTTATTCGAAAATGAAAATAGAAATTTTCACCTATAGTTACAGGTTAGAGCATAGTGTAATAAATATTTTCACGTACGACGTACGGTAATCGCAATCGTGCTTATATTGTGTTCTTAAACACATTCATTATAACATCACGAGGTTCGTGATACAAAGCGTAATGCCTAAGAGAACAAATGAAATTCATTTCTCGCAAATAATTGAAAATTTTTTACACTTTTTCCGGAAATGCTTCAGAGAAAACTGCACTTCTACATAAACATTAACCATTTTTACATACCTACCTTGCGTAATGCAGTGTGTACAATACTTCCCGTTGAAACATTCTTGTTTTAACTAAATAACTAGTTTTATTTATTAAAAACAGTTTTGTGTTTATTTTGTCATTGCTCTCTATGTTGCAGGTGTCAACCTTGTTGGTTGTCAGTTTGGCAAAGGCATCACCAATCATGGTGAAATTCGGCACCAATGAAGGTCCAATTGTTTACCCAATAACAACTACAACAACAGTGTCGCCCAAGAGTTATCCGTCACAACCGGCGCCTGTTCACGAGAGCCAGTATGACGTACCAAATCCCAATGTGTACAGACCGTTGCTTCCACATCAGTACCGCACCAAGATCTACAAATATAAACCGAATCCTAACCTAATTCTTGGCACACCGCTAGACCAGAAGTACACGCCTAGTCTGCAGAAGTACGCCGGGCTCCAGAGAACACCGAAATCAATTGATTTTGGTTATACAGGTCCCCAAACATTCGGCCACGACGATCGGTATCAACACATTGACAACTATGGCAAGTATGAGAAAGGTCAAGTTCAGCCTAGAAGTTATGACACGGCCGCGAGCGATCAAGCCAGGTCTGGTTCGAAAACTGTACCACAGATTGGTGTTGTCTATTCAGCCGGTATTCGATACTATGTTCCGCAAATAGTTTATTACGGTGACGATGCAGTAGACAATTCCGTATACGAAGCTAATGATCTGAAATATTATTATCACAATAATAACCGAAGGTATTAAAACAGTTTAAACATTCAAGTGATATTTTACGTTTCGTTGAATGTAGAAGGTCATTGACTGCTTTTGGCTAAAAATCTAGTCAATGTTTTGATACGTCTCACTCAAATATGCTTGGTATTTATTGAATGTAGTTTGTTTATTATATTAATAATTATTGAAGAATTCAACACATGCTAAAGTAAATAATTAATAGGACATAATCAGTGTGTTCTGTTGCCCAAAGCATTATTGATACATGAGCCTGCCACATTGGATGCTTTTTATAAATAATGCTGAAGGTAGTCGCCTCACCCATCAGCCCGGCCCTGTATTTATGCAAAATGTTCAGTTATATTTATCCGAAATCATTTTAGCCAAAGGCAGTCATGCAAATCATTGTTTTCGAATTTAATTAATTTACGTAGGACAGATTTGTCAGGGCCGTGAATTTTTGATTAACATTTCGTAAAGATCGAACGATTCGATGAATATGTATGTATTTTTTAATACTATTTATTTGTTGTTTAAATAGACAACAAAGAAGGGAATATTCTGTGCGCTAATGTTATTAGTATCTACGTATAACGGTTTTGTACTTTGCTAATACAACCCACTGAACTGATTTATTTGGTCAAGTGTGTGCTTGTCTGTAGACTGCCGCGTACTACATACAACCGCGTTAATATCGATTTCTTTTTTAAATACATGCACGCATTATGTAAGGTAGAGATTAAATGTTACTTGAATAGCAGGAGCGAGACCGAGACGGGCCATATGGTAATTAAACTATCAATAAATTCACTTGGAAATTTCACTGTGCACTCGATTAATACAATTTTGCGATCGCTAGTTATCGAGATCATAAAACGATTACTAGTGAACGGTCATTTAAGCATCGATAGAACAATGTCAGGTAGATGGACATTCGTTTTTCTGTCGTATAGCACGAATAATTGCTTTCACAAATGTTGCATACTATTATTTCTGCTATACATTTATTCCTCAATCAATCAGAGATACATCCTGTTTTTGACACTTTGCTTTTAAAAAGAAATACCTCTTATTTCTATTTATCCAAATTGTTGTTATAGTTACTTGAAAAACGTTCATCAAAATACATTCTCAATGTCAAATTCGTTAATATTCCTCTAGTAGCAGTATTTTTCTTTCATTTTTACATATTTTTGTAAACAATAACATTGTTTTGTCAAATTTGCATTTATTATGTAATAATTTTAACAATAACAATTCTTTGAAAGGTCAAATTTTGAAAGTACGAAATTTGTTTTTAATTTGGTCCTGTTATTCAATCAATGAAATGAAATTATCATTTAAAAACATATACTTTGATTGGAAATCACAGATATTATATAAGAGAAATTGAAAAACCTTGTCACAAAAAGAAACAAGTACCTCGGAATTATAAATCTATTAATTCGAATTAAAATATGATACCAAGAAATAAACAGATGCTGCAATCCAGTTTTCTTGAAGTAAAAAGAAAATTATCTATGTTTGTATCTCAAGACATATGGCATTCAGCAATTCAAGCGTTACATATGTTTTTGTATTGATTATTCCGTGACGGAGATCTGCAATATTATACACAGATGTTGAATTAATTGTATCATTCACAAATCACCTTAAATAGAAATCCCAAGGGTGTTGAATGTGATATAACTTCTACAAGGCAATTTCAACTGATATGCTCTATTTACAAGTTCTTGCTGTTATTCATTTTGATATACGTACGTCAAATACTTAATAGATCCGATGCATTTAAACACTGTTTAATTACTGACTATAGTTCTGAAATGAAGAGTATACTTACATTGTGCAATATAACTAATAATATTATATGACCAGAGTATATTAATTTTTATATGTTTGCCATTTTACGTTGCTTAAAGTTTAATTAAAAAGTAGATTATTTTAGTTATATACTTAATTTTATATAGAATAGTATTTAATTTCTTAGTTACAACGAAAAACTTTAATTTTCTTACTATTCTTTTATAGATTCTCGTATATTCTATAATTAATGTCAAGTATCTTATTTACCTTTTTAAATTGGTAACGATCATTTGAGAAATAAATAGGTCAAGTATAATAGTGAATATAGTAGGTATTTGTTCATGTAAACAGTTTATGAACGGTATGCATTCATTAGCTTTTTTTCTTTTAATTATTATACTTGATCCGTTAATGCAAAAATTATAGAAGTTCTTCCGTATATATATTTACAATTAATGCAAATATTTCGATAAATTTTTCTCTAAAATGATGTTGGAATAAAATATTCTTCACGTTCTCAAAGCCAGACGCATGCATAAAATTATTAACTGGCAATCTTTAGGAAATAAAGCTTTTAATGAAAAACATAATAATATTTACAGTATAACTATATATGTAGTAACTAGTGTAGGTAATTAGTAACTGTCATGTTCTGAAGTTAGTAAGTACATACTTTATCCTTCTTTATAAGTATGTACTACCAGTTTCGCTGCACAAGTAGGTTAATTGTAGTAAAATTTATTTGTTTCAAATATATTATTGAAACAAATACAAACAAATTTACCTACAGTAATTATAAAATTCATAGATGTGGTGTAATACGCCCATTTATGTTATTTGTAACATATCCGTAAATAAAAATGTTTCTTGGAAATCGTTCAAATACAAGAATGAGAGCGTGCAGGATAATCACGCAAAACTTAATGCTATTTGAAAAGTAATTTTGTATAACATACTTTCGATGCCGCCGTATGTTATTAGATTAACAAAAAAATCTTACTTGCTAAATACGCTGTAATATATAATTTATCTGTAATACAAAATCAGATAATACCAGTATGCGGGTTTATGGTACTAAGAAAAAAATGTAATAAAGGAATGCATTTTTATATTATTACTAAGTGAATAGTCTACCAAACATAGCTCATAAATCAATAGTTGATTGTGCTCTATATTTTAAATCTATTTCCTATAGTGTATAATCTATTTTTCTGCATATGAAATTTAGTTATTAAGAACTCCGTTTCAATCTGTGCCTTTAGTTAACTATAATTGCAATTTTATATAATGTTTACATCGTCTTTTGATATTTTGTGCTCTAAAGCAATATTCTTTTATTTAATTAATTCTCATATAGCGTATATATATATATATATATATATATATATATATATATATATATTTAAATATATATAGAAAGTAGACTATGATTTCAAGTTCTCGTAACCATGAACTCGAGCAGTTGCCCGTCCAAGAGACGAAACTCGTAATGAATATTTTTTCGAATAAAATGATTTATAATGTAAATAAATAATGCTGTTTGTAAATTGAATATAAATATGTATATACACAAAATTGTAATAAAATAGTTTTTAAATATATACGATATTATTTTATTAATAATTTATACCTACTCATATCCTTACTGATATTTGTATCCTGACCTAGAAGTTGCTATTGGAAACTGTTGTCTAATCCTTTCATACATATGAATCGCACCTGAAATGTGTAAGAATATTACTTGTTTATATTAATTATGAACATATTATGAGTTAAATAGTAACCTCAACTTGTTATTCACATGCTTTTTATATTTAAAATCAAACATGATAATAAAACTGTATCTAACTAGTTCTGGAGAGCATAATATTACGAACACAGCAGGTTTTAACCACAATAAATAATTATTAAAGATTTAAAACAAACATAAGCAACAGGATCTCGTAAAGCTTTTATATAGCACTTACCGACATGCAATATTTAATTTTTAATTGTGCTCATATATGCAGTCTGACATATGATAATGCGATATAACATATTTAAAATTATATAATACCTACATCCTGTTTATATTCCAACAAAAAGTACTTTTATTTACAAAATGCGTGATTCTAGAAAAACAATATTATTCACTAGAATCGTCTTAATTGGTGTCATTAATTGCTGAAGCAATTATCTGTAAATCTTCCGATGACAATGAACATTTTTACGGAATTTGAACATAGCAGCATTGTTTGGTCATGGAAAGGAGAATTACTGATAATGATTTTCTTCCGTTTCGAGTATCATCACTGTTCGAGGACTCACACACCGTAACAAATTGTCTAGCGCACAATAAGGTACACGATATGGTTCAAAGGAAACACTTGCGAAGGTTAGATATAGAGACAGCAGACTTGTGGATAATGGCAGTTTCCTGTAAAACTACGCTAGTTATCATTTCCAAGAAAAAAATACTTATAATGTAACATCTTTTTTTTTCTCTTGTAAATGTTATCTGGGTGTGGTAGTATTTTTGTTTTTTGGTTCCTGTGTCGATCTGTGGGAATCTGGTTTTTTTCTGCCAGTTCACCTTCACTTTAGAATTTATTCTTTGGCACAATATACATTTCCATAACTAACAAGAAAAAATTAAAATATATTGATGATATCTATTGCCATTTAGTTATTCCATTATACGGTAATTTATGGATATAACAAATAGGTATAATAAAATTTAAATAATAATTTTCTCGACAACAAATATGTTGAATTGATGGATCACTTAATGATCATGGAAAGACTGAAACCTATAAGAACGCCAATACTATGGATTATAATTATAAAATCCTTTTCAACTAGAATACATGATTAAATGGGTTGGTCTGGCCCGAAAGAACATGTTTTCTAATCAAATCTTGATAGGATGTAATCAGTAACAAAAAAATGAAAACACATTACTACTTTATTTTAACAACCAATAAATTTGTTTGGTTTAACTATGTATCAATTGGGAAGTGCGAATAAATGTCTTAATGTAAATCAATAAAATTAGTTAATGCATCATTGGTTATTTCACAACCAGGATTATGTGAGCTGAAACGCTCATCAATATACATTAGACCACCATGAAGCTGGTACAAGTATATTTTATTCTCGTTACTTGTAAAGTTAGTTATGTTTTTTTGATTTTCCAGAAAAGAAAGTTCCCAGTTTGTATAACAATACAAAACATCTGTTATATTTTGCAAAACATCTGTTAAATGGACGTTCTGGTTAATAATCTGACATAGTAAGGGTATTTAAGTTATTTTTGCAATTAGATGATACTTGTCTTGAATGCCTCATCAATAATAATCCATAAAGACCGAATGGAATTCTTGGGAGAATCTCAATCGATACAGGTTAACGATATCTGCAATTAAACGGTTGCATCATTACGTGATAGAGCACCGCTACGGCAAAAAACGTAATGAGTTCAAAGTCACAAGGTACACATCGGATGACATGGTTCTGCAGTGAAATTGAAAGGCAAACGAAGCGGCCATTTACGATCCAATTAATTCAGTGTCCGAAGCGAAGGTACGAAACGAGCGAGACAGTTGAAAAGTGAAGTTGAATAAACACCTAGTACTATCTCACTCTCGAATGAAATACCGTATGTTATTATGTAGAGATTATAACTTGCTCACCCATCCGCCTATTACGGATACGCAGGTATTTAATATTCACTACTACAGTAGAACCAAGAGGTAATAACTAACAGTTAAACCGTAGTCGGCCAGTTATTACAAGGATAATTAATCTTTCCAAATGGATGTGAAAGAATAGTATTATATCTATATCTGATAATAATATTTTATTACCGATCATTTATATCAATAGAGTCTTACCTAGTTAATTTAATTTATAATTGTGTGAGTACCAATATCTATCATTCTAGAAACTCATTGTTTTAAATTGTAATTGTAAATAAAACAAAACCAAATTTTCACTTTCATTTTTATTCGTTCACTTAGCATATCTACGTACCACAAAAAAATGTCAAAATTGCTTTTTAATGTGCCTAGCCTAAAGTAACAGTACTACTTAACATACAAAGTTGATTTTATTAACTGTGTAATCAAAAATGAAATTGACAAAAATTGTTTGTAATACAATATAATATAAAATATTTTAAATAGCTGAAATATATATGTATAGCCATGTAATTTTACAAAATATTATCATTTTAGGAAAATAAATATAGTATTTATAATAGTAATAATACATATATTATATACGTTATGATGATTTCACTTTAATTCACTTTTTTGCATGACAATGACGATTGTGCTTAATAACATATTCGCAAAAAGGTTTTTTATTTTTTTGTTGACATGCTCATTTAAATGTTTTTGTAAAAGTTTCAACTACACGTAAATATCGCCAATTTACTCATTAAAAAGTATTCATAATTGCGGAATATCTCCGGGATATTTTTTGGCATATGTAATTTTTACATCTAAGGATGATTATAAGAAAATATTACTTTTAGATGAAATGCAGACAGATTGATTGATTGATTAAATGAAATTGGATATTACGTGCTAGTTAGTTCGTATGTGCTACTTCGCTCTTTAGCCGTGCCAATCACTGTATTTACAGAGATGGTGTGATAATCATTGCACCAGCAACCTTTACCTACAGATAGATATAAAATTATTTATTACAAAGAAAGGTCAAGGAACTTCTTTTGCATATTATTTCAGTGCATTTCTGCTATCAAAGCAGACGTACCTGGATTCCATTTGGAAGAATTTCCATTGTTACTTTCTATGTCGCTCACCACAACTATGTAACTCTATTTTGTAAACTTTTCAGCATACGTCAGTGTATTAAACATCAATTTAAAAATACCATTCTTCAAGTACATATATAGAAGTAAAGCAATATTAAGTATTAATATCAGCATGAGTAATTATAGTGAAAATATGAATTCTCTGCAAGGTTATTTAGAATAAACGCGTATATATCGGTTTCATAGTTGCATATTGATCTCGTCACTAATTCAATGCTAAATGTGTTTAAATGAGAGTGATAATAAAACACAGAACCGTAATAAACGGCTTATTAATTATCTCTTCCTTGAGTAAAAAGGTGAATTATTTATAGTTTTAATTTAGTCACGGCTCGACAGGCTCAAGGTTACGAAGGCATATTCTGATATTTTTTTCTGCAATACACCACCGGCGATGACAAATATTTCATTGAAGATGAATGTTAGATGATTATTGTTACATAATTTGTCCTTGGATTTATCATATTGACCGTTTCAATTTTTGAGAAGCCATTTAAATTGGGTTACACTAAAAAAAATTACTTTATTCATAACGTACCTAATTATATGATGAAATAATTCAATACTCACGACGATAAATGACATTGATTTTATATCTTAATTTAAGTATAGTTGTGTGTGTGTGTGCTCAGAAATTTATTATCATGAGAGATTGCTACAAGGATAAAAATTACTTTAAAATTAATGTCTGTACTTGTAAATACCTCAGTTTATTGAGATGGTAATAATTAATTTTAAAAATCCAAGTATCATCAGTGACTTTGGTGTAATAAAATAAATTCAAATATTGTTTTACATGGTTTGGAAATGAGGGTTTGCGCAACTAAAACATGTAACCATTAAGAATAGCGATATAAATTTATTTACAACTTAAACATAACTGAATTGTGATCTTCATGAATAATAAATAATTAAGGGTAGTATCAGATGTACAATATATCTACAAGTAATGTTATACCATTCACCTTAATAAATGATTATAGAATATTACATCATATACACTTATAGATAATTGGAATGAAGTTCTACAACATTTCCCTGCATTATGTCCATAATTTCAATGTCAAAGCATTTCATCCTAGCGTAGAGGTGTAGGAATGTCTCTCTCTGAAGTGGATTCAACACATAAGACTTAAAATTTATTATTTTGCATATATTATTCTAATATATACGTTAAAAACTGAACATTATTATCTTGTTTATATTTATATTAGACATCATTTCTGGAAACAAACGTGCCTGATTACGAAATTCTACTGTATTATAAAAAGAATGCCTACCAAAAAAGTCCAAAAATACTGAATTTTCTAGTTTGGAATTAATGTACAGTATAATTTATGCCGAAGAATAAATTTAACATAAATTTCTTGTTCTTACAAAGCCAAAACACTGTTTCACTACTGCGTTTAAATAAAATTTAAAATGCATGACAATGTTACTATTTAATAATGGATTGTACACTGTGACAGATTTTATTTAATGCAATATAGTGAATTAGTAGAGGATGATAGGCTTGTAATTAAACATGTATATTCTTGTACGTTTTATGTGTTTCAGGATGATATAAAAGGCCATTATTTGATAGCCTACACAAGGTTTTCTGTTTGTCATACCTGTGCCAACAATCAAATCTGACAGTAAGCAGAAATTCAGGAAATTGTAATGGACATTGAGTTGGTCAATTTTGCAGAGAAAAGTAATATTTTAATCATTTATTGTCTTTGCGGTAATTTAACATCTATTTTGATTTGGATCTGACTGGATATACTAAGATGGTAGTACTAGTATGGCATATTTGGCGATTGTGAGCCGTAAGTAAAGTAGTTCCAAAAGAAGGCCAACCTTTGTTATCTATGATTTCATATTACGTTACCTCTTGTCAGCACATTGTCATATTACATTATGTTCATGCAAACTCCGGAAATAACACGTATTGATTGCTAACGATACTGCTGCCATCTAATTATAAGAACATTCACTTGACGGGAATGTAAATCACGTCAATTGCCAAATAATTTCAGCCTTTAGGCGTATGACCAAACCAATTTGAAATGAAGATGTTCGCGGCTAATTTTGCAATAACCCTGACTTTTTCGTCGGCAAAACAAACCGTCATTTCTCACGTGCCGAATTACATAATCTGGACGAGTAACTCCCTTCTCCCGCTAAGAGAGAACCTAATCATGCACTGTACATAGTTCCAGATGCGGCACAGAGCAGCGTTCCGTAACGAACAGTAAATGCAGGCAAGGCACTGCACGTCCAACTATGCCATGAGAAACTACACGTTTCCTTGGTTCAAACAGTGCGCGTGGTAATTGTAACGGTTACACTACAAACAATAAGATTTACGTACGTACGTACGTACGTACCTGAGTACTAGACAACGGCTGCTTGGTGCTTGCCTGCCTGCAAGATGAACCTCGGGGCCGCACATGTCAGTCTGGTGAGTGACTATTTTATTTAACTATGAGCAGTAGTGAATGCATACATACAGACACACACACGTAACAACACGCTACACATTAACTGCATATCTTCACATATAACAAGAATATCATTACTTACGTACCATGTGACTTACATACACACACACATGCATACATGACACATGTATAGTGAATTTATAGAGCATTGTTCTAACATCATTGTTTTAAGGGCACAAATTTATCTGAGTTCACTTCAAACTTTCAAACAGTAGATCCACACTGAATCCATGAACAACAATAGTGAACTGTCTACATTCATATATAACTGTATTGATTAACATAACTCTCTCGCATATATAAGTATTATCTAATTGTTAACTTTATTCATATTCAGGTTTTATTATTATTCATATAATTATATGAGTAGTACATAACATTTTAACTGCAATCCTGAAAAATGCCATTCGTTTTTCATGCGGCAATATAATTATATTATTATAATTATAATACATAATTACATATAAGTACATACATTATGCCTAAATTCATTGAATTCATCAGACTTTTTTTTATGTCATTTACATTTATTTCTAATCCTACAACTTTGTTGTAATACATGTAATTATAGTGGTATTTTGCACATTGGCAGCAGGAAAAATCAATAAAACTGTTGTAAAATCAATTATACCTATATGCTAAACTAATTACCAATGAACAATGTAAGTAAAATTAAGGAAGTAAAAGTGTATACATATGTAATTGCATAAAAAAACAACGCATATACATTTTTTCAATACATATATTAAGAAAAATCTAATCACCGCTTCGTGAAAAAAAAATTAACAAAAAATTTATTGATCTTAGAAGATGTTACCTAAAATATATTTTTAATCACCTTGACATATTGCAATATCATTCCGTAACGGAAATAGAAAATGCGTAATAGTTTTGGTTTGTGAAAAGGTGGTGTTTATTTGCCACATCGTAGAAATAAATTAGGTGGGATTCTGCATTTAGTAACTTTCCCGCGATGTTGAGATTCGCGATTAATTCTGTGAAATAATAATATTAAACATTCATTTGAAGGTACATTGTGTGAAGATTAAATTCACAGGCGAATTAAACAGCTACATAATAACCGTACGAAATTGCATTAAATTTGCTTAGTTATGTTTTGCAAAAAAACTATCAAAATTAATATTTACTGCCAATAACCTGTTTTGTTTTGATCCACTCAAGGTCATGATGTTCTTCGCATTGGAATTTGAGTATTTATTATTAATAATAACAACAACAAACCGTAAAACATTAATAATAAATCATTGAATGGATGAATAAATTTCACTCAATATGGTAATAAAAATGAAATGACACTGTAAGTGGAAGTAATACTTTAACGAAATATAAACAAAATGTAAATTTATTGTAACAATGCAACATTAAGATACATTAAATTATACTAATTATCTATTGGAATTTAATGATTATATATAATTATAATGAACTGCCAGTTTTTTTTTTCACAATTAGAGTAAATTTACAATAAACGAATATTTTAAAATATTACCATATTTATCTCAATTATGTGCAAAATGTATTTGCTGAAATATTAAAAATTACTTTTCATTATAATCTGACGGCGCCGACATTCTCTTTATAATGAATAAATGTAACGTCTTTAGGCCGTAGTGCTCTTGTATCGACGCGTAATGTAGATGCCCGTTCACTACCTACTGTTTGCTTCCGTAACCGCGAGCATTCTAAATTGCTCATGCGAAATGTACATACTAATTTGCTAGCCACATTTTTACTTATCCATGAAATCTTTGATTGTTGTCTTATGTAATTCGTAATCATGCGTTATTCATTTGTTTGTTTTTCCTTTGTTTTATATTATTTCATGCAATACGCAACACCAAATTATTTAGATGTAACACTAACTGGAAAAAAAATCTAGGGAAATGCCATTTACAGAAAAACAACTTTTTACGTGTTGTTGTTCCACCAGAAATTCATATTCTTTGGTGAACCATCTTTCAACACGCAAAAACAGAGTATTTGTTCTGCGAGCTCATTCCAATAATTATGATAAACTTGAAATTACACATTAGATGAAATAGTATGAATTTTATGAAATCTTCATGTTATCTTATGTTCTTGATTGTATTTTTTTTAACAACTTCAGACATATGACGCTATGTGCAAAATCTGTATAAATCATTTATTATCTCTATTTGTTAACCAGGTCTATAAACATACATATGTAATATTAAATCCTGATGAAGCATGTCCGCATACTTAAAGTTGTCCACATCAATTAAGATGATGATACTTTGAGATGTTGTAATGTTTGTAAGTGCTTACCACATTAATATATTTAACGCAGCTGTCATATATTTTTGAGCAACAGTATAGTAATCTTTCTGACTGTGTATTTTGGTGATAGCACTGACATTTACTAAGCCATTCTACCGGGTCTACGGAAATGACTATTTATATAATCGTGTTGACATGTTGATTGCGACGCGTTAATTAATATATTTAATATTATCGTATAAGATTTGACGAATTATTCTTTAATAATCTATTACAAACAAGACAAAATACGTATATTAATTGCTTCACATAGAGAAATAGTATGTTAAACATGCACGTTTTGCCATAAAACTCTATTAACTTGGAAATGTCTAATAAATAAATTACTTCTTTCATAAATTACCTATTAACGGTGAGTAAACTCGGAAATAAAAATTGGAAGTGGAAAGTACAGGCGGATGCGATAGCATCGTACTAATAGTTAGCATTGCAGTTTAGCTTTACGGCATTCACAAATAAGCAAGATCATGCACTGTCAGCCTCGTGTCGCAAAGAACAAGAATTCGAAAGGATTCAGTTAAGTGTCACGTTTCACTATTTTACAGCTAGAACGTTTATGGTGCTTTTATAACTTTGGATTGTTAACAAAAAACGATATAAATAGGTACACACAAAGAGATTTTGAATGCTTAATTAGAACAAAAAAATAAATAAATCAGAACATTATTTATTACATGACAATATAACAATTGTTATTTCATCTTAAATAATAAATTATGAAGCAATTAAATCCAAAGTGGAAGTCGGCAGAAGAAAAAAGTGCATTTTTTATTTAGCAATAATTTTCAAATTTGATATTTTTTTTAATGTACTGTATACTCACTGTGTGAAATTAGTATGCTCATATTTCTAAATCAAATATCCCTCGCACTTTCTAATATTAATTTGATACAAATGCAATTATATATTAAGAAATATTAATCTACAATTTCCTTCCAAATCAACCTATCCTTTGCTACTACACCAATATTGAATAATAAATAAAAAGGATCATTTATGTTGGTGATATCAATTAAATGAAACCAAATACTGATGTCATTGATAGAATTATAATCACATTCGAAGTGGACGAAAATTAACACGTATTATCTAGTCGTACACGTCCAATGACAATCCGAAATCACTTTGGGTGAATTATTAAATTCGTCGCGTTTCGCTTTCACCGTTGGAGACAATATCAGAAGCATCAACACATCTAGTTATGTCATCGCGACATCGTATCCTGAAAGGTCACCTTAGTCTTTAGTTATGCATGGAATACGCTATACGGGAAACCATGTCAGTGTCGTAGTCCAGGTATGTAAACACACATTACCGAGAATTATCTTGTGTATGTAGCGAAGAAAAAAAGCAACAACTTCTGTATACACTCAACTGATGGTCGCTATACAGAAAAATTCAAGTTACCTTTACATGTCAATTACTTGTATTACATGAACTAAATAAATATCAATCGTTATTATGATACACTGAATTTTTACAAAACTGAATTTTTAAATAGTTTTGCTTTATACATGTATCCATGCATTTATTACGCTTTCGTACACTTTGTTGTGTTAGCAAATAATCGATATGTGTCTTATACATGCAAAGGACAGCACGATTTCATTGACATCTGAAAATATCAATGCATTCCCTCTATATTTAAAAGACGTGTCACGAGTCACGTATAACACAAGTAGGTAATGGCGTCCTAATGGATTTTTTATTTCGATATTTGGTATTATAAAACGGTATTTAAAAATAGAAATATGTTAATACTATATTTTTTTTACTTTAAATGCTATGATGCTAATTAGAAAATATGTTTCTATTTGTCAATATGTTTCGTATATCCGCAAAGTTGCATGTAAAATATTGGTATTACGTAATTAATTCAATTTGTAAGAAGTAATTATCTGCTATTCTAGCAGATATTATAATAAATTAATTTTAATATTCATCAATTAAACTATTAGAAAACACATTGATTGATAATTGCACATAAGTGCAGCTAATTTAGTTTTAAATATTGTAAATGAACAAATGAACAATACACTTGTACTCGAAAGCTACAGGTTATAGACCTCAGGTTTAAAATATATTGATAGTATACGCATACACAGGTGAAGAGAGGAGGGGGTCTAGAATTTCACCGGAATTAAGCAACACCAATGTCACAATTTAAAATGCAACGCAATAAACAAACGTTAACATTAAGATGATATTACATATGTCTAGGAACAAAAAAATTGTTTAATTGTCATGATTGTTTATAATTATAAAATTATTTTCAGCTTCAAGGAATTATAACCTTTATTAACTAATTTTATTTACTATATATAATATAATATCAAGAAATTAAATAAATATAATTTACCATATATAATTACATTTTGTTAAATATTCGCTATAGATAATTGTGTAATTGTCATTACATTTATTTTCATTAAATGGTATTGGAGCCCAGTCATTATTTTCTAATGATAATTATGAGTTATGCAATTTTTCACCAATTACGTATTGTAAATGTACAATTAATAATGTTGTTTGGGATGAGTTGGCATATTAAAAAAAAATACGTATTTAAATTTTACGTAATCACGGACTTAACCACATGTTGTGCTTTATGGCATTCAAAAATTAACATTAAAATTCCTTTTTTCCTCAATAAAAATTAGTAATTCACGCATGACAACCAGCTAAATTTCCGTCAAATGATACACACGAAAATGTCAAAAACATTTCGCTGGAAGATCTTTTCGGCAGAAGTATTTTGATCTTTCTAATTCATTTTCTGTTTGGATTGGAAGAATCGAGTGACGCCATCCTGAACATAGACCATATAGTGTTCATATGAAAAGTGAATGTTTTAATCGTGTGTGGCGAGTAAGAATGGAAGTTGCAGTCATTATGTAAAAGATGATGATTCGATCTGTTGATATATTTGCATGGTTTTGAAAGGCAAAAGAGTTTAATTTATAAATCTTTCTGAACCACAGATGTTCCGCTTGCCCTTGTCCTACATTAGACTACGACAATATCATATGCATAATAACTGCTGAATAATGATAATCTGGCAAAGAATGAGCAACTTTTTATTGAAATTATCACGTAATGTCAATAAACATAAACATTTGTTGTTTCAATGTGTTATTATAATTTTAGTATCGAATGTGAAATTATGTATAAATTCCGTGCCCTTGTCCATCATTCATTCATGTAGTGCGAATATTAATGGCCATTGAAAACGTGTATGTATCATTCGTAATTCTGAGTTGTGTATGTTCCAGAGCACGATTTTGCTATCGATGGCAGTTCTCAGCAGTCGAAGAGGAGGCGGCGATTGCAAAACGTACAACGAGGTAACAGAAATAGAAATTATTTCCTTACGAGTCGTCAAGTGGACGATATCGACACAATTCATGACACACGATAACTTGATACGTGCTCTAATTTCAACATCACAATATACGATTGTCTGAAACGAAATAAATTTCATTATTACTATATACATCTTATATAAGAATCAGTTACACGAAATAAATCAACCAAAGCATTTGATCATATATCAAACGGAAGAAATGTATGGTATTATCACAGCAATCCGCGAATTATTAGATAGTTCGCAAATGTATTTAAAGCAAGTTCAGTTGATAACATATCCTACAGTGTTTAATTGTATTCTACTTTCACTGTCGCACGAAGGTTAAATACGACTTCCGCTACTCCGTTGACGAGCCGAGTTCCGGTGTGATCATGGATCAATGGGAGGACCGAAGCGGTGAATTTGTCAAGGGAGGGTACAGCATGCTGGATGCAGACGGCAAAATACGAACAGTCCACTACGAGGTAGACGGCAAAAAAGGATTCCAGGCAATCGTTAAAAGAAAATATCCAAGTATATAAAGTTATTAATTAGTATAGCATGCTATTACTACAAATATTACTAGAATCATTAACTTTTTTATTGTTGTTGAAGTACACTTCAATTAAAGTCAAAATCAACAAGAAAACTAACTGATCAATTTCTTACTTTTACCATTTATTTTATAAAGCTATAATTACTGTAATGTAAAGATTGGAAGGAAACATTTAATAATAATAAAACAGATAATACGTAGGAAGTGAATTAAACAATAATTAATTGAATTGAATTTAGTTGTTCCAACCATGTACGCATATTTTTGCACTTGTATTGCCTTGTACAGATTCAATGTTTGGTCCACGTTATACTCTCATATATAAAAGTGACATAAATGTTACATCATATGACATTTCAAACTGAATTTCTTTGTCAGCTTATCTCACTAATCTCAATTTTGATTTTAATGAATTATGTCGCAGAATAGTCCAAGATATCCAAGTTTACGTAACCATAAACTCATTAACCTATAAAATTCAACGATAAGTAGATCTGCTCACTAAAAATACGCAGAACCATCTGACGTGAATTGGACATTTTGGAATTGATAATTCTATTATTTAGTTATCATAAAATAAACAAATTGTGTGTTTCAGGTACGATACATCTAGTGAATCATCTTTTGTACCCAAAAAAGTACCGTGTTCCATACCAACATGCCAAACCAGTCAGTCTCATCACCAGAGATTTATTTGATACGAAAGTAAGGCCCTACCCAAATCTGCCTGATACTTAAAACATACTACATTTTATATTGCATATTCGGCAACATATTCCCAAAATTATTTCCATAAGTTAGAAACATCAGAAAACCTACTGCCATAATCCCAAAAATTTATATTGAATTATAATTAAGAAATATCATTTTTCAAGACTTCCAGACTGTAAAATGTATACTATATTTTATTTACTATGTACTTGACACTAACTTGTCTGTGTACTATTATTTATATATTGTATTTATGTTACGTATCTATAAAAATAAATGTTATGTATAATATATGTTGTGTTACCAACTTGTGGATAATCATTATATTAAACATAATCTTTTGAAGCAAAATATCTGTTTTTTTTCAATCGTTCTACTAAACAATTGACTAAATAAAAAATATTTGTCAATTCTGAAGCTATTATTACTCATATCACGTAAATGCATGTCGAATTTGAAATGATATTAATCATTTCGAAATACTTCCATTGATACAGATGGCATTTAATAAAATAACCTTAATATTATCAATAACACTGTCTATAATATTTTATTTAAGCCAGATAAAAGGTTAATAACATAGTGTTATCAACTTCTAACGTCGTAATTTTAACTATAAATTTTGGTATACAATATAATGCAAAACCATGACCTTTGATGAAATATATTAGTGCAGAAATTTGGTATAGATTCCTTTGCACTTTAGAAAGTTTTTATTTGTGATTTACACGAAATGTTTCATGTATGGCATACTTCTATTTCCATAATGAGCGAAAAACTGGTCTAAATTGTTTTTTAAATTAATTGTACCAGTTCAGACGAATTCTTGTCCAGGCGGGATCGTAAGGCGTGGCCTTTTTAAGTTCAGTGGTTTGAAACAAGGCAGACTACATATGAAGCTGGAATCATAAATAACAAAACCTTGGAATACTCTTTTATTTAATAACTAACTATTAAGAAAAAAAAATCTACAACCCAAATCCTCCGCAATAAATCGAAAATAATTGATTTTTCATAAATGTACTTCAATATAATATCAATAAATAAGGATTTAAATTACACGGTAATTTCTTTTTCGTATGTTACGTTGTTTTTAAATTTACCAATTAAATTAATTGTATCTATTTAAACTATTTCAAGAAAAATATAGTATTATTTAAAAACAAATTCTGTCTGAAACAATAATATAAAATATGTAACAATGTTTAATGAATGTTGGACTGTAACGACCTCTAAGAAAATGCTGCTGGACTACAAACAAGAAACAAGTTGGTATTATTACGACTCTGCACAAATTTGTCGGAAGTGCTGAACTAAAAGTTCGCCTTTTACTTTGCAGGCGGCAATACTGTCAGGTAGCTAGCGAATGTTCAAACCATTGGTTTACAGTGTCAGGTATAAATCACAAAGTAGCCCATCTAATTATTAAATATGTATGAAAATGCGCGCTGATTAAAATATTCTTAAAAATTGCTCGTTGCCGAGAATCTCTCAATAGTCCATTGTTTTATATATATATATATATATATATACGCTACTGGTTTTTATGGTAAGTTCTTTTCCCAAAAAATTTTTAGATCGGCCTTAAGTAGCAGAAGTAAACATAAACAAATAATAAACACTAATTTTAATTACATCAAAAGTTTAAATAGCAATAGAATGTTCAAAAATTAGACATTACTAAACATCAAATTCAAAAACAATTCTGTAACATCTTTAAATGAAAGTCTGAACCATTAAATGAACCTTCGAACAATTTCAAAGAAAAACATACTAACAATTCGTGAAATCAGTGTCAGCTGTAGAAAAAGTATTTTTATTAATCTCCATCCAGATATGTATCAAGATTATTTTAAACATTAGTTTATGGGAAATGTACATAGATTACTTTTAATTGGAAAAAATATAGTTATCTGTCATTATATACGTATTTTCATAGTGAATACTGAGAGAAAACTGCCATAATATAAACAGAATGCACTATATCACATTGCGTTACTAATGCATGTGTTTCTTCTAAGTAGTAAATATTAATACTAGCATAATTTTATATTTAACAGAAGTACTTTTGTTTTCTTATAATTTATACTGTGCATATCATTGTTCGAAAACTTTTACCGTTTATAATATACTGCATATAATTACTATACTGTATTTAGAACAAAAAGAAATGTATAAATTAATAAAAAGGGCTGATACGGTCTTGAAAAAAATATATTTCCTTGAAAAAAATTCATTAGTCATGAAAGCGAGAGAATTATTTTCACTTTTACTAACCCTGAACTTGATGTAAAATGGAATTTAAAGCGTATCCATAATGTGACAGTCATGGTACGGGAAAGAGGAACTATAAATACAGAGAGGTAGGGAGATCCGATGAAGATGTTATAAATGTTCGCTTCGAGATTCACCTTGGACTAGTAATGTGAAAGCTATCTCTCGTTGACTGTGGCATTGTGAACTTGTGATTTAATGAATGTCTAAAAATGCGGAACACACAGGTAAATATGCATATACATATGTATTTAATTTGAATCGATTTTTTTTAACAAACATTTTTTTTTCGGAGAGCATTTGTGAAATGTAACTTGATTCGAGTTAATTTAGTTATGTAATACACCTATATATCAAATAAATTAATGAAATTAAAAAAAAATACTTAATTTAAAAAACAAACATTTATGTTTAATCAAAATTATATCATATTATACATATAATTATAATGTTTTATGAAGTGACCGTGGGGAGTGTGCTACCCCAGTAATAATAAAGGTGTGATATTATGATATATGATATTATTATGATACGAATATATATTTATGTTTGTTATAAATATAATCAATGTTGCTGGGATCAAATGAAAATTTAAATACACATTTTCTATTATATTCACGTTAAGATTAAGATTAAGAGATATATATATATATATATATATATATATATATATATATATATATATATATATATATATATATATACAATTAAATAGAAGAAAGTATATTTCTTTACTTTCATTTAATCTCATCTTTAATTAATATAAGATGTAACATTATAAATAATCCACCAAGAACTTCAAACAGAAATATTTCATTATAAATAATACCGCTTTACTGGAATCAATAGTTCGATTGCTCATAAGTTAAAACTACTTTTACAAAACATAATCTTGATACTTACAAAACGTGAAGTATAGTAGCAGCTGTGGTTTACCTAGGTAAGCTACAGATATGTATTATGCAATTTATGAGTGTTTGTTCTGGTTTTCAAGCTTACGATACAAGCAGTGATACTGTTGACACTACTGGATACAACTCTTACTGGCCACACTGCAGCCTACGACAATTACGCACAGGAATATGTAAGTTACTTTTAAAAAAAATATATCTTTTCTGAGCAAAATTAATGTTACAGAATAATGAATTAATTTGTTTGGTTAGTTATTACATATTATTTATTAGCAATACATTAATCATTTGTATAAATGTAGTATTATTCTTAGTTTCACAAAATAACTAATATTAAATCTATTATTAAGTAACAGTGTCTGTTTTCACTGCTAATCATAATGCCTGTAGTATTATAAATAATAGTCATACACTTTTTGCCCTTTAAGACCAATTTCTTTTGACCGTTCATCTATTTGTGATAGTACATATTCATTTTTTTAAAGTAATTTGCTAACAACATCATGATTTCTCTGTCCAGCCTAGCATCATTTACTTTCTTCTCAGTAAGATAATACACCGTAGTAGTAATTGAGTGCACTTTTGCATGTAAGCGTTTTGTTTTTATTAGAAACCAATTGAAGCATTACCATCAGCAAATCTAGATTAACGAAACGCGACTATAAACATATGGTACCCGGACGGACAAACGTAGACACGGACATCTGTCGAGTAACACCGACACGCCAAGTTAAACACTTACCAGTAACCGGACACACAGTTAGACAGCAAATATGTGTTCTAGGTGTAATTAATAAATAACGCCACACGAAATCAGGGCACGAGAACGACAACATATACACACAACACATGGCCGATGATTTTTACAAGATTTGTAGACGGAGAGAAACGTTAATGGTTTTCTGACTTTCGCGCGTTCTATAACTTTCGCGAATTGTTACAGGGTGCTAATTTTTTTATCACTGATGTCATTTAAAACGAAAATAGTTTAGGTTAGCCTTTCTTATTGCATAAACAAAATGTACAATCCTAAAAAAATAGAGCAGATAAATAATTGATTACTATAATCTAAAGTCATATTTAAAGTTTATATTTTTTTTTCAGTCGTATCCTGAATATACCTTCAGCTACGGTGTAAAGGATCCTCATACCGGAGACGAGAAACAACAATGGGAAAAGAGAAAAGGTGATCATGTTGAAGGTAGTTACTCCTTGGTGGAACCGGATGGATCGACTCGCGTTGTTGATTATACGGCAGATGATAAACATGGATTCAATGCTATAGTTAAGAACACGGGTGTCCATCAACATTCGTCAGATGGTAAATCAACAAGTCACAGTGAGGTTTACTTCCATACAAATGGAAATGGTAACTACGCTTTCAGTACAAATGGAGATACAAAAGTTCATCCATATACCGAACATCATACGCCTTCCGTAGACCATGGACAGTTGTCTCAAGACGTGTCAGAACACTATCATAACTATGGATCAACACATTTAAATACAGAACAACATCAGTCACCAGAAACAAACCTCGGTCATGAAACATACTATTATTCAGACAGCACCGAATTAGAATCAAACCATAATTCAACAGCAGTTACAACTGAACATTACTATCCACAAGAAGATGAATCCAGAACTAAACACAAACAAGTTCCTTCTATAGATTTAAGTTTGTTAAATAAAAACAATCAAAAACTGATACCACTTGAAGTAACTGTTCTGAAACCAACAGAAGTAGAACTAGACTTAAGTAAGGTACAAGATCCTTATGCGTATAAAAAACAACGTCAACCGTATTTGAATTTACTGAAGAATAATAAAAACATTCAGTACTTGGTTCCAAAAGAGGAACCTGAAATAGATTTATCATTACTTAAAAGTCACGGTCAAGTGCAATATGAATCGGCAAACAGATTTGTAGAATCCTCATCACAACAAATATCACAACAGGAACTTAATTATTACCTGAATCAGCACAAGAACTTCTATGGCCAGGAAAATTCCTACTTGGAACCAGTGTATGAAAACGATTTCAAACCGATTCTACCAAAGAGGACGACGAAAATAATTCCAACGAATAGGCCGGGTTTAATTAAAACTAATAAAAAGCCGCATACTACTCCGGGATTAAGAAATTATTCTACATCACGAGGTTATTTAAAGTATATATTTCCACCGCCACAACCAAATCACGGTAAAAATCAAAGACCTCACTATTATTACAATCCCAAAGGGCCAATTCTGTTTCCACCAAATCCAGATGAAAGAAAAACAGAAGTGCCAAAACTGTATCAACGAAAAGCAAATAATGGATATTTAAGATATGCCACACATGGGAATTATTACAAATAGCATACATAATTTTCATAACACTTTATGAATGGATATTTTGCGGTTAATTTATGGCAAATTAAGAAAACAAGCAATGGAAAATGTTAAATTATTAATCTTATTTATTTTTTAATCAGTAGCATAGGTACTTTTGCGTTTTAATATTTTGCTAATGTTATTGTTGTTGCATTAGTTTTAAGTGTTTTAATAAATAATTTAATTACAATGACTGTCGTATACAAATTCAGTTGTATTTTTAATATGTTATATAGATGTAATTTTCTTACCGAAACTGTATAATATAAATATTTTAATAATAGTTCATGTCATGAACTTGCATGTACGTGACTGTATAATATCAGTGCATTCTCTGTATCTTGTTTTTGTTCTATATGAAAGTGTACAACAATATTTATTGCAATGAATGACTACTGCATATCTAAGAACGCGTAAGATGCAAATCTAGTTTGCGAGTATATCTTGCAAAATAATAATATTATAGAGAGTAATGCTTTCACTGACAGTATGCTTACAGATACCAATGAAAAACAAAACAAGCATATGACCCAGTACACAATCAAGTGTAATTTATATTCAAAGTGTCGACAGCATGTCCAAAATGAACAAGAAAGAGAACTTAATTAAACAATAGCGTTAATAATAACTCCATATCGAGAGAAATAAAGCAACCGTTTACATAACTATTCAACAATATCGTATTTATAGACTAGAAAAATCCGAAATTTAATAGATAAAAACAACTTTCATTATTTCTATTTGGCGAATAAAAATAATTGTCAGGCGTTGCTGGCTACACACATTTGTAAATGTTCCAGTTTCGTTACCTACACGCCATAACAGCGTATGATTGCGTAATCTGGTTGACTTCAACGTGTAACGATAGAAAATAAAACGAAATGACAGACCTGATTTACGTTAGATTGTACAAAAACTGTAGTCATGGCAACGCCGGTACTGACCTGTCCTATGCAACGCGGCCTTGCAGACTATTTTCAAGTCATTGAACTTTCATTGTGTAAATGTATAATTCATTATCAATTTTATTTTACTACATAATTCTTTACGCCTATAAGCGCAAGGTTGAAAAATGGAAATATGTTTGGAATAAATTTTCAAAATATGTAGTTCAATTTTAATATTCATACATGTACCTGAGAAAAGTTTCATGCCGATTCTGAAATTTCCTTTTATAATTAGTAATAGCAGAAATAAATTACATTTATAATAGTGAATAACGGAGGAATTCATGGTGCATAATACGTAAATGATTATATTATATATTAATTTTAAACTTCTCTTTTTGAACATAATTTAATTCAGATGAAAAAAAAAAATATTCAACTCAATATTGCGTATAAAGACTTCAAAAAAGTTAGAGCATGAAAACAAATGCTATAATATCCATACTGAAGTAAGCATAGAAAATGTATAAAAATAAGAAGTCTGCAAAAGTTACATTTCACTCAATTTATTGACAAAGATCTTGGCGCCATAAACGCAATATATTTTATTTGACTTATACATACATGTTAGTATATTCAAATATGCAGTAATAGAACTAAGAAATATAAACTAACTGAACATGTTTCTCAAGACAAAGAAACGTAATGGAACAGAGAATTATTTCTGTTCAGTTTATATACTCAGAATGCAGCACTGTTTTACAGGAACCAACACCGTACATTACACGATTAGTCTACAATCTACATGATATAACCTGCTTTATATTCCAGTAGATAAATGTTCAATATAGTATAAATTTATTGCCGGCAGTGTTCCCTATTTGTAACGATCAAGCTTTTGCCTGTTGTCATTGTCAAATGTCATTACATCATGCGAATGAATGTGGAAAAATAATATTGTTATTGGCCCCAAATGCACGATAAAACTTACGGTGCAACTAAAAATGCACAGTAGTGGTGATAGTTTGTAGTTTTCTGAAAAATTTACATTCATATACCGTAAGGAACAGTGAAAGTGTTGAAGTGAACCCCGTATGTATTGTATAATAATGCATGCCACACCCGAGATACGAATTCCGACTCGCCAACTGATATATGCTAGGATATCTACAACATTTATATTACACAGAAATATTTTTTGACAAAAATCAGACTGATCTATTGATAAAAAAAAACCAAAAGGATACACCTCCCGATCTAATTAGAATTGTTAATCAAAGACGGTTTATTTGAATCTTTTTTTGAAATATTTCAGAACTAGATTACAGCAGCAAATTTTTAGGAGAGATCAATAAAAAGAACCTAATGACAAAATCTTCAAATATTGATGTCGATTAAAAAAATAAATAAATTCTTGTCATATGTACCCTACTCTATAGATATCTAGCAGTAGTAGTCGTGCCGAGAGTCGGAATTTCACTCAAATAGTTTTCTCAAATCTAGTGCAAGTCTAATTCGAATCGCAATCACTGACCATCTAAAAGGTATCACAATTGGATAGACCTATACGACCCCATAGCAAAATGTTTGCCGCACTACAGAAATTGCAATCCTGACCTTGCAGGACAAAATGTACTCGCACTTGGTAGTGTGGTATGGGGAGGAATTTTTTACGCAGAATGAAAAATGTAGTACATTATTCTTAGATTTTTTTCTTTAATTACAGTGAACGTTGTTGACACCGTTTAACTATATAAGCTTCACTGAATCCAACCAGAAGGCAGTAGAGTTCAACACTTCATCGGTAACAAAACAAGCAGTGTAGTTAACAATAATCATATAATCATGTTTGCCAAGGTAGGTATTCACTCAAAATATAATTCCATAAAGAATTATTTAACTTAAATTTAAAATTATCATATTAATTAATTCGCATACATTTTCATTTTTTGCTACTGTATATAATAAATCTACAAAAATTTAACAACTATTCATTTTGAACAATTACAATTAAAAATTACTTCCAAATATCTGTTCTATAATGATAAATTTATTTGTTAAATTAGGTTTCAGTACATTTATAATGAAACTCGATTGTTATTTTATTTATTCACTGTTTAAATGCAGTTAATTAATTCGTTATTACATAGTTAAGGTAAACAGATCCAATTAGTGTTAATGAATTTCATTATATATTAACAAGCACATTGGAAATGCAAAACCAAATTAATATAATTACTAATATTATCACTTTATTACATTTTTGTTTCTATTTGGTTCTTTGGTTCAGCGGCATTATATATTTCATCAATATTGTAATTAGCACTATTTATAGTCAGATATGTTCTCTTCGTATAGGTACAAAATTACTAGTTTATCTACCAACCAATATCTGTATAGTAATTATATTTCGAAACATATATCGACATTTTTGAAACAGCGCTGGTACCTTGTATACAATCTAATATTTAAAGTGGGTTATTACAGATTTTCGCATTAGCTGTTACGCTGGTAGCTTCCTGCCAAGCTGGATATATCGGAGCCCTTGGAGGACACGGATATGCTGCACCCGCAATCAGCACTGTGTCCCTCGCAGCTCCAGCCATTGCCGCCCCGACTTACCTTAAGGCCGCTGCTCCAGCTGTTGACTACTTTGTAAGTTTTAGATTTAAAACTACACACATACTAACGAATATATTCATTTCTCAATGAACATTCTTATCGTGAATAAATAATAAATACGTAACAAACGTGTAAGAAAATGGTAAAAACAACTAAGTTCTTATTTTAGCATATGGTACGAAAAAGTCTAGAACTTCTGACCATTAATATAATTAATTGATCTTAAACTTTGTGAAAGTCTAATTTTTATTTCAATCGTTTACTATCCAGGAAAATAGATTTCAGATTTTTTTTATGTAATGGTTAAGTACAGCACTTAACATTAATGTTTATATTTGCAGGCTCCCGCGCAATACGAATTCAAATATGGCGTATCTGATGCCCATACTGGTGACCAAAAGTCCCAGTCTGAAGTCCGTCATGGAGACACCGTCAAGGGGCAGTACTCCCTGGTAGAACCCGACGGTACTCTCCGTGTTGTTGACTACACTGCTGATCCCCACAATGGTTTCAACGCTGTCGTTACAAGATCCGGCCATGCCGTTCATCCAGCCACCCCGATTGCTGTTGCGCAGAAAGTAATTGCTGCACCAGCCATTGCCATCGGCGGACATGGTTACCTTGGAGGCCTTGGAGGTTATGGAGGTCTTGGAGGCGGTCACGGATTCCTGGGAGCTCCTCTCCTTGGCCACCATTAGATCGAACATCGCACGCACCACACCGCGGTCGATTTCTGAATTAATGCATTTCTAACGCGGATCTTTCCACCAAGCCAAACCATTACTTTGACATGGATGTCAATTTATCTAAACGGACATACTTGTTTGCAGTATCCACCGTTGCAACTTTCGTAATTAAATCGCAGCTTTATTTCAACTTTACTTCTACTTAGTATACGTACGTTTCTATTCTTTTCTCTCCACATATTGGGCGATTAGATTCAAAAGTTGCAGAATTTAACTTGAACAAGTGACGTTCGACATCGGGATGCATTAATTTAGAAACGACTCAGGTACATACATACAATATTTCCGTCGAAATTGCAGAGAAACTTGGAACTAGATTTTAATACGTATATTTATTAATTATAACAGTAGGGTAGTTCAGGTTTTTCTCATGCGAATTCGTTGCGAAATGGATCACATCACCATGCAACACTTCACGATTCATGTTCTTCACTCGTTTTCCTCTTCATAAAGTGTCTCCCATATATCTCGCATATGTTACCAATATTATTATTACACATATACTGTATTGTAAAATAAGGATTTTATGAACTGTAGAAATGTGCTTTTTTACTTTCACTGTTGTACATAGGTATATAAAAAATATAGATACATTATTTCTTGGAATACAAGATTATTTGCGACTTAAAAATCCTATAAAAAGAAACATAATACAATAACAAAAGTGCTTTCTGTTGAGAAATGTCATTCAGTCAGATATTCAGATGCATTTTAAGATTATTATATTGAATATTCATTATATAAAATGAGAAATACTAAATCAACTTGCATATAATGATTTTCAAGTAATATCTAACTGAACATAAACGAATTATGAATTTAAAACAAAATTGATTTAAAATCCGGTTGCACAAATATATAACCCTTTTTTAAATACCTACCTACTAGGTAATAACAAAGACCTTGCTCTATATTTTACGGTTCGAGAACTATTAAAAGAATTGACGTATACATAACTAACTACTTTCAAATTAACATTCAGATATATTGCACTAACGGAATATGGTATTCCCCCACCAAATTTTGTTTTTTAGTAAAATCCCGTAAAGTGAATGTTTTATCTAGATTCAAAACATATATAAAGCGAATGAATTATCAGAATCATTTTAATCGGCGTGCGTATGTCGACGAATTTAGAAGTCATCCGTGTAAAAATCTCAACTTTTTGGTCTATTTTTTACATATTTAATAACTATTAAAGAAGAGACATTTTGGGCTTACTACTCATAGAAATGATTTTTAACATGTTTCTACAAATTTGTCACAATTGGAATGTTATCTACAACAATAGTTAAAAGCTTCCTGATTATTACATATGCATGAAAACAAAACACGGGACAACTTTCCATTTCATGACACAGATCAGCCTACCAGAAAATATTATGCATGTACTGTATATCGTGCTTCACTTAGCACAAAACTTGGCTCAGACGAACAACAAAAACGCACTTGGCAAACATCAATTTCGAGTTCTATTGCCAGTAAAAAATAACATAATATAGCAAAGAAATAGTTATACTGGACATATTGTACTGATAAACATACGTACAAATAATATGAAATAAAGTTTAGTAAACCAAAAAAGATAGTTAATCATTAAAATCATAAGAAACTTAGAAAATGCGAAAATGCTTTTTATGTTTAGTAAAGAAAATTACCCTGAATTTAACAAAGACCTTGATAGATTTTATGAAAATACTTATTATGTTGAGTTTACGCACTGATAAACATTTAAAAGTAACTCTTTTTTTCTGAAATAGCGAAACAGATATCAGATATTATATTTTGCCGTAGTAAATTATGTATGTTTGTGCATTAAATTTAATATTATCAAATACCTAGAGATATGTTGTACGATATACATTTCCCAAGTAATTTGTTATATTAATAGCTAATGGCATAAAATATTCCTTCGGCAACTTTTGCAAGAATTTTACGCTTATTTATTTGGTCGTAATGCTTGAAAATGTTACATTATTATATACATTATTCATTAAATATTAGAAATAATTGCATTTGCATATAAATGTTTTTTTTTTCACAAATTACTACGGACTACAAATATTTTATAATTTAAAATAATATTTACTAATATTAATTTAACATATTCATGATTGTTGGTTGATTGCATTTGTAAATGTAGATTATTTACGAATATGTAATATACCACTGACGTAAGATAATTTAATCTGTAAATGTAGTTCAAATAAATAAGTTCCAATTCTACTAATGAAGTGAAATCATGTTTGAACTTGTATTTCACATTTTGTTTTTCCTAACAGACGTTGATATTGAATCAAATAGCGCAAATATATTTGCATTTGTTACAAACACCCCACGAGTGTGTATAGGCAATATAATATTCATTGCGTTAGTAAAAAAATATAATAACATATTACGTGCTACATTATCTTTCATTTATCATGCGCACGTATGTTGTAAAGGTACCTAAAGGTATATCTCAGAAGCGTTACATATGTCCTACACCGTCATTCTAATATCTCCCCAGAAGTAACTAGTCACTGACACAATATACAATATTAATTAACAACAATGTCATGACCACATTTAAACATGTTCTAAGAAAAAATAATAAAATTTAATATTTAGTTGCATTTCATTAATTTTTCAGTGAATTTCATTATAACGGATCACTTTCCTCATCTGAAGTATTTATACAAAAATAATAGCCTTATGAAAATATATTTGTTTCCTTTTTGTTGAGAATATTTACTATTAGTTTAAATTATTATTAAACGTTCATAATACTAGCAACAGGCGCAGAATTTTTTAATTTTGCTAAAAAACAGTCACCCTGCAAAAATGAGTTGTCCTACCTCAGGTGAAAATATATATTTCAAATAAAATTCTATGGGAGCCAATTTATACTCTCGCTCCCATCAATTTGATCATGTGAGGGCGTCTGCCTCCATTAGTCCCACGTAGTCAGCACCCATGATACTAGCTATACCTGTATTATCGTAAAATAACTATTTAAAAACGTAGATGTAAATTACTTATCATTACAAAATAATCATTCAAACAAAAACTATGTCACACCGTGTTACATAAGCATTGTAATGGCAGTCATTACACCTATACAAGAATTACATAGCAACTTATACGGAATAATCAACCATGTGTGGAAATACAATATTTTATTGCAAAAATAGATTATCTAGAAAAATATCTAGATCATTATTATTTAAATTTCATCAAGCACAACATAATAAGTTTGCAATTAAAGAAAGTAGTAATAAAGTTGTACTATTCCTTGTTATAATGCAATTCTACACACTATCTAGTCTGGAGTGCATGTTTCGAGTGATTTGTGAGAATAATAAAATACTCTATTTGTTTTACTTTGCCGACATGTATCGCTTACGTAAACTGATGTTTTATTGTACGAAGAATGAAATTTACTAGTTTTCACGCAGAATCCAATATAAATTATTTATAAAACGTCTCTTGCAACTTTCATATTCTTCTAATTATGATACATATGTATAATTCAATGAAACTTACCGACGTACAAATGTAACACACAAATTCTCATTTCGATGCGGAATAAACACTTGTACACACACATCACCATTCGATAGCTCTGCCACAACTAATTTATCAAAATTGTATGACGTCTGTCAAACCTTCTTCTAAACGTGACATAATCTGCTTAATTGAAATGTAAAACAACGTAATGTTACGTATTCTTGTTGCAATAAACGTAATTCTCTAACACAAAACTCATAAATAATTTTTATTATTCGTCTTTCTAATACAGGATTGTATTAAGGCTGATTTCTACCGATGTTACAAAAATGGCGCACGTTAAATGATTTTTTTTAAAACAAACCTTTACTTTACTGCACACTATTACCCACACAGAACAAAAACATAGGTATGCACGAAATACACTAGCAACCATCTCATTATTGGTACTTAGAATAAATTACCTGGTCACGTATTGTTTCATAATTATATCAGACTTTTGAAATTAAGAAATAACCAGAAATTAAATAGAATTATAATTACCATAGAATTTATAACCTGGAACATTAATCAAGATTACTTCATTAACCAACACATTCGAAAATAATTGCGCGGTTACATTGTGGTGAAGCAAATCAACTGAACAAATGATTTGTCGATATTTACATTTTGCTTCTGAGCTTTGGTTTTTAGAAATGCGCAAATGATTGTAAAAGGTAATTCCAAAAAAAAAAAACCATAGATGAATATTGAACGCTTCTTTCTTGAATACGTGTGCCTTGAATTTACTGAATCAATTATCTATCTAACTGAACAAGATAATTATGTTTGCAGTTGGAAAGAATTACATAGCACAACATATTCAATTGCAACATCTTAATACCGATACGTTCAGGTACATGCATATGCAAGTGTAAACAGTGGAACAGCGGTAAGGTAGCGGCGCATGTAAATATCTGGTGAACGAGTGAGCTCGCTAGCGTAACGAGCCGCGAGGCCACTAACAGTGTACAGAAAGTTAAAAATGCATCAAAACTGGTGCATACACATGATCGGGCGCGCAATTTAAGACAGGTAAGTCACTTTCAAATTGGTCATGTATTTGTTTCGAGTAATTTCAATAACGTAATACGCTATACACTTGATATTTTTATTTATGGAGTGAATGTAGCTTTTGGTATAAAAGACACTCGACACTCCGAATCTGCATCAGTACAGTGCAGTGCCTGATAGGTGGGTGATCACAATACGAAACAACCAAACATGTACACCAAAGTAAGTGCATAATACCGGAACTCAAACAGTATCAATCAGCATCAACAATAACAATAACAACAACTACTAAAACAGTTCAACAAACGATTTCATTTGATTACTACCGGTGCAGCCATATCACACGTATTTGTTTTGATATTCTCAAAATAACAGAAATTTCGGCATTAAAAGTGAAACTTCTTATCTTTTACCAAAAAAGTTATCAAATTTCCTCGTCACTTTCTAAAATGTCCTTACAACATTTCCAAATTGTTTTCTGACCATAGTTAATGTTTTCTTGTAATTAATATACACTTATTGAACCGAATAATTACCAATTCTAATTTATTAGGTGCTTGTAAAATAACTTGATTTTCTCCGCAAACTGAAGGAAGATTAAAGATCTAGTTTCTTGAAGATATTTGTACCGTATTTTGTATTTCAGATCCTTGTCTTGGTAGCCGTTGTAGCTGCAGTAGCAGCGTACCCTGGTGGTGAACATGTTGTTGACTATCATGTAAGTATATCGGAATATCACAGCTATATAAATGTTCTGGGAAATGACAACAATTGTAAGATCATAAACTAGAAAATCATTTTACCTATTAACTGACGGAAGTCACAAAAGGATATTTTATTACACATTCCGGAAAAAGAAATTACTTCTCAATTAAAATGTTTACTAAATGCAGATTTACTATTTACATTCATTAGTAAATGCACAGAGAAAATTAACCATTACTGGGGAAGTAAAAACATATGTTAAATATCTTTACTTACACGATACTATTGCTATAGGCTCCCGCTCAATACGAGTTCAAGTATGGAGTATCTGATCATCACACTGGTGACGAGAAGGAACAATCCGAAGTTCGTCACGGAGATGTCGTCAAGGGACAGTACTCCCTGAGAGAACCTGATGGCACCATCCGTATCGTCAAGTACACTGCTGATCCCCACAATGGTTTCAACGCCGTCGTCGAGAGACAAGGACACGCCGTACATCCCCAAATCATCCAGAAGGCTGTTGTTGCCGCCCCAGTAATCGCTCATGCCGCTCCCATCGCTATTGGTGGACATGGTCTTGGCGGATTTGGTGGACATGGTGGTGAAGCTCTCTCCTTCGCTGGCGGCAATATTGGTCTGGGCGGATATGGTGGACACGGACACTACTAGATTTGGTTTCTTTGGTTGAATTACGTCATTGTCATCGCTCCCATCTTTCATTCTGACTGCTCCATTTAAACGGACTAGTTCCATCTATCATGCCATCTCCTACTTAAGTTGTTCTCACTTCGTCATCTCATTACTCATGTAACTACGAATGTTAATGTTCATATCATATGTTATCTGTCATCCATGTTTCTATACCTAGTGTTATGTGAATTTTTATAAATATAATGATTTATTTTCACACAATATTTTGTTTACATTGTCTAATTTACCCGCACAATTTTACGAGTGAAACACTTTAAATCTATGTATCTATATACTTTTACATAACAATAACACAAATCCAGTGGCGTACCATCCTATGGTGCAGATGGGGCAAGAGCCTCCCGTCTATACATTGAGTATCATTCTGATTTAACATCTTCCTTTAGTGCTCAACCCCTTACCTTCAAAGAATTTTAGATCAGCAATATCTAAATTGTCTACAATAAAAGAGATAGCTGAATTGTTAATTATTCAAACTGATTCTGATTTCGGATTTTCCTGATATTTATGCTTAACTTTTATTATTTGTAACCGTGTCAGAAAATGTGCAATATCGGAACGATCATTCTCAAAATTAAAATTAATACAAAACTACGAAGTACGATGACTGAAGAGGGGTCGTCTCGAATTTTTCGGGCTAATCGCGAATTTCTATTTTTTGTCTAGAATTTTTATTGCCCCGATAGGCAACAATAAAAAAAAACAGTCTCTGTATGTGTACGGCTATTTACGTTTAAACGTATGCGGTCCTATATTCGCCCCAATAAAAATAGCTTTAAAATAGCAATATTTAATCTATATTTACAAACGCGAACCACCCATTCTTGGGCGGTATTCACGAGGGGCCCAATTATCTACTTTGCACCAGAGCCCACGCTGTTGTTGGTACGCCAGTGAACAAACCAGTTCCTTTGTTAGACCAAGTTCGAAAACTGATATAAGTTTTATAAAATGTTTTACAAAACTAATATCATCAGACCACATATGTTGCTGAACTTAAAGTTGCATAATAAAACATCGGATTTAGTGACAAAGTACCTTCAATTACTTGCCACAAATAATACTTTTTTTTCTATACACTTAATAATCATCAAACCGCAGTCATAAAAACGATATTCGCATTCACATGTGTTTTATCAAAAGATCAGTATTCATTTTGTTAGTTTTATCGTTAAAAATGTAAATCGAACAAATATTTACACATCGTCATCTGATCCAAGTCAGAGTGTTACAGTTGTAGACATTATCACAAAAACATATTCCATAATAAGAAACTTTCACATTTTTTATTGTTTCAAATAAGTAGTGTTATTACTTAATACAAATACAAAAACAAAGTCACGAATCGATGTACAACCATGATAATAGTGTTACAAGCAATGAATGGTGTAATTAGGCCATGTATTACACCAATTAATCCCCGAAAAAATAATATCAGCAAACATTTCAAATTAAAATGACGTTTGTATACTTGATATCATCAATGCCAATAATTGACTGTGTAATTAAAGATATAGAAAATACGCCAAATTATTATACATTGTTATAAACACAAAGAATACAGTAATTATAAATTACAATAATTCACGTATAAGATTGTTAAATGTATTATGTCCTCAAACACTTAAACTGCGGTAGAGAAAATACATTCTCATAATAAATGAATGAAGTGTTATTTCAAATACGACAGGAAATAATAAAGTTTTTATTGATGTGAAACTTTGTTATTATACATGAACTCGTTTTCAAATTATGTGCATAAAATCTTGCTCATTTTAGATGACATATTTAGTTTACATATTTTTATTATTATTTATTTAGACTAAAATATAATAAAAAAGAAAACAAACACGTAGTACACAAAGTGAAAAACTAGAACATAGCATTTTATGGTCTATTTCTGTGCAAATCCTGTATGTACATATATGTACTTTTATAAACAGACACAGACAGGCGTTACGTGCCCGCCAGATTTAAAGTAAAGAAGATATATTGCTAGATATTCGAATCGTCCCAGATTCGAATCATTACGTACATTACATAACTGTCCAATTAATTGAAAGATTGTTTGACGGTTCGGTGATTGCCGTCAAACCAGATAGCATCCTGTGCGACGGATAAGACCTCGATGTAAGGAAGTGAACTAAATGCACGCACTATTTTATGTATGTATGTTTAAACATATATACGTACGTATATGGTCCAGTTCAGTAACTATGAAACCTAAATGACCGGAATATCGCTTTCAAATTCTTAAATTTACCCATAACGTAACATGGTCTACGATTTTTAATACTTGGAGAGAGTGTCGACTTTCGGTATAAAAAGGAGTACCTCTGCTAATTTAGATCAGTACAGCTTACGGTTTCTGTATAATCACATTGTATCAATCTACATTTTTCACGCAAAATGTTCACCAAAGTAAGTTTTTAAACATACTGTTAATTTGCAATATTAAAAAAATATTTATTATTTATCAACAACTAATAATGTTTTAACAGTATTAACTAATATTATAATTTTGTAATTTTTTTTTTAAATTCATTCCAAATCACTAATCAGTTTGTTTTTACTAATTTGTACAATAATAAGCAGGCTTTATTGTTTTATTTTTGTTGCAACTATAGCAAATACGTAACATTAAGTATCGAGATCAATGCAAGTAGTTATAATACAAATATTCTTTGGTTTCAGGCTCTCACCTTAGCTGCTCTCGTAGCTCTGGCTGTTGCCCAGCATCATGGACATGGACACCAGGAAGAACAAGCTGTAGATTATTTTGTGAGTACAGCATTCAGTCAAATAGCTTAAAATACCTTCAAAATGGAATTATTAACAACCCACTTTTGCATTTGTGCATTGCTGTATATAACTACTTATGTTTAAATACTTCATATGTCATATAAAAAAAGCAGTATAGATTTATACGAGTCAAATGTGTTAGAAAGAGATAGCTTGTTTTGTTTATGTCGTGAATAAAATTTATCTGATGTGACATCACTTCTATATGGATTTGAATACTCTATATTAATATAATAATCTCATCTCATTTTTAGTACGTATTTTATGATTGATATCTACGACATTTATAAAAGCTTACATGTATCTTACGAAGACGTAAACGAATATTATCTAATAAATGTTTTAACAGGCCCCAGCTCAATATGAATTCAAATACGGTGTCGAAGATCCCCATACCGGTGATCACAAGTCCCAGAGCGAAGTTCGTCACGGAGATGAAGTTAAAGGTGAATACTCCCTTGTCGAACCCGACGGCAGCATCCGCAAGGTTCAGTACACTGCTGATCCCCATAATGGTTTCAACGCTGTCGTCACCCGAAATGGACATGCAACCCATGGTGCCGGACAGAATATCCAACATGCCGTTCCCGTAGCTGCTTCTCTTGGACACGGAGCCGGTGCTTACCACGCTGGAATTCAGCAACAACAACAACAACATCATTATTAAATAAACTTTAGTCCAATTGTTATATACATATATCATCATTTTTCATTACACGTACAGCATTACATACCACACATGACATTTATTTTGTAAATAAATAAACCAATAAAAACACATTTTAAGAGATATTTGCTATTATTGCTATCTACTGTCTTAAGGAATATTACCTAACATATACCGGGTGTCTCAAGAAATCTGGGACATAGAGAATTAACATATAAATATAGAAAAATTGTGATTACTTCTGAACAATACATTTACAGTAAAAGTGTAAATATAAAAGTTGTTTAGAATTAAAAAGTGTATAATATGATGCCATATTTAATGCTCAGATATGTTTCTATAGCAAGTAAATTAATTTTTAATACTACATTTTAATGACAGGTCAAACATATCATATTATGCAATTTTTAATTCTAAACAACATTTTTATTACACTTTTGTTCTAAAATGTATTGTTCAGAAGTAATTACAATATTTCTATTTTCACATGTTAATTTCCTACGTCCCAGATTTCTTGCGACACATATGTTGAATAAAACGCTGTGTTGAATGGGAATTGCAGAAAAAAAGCCTGTATTTTTTTACTTTATATCAATATAAACCGTTACATATCAAATCAATTGTGAAAATCATACGAATTATATATAATTTCAATACTCCTCCAATTAGAATGAATTGACGCCAGCAATATTTAAAAGGGAAGTTGCTTTTATGTGACACTTGCGAATATTTATTCGCCTATTAATACGCAACCAGTGTTTCACTTTTGTTCACCTGGAAACTAGTAGTTTTCTTCATAGCTATATAAAATAGAACGGCAGTTGATTTTAATTTTAATCCGTTTATACACAGTTGATGTTTTTGTCAATCAAGTTACCATTTTCGATATTGGTTTTCTAACCCCTATAAATTAATTATTGATCGTAGTGGATTCAATTTATTGCAACGGAAATTATTTGGGTTGTTAACTAATAATTTACCATCAAAAGGCTGAACCGTCTCTCGGTTATTTATTTTAATATTGTTATTAGTAAATGTAATAAAAATGCACTAACACTTTAGAGTTTAATAGAACCATAAAATATGGAAATCCAAAATATTTCCATACAAAGTGTTATAACGTGTTAATTTTTCAATATTGTACAAACATTACCTTCGCCATATATTTTATAGGAAGAAGATAAAAAATATAACCTGTGTAATATTAAACAAATTTGAGAACACATTTTCTAATTATCTGTTACTATTAATGAGATAACTTACAGTTTATGAAGTAAGCTGTAATAAAATAATATGTTTATTTATACAAGTGTAATATTTTTGTTAACTCCTACAAGTTAGCACACCCACAATGAACCAATTTGGACAAAATATGTTACAGTCGATAAACAGGAAATATCTGAAAAATTAATTTGTACATTTTTATCAATATAATCTAGTGCAACTGCATAAGTTGCATGTCACCAGGACCGGTATTAAGTACTTTCAAATAGTTCAAATTCGTATAACACGCGCGCAAATTTACTATGCCTATGACACTTTACTTAATATTAATGAAAGGGGAAAACAAGTATATAAGTGCACAATATTTGACTAGGAAATCAGTACATATCTGTTACTCAAAGTGTAATTATAGCATACAGTTCAACATGTTTCTGAAAGTAAGTATTCAGCAAATAACAAATACACTTACAGAAATTCAGCAATTCAACTACATACATAGTTATACAATGTAACAGAAACTTATTAGCAATTAATGACATTAAATTATAATTTTACTAATTTTAGTGGCAATATATTTGAAAGCGAAAGTACTTAACAATATTTGTTTACCAAGCTATTACCATAATTATTGTAACTTACATAATTTATTCATAATCATTGTTCATATAATTTACTGTTGCGCAAATTATAGATTAATTTATATGGTCTAATTAGCTAATTATAGTAATAACAAATATTAACTATTACTAACTAATGTGTGTTTCTCTAGTTCGTTATCCTTGCCGCTGTTGTAGCGTGCGCTGCTGCTCAATTGGGCTACGGAGGACATGGACATCAAGTTATTAAAGATTATTACGTAAGTAAACGTTTACAAACATTTCAGTATATTCCAAATCACCGTATAATTCTATAATCTAATTGAGTAAAAAGGTATTTTATATAACTCCATGAATATATTAATCGGAATACAACTACTACGTACAATGCATCATTCTTGAAATTACATGCTCTGTATTATATTAATTTTCAATTGTTTGTTATCAAAGGCACCTGCTAATTACGAATTTAAATATGGTGTATCCGATCATCATACCGGTGACGAGAAACAACAGTCTGAAGTTCGCCACGGAGACACTGTCAAGGGTGAATACTCCCTCAGGGAACCTGACGGCACCATCCGTATCGTCAAGTACACTGCTGATCCTCACAATGGTTTCAATGCTATTGTCGAAAGAAAAGGACACGCCGTACATCCGCAAATCATCCATAAAGCTGTCGTTGCTCATCAACCCGTTTCAGTAGGCTACGGAATCCTGTCCCACGGTAACTTGGGACTTGGACTTGGCCGCCACTAGAATACTCTGTGTAGTCCGTCATTTCGTATAATGAGATGTAATTCTCATTTTCTCAACGCTGCGCACTACCTTACCTTATTAAGACTCGATGTATGATTTACTTGTTGATGTAATGTTTAGGTTCGTAGGATTTTTATATGGTTTCTATTTTGTAAATAAATGATTAACTTTAACTATTTTTTTTTTATTTCTTTTTAATAAAACGTGCAGAAAAATGATGTAATAATATTACAATATTATGTAATATTTGGTGCAATATTAGTACTAACGTTACTATTGTATAACAAACATAAACAAAATGAAAGTACATAATAGGGAGCTTGCACGGATTTTAAATATTTAATTTAATACTTTATTTCGATTTATACATAATATGTAATATCCAAGAAAATTAACTAAATAGCAGTAATTAGGGTTTGAAAATACGAATTTAAAAAAAATATGTCATCAAAAAGGGATGTGACGCATCCGGACTGCAAATGACATGCGCAGACCAGCATCCTAGTCATGTGCTCAGTGGTGGAACTACAACGCCTAACGCGGTGGGTCCTAGAATGATAGGGGGCACAAATACAAATGTATATTAGCTAAAAAAAAACCTCAGCCGAATGAATATTGCCTAAAGAAAACCTCAGCTGAAATAAAAAGTAGGTATTTATATAATATTTTGCGCGGTAGTGGGGCAAAAATATGAAGTTCCGCACTTAGCTATGTGTGTGCCAGACTTTTCGTTGTGTGTGTGCGCGTTCAGTATCAGTACGTCACACACATTTTCGCTCGAAAATAGATGACCAAAATTTCAATAATTTATTTCACCAAAAGTATAGCGATTTTCAAAAAAAAAAATACGGCATTTGTTTTAACGTACACAAAATCAGAAACATGTGCAAATTCCCCATTATGTGCCAGATAAAATATTTTCTGCAGACTACCAGACTTACAGCTATGTTATACGGGTAGTACATTTGCAAGATGGCGTAATAATATCTATAAGCTTGTAGTGGTTAATCTATGCTCAAATGTTCGAAAACTTCAGTACAAATTATAGCAAAGTTACATATTTGGAATGATACAGTACTTACATATTCTTTTCAACTGATCAAATGAAAACTTAGTACAGAAAAAAAATATATAAAGAACTATAGACGTATGTCAGATAAAATTTTTATTAATGTAATTGTAATAATTATCTTCTTTTTAAGTCCAGACTCGCTTTTCAATATATAATTTAGTGACGTTCATTCTATTAAAAAAACAGCAATCTAAACAAATAAATCGTTATATAAAAAGTAAACTGAATACATATCATGGCACACTTTTCATTTATATTTCTTTGAACAAAATGAAATTGTTAAATAGAAAGAAATCGAAATAATTAAACCTGCTATTATGTTGTCGATATGTCTATAGGTTAATATATAATCAGTATCTACCTATACACACATATTATATGTATAAAATATAACGTATGTTCAAACATGGTATCAATCATCTCTCATATAAGTACCTCGGCAGGACGCCATCGGCTACAGTGTATTATAAAATGAATGAAATATTTTCACTTTGAATATCGCCAGGCATGCTGAATGTTTGACACGCAATGATTAATTGGGCGGCTATTAAGTAAAAGAATGCGACAAGAATATCAGGAATATTTACTACTCCTTAGACAAGCATCGTAGCTCACATCTACCGCGCCAATTTTGGACAAGATCGTACGTGTTTTTGCACATACTACATGCTTCTACTATACCGGCTGACCACTCTGTTATAATTATGTACGGTCAATCAGTTCCTGTTTTGCATGTCCATCCTTGTCTGATTCATTGACTGATCTACATCTAGTTTGTCTTATCTCTCTTGCAAACCTGTTACTTTCTCTCGGTCATGTTCAACGACTATAAAACATATATGTGATTTCCTTTTGGCGAATTAAATTTATTTTCATTGCGCAAAAATGTATCAAATTCATACCGCACCCACCTAAACAAAAATGTTCTACCTGCTACACAAAAACAGTAGATCAGCTGGGCATTCCTCAAATTTCTACTTGCACTTTGCTGCTACTGTTACTAGCTGCTTTGCTAATAATTTACTTACCTCTGTATCTGGTGAATGTCTATTTACATGCGCCCCCACAGTGCCGACAAGCGAGCGCCTGTCAATACTGAATCGTGCCTGTCTATTTCGGCAGCCAGTTTCATCGAACACGCTGTGTTCCTTTCAGATAAAGATGCCGGTTATATTATATCTCATCACAGAAACTACCTTGCATAATAATCCCTGTTCTACTGACAATTATCCATTACTTAATATTGTTATTACTAGTTTTCTAGGTAATATAATAGTATGACTTTTTATTATGTATTTATTTAATTAAAATGTATGTATGCGTGTGTCAGTAGCAGTAGGTGTATGAACGCAAGTGACAGTGCGCTAATCGTATTCCAAATTTTGCTCTACTATTAATTCCAAACACTGAACACTGCTCCACTTTTGATTTGTTCCGCATTCTTTACAAATACACGACCTTTTCACGGTTCCGTAATTCACACAAGATTGCTAACGCTATCAATTCCACCCTGAATCACACAACTAATATTGATATATTTAATTTCTCTATACTCAATATTATGTATATTTATTTATTATAGTCGTTTAAATAATGGAAAATAAATAAACGAGAGTAAGTAATGGAAAAGTGAGAATAACCATGTAATATCCTTACGAATTCGGCATTAATATGTTATAATTACATACATTTTACGTAATGCTACGTGCTGAGATTTTAAATACCATACTCAACTCTGAGAAAAGTTATAAAAAAATAAAATAAATCCACCGACAGCAAATTTACATTACCACGGTCATTACTTGAAAACGCACTCGCTTAATTACAATATTATTCATATAAAAAATTCACTTATATTACTAATTTATTCAATTTTCTGGTGTTAACAGTTTTCTGATGCATATTGCGAAATAAGTACAATATTGTACGCAGTAAATTGCCACACAACATTCGTGTAATTAGCAGTTCAAAAAATTAGCTACCATACTTATAATAAATTTAATTAAAACGACCTAAAAATTAGATACGCCTGCATAGAAACATAACAAGCATATAAATTATTAATTTAGGTTGACAGAAATTGTCTTATCTAATTTTTAGACACCTATGTAAAATGATAGCGTCTTGCGCAATCAACATTTCGTACGGAACCGAACAGAACGTATACGTAGTGCCTATACTTTATATAGAGATATTAAAAACTAAAAACACGTCGATAGTTGCGGAAGGAAGTATATAATTTCTATCAGACATTTCATAAATACGTGTTTATATGACAGACTTAATGTGAACTTAATGTGATATAAATATTTATAGATGGCAAAGGCTTTTACAAATTACAGCTTAGTGCTAACATTTATTTTTTAACTAAAACATTATGCAATCAAGAGAAAAAATAATATTCCCACTTCAAAATAATTATAACAAATATTTATATTTATAATAAATTCATCTGCAAGCAAGCTTATGTATAAAATAATCATATAAAATTAATAATAAAGCTTCCAAATTGCAGGAAGTATATTTTCATTGTACCGGAAAATAAATGATTACTGCATATCATATAGCATTTTATTTTACGCATACTATGTAATAACATAGTCAATAGACAACACTTGAAAGTTAAATCCAGATCGCTCAAGAGCTGTAATTAATTAATTAGTCATGGAACGGATTTTATTAAGTAATACTATTCATATATCTAACGTACAATAACGTGATCTTCTACAGTACAAAAAAAAGGAAAAATTTGCAAGTAAATATTAATCGAATATGATTTAGACACGGTGGATATGCGTATTTAAAAATATACCAGTTGAAATTCAAAACATTCTAAAAATTCTACACGGCAAATTGGAGAACTAATATACGTCATTAATTAAAATATTTTGATCAATTTATATTTGCAATCGAAATTCTCTGGCGAGCTATTAATTTTAGTTATGCCTATAGTGCACGAGCTCGGACACAATCACTTACATTGTTCTTTCACTGTTGCGTAATTCTAAAAATTTAGCTCTTATTTTTCTCGTATATTATATACATACTTCCATCTTATAAAGTATCAAAATAAAAATCGTCATAAATAATTTTAATGCGACGATATTTAAATTATCTGTTAAATAAAGAACTGCAAAAACACTTAGCAGTATATAATTAACACCACGTACTGTTCCTGCTATAAATCAGTATGCGCAGTCGTTCCCTATTAAAATCATGAACAAAAATGAACAAGCAGGCTAATTTAAATATGGCAAATGTAAACCTGCCGGAAGTAAACAAGAAAATTTCCAGTTAAAAAAGCAACATAAACACTATAATTTGTTCATATTTCAAAATCACTAATTTCACTTCTAATATGTATTATAATTTTAAATCACAATATTAAATGCGCATTACTATATGTAAATTAGGGCAAAATGTAAATTGCTCGCACTGGTAAAATTCACTTTAATTTCCGTTGATAGTTCCAAACTCACTGTGACCAATAATAAAATTATAATATACACCTGAAGAGTTATGACATTATACGCTAGTAGTTAGATAATAATCGGAGTACATATAATTTCCCGTCCGTTAGCTGAAGCAACCAAGCATTGAATCTAGGCTGCGCAATGTCTATCAGAGACATGGCATTAACCATGAAAATGTCGTTTTCCGTAACGCTTGAACAGATTCGTCTGCAAATTTCAATGTCGCCGATAAACTGAATGTATATTTATTATATCATTTCCTACAGTCATCATATTTTGATGTTAATTAACATATACGGAATTTCCAACCAAAGAATTAATAATTAAGTCGTATTAGATATTTTACTGTCGAGTTTTATATATATATATATATATATATATATATATATATATATATATATATATATATATATATATATATATACAGTCGATCACAAAAGTCTTCACATACCTGTCAAAATAGCTAAATTTGTGAGGTTACATTTTTGTAAAAATCGTAATTTAAGAATAAATACATTTTTTTATTTATATTTTTCTGCTTTTGATAGCTTTTGTAGCCGACTGTATGTATAATTATATTTCAAAACAATTATATGGTTCTCTGAAATATTTGCCAACGAAACGACTATGGCGCCTAAAGATATGAATTTTCACTTGCCCCGTTGTGATAAATCATTGTGTAACAATAGAAACATTTGGTACCTATTATCGATCTTGTTTTAAAAGTTGTATGCTGTCTTTCAAAATAATGATAAATGAACGGGTAATAATTTTATTTGCCATTGGAAAGCCATAATATAGCCATTACGTACCTATTTAATAAACGAGACATATAAACATGAATACAAGTGTATATTGGTGTAATTATGCCAAGAAACTAAAACACACACACACATACATGCATGTATATGTATGTATGTGTGTGTGTAAATAGATCATTAATTCTATATACTCATTTCTCGATTGCATAAAATGATAGAGAAAATATAAACTTTTATCTGATGAAAATATAATTTCAGCGAATTTGTACTGTACAAAATTTTAAGGTTGATCAATAAAAAAATTCAAGTAGCAAAGTAATAAAAGTATCATAAACCGATTGTGAGTTAGTGCTTTTAATTATAGTAGAGATTCGTATCAAAACTCTCTTCCTCACACCTTTCTCTGTTCCTTACACCGTTCTGTATAGAGCCACCATAATAAACTTATACATACACACACACGTGAAACGAAAAACTGACCACTAAAATACTGGTCTCTTTTACAATCAGTGAAAGTGCTCTTAGTGTAAGAAACGATCAGGACGATTATAGTGGACAGAAGTTATCAGATCTGGACCAAAGGAATACTATAAAAGCACCGAATACTCAATGACAACCTGTAGTTTAGTTTTAGACTTCAGCGGCTTTACGTCGCAATTTGTTTACAGAAAAAATGGCTAAATTTTCGGTAAGTTTTACATGCAACCAACAACAACAACAACAATAACAGAAACATAATTCGGAAGTGATCATAACAAATGAGTGTCAGAGTGATACCAGTGTCAGTGTGTAAAATATTTAACAAATTCATTTGTGTATTTCAGGCAATCACGTACGCACTATGCCTGGTCGCCAATTTGCTGGCAGTCCGGGCTCTGGAAGATCCGGACTTAATCCGCCATTGTGGCGATGCTAAGGCACTAGCCTTAGGTTTATCACCCTCTTCCAAACTTCAGGGCTCCGGTGATATTGCTGTTAACGCATATGCCAACAATCATGTACATTCGGTACCAGAAATCAAATACGAAACATACAGTCTACCATCCCAGTCCGAATACAGTGGTGCTGGTCAGCAACAGTCTGGCTACGGTGGTGCTATCCAGCACTCTGGCTACAGTGGTTCTATCCAACAATCTGGTTACAATTACCCCGTGCCAACAATAGGATTATCTTATCCCAGTGCAAACATACATCAACCCGACCATCATGGATACGCTATTAGTGAAGGATTGTCCAATTACGCTGATCAGAAATCTTCTATTAACTTCGGAAATATTCATTCTTACGCCGCCCCCAACGTCAAGGCTTATTTACCTCCTCTGGCAAAATCTTACTCCGCTCCTATCGCGCATCAAACTTACTCAAAGTTGACTCCAATTCTTTCATATGCAGAACCAAATATTAAATCTGTCACTAAACTTACTAGCATACCTTCTCTATCTATATATAATTCTCAGTCTTCTTCTCAATCCGAATCCGGTTATTCTGCTGAAAATTCATACTCTAATTCCCAATATCTATCCGCAGGCCCAGCCGTTTCTCTTCATTCGAGTCCCGGATATAATTCACCTGTTCATAGCGATACTATTTCTAAACAAATTATTCCCAGTCAACCTCTATTTACTGTAAATCCTCAAGCTTCATACTCAAAGGAAAACTTCGAAGCTTCATCTCACTCTTCTTATCCTGCTCCTGTTATAAAGTACTCCGCTGCTGTCAAAACCATTTCGCAACCTATTGTCTATTCTAGCCCTTCCGTCACTTACACCGGTGGCAGCAGTGGTTTATCTAATTACCAGAATTCCGCTGAATCGCATCACAACAGTATATCCTCTGATTCATCTTCTGCTATATTCTCTGCCTCTCCGGCCGTTTCATCTCTTGCTCATGGCCACTATGCAAGTAACACATACTCCGGTCCTGTCAACCAGCATGTAATCCATGCTCCTGTTCACAAGGTTGTTGCAGCTCCAGCAGTAACTAGTTACATCAGCACTCCCTCTGTTTCTATTTCCGGTGGTCTTCAATCATATGCTTCCGGCCAAGGGGGTCATCATACTTCTTTACACGGTAGCAGTCAGGCTTCCTCTTCCGGACCTGTGGCACAATCTACCGTTTCATTTTCTAACGGCAATGGTCACCATCATTCTGGTGGCCTTGCTAACGCCAACATTCAGACCTATCACCACGAGAGTAAACCTGCCGTTAATGCTATAAAATATTCATCTACACCTGATGTCTCATCATCTCATTACATTAGCGCAGGTCACGACTCAGGCAACAACGGTGCCATCCACAACATTGGAAGCCAACAAGGCATTGCTTCTACTGGCGCCCACACAACAACATATGTCACTCCTGTAGTAAAAACAAGCGTGAAAACTGTTACTAAGCCAGACAAGATCAAGCACTCCGAATATTACGTAAGTTGCACATGGTGTTACTATATATTGAGATACAAATAACTGACATTAGATTGAACAAATTAACTTCGACCAAATGTGTTCCAAGATGTTTACACTAATTTCACAACATACGAGAAGTAATATAGTTGTTCATTATATAAGTTAATAGCTCACCACACACATTTTATGGTACAGCCATAAATTCCGTACACGCTAATAAATATTTTATTACTTACATTAAATAACAACTCTTCGCATTGATACTATACAGAAATAATTTAATCCGATGTTCTGCAGATTATGAATCTATATGTAAATTATATTTACAGGATGCACATCCCCATTATGCCTTCGAATATGGTGTAAATGATCCACACACTGGTGACCATAAACACCAGAAGGAGGTGAGAGACGGAGACGTCGTCACCGGTGAGTACTCCCTGGTGGAACCCGACGGTAGCGTTCGTACTGTCAAATACCAAGCTGATTGGGAAACTGGATTCCATGCTACTGTTACGAGAAGTAAAAAAGAATAAAAGTGTTACCAGTGAAAAAATATTGCCATACATGAGAAATTTTTCTTAATTAACATTAATTTACGAACGCAGATTGATTAATTACCCGTGGCCCGAGAAAAGTTATTTTAACCGAAATCATTCAGTAAACAAGACTGAATATCACTTGTTAAATAATATATTTAAATGACAACGTTTAAACATATCATATCAGATCAGTGACTTTTTCAAATATTTAACCGCGACTCGATAGCCCAGTCCGCGTTTGCCAATTTGAATCTGCTTCAGGGATTAATTTAGAAAATGTGAGAAAAAATATTTAACCAGTTTTCTAATACTTAATTAAATTCTAAAATACTATTCGAAAGCATTTTACTTTTCCGTGATTTTTTTTCTTCATCACTACCTACTGTAGCACCATTATGTACTAGTTTTTTTTTTATTATATATTTTTAAGTTTTTTTTTTAGAGACAGCCATAACTAATTGGTTTTGTTTTTATGTACCTATGCATATTAGTTTATAAGTACAAACTGTTTTAGGTATGTATATGTGATTAATGATACCTTCTATAAATAAAGTTGACAAATAGATTATAATTTGTTTTTCTCAGATTAATAATAATATCTAAAATAAAGTACCCGTCAATAAATATGTCCCAATATGTATAAACTGTCACAAAAATACACACATTATAACACACATTAATCTTTCAAACATACAAGTAAAGATATGAACATAATGTACTATCATTATTGAAAGGCACAACATAATTTTATACTAAACTGTAATTTGAAATGAATTACACATTACTTGACACTAAGAAAAATATATTTAATTTATTAATATTAGAAATTACATAAATTAATTGCGATTTTATTGAATTCATTGCAAACAGTATAGACTGCTTAGCACAAGATTGACAAATATATTATTAATTGTTGGAAAGCTACATAAATTACAATTAATGTGTTGGATTGAATGTGTAACAACATTTAACTTTAAAACAAATTACATCATTTTGTCAATTATGAACTGAAATGATAATAATCATAATATAAATTATTAGTTCCCTTATAAAGAGAAATTTCTCAAATTTAAAAAGTTGCACTATCAAAATTATATGTTATTTCGTAAAATCGAAGCTATTTTCAAGAAAACCAGAAGTCATTTTCATTAAATTAAAAAAAAAAACAGTTTTATCGAAAAAAGAACATATATGTATTTTTTGAAAAATACAACAAAAACATAGATATTCGTTTAAAAAACGATCTATATAAGTGAAAGTGGTCATGGGTAGCGCGAAGTACGGACATGGAATCGTGTAACGACAAACTAACTTCAAGCATTCCACAGCCTCCCGATACTAATGAATACGTAATAGATGATAGAAAGTGGTCTAGATATCTATAAAATAAATTAATATTAGCAGTCATTTCCTACACTGACCATTAGGTCTTGTACATTACGAAAACCCGAATGCCAGCGCTGCGCGATACGCAAGCAATATTTGGCGTTTCCTCAGGCTTCCACCGAGACCCGACCATGCACTAGTTACTACGCTTTTCTAACTTATACGTTTTTTCCTACTACATACTTTATTCCTTATTTACCTATCTTGCGAGGCCATGGGATAATATAGTAATATAGTAAGGAAGAAGAGCGTGAGATATTATATAAATATTTTCTTTTCAAAAAATATATAGTGATATTTGAATAGTTTTCTATACAAATATACCAATAATTGTTAGAACTATGCGCCGAGCATTATACATTTGAATTATATATTTGAAAAAAAAAAATTTTTTTTCATGTGAATTAACGATCTTTCATATATTTTTATGATTCATCCAGGGCCGGCGCGGATGTCGCGACTTCATAGCAATATTTTTAGTATGTTCTGAGTTATAAAGAAAAATTTATATTCGAAAAAATATTACTACGCCTTAATTATTTAATATAATAAATCTGTGTCTGTAAGAAATAAGTCAAATATATTGGAAATGAAAAGGTAACTGTTTTGGAATATTTTGAACTTGTGACAGAAAATAATCACTGTAAAAAGAAAGTGCAACTAGCGCATCTAGCGATAATTGCCAAAAACTGCTAACAACAAACTTCAAGCGCTGTCAGTATGACAGTTGATTTTAGGTTAACTTAGTGCAATGTAATTGAAAAACAATACAATGATTAATTATATAATAATATCCATAATAGTACTTCTATTTACTTTCAAACAAGTCAATTCTAATATTATTGAGTAAGTTTATAGCAAAGAAGTGATGTTACATTCAAATCTTTAATGTAAATGAATTTTTGTTAGTTTTAGAGAAGAAGTTTCGTACAGTAAGTATGACTGTGAACCACTGTTGAAGAACTTTTCTCTTGCCATTTCAAATTTTACATATTGTTCTGTGAATCATGCAAGACCTGTATCTCTGTGTAACAAATGTGTTTCTGATTATATACTTATATTACGAAGTTATAAGAACTTGACCCAGGTTTTATTATAAAATTGTTTGTTAAAAATAAATTTTTATTCACAATTCTTTTCAGACGTATGTAAATGGTACAGCCTGCATAGATAATTTTATTAATTTAGATCGTTTGGAAGTGGTGAATTCTGTTTACAAAAATGCCAATGAATTATGGGGCAGGGCCAGATGTGATGGTGATATATGCATAAAGTTTTATCGACCAGAACATTAAACGTTTTGCTTTGCAGAGTGTCTATCTTTTACAAATGGATCCCTTTCTCCTGAGCCGTCTAAGGTCAAAAAAGACTTTGACTCTTTGTTCGAAACGTTCATCGACTGTACCAATGGTACAAATGGAACTACTGTATGTGATAAATGCATGAACGATTACATAGAGTTAAATAATTTTTATTTTAAAATTGGAGATATTACACATGGTATAAACGGATTATGTATGGATATTGTTGACTTGGTACGTAACTAATACATATTAATCCGTTACGTCATTACCCAAACACAAATATGTCTTCCGATAAACAGTCACAACATGTAGAGTTATAAATCATGGCAATTCTAATTTATTTTTTGTTTCAGATGAATCAGACACAAGCCAAATGGAGCATTACTTGTTGCAAATATCGAGTCAAAAATGAAACAATTTATATTAGCACAATCGTAGTTATGTTTTCTTTGCCAGTTATATTTTACATTTTAGTAAAACTTCTTGTTGACATTAAGAGACCAACTCTGCTGCTTCGTAAGTAGTTTCAGGTAATATTTATAGTCTATAATTAAAACATATTATTTTCAGAAAATCGATTTGCGGAATCAATCAATACCCCTTCAACCAGTTATAGAAGAGAATCATTGTAGCACTATTAGTTAAGAAATTTTATTATATTTTTATACGCAAAAAATAAGTATACATTACTGTCATCTGTAATAGTTGAAAATTAAAAATGTATAAATACATAATGTTATTTTTGAGCAATGCATATAAACAATGTAGTTTTAAAAAATGTGATACTTAAAAAAATTGAAAGTTTTACTAGGGATATTATAAATACCTTATATACGTTCAAAATAGTTACATTCAGTTAAAAATTATCTATGTCTCGCTTTTTTGTTATTATTTTTCTTTCCATTATTACTAAAATTCTTTTGTTTAGCTGATATGTCTTTCCCAGGGCTCTGCCCTCTATCTGGCAAACCATTTTGATTTTGGTTGCCATTTTGCATAAAAGAATTCATTGAATTTGTTGAATGTTTCCCAGATGACTTTTGACTTAACGGTTCTGTGTTATTGTTTGAATGTGGTAGGTTGGTATCACTAGAATCTTCATTTGTTTGCGATTCAGTTTCACTATTTCTTTCCGCTAAAAGTAACATTTGTTAAATTATAACAATTTTTTTTTATTAATACCAATACCTACTCTTTTCTTGCGATTGATCTATAAGTCCGCTTACAGCCTATAATAAACAATCGAGTTACTTTTAGAGTTAGTTTTGATATCAACATTTTGAAACTTACGGCCATAGAGGTAATCGATGATTTTGAAAATAATCGTTCAGCTTCTTTGAACTTTCGATTTCGTTTGTCTGCCTTTGAATTTGTACTTTTATTACTATTTAAATACCTATCCCATCCTCGAATTATATTTCCATAAAGTTGGGTGTCTTCCAAATACGAGCCTTCAAAAGCATAAATTTGTCTTTCTAAATTTGCTAAGGTTTCCTAAAAATGAAATTATTACACTGTAAACACGGCTTTCCAGTAACAAAAATATTTATGTTGGTAGTACTAAACGTCAAACGTATGTAGTTGTAAAATAAAAAGTGTAATTTCAACATAATAATCTTTTCTACTTCATAGAAATATATTTATATATCAAATTTAACATTGTACGTTATTTATACTTACTGCTATTTCTGCTTTTCTTTTTACTAATTCTGCTAACTCAGATCTAGCATCAATAGATGTATTCGTTTTCGTGGACATTTTGGCTATAGAAGTTACTAGAAAAGAAGCACAGTTTACAAGCGGAAATAATTTTAACTTTGTATTTCGTACATATAAAATAATTTTATGTTAATATGATTTTGAAACATATAATATTTTTATAAATATTTGTATAATTAATACTGCGCTATTTATTTCACTTCTGTATTAAATTTTGTAGAAATAATTTATTCTACTAGTGTTTTAAAATTATTTCCAAAAATTTCAAAAAAATTTCGTCCGAAATGGCTAGTAAATTGTTAAGGGTAACACAATTGGATGCCATACAACTTGACAATGAATTTATGAAACTTCTCAAATCAACATTTGAAGAGTCCGTTCAATACTTAAGTGTAAGTTAATGAAAATATATTTTAAATTGTGGTACTGATAATATTGTTATTTGTATTTTAGCCTGGATTCACAGTTCCATTTGAGCCTGAAATTAATCTAATAATTAAGTTGCTTGTTTTAAATTATTCTATTATGAAAAATAGTGCAACATTTGGACAGACATTGTTATTGATAAAATATGATAATTTAACAATTACTAAGAAAATTTTTTATCTTATGTTTACATTTTGCAATTATATGAAAACTCGTTGTGAATTATCAGATCCCGCACATAATGCTAATAAATTTTTTAATATGGCTGAGATTTTAATAAAAATATGTGCGTTTATAAATTTAACTATTTTCTTAAAAACGGGAACAAAACCAACATTGACAGACCGAGTGTTGGGATTGAATCAAGTTTATGTAAGGACAATAATGCCTAGAAAATTTAATAACAAATATCTAGCAAGAGAAATTCTTTGGAATGGATTATCTGTAAGTATACATATATAAATATGTATTACATATTTTAGTATATCTATTATCTATAACGCAAATTTACTTTTTATTACAGGAAGTTCTAATTTTCACCTTGCCACTGATTAATATCCATAAAATAAAAAGGATATTTAAAAATGCGCAGTACCTTCGGAAAAATCCACAAATGCGAAATGAAAAACAAATTTATAATTTACATTCTAAATGTCCACATTGTTCAGAAACTCCAATACAACCACATCATATGGGATGTGCACATGTATTTTGCTACATTTGCCTAAAGGTAAATTACAGAAAATTATGAAATGATACTCAGCAATATATGTGCTATGTTTTAGGCTAATCAACTTGCTGACAAAAAATATGAATGTCCAGTGTGTGGCTACAGCGGCATAGTTTGCAAAAGACTGATTATTTGAGTTGTATATTATCGTAATTCATTATAATTGTTTAACATAAGGTATAAGGAATGAGAAGCGTTCTTTATGGTTGTTTTTATAAATATTAATTTTTCGAACAAAATAAAAGGGATTATTGGTAATTTCATATTTATTTTACATAAAAATACTTATTCTATGCTGACTCTATGTAAGTATATTAAAATATTTGCTGTTATAATGTTTGTTTTCTTGTGGAATCGATATTTTTATTTGAAATGAATCTCAAGCGAACCGATATAGTAAAATCAAATTTGTTATGTAAATGCAGCTTTAAATAACCTCATGTATGCAAAAGTGTGCGTTCATTTGATAAATATGTGACTAACGTCGTTGTTGTTATAAAGTAAAATTGACAGCCAAGCAGACAGCTGTTTGATAGTTCGATAAAGGTTTATTGTAAAAATGAGTTCGGGTGAAAATTTGCAGAAAAAATTATATTTCCTAGTTGAGCAGTTGCAAAATATGCAACGTGAATTACCACCGTAAGATAAATGTATTAATAAACACAAAATATGACCTGTTTTCAGTGACATTCATTATTGTTTGTTTATAAAATTGTAATATAAATCAAATTTGTAGGAAATATCAAATGCGAGTACCTTGCGAATTATTAACTAGTTTAGCAAATTGCTTACTAAATGATACAATATTTGAAATTGTGAAAGGTCTAATGGAAATTCAACATGTTACTGAGAAACATCTCCTTCAACAAAGACTACAAGTTTTGAACAAACAGAAACGTAACTTCAACTACTATATTACTTAGCATTTCCTCTCCACATACAATTTTAATTATAATCTTACATAATAAATTACAGTTGATTCAGGAGAAGTAATGTCAAATCATGAACTTACCGCAGAAGCTAAAATTAGTGAACTTGCTAAACAAAAAATGAAACATACAGAAGAGATAAAACAGGTGGATATGAAATTAATTCTGCAGTTAGATCAGAAAGTAAGTGTACCCATGTTTAAAATTAACTAAAACAACATTAATGCGGATTAAAGTGTAAATCCCTGTACATTTAATGATGCATTTTTCCAGGTTAGTGATCAACAAATAACGTTAGAAAAAGCAGGAGTTCCAGGATTTTATGTAACAAATAGTCCGATGGAGATTAAAGTACAAATGTATTTGTTAGATTTTATATTACGACTTAGCAAAATGTCATTACCTACATAATGAATAGACAAATTATACATATTTTTAATTTCAAAAATAATATGAATATTTTTTAACGTAACTGATTAATGATTAACTAAATAAAACGTTCTTTATAAAGAACTTGAAAAATTAATTCTACCCATCCGTATTAATTGGATTGTGAAGTAAAAACATACTATGATTTGAAAATACAGTAAGACCTTGCTAAATGCGGGGGTTACGTTCCAATAAGTTCTAACGTTAAACCAGGTCATTTTAATAGTGGGTCATTTTCTATAAATTGATCCATAACTGTGTCTTCTTGAATCGCGTTATAATGAATCATTGTAAATGTAGCGCTTTTTTGAGTTCAAGAAAAACCACATTATACCGAATCAGCATTAGTCGAGGCCTTACTGTACCAACATATATGACATTATATACATATAATATATTCGAAATCGCTAAATATGTACTTTTTTATCAGCCAATAAAAAAATACTTCAATGTTCAATAGTCGGATAATTTACTCAAACTTAAGACAGGTAAAATATGAACATGACTTTAAACAATTTTTTATTAACACAGTAATACATTGATTATTTCTAGAAAAATTGTCCTTGTACGTACATGAAAAAAAAAAGCATAAATAATGTACATACCTTGTACAAGTTGTAATTTATATTAGAAATAAATCACATTATTAATTACAGAACAAGGCAATTTGTAGTTAACATATTAATACATGAAGAAACACTTAAAATGTATTTTTCTAATAACACATTTGTTTATACAAATATTAAAACAACAAAAACAATTCAAAATGCATTAACCATTTCTCATAAAGCTTTGAAGATTTCCATACAAATAAAAATTAATTAAACACAACGCAATTATTATTATAACGAATTTTCATCTTGATTTTAACAGCTCGTATTCTCTAGTAATATTAAAATATATTTTTCTCAAAGATTACCATATAATTAACTTTGTTTCCAAAAATTATTATTGGACATTTAAAGCCATGGACTGTTATACGTATATATATATATATAATTATTTTTCAAATATTTGGGCGATTGTTAAAGATACTATAAACTGTATCATTACAGTTGAATGAATTAAATAAAAAACATGAACACAACCAGTAGCAATGTGCTTGGGAAGAATATGCAACATAGATGTAATGTATCTCATTTTATAAAAGCAATATAAAACATTACAGAACCCGTTCACCTTATTGTGCTTGTCTCCCGCTATCAATCATTTTGGTAAGACGCATCGCTAAATAATACAATATAAAAACGGAAGAATTTTTACCAAATATGTAAATTTGTGCAAAGTATAGTACTACATCAAATTGGCACAATCATTTTTCAACAACATATTAATTGAAAATACATTTAAATTTAAAATATCGTTCATAAAAATAGATTTATATATATTTTTATTTTTTTTTTATTAGAAAAGCTACTCTACTGGATCTTTTTTGGAGAATCAGTACCATATGATGACCCTTTGCTAATTTTAGACATCCCAATAGTTTTGTTCAACATGATGGCAACTGGAATAATGAAATAAAAAACATATATAAATGCGTAACTTGACATATTCTTACTCATATATTAGTAGTGAACTGGACAACTAGTGAAGTATACTTACATATCGATATAATACCAACTCCAATCGAGAAATATAACAGTTCTCCACTGAACAACAATTGGATCAAATAATACAACATAGGTATTAAAATAACTATGTACCACACTACGGTATTCACTAATGAATAATAAGATCGTGACATTTTAAATGGTTCCACTCGCTCTATACCAGATTCCGCGAAGAAATCGCCAGTTTTATAAAAGCTATCTTGTAATTTGTCCTACAAACATTATGCGTCAGTATGCAAACTTGTAACAACACAACACAATACCAAGTTACACTTACCTTTCTAACGAACATTTCATGTAAGAATTTAGCTGCATCTTCTTCGTTTTCAGGCACTTCTTCAAATGGTATTCGTTTCATGTAGAAATGAGCTTGAACTTTTCTACCGTACAACAAATTTGTTATTGTAGGCTCTATCTTGTCGGTAGGTTTAAATGACAATGTAATGTCATACACTGCGGCCATTTTACCCTTCATAGATGGTAAACTAGCTATGAAACCTCTAATTCTGGGACTCAAATGATGTTTCAGTTCAGGTAGTCCCTTTTCTTTAGCAAATTTCAAGGAAGCCTGATGTTTCTCAAATGTAAATCTAGTTCCCTCGGGGAACAACAATAACTGCAAATTACATTAACATGTAAGTATAGTAAAATAGATTGTCAAGTTTGTTTGTTTAACATACCCATATTGGATCGGGATGATCCACTAATTCAGCTATTTGTTTATTAATTATATCTCGGTCTTTATCAAATGAACGTTCTAAAAAGACAAACTCAGAGAATTTCCAACACCAACCCAAGGTTGGAACATACTGTATTATCTTTTTGGCATACGCCTTGGCGTTCTGCAATTAGGTAAAATATTAATAAATGTTTACTGTAGCCGGTTATTGGTATTAAGAGAACAGTATTTCTAGTATATATTATCATTTAATAGCAAATACCAACCCCTAAGCATCTGATTTTGTCACAAAACATCCAACCCATTAACCAGTCAATCTCAAATTTATGGTTCATAACACAATAAGCATGTTCTTTACCGTAATACTTATCAAAATCATTTTTATCTATATAGGCATATATCTCAGTACCTGACCACCATTCAGCAAGGAATACCAATTCTGAAATCATACAATAATCACAATTTTCAACAAACACTCATAATTACTGGCATACTTACGAGCATAAAATGACGAACATAAATAATAATTTATTTTTCTATACACATACTTGTTAAATGGTTTCAGACCAAAATACAATATACATTGCGCTAAATTAATTATCAACCCTGATGAGAAAAATGTAATAGCAAAGCACAAGTGTATAAGATTGGAACATTTAATTTTAGAAAAATCCATTGTGCTCCTTCTCTCTGTAATAACAAAATGTTATGTGAATAACCTCGAAAATGTAGCACTATAATCATTAAATTATTAAATATTCAAAGAAAATATACATTTGTGATAAAACAAGACAATTTTAGGAATTATAACCCGATTTTTACTTACCGCTGATTTTTTAAATAACAAATTATTACGTCGCTTGATTTATGTCAGTCTTTTATTTATATTCAACACTTCACTGAACGTAAAACCGTCATTCAGGTTAAGGAATGAGAAATACTGATTTATACTAATTACATGCATCTGTCAAATAATTTTACAGAGAATGAAGACGATGAAGACTTTACATGTTCGACTACTGAATTGAAATCACTCTTCAATCACTTCACTCTGCTTCACAAATGCCAATGAGCTATAGGTGGCTATAGGCAACCTGTGCAGGCAACTGTCTACTCAACGCGCATAACAGCGCACAAAATATTTGCTGGCATTTATAACCGTTACGTGATTGCTTGTGCTATACGCGATATATCAGATAACTTTGTCAATTGAACTTTGAATCCTCTATACAAAAATGTGATTGTTTATGAAAGGGAGTCATTTACATATAAGTAGAATAATGGAAGTTGATAAGTGCTGAATTAATTTTGTCAATAAATGATAATTTACAATACAAGCATTTTGAGTAAAAATTATATATTTGAATCATGGATTAAATATTTTTTTTTTAATTACTTTCATTATATTGTACGACATTATTTAACAAGCATACTCGTTTTTTTTTTTAAAAAAAAAGCATTGTCCTATCCGCTATAGGATAGGTTGGGATAGGTATAACACAAACCTAATTGTAACACGTTGTGATATTAATTTAGCGACAATATAAAAAAAAATTAAATATATTTATCGAATATGCTATAATAATTGATTTTCAATATTTACTTTTATTTAATTAAACAAATTAATTCGAAACAATAACGTTTGTATTGGAGTTAAAACAAGTTTACAAAACAATTGTATAATGAAAGTATTTAGTATCTTATGTATTTAGTTGGGATTCAGAGATACGTACATTATAAGCGAATTTCCACTATATGCGAGTTCACTATAAGTGGATTCCACTGTAAGTCAAACAAAGCGTAAATTCCAATATCTCAAATAGTTTTGCATAATCCCTTTGTACTAAATATTTAGTCCAGTGAAACACGCAACCATTAATTATTGCGCAAATTCACATAATCAAACCAGAATAAACACTTTCATATATATCGTGCACAGTTCAATGTATGGGGGACGCGGAAAAGATGACAATACAAATAGAGTAACAAGTAAATATAAATAAGAAAGCTCTTCTTTCCATATTAACGCACAAAATATGTCTAAGAAAAGAATAATATGTATGCATATATCACGATATAAATAAAATTTAAATAACAGATTACATACTAATTATGAAAATTGTCAATTGTGTTATAAATAATTAAATATAATTAATTAATTAATTTCTAAACAAATAATGAATAATAATATCCATTAAATATGTTAATACTAATATGTAATCATGTGTTAATCAAATGAACATATTTTACTTACTTTAATTAATGTTAAAAACGTGCTCTATAAATTAATAGTATTCTTTTCACTTTCTTAAAATTCAGTTTAATTGAATGATGCTAATTTTTGTTTACGAAAAGTTTTAAATAAATTAGGAAGAACAAAATCGGACAGTACAACTGATATGGAATTAATTTACTTTTTTTCGAATATACGCGTTTCAATTACAATTTACGCATATTATTTTTTAATAACTACGCGGTATCTATTACAAATATCCTTCAATATCTATCAACATTAAAGTATAGCAATTTATTTACTAACGGGATATCCTGTGCCCCGTGGATTTCACCGTCATTCTTTCATAAATATTGATTTCTTATATTGAATAAATAAGTAAATGTTGATATAATAAAAATATTATTATTGACTGGTTTTAAAAGTACAAGTAACTATAAGATTAACTATTTGTGTACCAAGAGAAGACGAAATAATAAAATCAATATTGACAATGTTACTGCAAATCGCATGTTACCAGCATTATGCCTGAATTATGAATTATTTTGTAAATTGGATCTTCACAATACAGAAGAAATTAATTAATTAGTTATGTGTATATAGTATATATACTTGACATGAATATTTTTTTGTCTTATAAATTTTTAATGTGGTTTTGATTACTTTACTTACTCATTTGTAATTATTGTATTACTAATGATATTTCTGTAATTCTTTCAAGTGAATTTCATGTATTATAGTAGTGTAAAATAAATAGATAAAAAGTAAAAATTGTTAAATTTGATCGATGTAGGTCATTACTAAAAGATATTATTTAACCGTATATAAGTGAAAGTCTAGCGTCAAGTTTCTCTAAAACTTATGCACATGGAAATATGGATCAAAATGTGAAAACAGCGCATCCGTACGATCAATTTACGGAACATTCAAAAAGTATCAAGACAAGTTCACACTACGTACTACCTACAATAAGTCCGTAAATTTTTTGAACGCCGGAAGGTAAATTTCACAACGATTCCGTTGCAAATATTATGCAATTAAGGCAGATACCGTTAAAATAAAACCAATTTGCCCCATGTGCCTCACATCACTTCCAGTCACCGCGTTGCGAAGTAGAAAATATAAAAATGATGTGTTATAACAGTGTCAGTTTGTATGTTGTGCTACAAGTGATATTATTCTATTGTGTATATTCCAATGCTCAGGTGGGTATTTTACAATATTCAGTCTACACAATCAATATCATTACTTATATCTACATATTTTATAAAGAAATTTAAATATTAATGAAAAACAATTCTATTCAAATAACGTGCATTCGTTTTAATATTAAAATATTTATAAATAATTATTAATAAAACATACAATTCATCGTGCAATCAGTGTACATTGAACTTGTACATTCGTGTAATTGCAATGTGGAATACTTTTTCATTAAATTTAAACTATATATTTTCAACAGTTTCTCTACAAAGAAAGTAGGTAAAAGTAGCGAAGGGGATAAAACCCACAATTTTACATGTTATCTTACGAACCGTCGCGCTCATATCTATAAAAAGCAAAAGAAAGCTTGTTTACATAAAATTCTAAAACAGGATATTGACGCTGAGCCTGTATTCAGTATTGATTTGCTTTTCTAATTCCTTATTCCGATTGTTGCTCTGTCAATAATACTATTTTCGTATTATATACCCGCATATTTATTTACAGTTCCGTTCAATATTAATATCAAATAGTATTTACTTAAATACAGGTATGAATAGTCCAATATGCAGTAATACAGATGATATCACACATAAAAAAATGTGATAAATCTCTGTAATTTTAAATATATATATATATATATATATATATATATATATATATATATATATATATATATATAATGCACAATATTATGTTGTAGAGATGTCAAGTTCCTACGTCCGCCCCACAAAAAGTAGAAGAAATCATAAATCAGTGTCAAAATGAAATTAAAGTAGCAATTCTGACAGGTAAAATATTAATTGTATAATACGTGTTCATTGCATTTTCATACATAATCTCAGAAGTGTATATCTGTCCTTGAATAATATTATAAATTTAAAAGAAATCTGTATTTATAGATTTTATAAAATGTCACCATTCACATTTACATATTCTGTCTTACATTTTAGAAGTCTTAGAATCTGTCAAAACACCAGCAACAAGAGTCAAAAGAGAAGCATTTAATGATGACGAAAGACGTATAGCTGGTGTAAGTATCTCCATTGATCTATGTTATATGTATATTTATTACATGTATTTTCATTTTCTTAACTCATATGATTACGAGTGAATTACGTAATTTCACAAACCATTATTATATCAATGTAAGCATTATTGCAATATATTTCATAGCATGTTTTTATTCACAATTGTTACACTTATGAAAGATATAAGTATATATGTATAATGATATTTTTGTTTTTATTTTCATTTCAGTGTCTTCTGCAGTGCGTGTATAGAAAAATGAAAGCAGTACGTATGATTCACATTCTATTACGCATAACTAAATATTTATATTTATTTATGCAACCATTACAAGTTTTTCAGTGATCATAGTCCGTGCATTTTTATTGGAATTTTAATTAATTAATTATATCATATCTCCAGCATGGAATTTTCTTTCACAACAAAATATTTAAAAATATTTGTGCAATCTACTTGAAATACTATTTCCGTATTTTATATTTCTTTATGTTAAAATTAGGTTGACGCTTTTGGATTCCCAACTGTGGAAGGTTTAGTACGAATTTATTCTGAAGGAGTTACTAATCAAGCGTACTATTTGGCAACATTACAAGCTGTACAACAATGCTTGGCGAGTGCCCAAAAGAAACATGTACAGAAACTAACTTTAGGTGAGGAATATAATTTACGACCATGGAATAACAGATAACATTAGTGAATGCTCTTATCAATACTTGTTAAACCCGCTATCACACTAATATTTTTACAAAACTTGCTTAGAAATATATAGATATGACACGTTCAAATCAAACAATTAGTATTGTATAAACTTAAATGATAAATAAATTTTATTCATATAAGTGAACTATCGAACTTTTATCAACATAATAATTTTATATGTATGTAGTTATATTTATAAATACATTTTTATTGTCTATGTTTATAGATAGCAGCCAGACCTGCGACGTAGCCTACGATGCATTTGAATGTGCATCGGAAGCTATTGGTGAATATTGTGGACAGAAGCCGTGATTCAATACCAAAAACAAACATCAAGTACAGTGGCAGATCTAGATGAAATCGGCAGTCATGGGCGCTCGCAGAATTCTCAGAAGGGGGAAAATATTGCGGTCCATAAAAAGCATACGATTTTAATATAAAAACTTAAAAATGCCGACTCCAGGGGGTGCTAGAGCGAGCGCCCATGAGGAGAATTAGAATCTATCTTTTATAAATAGTCTTTCCTATTTGAAAATTATAACCATGTAATATGCTTTTTTTCATTTAATACAGATTTCGTTGACATGCAATTCTAGGTCCGTCACTGACGTAGAATAATAACATACACCACGTGTATAATGATGTTTAATTACATAGTTATGTGTAATGTTATACAGTATATATATAAATAATTAACATGCAGCTATATGAGATGTGTCCTATAGATTACAACATACTTCTGAAAAAAATATAATTGTACGAGTTGTTAGATCTGTATAGATACTTATTGTGTAATATATTTTATAAAAATACCAGCGTTATGGGATATTTTGTATACATATTGGCCGTTTTATAAGTATAATAAAAAATAAGTAAACTGAATTATATGTTACATTTATTTCTAACCTAATGTACAGACAATTTAAAAACAACAAAAAAATATATAATTAAACATTGTTACGACAATGTTATGAAATAGAATAAAAACTAAATGAGTACGACAACATTTCTTGCCTAATTTCATATAATTACTGCCGAAGATAAGTGCATAAAACAAAATTACAAAATGTATTTTGCAAAACAAAAAACATTAACCAATTGACTAGAATTCCTGAATTAGGTATCCTAACTGTTACATTACATGTGATTCGTATCGTAATGCTTTAGAAAACCAAAGTTTCACCTCTATTTACCATTATAATTAACGTATAATCTTACCTAAAAGTGTCGTTAATTGTATTGTAATCAGTATTCAGCACAGAGCCTTCGCAGACCATATTGCGTATGCTCAGGGACGGATCTGAAGTTTTTCGTATTGAAAAAATTAAATACGGTTTGAGTAAAATACGAACCCACAAAAATGTAGAACATTTCCTTCTACAACGAAGATATACTTTAATTATATTTCATTCAATTAAATAGAACTGATGCAATAATTATCTAAGCCAAAATGTTTTAGTAAACCTTTAGAAATTCGCGTACCACCAGTTGGATATCGCTGATCTAGCCTAGACAATAAATTTGTTAACAATGGAAACATGGGACAATCGCATATGAAATAAAATAAACGACATTCAGAATTTAATATGTGTTTTAGAAGAGAGAAAAAAATAGTAGAAAGATAGACAAATGGAGATAATGAGTGGACTGGGCCTAGTCGACCTCCGTCAAGTTAAAGATCTTCACAATGTGTAAAGCCATACTTGTATTTAATTGTTATTTGCTTTGTTCTCAGTAATTAGCACGAGATATCCAGGTAAGTCAAGGTGGGTCCAAAGAGGATGTTGGATTTCAAAACCGCAAGCTGATTTGTATATCTTTCGTTGTATCGACTCCTTGTTGGGACGTCATTTTCCAACACATGTATTGTTATGACAACGTACTACGTAAACTACCTGCATAATTCAGACTATTATGTATGCTAATCTGTTATGATGTATTGTCTGTCAGTTAAAAAACAAAATTTTTATTTTTCTACATTTTAACGGAACTAATTCTCTCACTCTTATAAATAATACCTAATATTGTAATAAACATAAGTGACGAAAAACTAGAATGTCCGAAAAATGATGGAACAATACAGATTTAATTCTTAAAACAGAAGATAAGCATGAACAATGCCGGAATTACACCGGAATCATGGCGCTATAGTTTCGAAGCTTGCAGCGTACGCTGACGTAAGCCAAAAATTTAACGCCTTTTCAGATACTTACTACGCATGAAATACATATTTAGCTTTGTTCTCATAAACCACATGTAATAGTTTTCAAATAAATTTCATCATAAACGTAAAATGATGATATCTATAGCTAGAAAATATTCATAATTTCTGCAATAAAATCTACTAGTAGTTTGATGATATTTTCAAAATAGTGCTCATATCATCTACTGAATATTAACTTTTATCTTCTGGTTTATAAGTTATCCGATACATGAAACATAATAGTATTAATCCAAGTATATAAATGGTTTTAATTTTTGTAGAAGTCTCACGTTAATAAAAGTTGATTGCTTCTTATTTATACAAAAGTAGTGTCTTCAATGTTAGGAAAGTCCATGTATTAATAATTTACCATACACCCTTCTCACATAAATCAACATAATTCAATGAAGAATCCAACCAAATTGTTTATAAATGTGTGAGAACCAACGCCATTCTACTAACTGTCAATCAGTACTTGCGGAATCCAAAATATGGCATTGCATGTTCAAATGTTTTATTGTATTCTCTTCCAAGAAATGAAGGTTACCGAATATGGGGAAGATCTAATTAGGACTTTTACAACTATCTATGTGAAATGGGGACAAACAAATTATATTTCCGTAAAATGTATGTAACACGTTTTGATGACATATTTTGCTCAAATCGCTACGTACCCTATTAAGTTTGAGAATGATTTCTTGAAGCCGGATAACAAGAACCGCAAGGAAATAAAGAATTGATTGAGTTTTCTTACTCGTATTAATGTCTCGAGACACTAGTTAAATCAGATATGTATTTATTTGTTTATATTGATACTAGAATGGCAGCAGCTCTGTGGGCCAAGTTAAAGATATTTGTAATTAAAATAATTGTTAACGAGCATTAAGTACCTTGTAATTAAATGTACACCTAATTCCAAAAATTAATGTTATCTCATCATATTTAAAGCTGTCATTTACATTTCGTGTAAACAACGCATACACGTGTGTTCGATAAAAATGAAATACTTAATGTCACAAATTTACAAGTCACAAGCAAGGGCATCTTTGATCTTCACGCTACAGGGAATATCATCATGTGCAGTTTCCCAAATAACTATTCACACACTACACATACATACAATGATATTAACAATTCATTTCATCAGCTGTAACCATCTTCGTCCAGACAATAGCGTAAGATATCAGAATTTACTTAACGAAGTATAGTTAACACCCCACTTTTTGTCGGAAGTATATAAGAAGAAATATATTTTTGCAACCGCAGTTGAACATTCGCTGTGTACAAAAATGAAGTTTGTGTTTAGTGTAAGTAAAACATTCATTGTTTTATAAGTTTGAACGACAATTGTTTGGATTAAAATCGGTGATCATTGTGATTAAATCAGTGCAGAAATATTTCCGATAGTGTTATAATCATTTCGCAGTTATACGGACTTTTATTGCAATTGGATTTACTGTTTATCTATTGATTAATACAAAAATATTGTTAACAATTTGAATATACAAAAAGTACACAAAAATGTGTTAGCTTTCTTCAATTAATTCAAGCATATGTGTAACGAATATAATTTCGATTAGATGGCATAAATCGCTTTTTGCAGAAAAAAAAATAACTTTGAAATATAAAAAATTACGAAAATCTTAATATGCAATAAAATTTTCTTTTTAATTTTAGTATTGGCGACAATGCATTGTTTTACTTATCGTAATAGTAACAACGAAAACAGCGGATCCTAATTCAAGTGGAAATGATGATTATAATCTCCAGCATGACGACGGGTCTTTTGAATTTGGATATAAAACAAAGGACCATTTTCATCATGCAGATGGTACAAAACAAAATTTTGTAAGAGGTCAATTTGGGTCAAGGAATCCAGCTACAGGTATTAATTAGCATTAAGCAACATCATAATACGCATTGGTGGTGTATATTATTAATACTAAGAATTAATATAAAAGGTGGCATTGACACAACCTCATACACTGCTGGACCTCGTGGATTCAGACCGCGAGGAAAAAATATTCACCGAAAATACGATTTGAGCCAAGTTGGTCCAAGACCGATAGGATCAAAAGATGATCCGTACTTTGATCCAAACGAAGATCCCAGCTACAATTTTAATTTCCGAACCCGCACATACAACAGACAAGAAGGTTAATATATTAAACATTAATATATTTAAACAAAAATGAATAGGTTCGATATTTGTACTACTTTATTATACAGGCGCAAATCGTGTTGGAGATGTAACGGGAAGATATTCTTACATCGACGATGTGGGCGAAAGGCACACTGTGGAATATGAAGCTGGTAAAAATAAAGGATTCCACGTGAGAACTCCTTACCCCGATTCAAATCCCCGAGCTACAGGACCTTTATACTATCAAGGACCTGGAAAGCCACCAAGGGGTCGAACTTCAATCCAAAGAGGTTTAGATGGAAGTTACAGGTACATTATAATTTATTTGATATACATTTATTATTATCATAATATATTGCTAATAATTAAGTACAAATTAGCAATTGCTGATAAAATGGAACTGATAAAGAAGTAGATAGTCATGCACCTTTCACTTTGAAATGTAATTTATAGATTCGTTTCCGCTGGTCCAGATCAGAGAAGAACAGAAACCAGTGATGCGACCGGTCACGTCCGTGGTTCTTACACTTTTCTAGATGACAAAGGTACTCAACACACTGTACACTACATCGCAGGACCTGAAACTGGATACCGTGTTTTGAAGAACGTCAAAGGACCACATTTCCCCAACTGGTATCCATTTGGTCTGAACAGACCGGGTTATCCAGTTCCCGATTTCAACGACGATTATGCAGATAAGAATATTGGTGATATTTTCGACAATCCTAAAGAACATTTAAGCACGGCAGCTAGTGGACACGTTAAACCATCCAAAAATAATTTTGGAGCAGGTTCTGACGGGGACAAGGGATTATTTGATGACAAAGCTTGGGATAGTTTTGATGATAACCTAGGAAAACCAAGTGTAACGAAAAAACCTTCAATATATAGGCCTCATGGTGTAAACAAGCCTGCTGGCAGCAAACCATTTATCTACGATGATGAATCCGATGATGATAGTTTCGGAGATGATTTATTTCAACCGTCATCAGGTGGTGGTATAGTGAAACCTTCCAAGGAAATTAAGTCTCCAGAAAGGCCATCAAAATCAGAGGACGGAGCAAGTGCTTCAACGTATAGACCTTCGACAACTGGCTCATCATTTTTTGAAGATGACCTTCCAAAACCATTCCCTATGCCGGACGAGAAATTCGATCTTTTCTGGAACGGAAAAGATTCTAGTTCTGACGATTCCAGTGCAAGCAAACCTAGTTTTGATAAAGGACCCGATTTAGGAGAAACAGTTCATATAGGAGCTTCTTTTGATGGTAACGGTACCATTTTAAAAAACATTGGTGACAAATTTATTTCATTTCCACCAGGAGTTGCGGTCAGAGCGCATGTCCAATCTATAGATATCCTACCTTACGGTTCACGATTACCGTCGCCAAGTGAACAATTAAAATCTGATACCGGTAACAGTGACACAGAGAAAAACAACGACTAACATATATTACGACTTATAGTTAAATTATTTAGGTTAAACACATATTATAATTCATATTTTTATCTATAACTGACTTTATCAAAAATGTATTCTGAAAATATATAAGTATATATCAAAATTGTATACGTCAAAGGCTGGGTACTACAAATAAAGTGTTTTATCTAAAATAATAAATTATCTATCCACTTAAAAAGTATTTTTATCAGAAATTCACCTATTGAGTAAACAGGATATTTAACTACGTAGTCTAGTATTTTCGTGGTCATTAATACTCATTTAATATACTTATACGACCCGCATATCATGAGTGTGTCGTTGGTAGCTTATAGAGAAACACGTGTACCCACGTGTACCTACTCAACATCAGATTCCACGTATACACTACATGTTAAATATACAAATTTCTTTTTGCAAATATCATTACACTTTTTATGAAAAAGAACATTAGGTAATAATCCTTAGTATGCTACATATGCAAAATAACAAATTCAGCTCGAATTAGTATTGTTATAGAAGTTCTCACTATTCCTGATCAAGCACCAAAACTAAAATAACGATTAAATACAAATTAGAAAAAACAATCATGCTAATCATAATTTGACATTTTTTTAAATTTAGTCACAATTTTAAAACAAGCTATTTTCGATTATTACAACTTGATTCGTACAAAGATTTGTTAGTATTAATAAACATACAAATATTATCTTTCAAAATGTATAAAAATATGTACACGTACATTAGAGACCATTAAAATGCTACATAATCGGTACGGTTCTTACATTCTTAACCGACAGCACAAAATTAGTACACATACACATATTCTATGTAACTTCGTTATATAAATGAGAACACATAACATAACATTCAATAGCAGCATTGTAGCAGTGCCTTTTAATATTCTCAACGAGTAACCAAACATACCGAACGAAAGTTCATTGAGAACGGTTACAGTTTTTACAATACAAGTGTTGTAAGTATAACAATCAACAATCAGTATAACAAAATTATTTTGCAAATATTTCCTTTCGTACATTCAAAAACGATTATTTGTATTTGTTGGCGTTTCATATTTAGACACAAACTCCCCAATCCCGCACTTAAATTTAAAAAATAATTAATGGTTTATGGATCGGAATCCCTCCTCAATCCGCCCCTGTATATTATATTTAAATCAAGTTAATATAATTTCGTACTATTTAAATCGGATGTGAACAAATGTTACTGACAATATTTCTCATATACCTTCTACTATAATATATCTAGTATGCGTGTTGAATCCTCATTAATGATTCCAAACGAAGATGTACCTACGTATGTAAAAGTCGCAACAGAATACGCGTAATCATATCGTAACAACAAATAGTACATGTCCGTACAATCTGAGATGAATTCACAAACAGGAGTGTAGATTGGTTATTTAACTTTACTGTTCACTTGATGAAAATGAACAACCGTACAATTGTATGAAAATTATAACGTATTTTTGTTGTTGTGGAGGAAGCTTTAACTGTACCTGTATATACGTACTTGTGCGATCGAATAATATTTTATAAAAATCAACACTAAAACTAGAAACATTACGATGGACTGGTCAAGATAGTGTCCATACGTATAGCGCATCTATACGTGTTGGTGTAATTTACTGTAAGATAAGTTGAATGACCCGTAACCATGCACTGTCAAGGATGTTGATCTTTTAACCACACAGCATCCAGAAGTCATGCCGCATTTGTCCGACACTGTCACCTTCACCCTATACGTAGTACGCAACCTTGATAACGATAGTACCTGCTATAATTATTTACTTAATGACTATCTATGTAGAACAAAAAATTAATTATAGAGTAAAAGAAATATATATAATAATTTGTGTTTCAAGCATTAACGATGTGGTTCCATAGCCAATATTGATATACCTAGCATGTCATTGCAACTAATCTGAATCTTTAGTAAGAGTTCAGTATGGTTAATACCAGTTAATACTATATTATATGGCAGGTATATTTTCGAAATTTATGAAAATTAGTCTAAATACATTTTCAAATATTTCTTGTAGATTTTCGTATTTATGCATTATATTTTACAAGTTCTAAACTTTTAATATACATTAACATTGACTTTTAAGAAATATTAAACAAAAATAGTAAATTATTCAGAAAATTACGTTGCTTTAATTTAAGTTTATTTTATTGGTCACTAAACAGTTTTATTGCCTTGCTGCAAAATGAATTTTCATGGTCAAATTTATGCAAAATTCTATAAAAATTCAAGACTCGCTCGACGATACAAAATAACGTTACTTGCCCCTACTAAACAGCGTGAATGGAAATAATCATTGAGTATTGCTTGTAAAATAACACGTGTAATACGATGGAAATGAGTCAATATTTATTTCCGTTGCTTTTAAAAAGGCTCGGTCAAAATATTCTTCAACAGTCAACGACATATGTCTTCATGAAGTGGGTAAATGTTAACTAAACAATGAAGTGCTTAATATTTGTAAGTATTTGTATCTGTATTTAGTTTTTATCTATCTCCTGAAGTAATCCCAATACTATAAATGTTATATAATTTTATATTCTAAAAAGAATGTAATTTTAGCGCACATCGTATCAGATTAAAACAGATTCAAAATACTGCGAATATATATATATATATATATATATATATATATATATATATATATATATATATATATTCAATTTTGTATACTCTTATAATACTTTGATATCATATAGTCATTTGCACAGTAAAAAATAAACCGCTTTTAACTCATAAACCAGATATCCAAATTGCAGTTGACCTTGCATTTAGCACAGAACATACAAATATAAATGTGATGTATAAAAAAGTCTTGTTTTACAGTTATCAATTATATCCTTGGGACACTGCAGGCCACAATCTGTAAACCAGAATTCAGAAGTTGAGTAAGTGTAATTTTTTATATAAATTATAACACCGTATCTAACCATAAATAACTGTGCTAACAAAATCACCCAAAATTAAGAAAAAAGAACTGCAGTTGTATAAATGTTTCTCGATTTTTTTTCGTATTCGCGGTATTTTTGTGTTTCTTTAATACTATATCAAGGACGAAGAAAAAATGAAGATTTATTTTTTACTAATAAGCCGGTAAGTTTTAACATAATGTAATAAAAAAACACTCAATTATTTATTATTATTACTTACATAGTAAATATTGAATGATTTGTTAATAGTACGATATTGTTTCAGGATTGAAAAACAAACAATAATCGAACTTCCCAATGAAAATGAATCCGCGCGTTCTGTATCAAATCACGAAGAAAATCAATATAAAGAAAACACAATTAATATATTACAGAAAATTCAAGAAATCAATTTGAATCACACATTAGCGGCCAGAGAGAAAACTGAAGATAATTCTACACAAAATAGTAATTATCAGTTAGTAAAAGAAAATAAATCTAAGCAACTACCTAATTTCCAATTACCGTCAATGCCTTTTTCAAATCCAATATTTGACTATTTACAAAAAGAAAATAACGAAAAATTATTAACAAGGCAATCTACGCAGAATACAAATGAAGAAGAAGTACCAGAAGGTAACAAAATTATACGAAAAGTAACTCATGTACAGACGTACTATATACCAACATATCAACAACTGCCAAACCCATATTACGATCCAATGTTCGCTCCACAACCAACACCAGCTAGTTTATCAGGACAAGGACACTACGGACTAATGCCTTTAGATCCAGAACCACAAAGTCAATCAATAAATGAGCCGGAAAATACAAAAGTAGCTAATGCAAATGTTAATCAAAATAAAAACAGCCCGCTCGATGCAATAACACAGGTGAAACAAAATTATTTAATTAATAACATAAAAAATATTGTGTCAAACTCGCAAGCAGAAAAATATCAACAAAATATGTATCCCAATACGCAATACCCATATATGGGATATCAACAATTTCAACCACAAATGATGCCTTATGGACCTTATTTAGATCAGTACCAAAATTTCCCGCAATACGCACCTAATCCATATCCAAATGGATACCCTTTTCAACAACAATATCCCGAAGTTCCGCCTTATTTTCCTATAGCAGATCAAAAAATATCAGATACATACCTAGCCAATTTGCAAACAAATCGTTCAAGTCCATCCCAAAATCCATCCGGCCGTCAATTTAATGGTCCTTTTGCTCAATATTTTCCACTTGTAATTAAAAATCCTTTCCAACAAATATTTCAAGCATTTACCAACATGATTGAATATGGACCGGAAGCTGATATTTGTAGAAGAAATCATGAGAATGATCGAAGCAATCCAAAAATCGAAGCTTCGCAAAGATCATCGGTGCCCAGCTTGAATTCTAAAAGTTCGAAAATTGTAAATGCAATTAACAAATTAAAGGACGATTTAAAATTTACCAATGACATCGAGGTTGAGATGAAATCTAAAACACCTAGTTTTCAATTAAAAGATGAAGATACAAATACTGAAATAATAATTGATGAAATTGAAGAAATGACTGATCCATCGGGTGAAGAATTTGAAGATAAACTAGAAAGTCGTAAAGTAGATGATGATAAGAAGACAGTTATAGATAAAAAATTCTTAACTTCATTGAAAATATCTCCAAGACAAGAACCAGGAAATAGCATTGTCATTCATAAACTCAGAGTAAGAAAAGGAGGTGTGGCTATAGCGGGTCCAGGAGGAATAGCTACTGCAGGAAACGGAGGTACAGCAATTGTTGGACCAAATGGATTCGCATATACCCAGCCAAATGGGCTAGCAATTGCAGGTCCCGGTTCTAAAGTTATAGCAGTTGATCCTGAAGTGAATTTAAGTGACGTTGTAGCAAACTTATTGAACAACAATAGTTCTACGCCTAGAGTAGGAAAAATCGTGGCTGTTGGACCTGTTATTTATCACAATTTAGGTCAAGATTGAGTGAATATTTGCTCAAATTATAAACTATTTTAATGAGTGTGAATATTTGATGTATTCGTGTGGACTGATAACTGCCCAGAAAATGGACGGTAAACGTGAAATTTCGTGGACGTCAGTATTTTATTGACTCCCTTATGTAGTAGTAATTTTTCATATTTATACTTTAACGTACCATATTAGATAATTAAAAATATTCCAAAATTAACTATGATGTTATTCGATTTTATAATATACCCATTTTAATATAGTATGTCCGTATAAAACGAAACTTTTATACTAAAATTTATTTATAAAGTGACTAATACTAATGCTTTTTATAGTATATGTGATATTCTTATAATTACGTTCTGGATAATATGTTTAAATTCCTGTTCTTAGATTCCTATATTTCCCGCCTGGGCTACTCGTCCGAGGATGGCAAACAATTCTACCTAGTCCGTTGTTCACACTAGGAACCAGTGAATCCATTGACAGCATTTCACAGAACAATCCTGATTATTTACTTAAAGTTAATACAAATCCAGCAAATAATTTATACTTCCAAACCGCAAATCCAACACATAATCCTAGTGAGACAATATTTAATTTGTTCCGTAAAAGTGACATTAAAAATGTACAAAGTAACGATGAATCCACTACTGATTTCAATATTAACTCAAATGAAAAAATGTCCCAAATTGAAAACGAGCGCTCAATGATTTCTAAAGTAAATGTAACAGCAATAATAGATAAGGCTCCGGTGAGACAAGAACAAATTCAGACAGAAAACATAAAATCACAGTTCGTAGAAATCAATAATAATCCAGGTGCTAATTATTTCCCACCTTATAAAAATAGTCCGCTTTTTACTAATTTGAAAGATAATTTGATAAAATATCGATCGCATACGAATGTCAATGAAGATGGTCACGAATCGAAAGATACGACAACTTTAATATTAAAACCACAAGCACTAGCAGTGGCGGGGTTAAATGGAACTGCAGTGGCGACACCACTGGCACGAGCAATTATAGAGAGAGGAACTGACGTAGATATTTACTTTGAACCACAAGCAGTAGCGATAGCAGGACCTGGTGGAATAGCGCATGCACAAAGCGAATTAGAAATAGGATATAGAGAAAATTAATTTTCTTTCAAATATGCTCTCGTAACATTTTCCAAAGCAATCCAGGGTGATATTCAGTCATTGCAAATCAGTATTTATATGAAAACAATCTATTTTTGTTGTATATATTATTTTTCCATTAAGTTCAGTGTAATATTGGTTTCATAATCAATAATAAATGAAATTTAAAATTACAAAATTCTTTTACATAATTATTAACATAAATTTTTGCGTTATATTCATTTCGTTAAAAAAATATTTATTGTATATTTTTGTAGTTAAAAATGTTTCTGTATATAAAAATAATATGTAATAAAATGTTATTTTAATATGCACATATTTATTTTTACTTCAATGATTTTCTTCATTTTAATTCAATATCAATTTGTCTCATTGTATATTACAATATTTTCAGATCAGATAAGATCAGTTATATACCAGTTTACGGAAATACTAGAGGAAATACTTTAAAAATAATTGAAGCCCCATATGGTACAGTAACATCGAAAGTAATAAAAACCGATGAAGTCAAACAACCCCAACCCCAATTAAAACAGGAAATTAGTTCAATTCAACGCAATGCACAAGCGATAACACAATTGCAAGAGACGGCAAAGAAAAATGAAGAATTAAATAATGAAGAGCAAGCGAAATACAATCAAAATCTGCATCAGTTAAATATTTCTGTGAAAAATGTAGCAGAATTTCAAACGGCCCAGGTTGATGATTCAGAATCGGAGTTTGATAAAGCGATGAAAACTAATCTACAATCTTGGTTTAATTTGAAAAAAGAAAGGTTTTTCACAAAACAAAGTGAAGAGAACAAAGAAGAGGAAGCAGGAAATGGTAATGAAGAAGAAAATACCGATGATGATGGCGTTTCCATTGATTTACCACCAGACAATGCTGCTGTTGCTGAAGCTAAACCTGTAGGATTGGCAATAGCAGGTAATAATATTTTTTCATGACACACTATTTTTGATTAACAAAATAATTTATGTAGAGAACTAAATTAAAAGAGTCGTAATAAACATAAATATATGTACAGGACCAGGTGGTGTAGCAGCCAGCAAACCAATTGCTACAGCAGTAGCCGGTGTTGGCGGTTTAGCCATCGCCCGTCCTGTTGCGACCGCCATTGCTGGAGTTTCTCCAGAAGATACAGTAATTCCTGTTATATCTGATGGATACATAAGTTTTCCTCAAAGGAAGAAAGAGAAACCCAGCAAAAAAGAAGACAAAAATAAAGAAACAAAAAAAGAAGAGAAGTCACTGGAAGATTATTTAGTAGGATATGAACAAAATTTTGAGCGTTAAATTCATTTAAATAATTTTTAAATTTCGAATTAAGTTAGTTTAAATTATTTAATATTAAACTAAAAAAAAATAGAATAATATTTCTACTACTCACACAATCATTGCCCAATAATGCCATATTGTTTATATTTATCGTCTATAAATGTACAGAAAATTAATAAAATATATACGAAATATACATGTTTTCATGATCACCCATATTGCATCCACCTGCATCATATAATCACCGAAATTCCAGGACTATTATATTTGAACATTAACACATATTATTATTTCAAATCATATTTAAAAACAATTTTTTTGTAATTATTTTTCCAAAAAAAGTAATAGTAAACTAGAAACAAAGATTTTTGTCGCATTTCAGTAAAACATACAGAGGAGAGTTTACAGCAAGTAAATACGTAAACAAAAACAAGTCAAGCAGTTTACCTGTGTTTAATCCAAGTATATACCAAGTTCAAGGTCTCAAGTGGACACGAATAGAAAAATCAAACTAGCTCAAGCGGTAATACTGGTTTAAATTTTTACCGTCTATATGCGTATTTTCAAGGATACGCCCTGTAATATAATTTGTGCAATAAATGCTCAGATAAATACAGGTAGTCATTTTAGTAGTCTGGAAAAAAATCATTTGTTCAACTGAACGAGAATTTCATTGGAATATAATGTTAAATCTATACGAACAAGGTTTTGTAGTTCTTTTAAAGGTCAGGGATTAGTATACTTCAGTAAAACAAGGAAACTGAAATAGCGTACTATATTTCTATAAAATTTCTACTGTAATTAAATTTTGAACACCACTACAAAATTTAACAGTAAACCATTAACATGTTACTTATTAATTGAGCACCAATTCAAAGAATTGTACAGTTATTTTTCATAATTTTTGGACATAAAATTCAAAAACGGGTACAAAGGGTACCTACTACAAGCTGACAATGTTTTTTGCCAAGGTCTGAGAGGAGTTAACTCTCCCCACTTGAAGATTTGCTTTATAAAGAGAGGTCGTTGTTCTGAGCATCCAGCTAATCTGCAGCTACCACTACATAAGGATACTTCAACCACTTCTTACGACAGGACCCACGTAAGTGTATATTCTTATCAATTATAAACATAGCACCCTAACAATAATTGCTCTATAAATTTGTAATACAGAGTTATTCATTTGTTTACTGAATTTGTGTAATTTTTCAAATTCATAGAAATGTGCATATACAGTGCGAATAACGTAAGACTATACATTGGCGACTTTATTTTAGCTTTAATCAAAATATATAATCATGAATATTAATCTATAATAAAGAATGTGCACATTTAAACATTATTTAATAAAATTATTTGTTGCATTGCAAAACTATCAATTATTTTCTGGAACTATATGCATTTTGCGACTAATTACCAGATATTTTTGATGATTACAATTTATAGTAGTTTTATAACTATTTTTACAGCGCCAAAATGTTAATGTACTTAACTTTACTGGCATGGGTATTTGTCATCCCCACGCAAGGACAATTTCTTAAATCAACATCATTACTCTATTATACACCGGCTGCAACGCAATATCTATCAGAAGGGTATTATCCCTATTTACAGAATCCAGGAATATCTACACAACACGGCAAAGCAATAAAAAGGTAAATAATCTACAACATTTGCATCTAGCTCGACATAATGTTTTCTTATTTTTAGTGTGCAGTCACATAACGAAATAATTTTCTTTATCAATCCGGAAAGTACTGAGCAACATATTCCAAATGCGCAACCGGAAAATCTACCAGTTACTAGTTACGTAGCTCCCGCTATTGGAATAGCTGACGCCAAATGGGCCTGGCTTCTAAAATCGAATGTACCAGTACCAAGTACAACTAAAAATGGTAATTTTCTTTCTCTCAATATCGTTGAATAAGAATTGTAATTGTATGTGTTCAACAGAAGGAATATCCGAAAATATTGGATTAACCAAGGAGTCGGAAAAAATTGAGAATATCAAAAAATCTAGTGAAGCCGAAGCATTAGCAGAATCGGAAATTATTCCCAGCATAAATTATCTAAAGAAACCGATAATACCTAGCGTAAAACCTGGTCAAAAATATTACGTTTTAAATCAACAACCACAATTATTCGAAAATTATCAACCAGTGATACCGAGAACACATCAAACATTTCTACAGCAGTTATTAGCAAAAAGTGCAATTCCATCTACACAAAACATATTATTCCTACATCCCCAAGATATTCAACAATCAAGACTAACATTTAGAAATGCAATTCCTTCCATTCAGAATCCTTCTGGGCAAAAGCCGGTGTATGTGCAAAACGATTTAGAAGAACAGATTTCTACATCCAATAATCAGCCTAATATCAAACCAGTAAGGTATCACAGTCAAAATCTCAAACCACAAAATTACGTGTTTCTTCAAGAAACTGAACAAAGTGAAAAGCCTGCTCGGTACAAGGTTGATACTACGAGCGAACAAACTCTACCAAACTATCCACAGTTCTTTTTCGGTAGATTTCTTCCAGGAACAAGTGATGTAAAATCTCAGGCACTCCATCAAGGGCTATTGCAGCAACAAATTCCTCACACTCCCATCCACCAAACTCACTATATACCTGTAGAAGTAGTACCACCACAAGTTCCTATTCGCGTAACCCATAATCCTTATGAAAATCACAACGTACCTCAACACGAATTCGAAACTCAAAAATTATCTTTCATTCATATACCAATTGATAAGAACGTAGCACCCCCTCCATATATTAAATCAGTAATCCCTGTTCCGCTTAACACAAAAGAAATTCCAGTGATACCTCCTCAACAAGACCAACAAAAGAAATTAGATAAGCAAGTTTTATACCTTTCCGCTTCCGCACAACCGAATGTTAATGATGACACCGGAGAAATGAATATTGGTGTAATAGAAAACCAGAGTCCACAAAACACGTTCCAAAAACAACCACAAATCGGAGAAGGAATGCCAGGTGCTTCGGCATTAGATTTTATCCGGTACATTACTAGTAGGCAAAGTAATCTGGATAGCGATACTGTGGTAATAAATGCCAGATCAGAAGAGGATAATAAAGAAACAACGGATTCAACAGGTAAGAATTAACCGATTACGCTTACCAATAATAATTTTCTATCATACTCGATTCATAATCAAAATTAATTACGTCATAACTTTGGTAACTATTGATATAATTTAAACCTTGTCTTGACAATTCCGCATATTTAATATGAGTATTTAATTGTAATTACCTTGCTGATATCTTGATTTGTAATAATTCATACTGCCACCTAAATGTAAAATTCTGGTTATATAAATTTACTATTTGTATACAGAAGAAATAAATATGGATGTCACTGATGAACCCAGCATATCGAGAGCCGAGCCCTCTGGAATAGCACTGGCCGGTCCTGGTGGAATAGCAGTATCGGATCCACGCGGCACAGCTATCGTTGGTCCAAACGGATTAGCACTCGCTAACCCACAAGCCACAGCCGTCGCGGGTCCGGACGCTATAAAACCAGCGGACAAACCAAACACAAGCTGATTATTTAAATAAATATCTCATTCTATCATTGTATTCATCATCACTGATTTCATTAAAAATAAAAAATTCCTAAATAAAAATATTTGTATATATTCTTACCATTCATGTTCAGTAGATTAGAAATGCGTTCTATCTAGTGATTGCAGACTATTTAACCACTTTATATACATAAGCTGCACATTACACTCCACAAACACATACACACACGCGAACATGAGTAACATTCCCTTTGTCTTACAATTAGCTTTATACGTCAATTCACTTCACTGCTTCAAATCAGAGAATAAACTGGTTCAATAATTACTTTTCACGCATACTAATCAGCTTAACGTTATTGAGTAACTGTTACGTCAGTATCCAAACCAGTTCAAAATAGTTTTCATATTTAATGTTAAACTGAAATCAATAAAGTATTGTCAAAATAATAAAAACCTTTAAATTTTCATAAATTATATTTGAGCATTTACAAATTAATAGAAATAAATTTATTGCTACTTATAAATAAATGCATGGTGGAAATAACCAACTGCCGGCATTGATGTTAGGCGTGAGAATTTTAAAATTTATTTAATTGGTGCTCCTTTCATTGTGCTGCTTCGAATAGTTCCGCCAGATTTTGTAAGTAAATTATTTCCTTGCCACTGAGCTATATACTCGGAACTTGTCTTTAAGTTAACTTGCAGTTTTTCCCAAACTTTCTTTTTCGGATTCAACACTTCATCCGGAGATGCACTTTCAAAGTTTTCAATAACTACTCTTTCCCCAGGAACAGCATCCGCAGGCGGAATTAAAACCTCGACTTGTTTTGGATCATCTCTAAAATGAGCATTCATTTAAAATAATTTAGAAGTCTTCTTTAATCATCCTCAATCAAATTGTTACTTACACTGAAGCACATAGTACCATTCCTTGAGATTCAATTCCACGCATTTTCGCAGGTTTTAAGTTGCAGAGAACAACGACCAGACGATTTTGTAATTCCTCAGCAGATATAAAATTAACTAGGCCACTTACAACAGTTCGAGGTACTGCTTCACCTAAATCTATTTTCTCAACATAGAGAGCGTCTGCGTCAGGATGTTTCGAGACTTCAACAATTTTTCCAACACGAATATCTAATCGGGATGGTGTTATTTGTTCTTCGGCCGGTGCATTATTTTCTGTAATTATTTTAATAAAAAATGCATTTGTTTCTCTAAAAAAATAAACAACTATTATACTTACTTATTTTTGATGGTGCGGGATATGCTTTTGCAATTAACGATTTCAATTTAGGTTCTTCGAATTTTTTTCTAATTGGTTCTAATAACTTGTTCATATAATTCTCAACTCCAGCCTTCAAATCGCCCGGATGTACCTCACAATTCGCAAACATACTCTCCAACTCAATGTACTTGAAGAAAGTAATATTTCCACCGTATTCTGGATTACGAGGTAACACAAATCCTGCTCCTGGAGGAAAGAGTGGAAACAAAACATGTTTTACAAATGAAAGAACTCCATTGTCCTTAATATTTCCTGGCTCACAGAAAGCCTTTTTCAATTTCTTCTTTACATTTGCCGCGGAATCCAACAAATCAATTTTACTGTCCTCCTCAGACGATGACATTTTGCCTCCAGTTAAACCAGGCACTAAAAATATTTAATTTTCGTCAAAAAAACAATCTAAAAACGCAAATATATTAACTCTTACAATCATTATATAAATCTTACCCATAGGATTCATAAGATGAACACGTTTTTGATATCCTAATTGAGGTAAATATTTCTCAGCAAAGGTAAAAATTTTCCTTTGATCAATACCTCCAAATTGTGCATCTACTTTAAGATATTCTTCATCTAAAGCTTGAAGTCCTATAACAGAAAACATTACGAGAATAAACTAGAAAATAGATTCATAAACATATTGTATATAATGATGTACAAACCTGGATATAGAAGACCACTAAGTAGAGGATGATCAACTTGCTTAACAACCTCAGCACCAGCCTTTTTCGCATCGTGCTCGGTAATTACAGAACTTAATCTATAAACGTCAAGAGTATATTCTTTAGATAATTCATAATCAGTTCCTCTTACGAATTTTAATTTCTCTAATGGAACTCCAATAGATTCCAGCATTGCTTTAATTGATGATTCATAATAATCAACCCTTAAAGCTAAAAGTTCCCATGGAGCCTTCATGTTATCTAAATAGGCGTGAAGATCGGCAAACAAAATAGTCACCTACAAATCAAATTCGTATGTCTGAATTAGAACATCTTCTAATAAACTATCTAAAAATATATTTGGCATAACATAAAATTAGAAGTTTTAATGAATATCCGACATACACTACATATATTGTATACTATAAGTGTTAAAAAAATATGTAATTTCACCGTACTTCACATCCAGCTCGCAAAAAATCAGCGATTTTTGACATGGGAACAAAATATGCGACATGTGGCTTGCCAGTTGTTGCGGTACCCCAGTATATTTTAAGATCTCGCTCTTTAAGAATTGATTTCAATTTATCTTCACCAAGTACTTCTTGTAAATTTCTTGTTATCATTTCGTACTTTTCGTCAGGTGTCATATTTGCTGGATCCGTACTCATTTTCTACAAATTCAATAGATCATTATACAATCTTATTGGATATCCTTTAATATCTACTACTTATTAATAAATCCGATTCACACTGCATATATCACATTATTTTATTCCATATGGATAATTAAAGCGTTTGTCTCCATAATTTTTTTTCGTATAGAAGTATTTAAACCGAATTAGTACCAATATAAGTATTATGCCAACTTAAATATGTAAATAATTCTTGTAAGATACCTATATATTTTTTTTTACAATTGACAATTTCTGCGGAAATTTCATAACCTAAATGTGACTGATTCCACAGATAAATACGAATATTTATATTACTTACGTCTTACCGTGATATTAAATTATTAATTTGAACTAGTTTTACTACCACCTTTCACCTCACACAACTTATTCACATCTGTTGTAATCTGCCGCAACAACACACCGCCCGCAACAAAGTAGCAACAAATGACTTTCTCAATACCTGTTATGTGTATGTATGTGTCTAATGTGCGTGCTTCCGACACGTGACGTTCATGACGTGTCAAACCTCTTTTCAGTTTTAATTTTCATTTTTATTTTACAGAAGGTATTATATTGTTAATTATCCTATAAAATTAAAATAGTGTATATGAATATTATCACATAATCAATATTTTATATATTCTTTATCTGTATGTCCGTTTTATATATATTTTTAGAAATGTCCGATTTATCCACCAGTATTGTTGATACAGATTCAGAACAGAATTCTGATAACAACTTTGAAGAAATTACTAACAGTGAAGAGATCTCTCTTGAACAAGATAATGCTTCCAACATTAATGACTTCGATAATAATTTACCTGAAACTGTTAGCCTCATACGTGTAGAAGATGGAACGAAAATTTACTTGATAGGAACAGCTCATTTCAGTACAGAATCACAAAATGATGTTGCCAGGGTAATACAAGCTGTACAACCTCATGTAGTTATGGTGGAACTCTGTAGCTCCAGGATTAATATTCTCCAGCTGGATGAAAAAACCCTCTTAGAAGAAGCTAAGAATATTAACATGGAGAAAATAAGGAATACTATAAAACAAAATGGACTGTTTAATGGACTAATGTATATTTTATTACTGAATATGAGCGCTCATTTAACGAAAGAACTGGGAATGGCACCGGGAGGAGAATTTAGAACTGCGTTCTTTGAAGTATAACTATTATCATACTTTTATTCATCATTAACATTATTATATTACGATTTCAGGCTCGAAGAGTGAATAACTGTGAAATTCATTTAGGAGATAGGCCTATACAAATAACAATTCAACGAGCACTAGCTCGATTATCCTGGTTCCAAACATTAAAGTTGTGTTGGCATTTGCTTACCTCTAAGGATCCAATTAGGTATGAATTTCTTTTCAAATATATTGCGTATTGTACATTTTATGATTTTTAGTAAGGAGGACGTGGAAAAATGCAAGAAACGGGATATGTTAGAAGAACTATTAGCAGAAATGGCTGGTGAATTTCCTGCTTTGGGAGAAGTATTTGTAAACGAACGAGACATTTATCTTACACATTCCTTGCAGATTGCAGCTTACCCAAATAGGCCTGGTGTGTAATTGTCATTGTTGTAGATTTACTATTTACAAATTATATTACGCCAATTACATGTTCACAGATCAAACAAGTAAAAAAGTAGTCGGTGTGGTAGGAATTGGACACGTACCAGGAATTATGAAACTCTGGCCCAAGCAACAGGCTGAATACATATCTGAAATCTTTACTGTACCGCCACCAACAATGTGCTCAAAAGTTGTTAAAGTTTGTTTTAAACTCTCTATGCTATCATTTGGCGGTTATTTAATATATCGATACGTTCCAGTTACAAGGCAAATACCGTCTTATTGTCATTCACTGTTTAATTCAGCAATGAAATATACGAAACCGACTTAAATTGATGTACATGTAAAATATATATTTTTAATATACATTTTTGGCAAATATCACCTGAAAAGAGTCTGATTTATAACAAAATTAGTTCAGAAATCTGTTACCATTATTATGTGGTATATAAATGAAACCCAGTCCTGTATAAGTTTTTAATTAAACGGAATATATTATTTGTAAACGCTTTTTTCATTGATACAAATATCCATATTTTATTACACTGTATTTTCCAACAAAAATGGAAGACCTCGTAGGCAGGAATGATTCTTTTGTTTTAAGTACAATTATTTAACTAACGATAATTTAAAAATATAATCCTATATAGACAAAATACTAATTATAGGCTGTAATAAAATTTCAAGATTGTAGGCAGAGAATTTTTTAGTTGTATTTTAACGCGTCACTTGCACAACGGAATCCTAAATTACCTGCAGAACTATCTTTTGTATTCTGAGATCTAGCTGCGCAGCGATATCGCCAACAATAACTCTCGTGACACAAATAAGATCCACCTTTCTTAACACGTTCATCCTACAACAAACATTATTATGATATGCTTGTATGGTTATATTATTATCATTCTTATACCGGATTCTTTAACCACATATCCTGGGTCCATTCCCAAACATTACCAGCCATATTATATAAACCAAAGTTATTTTGTGGAAATTTGTCTACTGGACAAGTTGACAGATATCCATCATCTTGTGTATTAGACAGAGGAAACTCTCCTTGCCAAATATTTGCCCTATGGAAACATGTTTTATTTAATTTAATTACTATATTTTCATATAATACCAGTGTTGGTCTTTCGGCATGAGTTTATTTCCCCAAGGATATAGTTTTTGTTTCAATCCACCTCGGCATGCCATTTCCCATTCTGCCTCAGTTGGAAGACGTTTGTTTAAGTATTCACAGTATTTTACAGCATCGTTCCATGACACATGTACCACAGGATGGTTCATCCGAGCTACAACATTACTACCGTAATACAATATAATAAATTATATACTTCAATTTACATTTTAAATCTGATTTTGGTCCTTCTGGTTTCATCCAATTGACCCCTTCCATTTTTATCCACCATGGGGCAGATACAGCCCGGAAATCCTTGTATTTTTCTTTTTCCTCATCACTGACTAACTTCTCAAATACGAAACTATCACCAAATATTTCAGCTTCGGTTTTGTAACCCGTTTTAATTATAAATGCAGTAAATTTTTGATTTGACACTTCGTATTTATCTAAATAAAATGATTGTAAAGTAACATTCCTAACAGGTCCTTCAAAATCGGAAGTAAAGACTGGTTTATTTGTTCCCATTTCAAAAGTGGATTCATCAATAAATACCATATCTGTGTAATCTGTATTCTTCATAGTATCATCAGGAGCGGTTTGGTGATTTTTTAATAATTCAAGATTCATGTCTTTTGAATACTTGTGCATCTTTTCATCTTCATTTTTACAGTTTAAATTTCTATTTGTTGCACAACAATCTGAATTAACGAAACTTCTTATAAGTACCGTATAAACAATTAAAACTTTTAAGTACATTTTCGATAAATGTTGTACTTAAATATGTTAAAATAACTTCGTTTAGCAAAAATTGTTTCATATATTTGTATAATGATAAGGAAAATAATATATGTATCAGCAGCTTGGATTATAGAGTACCTATGGACAATTAGAAAGTAAAATTTCTAAAAAATTGGATGACTCAGCGCCATGTTTTCTATAGGCGAATAATGGAGATTTCACAGTAAAAAAATCAAAACAGTAACGAGTTAAACATAAGTATTACATTTGGCACATAATGAAATTATTGTTGAGCACAATTTACTTTAGTAATTACAATTTATTATCCATGCCATACCATACCATATTCGACATTCTTCTTTATCATTTATTCATATTTGACGTTTCGTTATAACCATTTACGGCAACCTGATTGGATCTTTATTCAAATAACATTAGCCGCCAAAATGCGCGCGCCACTCATTTCATTCTATTTTTTTACTATATGATATATCACATTATATTTGACCCTGAAATATTTATTAATAGAATAATTAATGAATTATTTATTATATAGATTTAAAAATACATTTTATAATTTCATTGCTGATGTTTAGCAAAAAGTAAAATTAAAAGTACATTGTTAAGTCTATTATGTCAAGATAAATAATTACTGTAGAGCAGTTTAGAACACGGGACCAAAACACGATAGAGCAAACAATGATATGGCGCAGATGACGTTTTTTGCCATAAGACACAATGTTAATATTTGTGTAAAAATATATTTAATACGATGTCATCTGTGATAGAATAATTTTATTCTAGTTTCATTGAACCTTGGGATAGGTATGTATCGTAAAAAAATAAAATATTCGGACTTTAGAAAGAATCTAAAAAAAATATAAATGATAATTAAATACGGTCTTCAATTTTGAATTGTATTATCTTTAATTAACATTAGCTCTTATAGGAAAATGGTTTATGTGCCATATCAGTTTTTTTTTTTAACATTACTTTGTGACGTCTTGTTAAACTGCTCCATTTGATTTTTGTATACATGCCTTCTGCAAATATAAGCAAATTAAGTTTACAAATAAAATTATTAAGTCATATCTACATAGATTTTATCACTAAAAATTAGTGACTGTTATGGTTCTATCTTATAACCATGAATAAAAGGTAGGCCAGTTGGGACATTTTGTTGGTAATCACAATATTGCTGACCGAAAAAGTTCAATAAAGTTATTTCTTCAATTACCACACGATCTCGGAAGAATAACCAGCTCACTAATGTATATGCGATAATGCAGAATGGATTTATTAAAATTATCTGGAAATACAAAAAATAATTAACTAACAACGGAAGTACATAGCATATATTATACATGTAATAACATCTTACTTGTGTGCCTATTGCCCAATAAAACCATCCTACATAACTGGGATGTCTGCAAAATCTGTAAATACCATCAGTAACTAAGACGTGGCCTTCTGCTTTCACACTTTGCACCTAGTTAAAATAAAATGAGAGATTGAACACTATTCGTATAGAAGTGTTTGATTTATAAATTTAAAAATATATTACTCACCAAGTGATTAAAATTTGAGCTTGCTGTCAGCATAGCACCTTTTCTCATAAGTTCACCTATTAAGCATATTGCTAATCCCAGAGATGAAATTACATAGTATGTTTTCATGTCTGGAATAAACATTTTTTAAATAATTGTATGTATATATAATATAGTTGTCATACTTGGACAAAAGTAGCTCTCCAAGGCAAATTCGAACCATGACGATATTGCAGCGACTGTATATTGTGGACTATGATTTATCACAAATGAATCAACTGAAAGAGAATTAGGATTGGCCACAGCAATAGTGAAAAATTCGCTATAATGAAAAGTAGCCATCACAGTCATATATATTCCAAATATGCGAACACTACTTGATCCTAAACACCATACATATACGCCTAAAGCGAATATAAATCCGAGGAATGCAGCTCGTATTGCGATCTAAAATATAATGAAATATATACTGAACAGTTAGAGTACGTCTTAATAACAATATACTCACTTGGTAAGCCTTGTTTTTAAAAATAAATTTTAGTACTATATTAATGAATATAAAATACAATAGCGGACCCCAAAATATTGCCCCCCACAGTTTTGGCACCATATCATACGTGACATTTGGTAAGAAAAGCAAACATATAAAACAAGCTGATGATAGAAAGCACCACAAAGAAATCTTTCCTTCGTAACAAACCATTTTTAATTATTTATTTACTACATTTCATGTTATTACAAATTTCTATAATTAAACTATTTGAACATGCCGCAACCCTAATTTTAAACGTCAAACTCAGGGTTGCTCAGGGTCATACACTGTTGATACTGGTTGATACCCTAGATCGTTGATACACTGGTAAAACTATGTAGGATACTGTAAAAAGATCGATTTGAATTTATCATAATAGCATTTTGTCATAAATATGAATTGTAACACTTATAACCAGTAGTATTTCTACAGTGATTTAAAAAATTATATAGTATACTTTATTTATTTATCTATGTACGTTATTTAATATTTATTAATTGAGACCTTACCAGCAAGTGCAAGCAAGGTTGGTAGCAGTTGGTAGTTATTTTTAAAGTTATTGCTATTTGGCCTGTCTGTCGCTGCTGTCGCTTGTGTATCATAACTAGGATGATCATTAACCTAAAATTTAATTTGTTGTGCTATGTTTAATTTAGGGTTCCTTTTGCTTAATAACAGTAAACGAATAGTTTATACATTTTTAAATCTGGTATAATATGGGAAGCAATACTGTAGAAGTGTATCCTTTTTTCGTATTAATATAATTTTTTTCGAGTATTTTAATAGATAAATATGCATGCTTAGATAATAATGATGATATTAATCCTGAATAATTATGCAGTATTATTAATATACCATTTTCTTCGAATCGTTTAGCTCAGATATCGTACGATGTTCTACGAGTTGATGCGGAACCAAAAAGAAGTACGGTGAAAAAAGATCTGTCTGTGGAAAACAATATTTTAACAGGGTATTAATATTTGTAAAGAAATAAATGAGTATTTATATTAAGACAAATTGAATTTACAGAAAATTTACTGGGGAATCAGCAAGACAGTTACGTGTTGGAGTAAACTGTTTCTTTGAAAATGTTAAATTAATATTACAAACGTTTGAAGTTGCCGGTTCACCTGTTAGTGAAACCTATTCATATTATTAGTGCAACAATTAAGCAGATAAATATGCCTGAACATACACCAGCACCAACCCCTAGTCGATCCGTATATGGATTTGTGCTATATTTGTGTTCAAAGACATTTTTCATTTTATATATAATATGGGCTATTATACCAGAATCGTGGTTTGCAGCGATTAATATTACATACTTACCTCAAAGATATTGGGCAGTAGTTATTCCAATATTTTTATTAACAATTCTAGCAGTTTTTATTTTTGTTATATATCCCAGTTTAAATCTGTGTCTTACACCTAATATTAACGATGTTCGAACTATTAAAGAATACTCTAAGAAACGCAAAATTGTTTCTGAAGAAAACAAAAATGCTGAGAACTATGTTTCGACATATACATGCTGCTGTAAGACAAAAGAAACATGTTCTGTGGACGAGTTTATAACAAATAATGAGAATGCAATGCAATATAACGTTCCGATGGTGAATGACTTATGTATTGCGGATGTATCCAAAATACTTTATTTAAAAAATAATGTAATATAAATTCCTTATTTTCACTTTTGTAGTTAGAATCCGAAAGGTATTTCTAAGTCATAGGAAGTGACCCATACTAATATTTTCGTTAAATAAATTGTCAAAAATTAGCAAACGTTTTATTTTACAAACTAAATATTACATTTTATAATACATATAATTAAGTTTTCTTAATAATATTTTCATTTTAAAGAATTTATGATCTGGAAAGAGGATTTTTAACAATTATGTTACATCCTTCATAATCGACTTGTTCATAAATATATTTTCTATTTGCTCTACACTCTTGGCCGCATTTGACAGAACCACATTTCGGACATGGAAGAAAACAACCAGGACATGATCTGTCCAAGCAATCGCATAAATTTATTCCTGTTGCTATGTGAATTCCATTTTCGTCATACATTGTTCCAGTAGTCTTTTTGGGTCCTGTAGCATTTAATTTTCTGTTCAGTTTTCTGCGTTCCCTTGCACTTGTCTCTGGATTAAAATTTTCCATGAATTTGTTTGTGTTCAATGTTAATTTCTTGAGTGCTCCAACAGTTCCATTTAATTTTTCAGATCCATTTTCCCTTGTAGCAAATCTTGTTGCAGGTCTTGAATCCGAATCGGAATCAACATTTACTACTTCAGACATATTTTTAAAATACAATATTAATTGAATTATCAAATAATAATATAACCTCAAATTACATGAACACACAGCTATTAATATGCAGTTACAAGGCAATTAGTTATAAATTATACGTCGCAAAGATGTTGAACACAAATTTGCATACGAATTTTGCGTATAATGCTTGCAAAGATGCCACAAGGATAATTCTCAACGATGCTTGTTCTTGCTTGTATGCACAGATCAGCACAGATTGGCACAGATCATATCAGATCACATATATCAACATATATACATCTGAAAAAACATGGCGTCCGTACGTCATCATGCATTGTTATTTTTCAATCGCAATATTAGATACAATTCACTACATATTATTTCCAAAAATCAGTGCGCTTTAAATTATATTGTTTCTAGAAAAATTAGCCATGTACCGGTTGAATACAGTACGTAATATATACTAAATATTAAAAGTATGGTTATGTTGTATGTCTGACACGAAATTTTCAGATCAGAATCAGGATCCCGCCCCCATATTTTTCAATGAAGAAATTCAGAATATCTTGAAAAAGTTAACACGAGTTAATATGAATAAAGTATTTCGACACAGATGTTTAGAAGATAAGAAATTAGAAACTCCAACCTATAAATTTATGACAGATGATGAGTTAAAAAAAGCTTTGGAAGAAGCTTCGGAACGAGCTAATGAAATGCTACAAATGCCACCTGTTATTAAAGTAAGTGTGTAAATGAAAAGCACAATACTTACATTCGAGCCTGTTATGTCAGTTTGTATATGATGGTTGCTATATCCTTATCACAATATAAGTTTTCTCATTGAAAATATTTGATGTAAGACAATCGAAAATAAATTCTTTAATATTGATATTCCAAGTAGGCAGGGTAATATCGCCTAGTCGGTTTATTTTTATCTTGATTGAGTATACTCGTTAATGTTACATAATTTATTATTTAACATCCTATAACTTCAAAACTAGGCCGTTTTGGACAGTTATTCATACGAACTTTTATGATCAAAATAACCCCAGGAATCAGCCCTTAAAGTTTTTCGCATATATGTATTTAGAATCACCCTGTATAACTATAAGATATTTATTAAATTTTATCGTATTATTTTGATCAGGTCCGTCAAGAAATTAATGAGGTATTATCAGTAGATCCAGCACTAGCCGGTTACGATACAGCAAAGTTTGTATTCACGGACATCACACACGGTATTTCCAATAGAGATCGGTTAATTGTAATTCGTGACATTGAAGGAAATTTAATAAAAGCAGATTGGGATACTAGACAACGAATGAACCAGATATATTTCCCTCAACATGGACGTGAATTAAATACGCCCCGAATGTTCTCTGATGAACACTTGAAAAGTTTATTAGAACGAAAAGAATACGAATTCATATTAGATCGCGCATGCGTACAATTTGAACCAGATGATCCTGAATATCAAAGAATAACTAGCATTACCTATCAACACTTAAACGAGAAAACCGATTTTGAAATTCTACGATCCACGCGACATTTTGGACCTTTAGCATTTTACTTGGCTTGGTTTAAAACTATCGATAATTTATTACTGGAACTTACTGAAACGGCACAGATCAGTGATGCCAATTCCTTGATTCGGTTATATAATAATCTACATGAAGAAGATTCTGTTGGAAGTGACATTTTGTTAGAATCCGATGATGATACAAAGATTCTAGAAAAATATATTGCTGAAAAATCAACAAAGAAGGGACAGTTGGAATTAGCTTTACAATCATATAAAGAATTATTAAAGCAGAGATTACAACTGGAGAAAGGAATCAAAACAGCGCATGGCGTTTCGTAATATCGTCTATGTAAGAAAATTGGTTGTTATTCAATTTTGTTTTTATACCAAATATGTACAATACATATAGAAATAATTTACGAATTAAATTCAGTAGTTCGAAAATATTGTCTTTTTTATTTCGAAATCGATTTTATTTAACATATACATATTCACTAAAAAATATTTCTGTATTTGTATATCATGATGAAATTTTAAATAAAGTACATGTTGAATAGCAAAATATTTTATCAATTATTGAATAATACAATTTATTCATATATGGATCAGTCAGTGAATTCAAGACGTTTCTACTTTAGATTATTTAATACATTCCTATTAACAATGCCAGGTGTTTCAGTGTAAGTTTTAGACTTTCCAGTTAGTGCAATAAATTGTTCAGATATTTCCACGGCGACTCTAATTTGTGCTTCACCGGTACTAGCACCTAGATGCGGTGTGGCAACAACTTGAGGTAACTGGATCAGTTGCTTGGTGATGGCGGATGTCGGAGGTTCCTGCTCGTAGACGTCAAGTGCAGCACCAGCACATTTTCCATTCTTTATTGCGGTAAGTAATGCTGTCTCATCTATTATACCTCCGCGAGCTACGTTAATAATACGAAGATTTGGTTTACAAACGCTGAACACCTTTTCGTTTATCATATCTATAAAAACAAAGAAACCAGCATAAAACACATTTCAACTGTAAGTTGTGAATATATGGCAGGGTAAATAACATATTTTCACAGATTCAATATAAAGTAGAGTAATAAACTCTAACATTCAGATTAGAGTTAGATAACTTTACGTTTCTATATACATAGGTGAATTTAGTCCACCCTAGGATTTAGATTATACATAATTGCATTTAAATCTTACTTTTGGTTGCTGGAATAAGTGGCGTATGAACTGTGATATAGTCCGCAAGAGGCCAAATCTTTTCCAATTCCATAGATTCAACATTAAATTTCTTAGCTTCTTCCGCAGACACAATAGGATCGAATCCAATAGTCTACGCAATAAATAAGAGAAAATAATATAATATATGTAGATAGTGGATATTATAAGTTTTACTTTCATTCCCCATGATTGCATCCGTATCGCCACTTCTTTGCCAATTCTGCCAAGACCAATAATTGCTAATGTTTTACCGTATAATTCATGACCGGCATATAATTTACGATCCCAGCGACCGGCTCGCATAGATTCTGCTGCCTGTGCTACATTTCTTGCGAGATTTGTAATGAGGGCGCAAGTCATTTCACAGGCACTTATTGCATTGCCTCCGGGTGTGCTAAAAAGAAAATATAGTATTAACTTCAATGCGCCAGTTCATGAAACCATTTGATTACATACTTGAGCACTAGAATATTTTTTGTGCTTGCTGCATTGATGTCGATGTTATCGACACCGGCGCCTGCGCGTCCTATCACTTTTAATCTTTTCCCAGCTTCAATCACGTCAGATGTAACTTTTGTATCTGAGCGGACAATGAGTCCATCATAATTCTGAAAATGGATAAATAAAGTGTTGTTTTTCAAAATTTACATTATATTTATATATTAAAAAATTTATTAACAATTCAATTCAATATAAATTTGTATCAAAACTTAAATAGATAAATTCAAAATATTCGTTATTGTTTTTATTTAATTATTTACAATAAATATATTTAATTGCAATAAAATTTTACAATAATATGCATATAACATATTAATGCATATTTCTCAAGGACATATTGACACGTGTGCAATCAATTATAATACCTGTTTCCATGTCAAACTAAAAATATTTTTTACACGCTTTCGATGCAAAACCTTTTTATCATATTCTCTAAAGTAGCTTACAATCTAAAAGATTTCTTTCGAGTACATATTAAGAATTTTCAAGGGCAATCTGATTACATTAATTAAAAACAAAACATCATTCATGTGCTGAATAACATCCATCGAATGAAACATATTTCTCAATTTCACTGATTGTTTTTTTGTATTATTCCATAATGATAATTATGAAATCTTCTCTTGCGTAGATACAAGTTTAAATATTGATAAATTATATTATATCAAGGTCAAATCTACGCAATTTGCTCAACAGTTCAAGATCCCCAGACAGGTTTCAAACTGGTTTTTAAATGAAAATAAAAGAAAAAATTGGAGAAATATTTCAATTGCGATAAAAAACAAAACTATATCAATTGATCAATTTTATTCGAGTCATTGTATGCAATGAACTGTATGATGCAAGGCCGTATTAATAAACTCTGCAACTTAATTACTATATAAATATAATTATATACCGGTATTTCTTTTATTAGCTCTTCTTTGCTCAGTTTATACTTGCAATCAACTTTGATCCCATTCTCTTCCAAAAGTTTCACACACGCTTGATCAACTGCATCGGACACTAAAACTGTCTTTATGTCAATCATTTCAATTTGTAAATGATGAGAGACGTGTTAACAAACCAAAGTAATAATACTTTGAAAGCTTGGTAGTGTGTGGGATCTTATATATGAGCACTTCAACATCACCAGTTTCCCCCACTCCAAAAATTATATGTTAATTTAATAATTGTCAACATAGGAGACAAATAGTTTGCACAAGTTTGTTTTAAATATTTGTACTACAACCTGCTTAGGGATATAGATAAATTTAGTAATGTAGCAAAATAATTTTCAAGGGGAATGAATGAATGAAGAGAGATTCTCTATTTATTTGTATTACAAATTTTCTAATAAATTAACAAACAGTAATATAATCTGATAAAGAGTAGGTGCTTATAACATATATATTGTAAAATGATTGTTGTTTTGTCTAAACATGTTTGTTCATTTTGTGACTTAGATTAATAATTAATTAAATAATTGCGTCAGCATTTAATATTTCAGAGAAAGATAGCAATTACAGAACTAATGTTTACAGAAAATTATATAAAAAGTAATTATTTCATTCTACACAGTGTCCTAATTTTATATCACAATTGTTAGTATGAAAATATGTTGATATATTTTTCTAATTATTATTTTTTGTTAGGGGCAGCACAGACAGTATAATGATAATGATTTGATTTCATAACGTTTAGAAAATGTAATATTTATTAGCTATAATTAATGATATATAGCTTTTAATTATATACAACTTTATTTTTCTTCATTTTCCTTTAAACATTTATACATTACGTAATATATTATTGACGGTAATAAAATAACTGTGGAATATTTTTATCAGTGTTTTGAAACCAAACAATATACATAGTTCAACTTGATAAAATATGAAAACCGCGATGTAAGTTAAACTTATTATTATGAAACATGATAACATTATATAGTAGTAAATGTATAATCAACTATAGAAATTTGAAAGATAACGGAGCGATAAAAAGTCATATATTAAAAGGTCAGATAATGTTAATTGCTCATAACAATATGTGTTGTCTGCAAGCAATTCATTGATGGCGGGTTTCTAAAACGAGATTCAGTTTATTCCGCGGATCAAAAGGAACAATACTGTTTATTTTGATTCGAGAATAAATTTGAACCTTCAATTGTGTTTATTAAATGTAAATTTTTGTTCATATTTATGCAATAGGCATGCAAAAGAAAAATAATTTAAGGAATTAAATCTTTCGTTGCGGTATTTTATCCGCCCATTCTAACGTTGTGTTATATATATATATATATGTATATATATATATATATATATATATATATATATATATATATATATATAACAATTATTTTTTCTTTATTGTTGTTTCTTCATCTCTTTGTTAAACAGCAATTTTGAACGTTTATTGGCGAAAAAAGCTCCTGTAGGTGGCAGCACAAAATGGCGTCGAGTCGAGGATAACAAATGGAAGTTTACATGTGATTTGCTTGGGAGACGTTTTATTTAGTGGTTTATTCAAATAATATTACGATTTGTGTTGTGTCGTTTAGTTTAATATTATTTATCTGTGTAATATGGTAGCTGTAAAAGTAAATTTAGTGGATATATTTCAATATATAAGCTCACCGAGACCTATTAAAGAAGGTGAAGCGGTTTTCCACGCGGATCATGTTACTATGTGTGGCTGTAAAGAACACAATACAAATGAAATTGTAGCGTTTTGTATACAAACAAGCAATTTAAATGGTGTATCCCATCAAAGTGGAAATAAAAATGCACGAAAATGTTTTATTTGTCATTGCAATAGTGAGCTAACCCTAAAACAGAAATTATTAATTTGCTTGTCATTTGAATTTAAACAAGTTTTACACGAAAGTTTTTTTCTTATAATGATGACGGATTACTAATATCTTAATTTTAATATAATATTTATAATAAAACTCAGTAATAATTCCATAATTGATATGATTAAAAATTTTATTCATGTATTTACATGCTAACCTGTTTCTGTTATCCTCGACTCGAAGCTTTTATTTTAGGCCACCAGATGTCAGCTACTTTGACTTTTTTCGCCAATAGCAGTAAATATTTTGAGTTGGAGTTGGTGGAATTTTGTAGGGGATTATTTTGTAAGTTGGTATACAGCATAAATTTGACCACATTTGACATATAAATTTGCTTATAACAAAATACAAGAATTATATCCTGAGAAATACTTTATTAAAAGTGGTATACTGAAACTTATGTAAATTATTATTAAAATAAGTGCGAATAATAGTAATAACTGCATTGAAGAATGTCATTATACGATGATCTTGATACTATAAAAACTACAAAAACAGAAAAAGTAGCAGGATGGTCTTCTGGAATAAAATTGCTGCAGTCACAATTACAACTTAAAAAAGCTGCAACTACTCAACCCAAACGCGATCAAGTTCGAAAAGCATCTTTAGCTCCAGTAATAGATTTAAAATCTAAAAAGGATGATGATATTTATCCTAACCTTAAACCAGGTACTTCACATTTTGAACCTCAGTTACCAATAATCCCCTCGGTAACTGCTCTAACTAATCCTGACTATGACTGGGATGTGATTGGAGAATATGATCCTCTTTGGCCCAATGAATACGAAAAAGTTGTTAAAGAGTTACGTGAACAGAGAGAAAGAGAAAATGAAAAGCAACAAGAGGAACGTGATAAAAAACGGGAACGTAGACGAAAAAGTAGATTTGCTGACAATGATGAACCAATGCCACCACCAACTCCACAAGTTACAGCACCATCATTAAGTGGTTTTGCTGGTCGTTGGGAAGCTGATGAAGAAGAACCGCGACAAGAGTTGCCAAAAACTCCACGAGCCGGAGGTGCTGCGATTGCCCCGCCTCCCAGTTTACAAGAATCTGTTGTTGAGCCACCAGCTACGTCCCCAAGTACACCTCCAGGAAATACGTACGGAGCAAGTTCGATTGCTGCTAGAATAATGGCAAAGTATGGTTTTAAAGAGGGCCAGGGACTAGGCAAAAAAGAACAAGGTAATTTACATAACAATTTGTTTTAATCCGCATGACAAACCAACTAATTTTCTAACATTAGGTATGGCCATGGCGCTGCAAGTAGAAAAAACTTCAAAACGAGGTGGTCGAATTATTCACGAGAAAGAAATCATGCCTCCTCCGCCACCTGCAATGGGATCTCCGATACTTGGACAAATTTCCGAATTTGCGCAACCGAAACCTGAACCAAGTATTACCGAAATTATGCGCAGTCCAAGTAAAGTAGTTTTATTGCGAAACATGGTTGGTCCTGGAGAAGTTGATGAAGATCTAGAACCCGAAGTAAAAGACGAATGCAACACAAAATATGGAGATGTAATAAAAGTACTAATCCATGAAGTGGAAAATATACCGCACGAAGAGGCTGTCAGAATATTTGTAGAATTTAAAAGAATTGAGAGCGCTATTAAAGCCGTGGTTGATTTAAATGGTCGATTTTTTGGTGGACGTACAGTAAAAGCTGGATTTTATGATGTAGAAAAATTTGCCAATGTGCAATTAATGGAATAAATACGTATTTTAATATAATGTTTTCTATTTAATATTATGATCCAAGAGACCTGGTTTAATAAAAAAAATCAATTGTTTATTTTAGTGTTTTATTTTTAGTATTGTTTATTTAGGGGTTTTCTTTTTCTTCATGTTGGCTATGTTTGCAAAGATGGGTGTACTGATTTGAAGAATTTGTTCTTTAATGTGATATTTGGAAAATTGTTTATTAATATTATACAAAAATTAATAAATATGTATTGAAATCAGATTCTCTTAAAATATGGAGCAATTATTATGTGGAAAATTCGGGTATGTTTAGAAAATGTTTTAACATTACTCAGATTTATATAGGGGTTATATCATAACATTTTTATTCTGTGTGTCAAAACTGCCGACTTTGGATTGTAAATAAAAGTAAAATACACAAGAAAATGTTATGAGATATATTTTAGTATTAATAATTTTATATTTGCCTTCTGTAAATATATATTTTGACATTTTGGTATGTCATATTTGACAGTTTTATATGTAAAATAGCTATTCATATGTTGGTCAATATATTCAAATAAAATGTTTTTCAGACGTGTTGTCAGTTCTTTTTCACACACTCCGTTGAAATATGGAAGTCATACTTGGAATAAACGTGCAACATACGCTGTTTGGACTGGGCGTGCATTGGACCGGTCAAGACCTTTATTGCGAAATCGACAAAACTTTAGAACACACCAGAGAAACTATGGAATGTTTGTAGTGCGAGCATTACGTGGTGTTCTTAAAATACGATACTTGTTACTGGGTGGTGCTGTTGGAGGAACTGTCACGTTACAAAAGGTACTTCAGCATACCGGTATTATATTCTAACCTAAACATGTTGTATTAATAAAGAAATATCAAGAATGGAAAGATGGACTTCCGGATATGGAATGGTTGGAAGATCTTATGCCAGACAACGACAAGTGGCAACAATGGAGAGGTTCCCTTATTTCACTCAAGGATCAAGTGAAGGACAATATTGAAATCGGTAAGTCAAGTCTAATTGGTAAAATTATTTTTATTTTGCCAGTAAGTATCGCTTTTTTTAGTGCCATATTAGTTACTTAATCGTATGTAATAGGAATATCTTATTGTTTATTTCTATTTTCTCTTTACTTTGTTATATCTTACTATTCAACAATTGAATTTTTTATTTTCCTTTTTTGTTATCTTTGATGTTTACATTTATATTGACGTTTAAACTATTTTATAAAGATCCACGCCTCAAAACATTAAGTGAGGCAAAATACAAACAATTTAGGACATGGTTCGATCAGCGTCTTGATGATGCTATCGCTGCAGCTGATAAAGAAACTGGTCAGCTGCCAGAAGTTGCAGATGGTAAGTCTATGTCTATGGTATTAACACATGCATTGTACTAATTTCTCCATTACTGTTAAATCCTGGGTACATTCTTTCTATAGTTACATTTGATTACAATTTTATATTATTCTCTTGGTTTTTATCCAGAATCCTCCAGTAAATAAAAGAGAATATAGTCCAATCTATATAAATTTTTATTTGAAACATTCATAAACATATTTATTTGTAATTTTGTCTGAAATTTAATTTCATAATGTATGCTTGTTTATTGATGTTAAATTTGTTTTTATAATAACAAAATTCTGATTTTTTGTTTAGGTGTGTTCTCCGGCCTCTCAGGTTTTGTAGACAGACTGTACTCAGGTATGCGTTGTTTTTTACAATGTTTGTACCGTATAGTTGTCCTGTTTGCATGCGCACATTTCAGCTACATAAATGCTTCATGGTAGAGTAGTTCATGTTTAATTATAATTAGTTCTATTTAGTACTATAAGTGTTAAATATATGCATACATAGCAGTATATACTCCTGTTTTTATTTATTGACTCAGATTATTTAACCAAATTTTTACCGATTCTAGTTCTAGTTTGCCACATTTGGATGGATCTATGAATCATACAGCATATTCACTAATTGCAATATGATGGTCGTTGGATATACTCATTGGAATTGTACCTAGGCTTGAAATTCGTATAAATAATTGATATTTTTAAGTTTTGTTACATTTTACTACTTTAGCATGTTTTCCAAATATAATTATTCTTAATATTTATTATTCATGTATATTGTGTACATACATATATTATTTTAAAAGATTTAGGTAGTAGCTAATGTTAATGTTATATTTCAGATACCAAACAAGAATTATCGAAAAATAAAATAGCACATGCCAAAGCTGCTCAACCATTTGATGAAGACAAGCGACGGCATGGTACATTTTTGTAGATCGAGATGTGTTCTTAAAAATTTTTGTTACTTCTTTTTATATTGTAGAAGCTGCTCATCAACGTTTAGAGAAACTTCAAGATGAAGTGATACAAGTCCAAATTAAGTACCAAAAAGAACTAGAACGACTAGAAAAAGAGAACAAAGAACTTCGGAAACAAAATTTATTGTTGAAAGGTGGACGAAAACCTACCAATCGACAAATTAAGGTATTTCATGATTTTGTTTAACATTATATCTTCAGTCGTCTGTATTGTATTGATTTTCAGAAATCGTTAATTGATATGTATTCAGAAGTACTTGATGAATTATCTGAATACGATACTGAGTATAATACTGCTGATCATTTACCAAGAGTAGTTGTAGTAGGCGACCAGAGTTCTGGTAAAACATCTGTGTTAGAGATGATTGCGCAGGCGCGAATATTTCCTCGTGGTGCCGGAGAAATGATGACACGGTAAAATTACATTAGTTATTTGTAAGTAAGTATTTATTTCTTTATGTTATAATTTATTTACAGTGCACCAGTAAAAGTGACGCTAGCAGAAGGGCCATATCATATTGCCCAGTTCAGAGATTCGGGACGGGAATTCGATCTAACGAAAGAAAGTGACCTGGCCGAATTGCGCAGAGAAGTTGAATTGAGAATGCGGAATTCTGTACGTGGCGGAAGAACCGTGTCGAGTGAAGTTATTTCTATGACTGTCAAGGGTAATTTTAAGATATCATGTACAGGTTGATTCAGAATGATTGTCCGTCACGCGACCGGAGAAAGTTTGTATTATGATCAAAATTTTATTCCATGCTCTATGCGCCAATGATATCTTTCTAACGCAGTTCACTATCATTACCACAGCGATGCGGCAAAAAAAAATCAGGACGAAACGGCACGGACAATAATTCTAAATCACGAGGCATAAATCAAATTGATTTTTCAATTGTTTACAATTTTTTTCAGGACCTGGACTACAACGAATGGTACTTGTCGATTTACCAGGTATTATATCTGTAAGTTAAACGATATATACACGGCTTATAACAATATGAAGAACTTAACTTTCATTGTAGACTGTCACCACGGATATGGCAGCGGATACGAGAGAAAATATTAAACAAATGACCCAAGCCTATATGAACAATCCGAATGCAATAATTCTATGTATTCAGGTATAATAAAAATACGAAGTTTCATCAACAAATGTGTTAATAAACTGTGATCATTGCAGGACGGGTCTGTCGATGCTGAACGAAGCAATGTAACTGATCTTGTCTCACAGTGTGATCCGTCAGGAAAAAGAACGATTTTTGTTTTAACTAAAGTTGATATGGCAGAAGAAAATTTGGCAGATCCGAACAGGGTTAGTAGTATAGTGAAAATGCATTTAATAATTCACTATTGTAAATGTTGTTGTAGATACGTAAAATCCTTTCTGGTAAATTATTCCCAATGAAAGCCCTAGGATACTATGCTGTTGTTACCGGCAGAGGCCGCAAAGATGATGGCATACAAACGATTAAAGATTACGAAGAAAACTTCTTTAGGAATTCCAAATTATTTAAGTAAATACATGAAAATTTGTAACAAGTAACCGAATAAACAATTGTTCTTTCTGTAGAGACAGCCAAGTAACGTCTGCACAAGTGACTACTCGTAACTTAAGTATGGCAGTTGCTGAATGCTTTTGGAAAATGGTGAGAGAGACTGTCGAACAGCAAGCCGATGCATTCAAAGCAACCCGTTTCAATTTGGAAACGGAATGGAAAAACAATTTCCCACGGTATATTTTATGCAATAATTTCTCTTAATTCTGTAAGGTACATTGCCTACAGAATATATAAAGGTGTCAAGGACCAATTATGAATCTTTGCGCAATATTCTCATTGAAGTTTAATGATTTGACAATGTCCATAGCGAAATTAGGCCAATGTCAATTGTAAGATATATTGGATATGTGTTGTAGATTACGAGAACTAGACAGAGATGAATTATTTGAAAGAGCGCGAGGAGAAATATTAGATGAAATTATTAATTTATCTCAAGTATCTCCAAAGAAATGGGAAGAATTGCTGCTGAGTAAATTATGGGAAAAAGTGTCGAATCATGTGTTCGAGAATATTTATTTACCTGCAGCACAGACTGGTTCTTCAGGTACAGATACAAAAAAATTTAACGCAAAAAGTAATTGTCAAAATATTAATATTTCATTCAAGTAAACATTTGAAATACAATTTGCGGTATTAAATTCATTTAAAATTATGTTACATTGAAAATGTGTTACGTGCAGGCACTTTTAATACAACAGTGGATATTAAGCTACGTCAGTGGGCTGAACAAGCTTTACCAGCCAGGTCCGTGGAATCAGGTTGGGAAACTTTGCAAAGTGAATTCCAACAGTTCATGCAACGAGCCAAAGAATCACCCGATCACGACGATATATTTGATCAGCTAAAGGCATCCGTCATTGACGATGCTATGATACGTCATAGTTGGGAAGATAAGGTAATTAAGTTGTTTATAACAGTTCTATTAAAGATTTTCAACATGCTACTTGAATATTTCAGATTATTATCATTTGTTTATAGTTCTAATTGTAATAGTGTAAAATACCTAGTTATAATACTAATAATAATGTGTTAAATTAACATCTTTAATAATAGTACTTGCTTATAATGTATTATAATTATATATTGAAATGTAGGCTTCTGAAATGCTACGTGTAATTCAATTGAATACACTGGAAGACCGGTCAGTAACCGACAAACGTGACTGGGACATGGCAGTTAAATTCCTAGAGACTTCTGTCAAAGACAAACTGAAACAAACAGAAGCAACTCTCACTCAAATGATGGGCCCATCTGCAAAGGAGCGCTGGATTTATTGGAAATACTTAACCGAAGATCAGTCTAAGCGTGGAAGTGTCAAATCTGAGTTGGATAAGATCTTGTATTCGGATTATGTAAGTTGAAATACTATTATTATACATCACAGACGTACCAGCATATTAGTTATTTGTTCTAGAAACATCCACCATCTTTAAGTTACGATGAACTGACAACTGTGAGGAAAAATTTACAACGTGCTGGCGTCGAAGCTGATAATGAATACATTCGTGAAGTATGGCATCCAGTCTATAGAAGACATTTCCTTAAACTAGCTCTGACTCGAGCCTACGACTGTCGCAAGGCATTCTACTTGTATCATCAACAAGGGGCTGAATCTGATGTATGATAATAGTTGATTATCAAATGTTAATAAATATGTGTAATGTTTCTGATACATTGACAGGTGGAATGTAGTGATGTTGTATTATTCTGGAGAATTCAACAGATGATGAAAGTTACAGCAAATGCATTAAGACAACAAGTTATGAATAGAGAAGGTACGTAATTTTATTTTAAATCAATTTACATAAATATCACAGTTCTGTACAACAATAAAACATTGTTTAACCAACGATATTAGCACGAAGATTGGACAAAGAAATCAAAGACGTTCTTGAAGATTACAGTCAAGATTCGGAAAAGAAACAAAAATTACTTACAGGCCGTAGAGTTACCTTAGCGGAAGAACTGAGTAATTTTTCAGTAGTATAATTATGGTGGCAACAATAATAATTATTTTAATTTGCAGAACGTGTTCGACAAATTCAAGAGAAATTAGAAGAATTCATTCAAGCTTTAAATAAAGAAAAATAAATTTCTGGTGACGAAAGTGTACATTCAATTTATCAATGAAATTTGTTATTATTTATGAAAAACGATTGCAATTATGAGTTTAGATTTATACTGCTTTATTTTTTATTTATTCATCAACTGTTGTAAATAATTTAAACTTATACCTGAATAAAGAATTGCAAATTTTGTTACTCACACTTATTCTTATTAGAAACAAATCAGAATTCACCTAGTTCGTATTTGTATTAATTAATAAAAATTGTTATTGGAATTGTATTGTTGGAGCGTAACAAAAAATGCATTTATTAAAAGTAATTATGATTGTGTGTACTATTTTACCCATAGAAATCCATATTTCCAGAATACATTTTATTTTGACGTTTAAATTTTTCTATACTATACTTTTGTATAAAAATCTTTGATTTTAAAAATTATCATAGAGACATTTTAAAATCTGTTTGAATTTGAATATTTATTCCCAACGATGCAATATACAAAATCCCCGAGTTTGTATGCTGCGCAGAACAGGGATGTCCAAAGTACAGTATACGTGTTATGACAGCAACAAAATTATATTTTAAATACATTTTTGAAGAATTCTTTATTTTACATTATTGTGTCTCTAAACATCAAAAATATTTATGTCAAAATATTTCATTCTCACTGTTTAATTAAATTATGTCATTAATTATAGCCAAATGTTATATAACAAATTATAATGGTAACTGGTTACTATCAAAATTTATACGAAATACGCTTACATAAAACAATCCAGAGAATAAATTGCATTGATTAAACTATTTGTGACCTATGTAATGGTATTAAAGTAATATTCTATAACATAATTTAGATAGGCTATTCCAGTTTTAACGGAGTTGTGTATATGAGTACACGTATATATTTTGTTTGTTAAAATGATTTTGTACGGTGAATTTTTATTATTTTAAATTAATTGAACGACGTATCTATCTACAGTTGTACGTAAGTTGAAAAAAATATTATTATATTCGAATAAGAAAATAATTGTTTTTTGTGACTGTTTAAAATCTTATTTTCAAATAAAATGGATAATTAATTAGGATATAATGTACGCAGAACGTGACGAAATAAGAACTGTCATATAGAAGAGCACGCCTCATATTTTATTTAAAACATAATTGGCTAACAACAATTAAGTGCTTAGAAATATGTACAGAAATAGTTAATAAGTACTCTATACACAAATAGATTCTCCTCTCTATAGCTATGTGATATCTTAGTAATTTTTTACATTCTTTCTACAACTATACATATAATAACAAACACGGCTGCATGTATAAATTTAAGAAATACAGATTAACAGTTAGAAACTTTGTGAGAAAACATTTAAAATTGTTAGAAACATTTCTTACAATGCGAGTAATCGTGTATTATTGCACTAAAATAAAACTAATTTACAAATAGGTACTTGTTCGTACTTGAATCTTCCATCACAGTCTCCAATTCTCTGTGAATCCTTTATCAAAATAAAGACATTTATAGTTTGTAGAATGAACAGTATTCGTAACGTATTCTCTGCGTTCAACGGCGAACCGATATGACGTTATGCGTTGCATACTGTCATGCGTAGGTGGTGGCTCTTGTAGGCCGGTACTATGTGTGGAATTAATGTAAAGGAAACGGGAAAGACAGCAGCTAAATATGTGAAACGGCGAAATTCGGAACATTTACTCACGTTAATGTTTCTCATACTCAACTCGTAGTTTTACAAATTTCTAAAAAATAAATCATTTAAGGCAATCAGGAATAGTAGTTTGATATTTAGATATTTTTTGTTTGTTTGTTTTTGTTACAAGATCGCCAATTCAGTGGATGTGCATGAGTTTGAGAAACACCATTTCATTTTTAGAGTAGATAAAATACACGGTAAGAATGTATGTATGTATGTATGTACATTGTAAATCTGCTGGCCTGCCAGTCAAGTTAGTTCACTGAACACAAGTTTTACATATAGGGATGAGTTTCTACCAGGGCCTCCACATACTATCGTTCATCTCATTATTCTTGCTGTAATCGAGCGGTTTCTCTGTACTGCTACCGACGCTGACCGGTGTTTGTGATTCAACTTGTGTCCGTGCTGTTTCCGGCGTCGAATTCGTTTCCGCTATCGGCACGGGGGCGACTTGATTGTTCAAGTTTATGCCGAGCGCTGCTGCTAACTGTATGTAGTGCGAGGGTAGTACGAACACGAAGTTACCATCGTACATTCGAATCACATTGTTCGGTAATGTGGCTATGTGTTGCGTGGACACGCCCACCTCTGGTTCCATGCGCGATGTCACGTCATTGTTGTCGCATCGGAAATTCGGTTCGGCAGCGTTATTGTTTATCTCCTCGGCAGTACTGGAATCTGGTTCTAATCGGACTTTTTTCTCATCTGGTGGCTCGATCTGTTCAACGTTACCGTTGAACATGAGATCCGTTGGTAAACTGGATTCCGATATGTGTGCGAGCGGTTCTAACTTTGTCGGCGTATAGTCCATCGCGCTCGGGGTACTTATGGAGATGCGCTTTGTGTCGACCGGACACCCGATCACTTCTTTATATATCGACTCCTGTTGTTGTTGCTGAACGATGGCTGGTGGACTGATGTCCGTGTCGATTTCGGCAACACAATTCTCTAGGTGACGCAACAATCGCTGTCGGATGCCCGGTTCGATTACACACATTGTTTGGGCATCGGGTGTCTCAAGGTAACGCTGCACTTCTCGCACGCAGTCCGCGTAACCGGCACGGTATTTGTTCAAGCCTGAAACGAAAAACAAACATTTAGAACGTTAGGGAACGACGATCCCATGCATGCTTGCATGGTTCACGCTTTTGTAGATAAGGGATCCAGCATAACTACATACAATACACACACACACATACAAACGAACACAAATAAAGTAAAACATACTCTCCCGCAGCAACTTGTGTGTGCTAGAAAGGTATGTCAAAATCAACGTTTATCGCAATAATGATTATTTTCATTTAACGGCATTTATCGTGCTTTCAGTTTTTAAATTACAAAAGTTAATACCAACATAACTACATTTCTCTGCGCTATTTTTTAAATACTCGATTTTGACAAATATGTATGTTATGAAAAATGTTTAAGTATTTTATATCGTATACTAAATAATCTAATTCTAAAATTTCCTCTGGCATATCATTTAAAATCAGAAGAAAAACCTCATTTTTAGTTTATCTGTTTGAATCTCGTTATATGTGAGGCTATCAAAAACATTCTGTAAGGGGGTTCCTGGAATCAAATCAGAACTTTACTGTATAACTTTTGACTATTAAAAATTTAAAATAAATAATTATATTTTACTAGTAACTATTCAAGGCAAGTTTCTAAAAGTCTGAAATTCTCTAACGACAATTCAGTGCGCAGTAAACTATGATGGATTTGTTTCGATATAATAGATATATGTGAGTACAGTTTATAATATTTGAGAAACAGTACATCGATTTGTGTGAAAATACGTGAGATATTTTGTTAATTTAATCCACATATAAATGTTAGTAATAATGTAAATTGGTGGGTGCGCCACCGGTACTAATTAGTTAGAGGCCCATCCTCTATTCTATATAACTCTCTCTCTAGCATAGATACGGTCCTGGGGTTCACTTTGGCGTAACATGCACGTACACGAAGGCGTCGGCGGCAAAGTTCGTTAATTACAAAAGGCGCGCACGTTACACGTATGTACGGTACGGTACGTGTTGTACAACGGACACCCGCGCGAATAACATCATAGCCTACTCTGTCGTCTACTACATACTACGTTCCTCTTTACAAACGCGCGTAAATTTATTTTCGTACCAGGGGTATCTAGATTCCGGTGTCTCTGAAAGTGCCGCACGGTCAGCTCCAAAATATCAGCCTTCTCGAGTTTCGAGTGCTTGGTGTTGTCGCTCTTCGCAGAGTCGAGGATCAGTGTCTTCAACACAGCCAGACTCTGGTTGATGCGGGCTCGTCGGCGTTTCTCCATCAGTGGTTTGTTGGCTCGTCTCGGTTCGCTGCTTGTGACAGATGACACGCGGTTTCCTGCACCTTCGGTACAAACTTGCTGGTTACTTCTCGTCGAAGCCCTTTTATTCGCAGATGCTTTAGCGGTCATAGCTTTACAGCATTTTGGGGTTGGTGCCCCAGAAAACAAAACTCGCGGACACTTCTCTTTAGCTTGCCAGACTTTTATTACGGATCTTGTCTCTAGTTACTGGTTTAATTTAATTGTTATCAAATAATTTCTAGATTTTTACAATAAACATTAACTGGTTAATGTTCATATAATATTTTAGCACGTGTAGATTCGTAATTTTTTTATTTTACTCATACGAATAATACAAGGTGGTTTAACTGTGGTAGAAATATTTGCGATCGCGATTTATTCGGCCGGGTGCTGGCGGCGCAACACGTCCGACCAGTGCACGCTGCAAACGTCGACTGATGAGGCGTTCGACGGCGCTTGTTAAGTTTCTCCACTTCGTACGCCGGGCGTCCATAGATATTGTTACCGTGGATTGCTTTATCTATTCATCGTAGAAATGTACCCTTATTTTGGTTAAATTTTATGAATTGTTACAAAAGAATTGTCTAGAAACAAATATTTTTATACATTAAGATTAAACGTGTAAGAGATTACTTTCATACAAAATCAAATATCATAAAATGTCATATCTGCGCAGTTTATATCCAGACGTAGTTATACATCACTGCGTACTTTCGCATTTAATCAAAATATTAAGTTATATGTCAAATACGTAAGTAATTTTCGAAATAGTTATTAACGTGTTCTAAAATTATTGTTCTAAAATATGTGCAAAAAACTTAAAATTTATCGGGCTGCTTAAAATAAAACTATAATTAATTATAATATCTGTGAACTTCTGAAGTTGTTTACATTATATATCTTTTATTTGCTAAGTAATAATCTGCTTTATAATAATCCGACATACAATTTAAACAAATATCAAAATAATATTTATATTAAATATTAAATTCTATATATAAATGAAATGGCTTAAATTATAAAAAAATTGTATTAGTATCTAAGATATGTTAATTACAGTGAATTTCGCTTATAACGAACCCGCTTATTGCGAACTTTCGCTTATAACGAACCAATCTGTAAAGTACGAACTAAAATATCATTAAACGTGTGTTATTTTTTTCGTATATAACGAACCCGTTTATAACGAACTTTCGGGTATAACGAACCTTAATTTTTGTTATAATCGCAAAAGTTTTCGGTTATAACGAACTTCAAACGGCATTTTACCAAATAATCAGGGGATTCCTCGAAATATTTCAACTCCGCATAAGTAGGGTCGCCGTAACAGTTTTTGCGGTACTTGTGTATATGTGGTTAATTGTATGAAAAAAAAAATTATCGGACCTTCCCGCGATTGGAACGGATCATGCGGAAATTTCAGCATGCTCCATATGTCCTGTCCGCCCCTGTTCACTGTATTTAATGTGTTAAAGAAGTACAATTATGAGTTACGCAATTTCGAAGAAAACAGGCTCTTACTTTAAATAAATAAAAATAATATAAAATAATAATAAGTATAAACAAAACTAAAATGAACGATTTTTTCAAATAAGATTCATAAAAACTATTGTTAGTGTACAATGTATATGTATTACAAAACAATATCTAACTAAATTTTGAACAAATCTGGATTTGTCTAGTTTTGCAAAAGAGTTCTTCATATTATATATCTACTTAAAACATGTACCTATGCATTCATAAAAAAAATGAATTTCTGATGTTTATCGTTTATTACGAACTTCGCTTATAGCGAACTATTTTCGTCGGTCCCTTGAGGTTCGTTATAAGCGAAGTTCACTGTATATAAAAATAGTTCTATAGATATTTAAAACTAACATACTAATTAATTATACAGTGCAGTAATCTAATACATATTGCCAAGTTAATACAATTTTTTAAATCAATACTTACCTACAATCTTTGTGGTTAAACTATTATTAAATACACGTTCATTTTGCATAAATATAAAACATCATATTAGCAAGGTGCTACCGGAATGTCGCAGTTTAGCCTAGAACTGTATATTGTGTCCAGTGTGGTGTGATGTCGGTGGTATCGGGCGGTGGGCCGCAGGTCCGACCTCCGGCCGGCCGTTGGTGTGGGACAGCGGGGCGCTCGTGTGTGAGCCGCGCTGCCGCTGCCGCCTCCGCCTGCCGTCGGTGGCGGTGGCTGTGTGCTGGCAGCCTGGGGGCGGACACCGGCGGTCGCGTGCCGACACCACCCAGCCCGATATGACCGGTGCCATCCGAAAGTCACAGTCACTAACTATATACGAACCAACGTAGTTCACAATTAAGTCCACTACGCTGCAACTATACACGTAGTTCGTCGCTATATGCAATGTACATTCACTACTTGATATGATAACACGGATATTTCGTGGAAAAACGCACTTAAATTATTGAAACACTGCTGGAAATACTGCGACTACTTATAAGTCCTTTTGTTCCAATACATCCCCGAATACAAGTAACGGATTACAGGAGGTGAAGAAAGGAGAAGTAAAGTTTTACATGTGTTTTTGTTTTGTACGTTAAGTGTAATAACACTTCATTTTAAAATATGTATGTACGTCTAACCATCCTATGTTCGAAACCGCAGAATATCAATCATAGAAATAAAATTTCAAACTATAGATTTGCCAATACACCTACGTAATATAACGCTAATATCAAATTCCATTAGTTAGCAGAATGCAAGTTTAATTGGGTAATTTTAATTGTCTTTCAATTAGAATTGAGTCTGATCTATTTTCATACAATATTATCCTTTTTGCAGCTAACAATAAGAGCATCATCATATATATTCGTTACAATTTTATTGCATACAAATTTTCAGGATTCTAGGTTTTGGGAATCAGATTTCATATTAGATAACATTAAAATTTTGCCACTAATGGTATTTCATCAAATCTGAAGAAGAACCTGTCACTTTATTTTAAAAATGCACTAATAATGTCTATACTTATTAAATGTATAGGACATAAGTTATATTTTCATTATATTTTTTGACAGTTTATATCTACGTAAGTACTAAATATGATGCATAATTTAAACAGTAAAGATAATATAATATTGTTTCTGTGTTTCGTGAGACAGCTGCATAGTAATGCTAGTAATTAATATTAATTGATATAAAAAAACTGAGTCAGAGATTATCTATTTCGTTCAGGATCTGTAAATTCTTAGAAATAAATTAAAAAGCATAATTAACAAATTAGAATATATTTCAGCTATCTAAACATACATACACTTCCACTGAAATATAAGTATTGTAATAAATTAAATTATTAATAATATTTTTCTCGTTTATTTCAGGCTAAATATGAATTTTAACTAGAAATTGTCGTAGTATTATATGAGATCATTCTCTTTAATACGGTCGCTGGCAGTGACTTTCGGATGCGTTTGCTGGTCGTGACGCTAGAACCGAACCGAGCGCGCTCTCCCGCTGCTATCTGGGGCCGGGGGCGGCGGTGTCGGCGTAAGCTTTGGGTGTGAGGGCGCAGCCAGCCACCAGACCGGCCGGTAGTTAGACCTCCGAGACGCGTCTGCCTGCAAAGCCCAGTCAGACACTTGTCCTTACTACGGTTACACACTACACTCGCGACGCGCTTTTTTACATTTCCGCACTTCGTTAACGAGTGGACGGGGATGTGTACGTGCGTACATCCATGCATCTATGTACTCCCGAATCCCGATATCATTATTAGAGTACGTCATCACTCTAGCATAGAAATGAACTCTCTAGTAATTATACTATTCGTTCTCGAATAATAGAATAACCGATCAAATAACGGAATATTGTATCGCTAATTTCTAGCCTCTAATTATAAGTGGATATTTTCATTTTTGCAATTCATTAAATATGGGTCTGAAATATTCTACCCCTACAACATTTTATATACCAATTCAAATATTTGTATTGTTTATAAATACAATATTAAGAAAAAAAAATAACGAATTTTAATAAATTTCATATCTTGCAATTCATACTGTAGTCACACATGATTCGAATGTTAGTTGAGAGAACACGTAGAAAACTGAAGAGGAAGAGTTAAAAACGCGCCCGATTCGTAGCATGTAAACCGAGTAATTGATTAGTCTTGTGCGTCAGGCCGAGCTCCGTTTGCCCACGAGAGCGTGTGCGATATGAATACGGGCGTGCCATGTACCGGACAGAGATAGCTTGTGTCGGCCAAACAAAGAACCGCGGATGCCGGTCGCTTCGGGTGCGACTGGGAAGCACGCAGGCGAGACTCAACGCAGCAGTGAGCGTGGCGAAGCAGCCGCGCACGTTGTGGGGCCGCGGGCGGCGGCGGCGGTGGTGGCAACGGTGGCGGCACGTGCGTGACAGAAATACTGCGAACACACTGTCGTACAGGTGCGACAGAGTACAACACCGTCAGCGTCGTACACGTACAACAGAGATGGACATACTGTGTATATGTAAAATTCACAAACAGCCTGGCCTGTGCAATCCCACGCACTTACGTAACTGCCGTGCGCTCCACAGGCGATGCTTAAGATTACCCTACCTGTCTCTGTCTCCCTGACATGCATGTCCCTACTCCTTGCCGACTTGATAAATATTTTTGAATTTTTTTTACCTTTGTTTGTGCCGTTTAACCAGGTTTGTCTTTCTCTAGGCGATGCTAGATTCCCAGCGTATTCTTGACTTTTAGCACATGAATATGCATACATTACACGACTAATCTTATACGAATAGATCTTAATTTATTAACAGATATGATAAAATATTAATCTATAATATACTAGGTATTGTGAAACTAATATTGAACAATATAGTTATTGAGAAAAAGTTAAATCCTCAGTTTTCAAATATGTAATTAGAACTATTTACATTAGAACAAAATTTTCAAATCGCTTGTACTTATATATTAATTTATAGAAAATGTGTCACTCGGTAATGGTCACCTCTTTCTAGTCGTGCAATTCTTTTATGAAAATTATCTAGAGTATGTAGTGGTAATTGTACGACAATACTTAGATCTTACATCATTCTTTTACATTTCCGAATATGTACTCCCAGTTTATGACCCACATATCCATGCATCATTTGTGAACAGTAAAAAACATTTTGAGTATAAAGACTGCAAAGTATAATCTGCAAAATGTTTCTTTATTTTCTCATAGAAATTTCAACATATATATATATGAAGTTGTAAATAAAATAAACACCAGCATCCGTTATTATATTAATTAGTAATAGAAAATTCTTATCTATTAAGAATAGATCCTGCAAGGTCATCACAACTAAAAATGCAGGATGGGCAAACAAACCTTGCGACGGCGGTTGTGATTTAGCGTAACGCTAACTAACATTTTGTAAACAGCCCTTTGGCTTCGGCCAGAGAACAGAGAGCAAGTGATTCATGCGAATGAAGTCCCGAGAGAGAGAACCAGCACTTCGAACAGAAAAAAGAAGATGAATGGGTGTGGAGCATTAGCACGAGGAAGATAAATACATTCGGGAGCCTTTCTGAACTAAAATATGTATGCATCGACGACGAGAGACAATGCGATACGGGAAACTGTAGATAAAAAGAGAAAGCAACATCGATATGCATTTCGGGTCGCCTGTACAATGTAAATGTTGCTGCACGCATATTTGAATATCCCCTTGTGGTAGGCAGTACGCACTACACACGCACAACTCGCGTGCGTCAATTGTAATTTGCGAGCGCGTTACAAATTAGATGATTACGGCAGATTCTCGCTGTACATCTCTGTCATGCTAGTTGCGGATCACACGGCGTGAAACACATATTTTGCTTTTGTTTCCTGCTGTTTTGTTTTGGAGAATGCAAGCAAGTAATAATGCGGCATAAATCTGTTGATTTCGTAGATATTTACCTGATGGATGCTGATGTAGTTTTTATGTTGTACTGAAAGGTTATGAATACAACCTTGTCATTTACTTGTATGTAAAGTATTTATCACGATAATATTACATATATTGAGGTATTATTGTAACACATGTAAAATGAAATTTAAATATGCATATATTTTATATATGAATATGTAGCCAAGTACATATTATAAGATTCTTCGTAGATATTTTGTTTCAGCCGCCACGCACAAGGTCTACATGGGATCCTCATTGTTATACTGTAGTAACATCATCACGTATTTTCGATTCGTGAACTTCTCTGGCCCTGACTGTGTGTCGTAAGTAATGGATGGTTATCCGTTGTTCGGTAGGGGGTAGTAGGTCTGTGCTGCCTGAGAAGCACTCCGGTCAGTTTCAGTTTTCCTTCATCAGTTCAATCAGTCTGCCTCTCGTTCCTGCATCTCTGTGTGTGTGTGTGGATGTTGTGGATGTGTTGGACAGCCTGACTATCTGCATCTCTGTCTTGCGCACACCACACGAATAAGATTATCTTGGTTGGACATCAGCGCGTGTCGGGCTTTATTCGTTTTTCTCTGTCCGTGCTGTGTCATCACGTGTGATGCCATCTCGCTCACCAGTAAGCTCCTGCAGTCGCCGGTACAGCAAGTTGAACGATCTGCTTTCGCTCGTTTTCGTATATATACCGGTTTTTACTTTTTTGGATGAAAAATGTATCTTTAATGGGTTGATAATTATGATGGTTTTTATAACACAGTCGAAACCCGTATTTAACAATTGTATATTACCAAGAATATACCTGCTCTTACTAACCTGAATGTACACGTTTCTAACTATAATCGATGTACCTTGCCTTGTTATAAGTGCATACATCAATTTTTATCCTTAACAAGTATGTGTAATTATACGATACAAATTATATGTCCTCATTTAGTTAAATTAGTTTCATGGATATAGCTTATAATTAATCATAGCAGCAATCCTGATAGTACTCTTGCATTCATTTAACATAAAAATAAATATGGAGTGATTCAGTAACTTTTGAATATTAATCTTGTTTTACATTTGTGCAAGGCGTGAACTTCGCATGTGCGCGATTGAAATTGCAGAATGTAAAACGGCCTTGCAATGCAATGAAACTTGCGCTGCCGAATTAAAACATGCGCTATTTTCAATCTATTGCAAGTGCAAGTCTAGTTACTTTTTTGGTTTTGTTGTTAGTAGCAACTTACTGGAAGTAATTAGAAAGTTTGACATTTGATCATAGGTTATTGTGTGTTATTTTAGAACATAGTAATAATAATGCTGCACTTTTTATTATCACTGCACTAATAGTTTTTTTTTTCTTCTTGGTGTCAATAGTTTGAGGAAGTATACAGCGTAACAATTTACTTAGAATAGAACGAATAGAACTGTCAAAATAGATAGTTGGTATTAAACCAAAAATTGTAGCAAAACATTTTCCACCGGTGTAAAACAATCATGCAATGCAAGTCCGTGCCATTGCAGCTATACGTATTGTATTGCACCGTATTGAATTGCATTGCACAAATATAAAACAGGTTTTAGATTTTGTTTTTATTACGTCTTATATCGAATTTATTGTATTCCGTTGAAAAAACTAATAATGAAAAGTTTTGAATTAAATATTTCCCTTTCATTCAATACTCGGTACTAATTTTTTATTAAAAATATTTTCAATACAGTAATTAGAATTTGTAATTAAATTAAAGCAGTACGTACTGACGACGGCTACAGTAAATTTGCTAAACATTATATTACAAAAGCTGGTCAACAACTGAAAGATATTGTCATATGCATATGAATGTGTAAGTAATGTACAGACAGCTACACTATCTATGTGTGAATGTAAATGTGTGTGTATTGTTGTGTAGTTTTCTACTAGGTAAATCATGTGTGTGTGTGTTCGCTCTGTCAGCCGGGAAGGTTTGAATGGTTTGACGCCGATGTCGGGCCGCGGGTGTCAACTACTAGGCGAGTTTTCCCTCATACCACCGCTTGTACACTACCAGTGTGCCATTGCACACATACATGTATACATACAAACATACACACACACACACGTATGCTGACAGATCCACACATACATACTCCGTTACACCATCCCGCACGGGCTGTGGCCACGTCAATAGCCGGCACGCGACGAGCGTGTCTCCCTCGTACACCAAAGCCGTCGTTCCGCGCCAGCTATCCGCCTACACCACTGCGCGCCGCCGCCGCCGCCAACACCGCCACCACCGTCGTCCGTCCGACCATATACTTCCGTCCTACTCTTTCACACTGGTATCGTCTCGCTCGTTGCCCGCTCCCGTAACCATCACCGACGATCACCCGCCACCGCCCACAGCCGCCCCCGGCCATCCGGCCGCGACGTCTACATGCGACCGCCGCGACGCATTGCCTTCCTACAACTTTGAACACACGTACATTTGTCATCTCTTTTTTTTTAACTACGCATAACGTGTTACGTAAGAAACTTGAGGATTCATTTCTTGTTGTAGTCCATTAGTTTTTGTGTGCAGTCTTAATAGAAACCCCCCTTGACGAATTTAATATATTTGTATATATTTTCATAATTTAAATAAGTTTAGCCTTGGTCAAGATATTTAACCTTCCATATTGAATCATATCTATAGAAAATATAAATTATTATTTTTCAAGTAGGAAAGATTTTATTATATGTATTATGCTATTATTCTGAATGAAAAAAAAAAATGCATATTATTTAAATGACACGTACCGGAAGCATACCGTTAATTTCATTCCGATCACGTTTCCTGTCGTGTATAGTATGAAGGGGCGTTAAAGGGTCACTTTATTTTTCTAAATATATCACTGCACATCCGCCCTCACATTACGTATGTTGCAACGTACCATATATATGGAGACGAGGTGGGCTGACCTGGCGCACTGTATTAACACAGAAGTACGTATTCATTGTTTAGATGCAGCATCGTCATACTGCTGTATTTATATACACAGGACTAAATTTGTTTGAAAAACTATACTAGCATGAACAAATATAACTTGTACGTAAAGATTAAATTACCAAAAATATAGGTACGTTGAGTTCTATACTGGTTAGCTAATGGTCCAATGATTAATAATAATCAAGTAAAGAATATCTCTTGACAATATGTACATACATATATTACTTTGTACAAAATACACGTTTAAATATTACCCAGTTCTCATTTGAAGATCATAATTCCAACACATTCTGTTTCCTGCAAACAAAATCTACCCAGTATGCAACCGCATCTGTTTTATGTCCGCCCTGCAACGGCCCTCCTGCTGAAGCTCACCCTCCCTTGGGTGGCAATTTTAATCATTAGCACCGGCAGGTCGAGCTTATGTACATTTTTATCGCTGGTGATTCGCGTTACTCGACCAGCAGCGACGTGTCTGTCTAATTACTGTGCCTTAGCTGTCGTGCTGTCTCTATCTAAACTGTTGGTACTGTCTCGTTCCACATTACTATCGGTACATGCACACATGCAAACAGGCCACGCGTACGTCTGTTTCCTCGTGGTTGTTGTTTGTCACATACGTACGTATCCCCACGCGTGCACGTGGCGCGTGAACACCGACCGATATCGCAATTAGAGCGATGGTATGCGTCCGGCGGCAATGTACACGCGCGCTCACTTGGATCCATTGTCTCCCGCCGCCCTGCTACTGACGTCTTTGTTCTGTTTTAACTCTCTGAGGGGGCCGACAGTCGCTGCCACAGCAAGCCAACACACTTGTGTACACGCTGACATAGTAACGTGACGTATCCTATCTTCTCTCCTTGTCCGCCAGCAGATGGTGCAATTAGAATATGTTTATTAATTCACTGCTGCAGTTTTTGACAATTAATAACAAACGCAACTGTATGTTCATACCATATAGATTGTTAGTTTTAGAATAATCCACTCAAACTGTCAGTGGAAATATCTAATCAGTTCTTATTACTCACGGGTAGTTTTACAATTTGTTTTGTAATCGGTGAAAATATGAGTATGGTCTCGATGCGATACTTATGAAGATATAATCTTATGTAATATTTCTACAGGTAAAGTGTAAACAACTGGTACAGATTTGTATCTTGCCTTTGGCATGACAGCAAGTTGTTCGCATTCCATTATAAACTGTTTGTCACACATGTCACTTGTTTTGTTGTGAGCCGAGAACTTCTGACCAAAGGACGTCTATTTGTGGATCTTAGTTCTTCAGTATACCATGTGATGACAGTATGCTAAACGATAAAACACTGCATATTTCTGCAACTGCAATAGCTTGATTCCGTAATTGACGTTACTTAATAAGACATTTTGCTAAGAACCTTCTTTTTTTATATAATCTTCATAATTTTGTATCTTACGTGCTCTGTATACCAAAAATCTATCGAAAAAGAAGAACGCGAAAATGCACGTGCATTATTAAAGCTACGAATGACAATTAAACTTAAAGGGAATGTATCATTACGCACCGTTTCGAACGCTTGCAGTATCGACACTTGCAAAATCGTGTTTTGATCTGTTTATCCGCAAGGAACATGTTGCAGCGGCGTTGATCGTTGCAATTCTTAAAAATACCCCGATGCACGGAGAAGAGAACTTTTAATTAAAGATGAGTAGAGTCAGACGTTTCGCACGATAAACTTCGCTGCGATGCTTGCCATATAAACGTGGTGAGTCTGGCGGCAGGTCGACCCCAGTACACACATACAGCTAGCGCGTCGCGCAGTTAACCGCCACCGCACCATCACACAACCAACCAACCCGTCCCTCCCATCCCGGTACTGTACTATCCGCAAGCCGCCTCGTTTCGCCTATATGCCGCCGACAGCGCAGTATGTATTAGATATCATCACAATGGACCTGGTGTACAATAGTCATACGCCAACAGTATTCAAAGCTCATGCACCTACATATGTACAATTTTAACTAAATGCAAAATATAGACATTGCTACGCATTTTATGCATATCTGAAGTAGATTCTGTAGTACTCTAGTTCATTTTCAAATTTGAAAAAGAAAGGACATTTTTACACTAAAATAAATATATTTCATGATTCCTGACCTGAAATTAGTTTAAATACAGTTGGAAATGTAATTTAGTTAAATAAAAATACAAGTGCATTAATAAATTAACATAACAAACCTATAATGTTCTGTATTTTGTGTAAGAATAAAACAATATCAAAAATGGAATGCATATATATATATGTTGTAAGATTTTATTATTCTACTAATAATTTAAATATAAAATAAATATTCGTAAAAGCAATAAATTTGCGTATAATCCCAAAACTAATAGGTACTACAGTAACAGTTTGATATCCTCTGACATTTTTGATACGTATTTCTTTGTTATTTTTAATCCGCGGTACAAAAAAAATGCACACGGTAATTTGAAATTAAACGTACGTGGTTTTATGCGTAAATGCAACACATGGCTGTAATGTACACTGAATGCGGGTTGTTTGGGGGGAATTGTGCGCAATGGTGTGTGTGTGTGTGTGCTAGGGCTATCAGCATGAGAGCGGGCGTCTGTCTACTACATGCGGCGGCGGTGGTGGCGGCGGCAGCAATGCTGGTAGTGGCGGTGGTGGGAATGGTGATGGCGGAGGTGGAGGCGGCAGTAGTACCGGCGGCGGCGGCGGTGGTGGTGGTGGCAACGTGCCGTAATGTCACAGCCGCACGCTGATAGCCGTACTGTCGCCCGCACACCACGACCCCCGCACTGCTCGATACCGCTTGTGAGAGTGAACCTCACGTCGCACCATCGCTTTGGGTTGCCTACTCTACTTCACTCTACTTGGTACTCGCTATCCGTTCCGCTCTTTCCACCGCGCTGCGCCACCCATCACCGTCATCCTACTCAACGCTGCCCGTGCCACGTTCCCCCGGTCGTACCGCAACGTGCCGTGCGAGCGTGAGCGTTGTTAGTCTCGCGTCAGGCACGGACTCACCCGAATTCCTATTTCATTCTTTGCACAACTGATCATCTAGTTTATTTAAGGTCTTTATCCGGTGTTCTCTAAATGTAAAGCAGGTAGCTGATAATTCGAATACAATTATTTAACGTATGAAAATGAACTGTTCGACTGTGAAACCATACGGTAGTAAGCATACTGTTCGATTAAATTGTATGTAAAGTTTCGTATTTGTAAAGGGACGAGGTGTATTTGATAACAGTCAACTAAACGTGTACAAATAATGATATAATTTATAATTTTAATTTTTGACACATAATTAGTGCTAAAGAATGTACAATACTTATTTTTATAGTTTCTTAAAGAAATTATATTACAGAAAATTCAAGATGTTGATAAAACAATAGTAAATATAATTATTTTTCGACAGTCGTGAAAGTACGTCATTTATATTACAAGCAATTGTACATAATCCATTTTACATAACAAAGAAGCTTTCTTTTTCTTGTTTTTGATTACTATAACCAACAATTATTCTGTATAAAAGTTGTATAACAAAAAAAAACACGTTTTTTTTTCTGTTTACTACCCTTCATACAATAGTTATGTGATCGGCAGAAAGATATAGAAACAATGTCACAATAATTGTAAACATGAGTAATGAATTTACAATCCTTTCAATGTTCTAACACATTCGTTATGATATTCTTCTGCTAATATTCGATTCTTTCATTACTCATCAGTATTTTACAGTGAAATATATGAGATATGTGTGTGAAGAATGTTTAACTACAGATACGAATAAAGTAACTGAATCCGTTACTGTGCAGCCCGGGGTTTCGTGTCGTGCGGAAAGACCTTCCGTCGGTGTACATGTACGTTTATATACGTATATGCATGTGTGTGTGCTTCGCTCGCACAAGCTCTCGCCTTGCGTGTCCTCTCTAGTGCTTAGTGCCGCCGCGGAACCACGGTCCTGTCTCGTCACGCGTGTCTCGTGATAGCACGCCCCATTCATACACGCGCGCTCCTTGTACACGCACGCACGCGGCACGGACACGCACCGTCGGTCACACCTCGCCAACATCCCGGGGATACGCAGCAGTAAGGGATCTCAAACACGCGTCCAATCCCCGCACGTCGCACCCTCCCGTCTCCACGTCCCTCGTCCATAACTAACTGCCGCCGATAAACTCACGTGATCGTAACGCGAACGCTCGTGTATGCGGACATGGGCGCACGTGACGTCGGGATCACGAGTTTGTACATTAGTCAGTGTGTTCAGCAGCACGCACACATGTACACGCACAGACATCTAGGAACATGTATGTATGTGGCACGGTAGATATAAGCACCAAGATTCATCATGTGTAATTGTCTTTCCATTGGTCAAAAAGCGAAAAACAATTAAATCCTATATATGACACTGTGTCGAATTTCAAACGGTTTTATGTATGTAGCTTATAACATTTCTTTTCTAGCAAATTTTCTACGGAAACGTCAATAATGTGATGATTAAACAGTTTCTCTTGTTCTTCTTTTTAATATCATATGTTATTAATATTTGAAGAAATCCTCAAAGGCATTTCTCTCTACATATAAAGTAGCAATGCAAAGTTACAAATGACCTGCTCGTATATTTAGAGGTGATAATTTGGATTCGTTCGATAATGCATTTTTTTTTCTGAATCGAGTGCCTTATAAGCCTATTTTACGTTGTAATAAGTTATTTAAACTAAATTTTATAGCAACGTTTATTTAAAATGAATCAAACGTCAATAGTTTAGAAATTAGTGAAAACTTTAATTTAGCATACAATTTTGCAGATATTATAAAGAGTTTACGATCTGTATCGTTTTAGTTTATTAAAACTCAATCCATGTGCAAAATAGATAATGCCATTCATTGTTATTGCAGTAGAGTTTTAAATTTCGAAAAATATCTCACAGTTAGAAACTAGACTAGCAATAGGGTATGCATATAGGATATGTGAAGTAACAGCGTAAATATATTCTGCATCGCGAGAGATGGGATTAATAACAGAACCCGGTCTAGTCATATCCTTGTACGCCAATGACGTGCTTCGTCGTATACGCTGAAGCGGATAATTGAACGCGCCTTGTACTTCGGCCCTACCCGCTTACTCTGGCCACCTTACTGGGGCGCTCCTGCCCGCACCTTGTCCTTCCTGTTGCCCACCCCCGCCATCAAACGGAAGCCCCGAGTGTACTCGTGTCATAGTTAGCCACCCCATTCTTCGACAGATCACATTAGATATGGTGAAATTATCAACGAGGGATTAGAATTTATCACGTGCGCGATGTGAAGCTGGCTAGCAGATATTTTATATCTTTAATTGTTAAGTTAACCTGTAGTTACTGGAAATATATGTATGTTAACGTATTTTTCTACTTTGTATGCAATACAAACACACTATGTTGTTTATTGTCACCGAAATGCTTATTTTGCGAGATTAAAACGTGTTATTTTAAGCAAATATACCTCGCCTTTAGTTTGGCTTGTCATTATTAAAGTACAAACTACGAATATATATTCTTTCACTGTTGCATAGTGCGGATTGTTCGATATATACAATAGAATATTCACCGAAACTATAGGTATTATATTGTTGAATTTGGTTATTTCAATCTACGTATATGTATAATGCAGGGGGTAAATGACTATTGCTTGTATGGACCGGTTCAGTTTACCAATATTTAATTCAGTAGAATTGGAAATGCATTAATGCGACGTTACATTTAATGATGGTTACGCATATCAGTATTATTGAATTATAGACAAAGTTACTGAACCATGTTGGAGATGTATTAAAAGGGAATTCAGGCCTGCAATGTAGTATATTCACAGACGAATAATTCATAATTAAGTAGGTACAATTTCTATTTTATATTCAAGTTTTGTTTAAGTAATTTTAATATTACAGGTTATAACGTATGTCATATACGTTTCGATTTATATTGTGAGGATTTTAATCTTCTCATCCTCATTGCAATTTTATACCTTACATATACAGATTCTTTTACATTAACCACAGACCACAGATCAGTGCATAATCGTCCGTAGAAAAAAAAAGTACAAGACTAAAAAAGTTGACGATCAACTGCGATCTGCTTGCACTGTAAAAAACACTTCTACACTTATCGTTCGGCACGATGATAACTTGTTTCATCCTGTTCGGTCATGATAGAGTTTGTTGCAAGAGTACACCGATCACTAGGGCGAAATGTGGGGCCCCAGTAGGGAGGAAAGGGGGAAGATGTGAAGCGTGTTTCAACATCGTCGTCGTCGTCGTCGTCGACGACGTCGCAGTCCTAATTGTGTTCCGTGCGTCTTGGCATGGGAGACGCTATTCGCACTCTAGCTGCGACGGCAGATTTTCCATTTGGTTAGATCGCTCGTTCGCTAGCGAACATGTCGCTTGCGATATCACGAAGGCTACCCCCTTGAATATCTTTCCTTTTATCCGTCCGTTCACTCGTTCCGTTTCGTCTGACCGTTGGTGCGATTGCCCGTTTGCTGCCGTTACTAGCCTCCGCTATCCTTGGCTATCCTTCCGTACGAATGTGAGACGCAGCTCGTATTCCACCACCCACCCAGCTTGGCTTGACACTCTGGTCCGTCGTACATACATACTGCGGACGAGTCGTAACGACGCCCTGAAACATAGGCGTCACATATCGGGCATATATGTACATATATTCTTTTTATTTCTTCAGCGTTACGCTACGTTAATTTCTAACTATGAAAACTAATTTTAAACTTACTGATATAAATTGTTCAATTAAATGTTGAATATTGAAATAGAGAAACTGTAACTTAAGCAAAATAATTACCGTATTTCATTTAATTTTAGACATTCGTTTGTAGAGACATTTGACTGGTATACCCAGTTCAATATTACAGTGACTGTATAAAATACAGAGTAGACAAACGTCAAAACGCCGCCATTTTCCTGCCAATGTCATTACTAACAAAAGAAGAAATTTACGTTTTATCTGGCTTTGCTCCTGTCAACAATTATTGTAAAATAAGTGTTTTGACAGTTAAATATTTACGCATTCAAAATGTATTATTTATTTCCTGACTGATATAATCTACAAAAATTAGCAAGTGTGTAAAATGTTTAACCAATTTACAATACTATGAACTACTAAATTTTTCTACTAAAACTGACACTGTTACTCGGGAAAATTGCGTATTTTTATAGTAACAGTGGAAATTTTAGTAGAAAAATTTAGTAGCCGTTAGTATCGAGCTGTGAATAGCCGTCAGAGTTTTTAAAATAAGAATTAAGATATAAAACAGTGAGTAGGCCAGGAAGCCCGTTTGTATGCCGTATGTGAATAACGTGTGTTTGGATAGTGATACGCCACTGGGTTAGCGTCGCTCGTCGACCCACACGCGCTGTGCATCTGTCACCACCATAGCACGCTCTGATCACCCGAGCAGGAGCACTTCACACGCCCCCGCTTTGAGCTGGTGCCTCGCCGCGTCGCTCGGCTTACGAGCACCGCTGACGCCACCGCAGAGCCGCCTCCGATACTTGTCTCCCTCGACGACCGCGGGAAAAAAATTTAATTGCGCGTCGCAGTCGGCGACGTGCACTGCTCCGATACCAGCGTCATGAGGATTTCGATAATGAATGATTGAATAATTGTTATCATTTCGACATGGCAGATAGCTAGTTAGTATCGGACAGTGCAACTGCCCGATACATTTATCTAAACAGAAACTGGTTAAAAAAATTATGACGTGAAATATCTGCATTCACTTCTGGAATATCGCAGTTCCTTTCTAAATGTTAGAACCTTTAAAATGTCACATAGAAATGAGTTGCAGGTTTCATTTACTTGTGACGCGGCATATTTTTATTGAAGTTATGAATTATTATTTTCATTTAATATCTTTTAGTTTTATATATAGCAAAATACGTTTTTATTCGATAAACTGACAGTTATCAACTTACCTAAATATGTACATTTCCTGTAGAAAATATCCAAAAATAAACATTGCGTTATGTAAAGCAAATATGACCGATAACATAATCATAGGACCGATTGAGTAAAGGACACAAAACTATTGATAACGTTTATCAATAGTTTCTTCGTTATATTCTAATAATGTGTTTTATTAATGATGTCTAAATGGCGAGAAGAAATAAAAGTGAAGCGTGTACTCGTGAGTGAAGTTAGATATCGTAAATAGACGAATGTCTTGCAGCGTAGCAACCTGCGGTTACACGTTTCCTTGTTGACTCCCTCGCATCGTTTGAAGAAAACAAAGGATCACGGTGAATGCTTAACCCGCGCACGCGCTTTTCCCACGCTAAGATGCGTGTGTAGCAACGAGCGCGCACTCTTTGTGTCTAAACGAGCCCCTTGGCTGCTGCTCCGCGGACTCTTGGAAATGAATTCGCTAATTATCTTCGCAATTAGGAAGTCACCGCGCACACAGTGTTGCTCGCAAACACATTGCCCAATGTAAAAGAATGTTTAACGGAACATTCGACATCATACTATGCTCGACTGATGTCGCAATGTTTCGCGGTTAGTTTAATGTGTTTGTTTAACATTCACAATAACTAAGTATTTGACATTCGTTTGATGATATTTGTTGTTCAACAAATGAATATGCCTAGAAAGAGATTTTAAATGAAATATTTGCCAGTATTTAATACAGATTTCGAAATATGTTACACAGATAGTCTGCGCGCTCAGTAATTACCCACATAAGTATACTTTTATTACTTTAATTGCCTACAATAGTGTGTGTCTTTCAAATACATACTGCATATCAAATATGTTAACTATTTTACTAACATTTAGGTATATTTTCTATTAGTTATACAATTTATTTAACATCAATGTATATCTGGTTGCTGACTTTTAATTTTGTTATTTTGCTTTATAAAGACATCGAGTATATTTGTTTAAATATAAACTATATACAGAAAACTAATACTAATGTTAAGTAGACCAAAGGGTGTATTTAATACAAGATAGTTATTTGTAACATAATATCATTACGTTGTTATAACTCAGTATAGAAAGGCTCAATCATAATTTATAAATTCTAAAAAAACATACGTACATCATCATCTAAACGCAATCTGTAGCATTTTTTGCTTTAATTCCGACGCTATAAAATACCATCTGGTTGCTAGTTTTGAGTGAAATCTGTATAATTTTCTATTCACACCAAGGATGTGCGAATTTCGTACCTTTTTATAGAAAAAAATCTAGTAGATCTAAGATTCTCAAATGAAAGGCACAATCTTTCTAAAATTATTCAATAGTGCTACTTTTTCCCGAAAATTACATAGCTCTCCTGCAAATTATCTGTGATTTTTTTTCTTACACTAGTAAAAATGAATACGTATGTCTCATGTGTGATCCGTCTGGCTAATAATCAAGTCGAAAACGAGCTCTGAATGAACTGTAAAAAAACAAAATCAGCTACGTCGGTTGGTCGCATATTCCTTTACAAGTATAAAACCCATTTTTATGGACCGATTACTTATAAATTAGTAGCAAATCATTATATTTAACATTTGCACCTGCATCGGGGCCAGCCATCCTATACCACTATATAATGGAATCACGTGAAATGTAAACGTGTATTGTTGATGAGGTTGAGACAATGCTGTAAACTGATCGTGGTACGATCGGCTGTGGTGGTGATTTAAACTCTAGTTAAGGTGGGATCGTCGATTTTAAGATTCGGCATGCTGTATTAGTAGCCATTAGTTAACGAGACGTGTCGTGATTAGCGCTCACGCGCGGTCAAATTTCAATGTAATAGCCAGCAACGTAGATTTTGGGGATATGCCCGGTTATAACGAGATTTTTCACATTTTCGATTTCATCATATTGAATAAACAAAACTTGTAATAACAAAAATATATATTCATGAAAATCGTGTCCAAGTTGTATATGTTGGGGTAAAAAATTATCGAAAATCATCTTTGCTTTCGACATATTTTATATCTTCCTCAGATCTAAAAATGAGGGCACAAATTACATATTGGCATTGATTATAGTAACAATATTTTTAAAATGTTATAAAGCAGTATGTTCACAACGGTGACCAGTGAGTGACTGACCAAGCTATAAAACTAGCTTAACATTGATTAACAAATTAAGCAAATCAGTTCGTCACAATATCTTCTTATTACTATATCTTCAGTACATCAAATCTATTTATTTATTTATTTTATTTATTTATTTACAAAGAAAACCAAACAGCCAGAGCCAAAATAGGTTTTCGAGATACAATACGTACAATTGTGTGTAATCAAGATCGTTAGCAAGATCTTTATTATGATTTGGTATAAACAAAATAATTTCAATTATCGCACAATTTATTACTAGTGTTCACCGCATTAGATTTTTAAGTACCGAAGTGTTTGAAAATTAAGAGTCGTATCTCTTCCGGTTCAGGAACGTCACACTTGCTGGGATGAAGAGAATCGTAATATTAAGTTATCTTAGATGAAAGTAGTTTGTACTTTATGGACAATATATTTTTGTATAAAAATATGGAAGTAAGATCAAATTCAGTGATTAAAATACATATTTTTTCAATCATGCCGGACAAGGATAATTAAAACATTATATGTATAATGTTTTAATTATCATTTGGAATGGATTCGACCTTTCAGTATAAATTAATGAAGATATTAAAAAAAATAACCATTCTCTTCACATTAGCACATTTGATTTATAAACAATCGGATTATTTTCAAATAGAGAATTATATACTTATGTATAGTTAATTACATATTCTATTCTACATGTCAGTTTTTAATATGTTTATTTAAGTTAAATTCCATGTTACGATTCAGCAATAAATAGAAATTCGTTTTAGTGGCGATTGGAAGTCATTCCATTGAATACTTAACTCTAAGCGATAAAACAGCGGGAAGTCGAGTGGAGATATCCATCAAAACGTGTAATTATTCACAAAATACGTCTGCAAAACAATACTTGTTTACCTCGTTGGCTCCAGTTGCGATGTAATATTAGATTCACAAACCCCATGAATTATTCATCGTTCTCCGCCGCTGGCCGCCTCTTATTTTCGAAACTTAAAAAAGGAAGACTCGGGTAACGCCCTCGGTGCCACTAACCGTCCAATCTGAAACTTGTTACCTTTGTCGGAATCCGCCAAAAGATGTGTTGGGCCTACAATTAACTACATGTCTAGTTACCGACACGAGATGCGCTCCTTATACTCGCAAAATAGATTTGACGTGCCGCGTTGATCGTAAGGAAACGGTGGCTGCTAACCACTCATTTTTTTTTCATAATTTTGTCAGCATGATGATTAATTTATGTTCAGTTCAAGCCAGGTATGAAAGTAAGGAAAAACAAGAAATTTCTTGTAGCTTAAGCAGTAGCAGCAAAGTGTGGACAAAGTTGGGAGGGGGAGGTGTAATCTAATTGGCTAAGGAGTGAAATTAACTGATCAGGGATCATTGGTATATTATGTACATATATAATTTTCTCCGGACATTGAAAGCATTTTATATTCAGGTCCGGTAATATATAATATCCTCGTTATCATTTACGTATAAGAAATTGCTAAATATCTTATACATACATATATGTAAATATTACAAAATCTGCAGCCTGTAATTACATATAAGAATTATAATTTGCTTGTGTTTATAGATGTACTAATTATGCTCTAGTTATACCTAATTAGTACATACGTCGAAAAAAGGGACATTGAAAATAAAACAAATCATATAAAGTCCATTCTATATGGGTCAGAAAATGTCTATATACAGTAAAGCGTCGATCATCCGAACTTCGATTAACCAGGACGTTGCTTATCCGAACGCTTATACGTTATAAGGATGCGTGATTTGACTGTGAAGAAAAGAGGACAAAAACTGGTTTAAACGAAATTAAGTGATTATTTTGCAAATTAGTTATGTTAGGTTAGAAAGTTAATTAAACAAATTAAGCAAAATAACTTATGTAAAGAATAAAACATATGTATGTACTTGTTCTTTTCCTATTTTTCTATCGGATCGATTATCAGAAAAAATCGTTTATCCGAACTACCCTTGGTCCCATTTAATTCGGATAATCGCCGTTGTACTGTAATTATATACTTACACTTAAAAATTTAAAATTGCAATTTTGTATAGCCCTGCGCATGAGTGCATTCTAGATGGCAGCACTAGCTTGATAATGTTTTGGAACGACTAGTTATATGTTAGTTTGACAACAAAACACAATATGGAAATTGATTATTTAAAAGATTGTTAAAAATGGCATGCTTTCACGATCGTTGCGGTGAAAGAGTTACTTTATTAAATGAAAATCGAACAGCAATTAGAGATTACAGCGAATTTAATCACGGATTAGTTATAAGTGCCGAACCATTAGTTAACGATGTTTTATTCGAAGTTAAAATTGACCAAAAGGTAGCTATATAGGTTATGTAGAGCTGTCATTTTCAAAATTTTGACGTATATGAAATGTGTGTAAAATACTTATACCTGTTTGCATTTAAAGATGAATTCTTGGTCCGGAAGTGTAGAAATCGGAGTTACAGAATGTGATCCTACAACCTTAGAATTTCCTGCTTGTGCTTCAAAGTTACAAAATGGATCATGGGTAAATTTGACAAAAATTAAATAAAATAGTTATTAAAACTACCTGTTTGTTGTTAGGTAATGTCTGGGAATTCTATTTTAATGAATGGGAATTCAATTGTTGAGTTTTATGGAATAGATTTAGAAAAATTAAATGAGGAGGATAGAGTTGGTGTTATGAGAACATCTGATGTAAGTAGTGTTGCTTACGCATTTCATATGTGTCCCGGTAACAGTGTGTTTATTTTAGGGCGAATTAGTATTTTTTGTTAATGGTGAACCTCAAGGTGTTGCTGCTAGGGGCCTGCCTTCTGTTTTATATGCTGTGATAGATCTCTATGGGAAATGTGTTAAAGTGACTATAACACATCCCGTTGAACGAGAACATAACAACGATGAATGTTTAAGTTGTGATTCCGCTGAGTCTGAGTGTGAACTGTGGAGCAATTCTTTGTTAGATGACTTTAGAAATATTAGACTTCAGCCTAGGCAAAATTGCAACTCAGGATTGCCAGTACCTGCAGATGAGCTCGATACCCCGATAAGTATGCCAGTTCAACTGATATCGATTTTTCTTTTGTTTAACATTTGAATTCCAGGACAAAGTTAAATGACAAAATCCGCATTTGTAAATTACGAAAATATAATTACTGTTACATTCTGACAATTGTGATAAAGTTTTACCGTTCAAATTGTTGTATGAGTAAATTATCTATTATTGAATTATGCAAAATAAATGTTGTATGTTAATTGATTGATTGTAATAATAATATTAACTATTTGACTTATATTCAATATTACAATATCAATTTGATTATTTTAGTTAATAACAACTCTCTTCCGGTCATGTCGAGGGATCGGTTACGGTTTCATAACCGCTGCGGAACTTTGGTTAAATTGACGGGTAATCAGCGCACAGCGGAGAGACGAAGACCTTTGGATGAATTTAATAATGGTGTTGTGATGACACATCGAAGTCTGAAAAATGACGAATTGTTTGAAATCAGATTGGATAGACTTGTAGACAAGTGGTCTGGAAGTATTGAGGTAAATCAGTTCATAGAGAAATGCTATATGGAATACCCATTATTTATTTGTGTTTCTAGATGGGTATAACAACGCACAACCCAACCGCATTAGAGTTCCCAGCAACAATGACTAATATGCGAAGTGGTACGATTATGATGTCGGGCTGTGGCATATTGACGAACGGAAAAGGTACCAGAAGGGAATATGGTGAATTTAATCTCGACGAACTAAGAGTACGTATATAAAAGTGATGTAAGATCAGTTATGTAATTAATACTTGCATGATCGTAGGAAGGTGACCGTGTCGGTATGATGCGTAGATCAAATAGTAATCTACATTACTTTATAAATGGACTTGATCAGGGAGTGGCAGCATCTAAAGTTCCAGAACATGTATGGGGTGTCATTGATTTGTATGGAATGACAATCAAGGTAAATTATATAAGTAATGTATTTAGCCATTATGTATGTTTAAAAACAATTAAAATATTTCAAGCAAGTACGGTTGTATAGATATGTTATATATTATTATTATTTTAACATTCAGGTAACTATCGTAGATAGAGATGAACGTGAAGAACAAAATCTTATAACGCGACGGAATACTCTTCTACAAGATCAACATATGATTATTGGAGAACAAATGTTGATGGATTCGGATTATTGTGATCGTTTAATGTTCCATACGAATTGTGGCACGCATGCCGATGTTATTAATAATGGAAGAACAGCACATAGACCTAAGTATGATAATTGTCAGATAAAAGTTTTAATTGATTTCCACGTTATTTGCATTTGAATATTTTATATCAGTTTAAACATGCGTGATGAAAATGATACTAAATTATTTTTAAATCCAGTGCAGCAGATGATTTCAATAATGGAGTTGTGTTAACATCGAGGCCCCTGAAACCAGGCGAACTATTTGAAGTTAGACTTGATAAGGTACGTAAATGATCAGTGATAAAAAAAAATTTTATGTGATTATTTTTTTTAATTACCCAGGTTGTGACAAAATGGGCCGGTAGTATAGAGATTGGAGTAACAACGCATTCTCCTACAGAATTAGAATTTCCATTCACAATGACAAACGTTAGGTAATGTAACTGATTTTATCTATTATGTAAGAAACGAAAAAATCTAAAAATTTCAGGTCGGGTACATGGATGATGACTGGTAACGGCGTTATGCATAATGGAACGACAATTTTAGATCAGTATGGTCAAAATTTAGACAGATTACAAGTAAATAGCTTGCATTGTATAGTATGTATTTGTGTCTGTGAATATTAATGGCAATATTACTTGTTAGGTGAGCGATCGTGTTGGTGTAGTGCGAAAAGAAAACGGTACACTGCATTTCTATGTGAATGGTAACGATCAGGGACCAGCTGCGAGTAACGTACCTGAAAGAGTGTTTGGTGTTATAGGTAACATTAGTACTGTTTTACATTACAATATTGACACATTCATATTCATAATGATATACGTATTTGTAGATTTATATGGTCAAGCAGCACAAGTTACTATTCAAGATACATCAGATTGTTATTCTCCTGATACTGCAAATTCTAGTCTGTCTAACACTACATTATATAGGTATTTATGTAAGCTTAATATTTCGACATGATAATATTTAAATTGTTATCATTTGCTAGTGATTTACGTTTTCATCATGTCCATGGTAAAAATGCACGCATTTGTAACAATGGGCAATCTGCATTGCGGCCACATGCTTTCGGCGAATTCAACGACGCCATTGTATTCTCGAATCGTCCATTGCGAGATGGGGAGTTGTTTGAAGTGACACTGGATCATATGGTTGATCGCTGGTCGGGCAGTATCGAATTAGGTATGTGTATTAGTATATTTACAGATAATATTAATTTTAATACACATAGTTGAACATTTAATACTTCTTCAGTTAATACATTTATTTTATGCAATTACCCGTATTCTCTTCTCTATTCTTTTATTAAAGAAAATGTGAAAACTAAAAACAAAACCTAGTTCTATTTGTTTATATTTCCGCGGTATAATAGGACTCTACTTTGAGTGATGATTCATTCGAAAATCCATATTGATAAAAACATTGTTGCAAAAAGTAGGTAGATTTTTCGCACAACGCACAACGTTCTATACGGAATTTATAAATATATTTGTTAATTATGTTTCTCAGGGGTGACAGCTGTAAGGCCAGATGATGTTGATTTACCGAGTACAGCAACGGATTTAGACAGAGATACTTGGATGTTGAGTGGATGTTCAGTTATGGAAAATGGTACTACAATAAAGAATGGTTACAAATGTGATTTAGATGTCTTAACAGCTAATACACGTGTTGGTAAGTGCAATATTTTTTTCTTGTTAATATTAACAGTATACATGAGTTTATTTGTAAATGTGTGGACTGAGTTAACATTGAATTGAATATGAAAATTCACAGGTGTAATGAGGAATGCTGATAAAACATTGACCTTTTTCCTGAATGGGGAATCTCAAGGTATCGCATGTGAAGTGCCTAACAATACAGTGTATGCAGTGGTAGATTTGTACGGTCAGTGTGCCCAGGTCAGTCTGACCAGTTGTGGTTCTCCGTCTACTACGGTACCACCGACTGGAGCTAGAGGTGGTACTCAGGCTGGTATTGTCGATAGTATCGGGTATCCACAGTCCGATACATTATCTTCATTGCAAGTTGCTAGCGTTATACAGCCGCCCAATCATTTTACTCCAGATCATATACATAGGTTAGTAAGAAACTGGTATCTTTTGGAAATATTACACAATTACCGGAGTATATTTAAACAGGGTATGCAATTTACGTTAAATTATTTTAGATTTTCGGAATGTCATGGTAAAAGTATAGTGCTATCTGAAGGAAATAGAGTTGCGACTCGAGGTCGTGATCTACATCAATGTTTAGTATTTAGCGCCTTTAGTTTAGTACCTGGGGAAACGTTTGAAGTGTCTATCGTTAATATGGCATTACAATTCGCTGGTAGCATTAAGATAGGTGTCACTAGTTTCGTTCCTCCCGAATTACCATCCGCTATTCCATATAATATAGCAAGTATTCCAACTGATTGTTGGTATATAACAGGTATTTTAGAAAGAAATTATTCTATATGTGGTATCGTAAAAGTATATGTTATAAATAGGTAATGAAGTTCGTGGTAGAAACAAAATATTGCATCATAACTTTTGTCCAAGTCTGGACTGGTTACGGCCTGGTGATCGAATTGGATTAAAACGAACACATGATGGTGGGCTACGGATTCTCGTTAATTGTGAAGAAATGGGAACAGCTGTTTATAACTTGCCAGAGGTATAATATACATACATATGTGATAATCATTGTACGAGTTGCATATGTGTAGTACTGCATGTACTTGTTTATAAACAATTATAAACAGCCTTGTTGTGCAGGTAGTGTACGCAGTGATTGAACTATTTGGCACATGTACGAGTGTGCGTGTTACAAGTGTGAGACAAGTCATGCTATTGTCACCAACCATAGCTAGTATACGGATGCAAGATAGTTTGGAACAAGTTTTAGAACCACTTTCACATGATGACGTCAAACTTGAAATCGTAGATATAGGTACTGAAAATATATGTTTATGAAATACGTACTAGATATTTTAATTGAATTGAATAATACTGTTTTAAATTATTATAGAAGCCGAATGCACAGTAGAGCCGGAAACGTCGGTTGTTATTTACGAATTTCACGAAAATCATGGTAGAAATATTGAATTGTCCGTTGATAGAAAAACTGCTAAACGAGTTGCATCTTATAATCAAGGAATTGTTATTACTAGTAAACCAGTTACTCGGGGGAAAATCATTGAGGTTTTTCGATTTAATAATATTACATATATGTAGTTAATTATATCTGTATTTATTTTTAGATTAAAATTGGTCATTTGGATAATCGATGGACTTCATCTTTGATCTGTGGTGTCGTTTGCTGTAACCCTGAACGTCTTAATTACCCTGTAACTGCGTTAAGTTTCAAGCGTCCATGTTGTATTTTGGCTAGTGATTGGATATCGTTGAATGGAAACAAAACTAAATCAAATCTTGGCCAGAAATTAGATATGTTGACGACTGGTTCCAAGGTTAGTTTACTATTAACCGAACAGAATCAGTTGCAAGTTTCTATGAATGGAGTCCAATTGGAAAGTATATCCTGTGAACTTCCCTCCGTGCCATGTTACGCAGTGTTTGATCTATACGGACAATGTCAACAGGTACATACAAGCAATTAATATTATTTCACTTATTGTCATAATTTGTTTTGATTATTTTTAGATTACACTATTAAATGCTCGTTCCGAAAACAAAGAGATTGTGCCAGTAGAGCAGATTCCGTCCACATCAGTTGACCAGTGCGATAGTCAGCAATGCGAAAAAGCCGATTTGGAATCCAGAGAAAAAGAATCATCGCTGTGTTCCATCAGTGATACCAACTTAACATTAGACCTCAATCGAAATACAGACACCGATAGTAATCACTTGGAAAATCAACCAACCAATAATACAGTTGTTACATTATTGAATACGCCGTCTACAATCGAAAGTAACAAAAAATGTCAATACATGAAGAAATGCACGAAATTTATGAAAAGTTTAATATTGCCTGGTAGGTTGTGTCAAAAATATGAAAACAACTGCGTTACACTATGTTTTACAGTAGTTCAAGTAAACTGATTGTCTTATTTGGTATTGTTTTAGATGCGTTTTTTCTATCCGATGAAGCTATTTGCTTCTGCAATGGTTGCTACCAACTCAATATTCAGGATGAGGATATTTATAAAGGAGTATCTCCGGAATACAATCCTCCGAAAGGTATATGTAAATATATCGTTTACTATGAATCATACTAAACAAATTGTCATTAATACATGTTACAGGTTGGGTTAAATTTTATTTGAAGAATTTTAGTAATACACAAACAGATAAGTGGCACGTTGCATTTTATGGAACGAAATTATGTGTGATTAGAGCGATTTTAGATCGTGGTCAGCCACTAACTACAGGTATGTGCGTGCATAAATGTTAGACAATTATAAATTTGTAATTGCATACTTGTTTGTGTTCAGAACAACTGCAGTCTTGTAATTTGTCTACACAACCTTGTGAAAAGGAAGAGAGTCAAAGTACTCAAATAGTGTTCTATCCGTCAATTGAATATGCCACGTCCGATTCCAGTTTAAAGTAAGGTTATTGTTATGTTATTACATATCATGTATTGCAGATTATGTTGTCCACGACACTGTTAAGCTTCATTCACATAAGATTAGTGCAGTTGCTAGTGCAGTGCAGAATATTTATCATGCGCAATCAGGGCTAACCGTTCACAATTGATATTAGTGCAGTTTGTTACGGTATCGGTAGTGCGAAAGTTTGTATATGTCAAACTTCTGCACTACACACAGTTAATTCCACCAATAGGAACAGACTTTTTGGACGGTCATGCGCAATACGACCATAAATGTCATTCTCAATAGAACCTACAATAACCCTAATGAATATTGACGAAAGGTTAGCCGAGATACTAGAAGATTTTTCAATAATTTGGGATCGTAGATCCAAAATGTTCAAAGACGGGCAGAGAAAGAGAATGCTTTCACTGGCACTACGACTTGTTTAAATAAATTTGACACATCAGATATTTAGATTACAATGCTGCTCAGCACTAATTTTATATGAATGCTTTTTGTAGAGCACAACTACACTAACTAATGCACTGCAACTACCATCGGCACTGCATCTGCACTAATCTTATGTGAATGAAGCTTTATACTTTGAATCGAGATGTTCGTGTTGTCTATTCATATCTACATGTATTTACGTAATGTTTTAGCTATGTTGCCAACAAGAGTAAACAGAAGATAGATGTCCGTACGGCTTTTCAGTTATTGGTGCGACCAGGTTCGTACTCGACACAAGGCCAAGGTGATGGATTCGAATGGAGTACTAAAGAGACGGGAGCCATTGTGTTACATGCCTTGTTGTTAAGGCTACAGGAATGTTGCTAGACACGATGTAACTGTACCTCTTCCTCTCTGTCAGTTGTGAGTAAATACTAATGATTGTTATAAAGTGTTGTCCTAATAAAACATCGACTATAGTCCATGAAATTCTGGAATCGTCGTTAACTATTTACCATGTAGATTTGATTCAGCAAATTCTATTTAAACTTGCACAAGTTTTATAATCATGTATCTGTCATTTGTATACACTATACTATAGTATAATCTCGTTTTATTTATACACATATTTATATGATTTTTTTTTTATAATTCCGGAATTTCTGGCTGTATTTTACAAAAGACTCTGTTTAGGCAGTGTCGACTACATATTTTAATATTCACTATTAATCTGCCGGTATTTGTATAACTCTAGTCATACCTATAATTTATTCTAAATGTATAGGAAAAATAGATGTTTTAAACATTCCATATTTTTTTTCCATCCACATGAACAAAGTTTCTTGTACCGTATATAATTTTGTTACAATAAGTTTGATATTAATATGGAACTTATAACACTAATGTATTGTTTTATTTTTTAATCTATATACATTTCAATATTTAATAAACAAACACGATACGTAGATTAATCAATGCAAATAATTATTAATTTTGTAAAATATACAATAAAGCGTTCAAATAAAATGTTTAGCGAACATTTATTAATTGATACAGTAAGCAGAAAAAAATATAGTTTTGTTTTGCTAATACATAACACTTAATATAACGATACGCACTTAATACTTTAGTTTTACATAAGAGTTTTATTTTTAATCTTTTCTAAAATAATAAAAACAAATTTAATTAAAGATGGTTGTGTATTATGGAACTATTTATTTGCATCTTAGAATACAATGAAGGACAAAGTGAATTACTTTCTAAAATATAGATATTTGAATGAGTAGAATGCATCCTCGTTTACGAAAACTGATCGAAATAAATTGTAAAATGTTAAGCATTAAAATAGCAAAAATTCGATAAATAGAATTGGCAGATTGTTGACGATGATTTAACCCCAAATGCGCACATGTTGGTCCCAACTGCAACTGGCTATTGCAATGCCATTACTGGCCACTGATAGTGATGTTACTCTATTTTCATGTCCAGAGAGAGTACCTATAAGAGAACGTGTAATGTTTACATAATGCATTAAAGTAGATATTTATTAACAATAAATGTAATAGTGAGCATTGTTGTACTATACATACCGTTATGTGCATTCTTTAGCGTGTCCCACATATAAATATTATTATCATCTGATCCGCATAGTAGGATTCTGCCACTCAGCGACAGTCCACACGATGTAAATCCACTGTTCGCTGACGGAGATTTGTAAGAGACAATTTGTTGATCGCTACGGATGTCAAACATTCTAGCAGATTTGTCCTCCGATGCAGTGGCGAAAGCTTGACCGCTTGGATGATACTAATTGATTATTTTATCATTAATAATTCAGTATACGTTTGAAATACGCGATGATTCACAACTTACACAAACCGAATTTACATCAGCTTCGTGTCCAAAGAATGTTTGCTTCGGTTTTTGATCACGGATATCCCATAGCTTGCAAGTTTTATCTACACTTCCGGTAACGTAAGTATTGCCATCTGGTGACAAACTAATAGAAACTACGTCACCGTTATGTGCTTCAAAGTCCGTTGTTCTCTTTCCACTTTCTAAATCCCAAATGCATCTATTAAATTCAAAAAATAATATCGATTGAATAGTGTAGAAATCTGGATTTGCTCTAGTAGTTCGTACATTTTCATATCTCCTGATCCAGTCAATATGTTTTTGTCATCTAAAAATCGACAAGAACTAAGAAATCCTTCGTATCCGGCTAGTTCTCGCACGACTTTAGCAACACCAGTAGGGTCTCGATTATTTACGTCATACACCGTACACATATTGTCCATGCCACCACAAGCTGTACAATGAATATGTAATATATTTAGTATGAATTTCAATTCACTATAAACATTGTTAAATATTGCTCTTACCTACAAAGTTGCCCGATGGAGAAAATGCTACACTCATTACCCAAGCAGATCGCAATGGTATTACTTGAATTTTATTTCCCGTATACGTATCCCATATTATTAATTTTCCATCAAGTGATCCAGTGACGCAATGCCTATTAAATTACGGTGTAAACTTAATATAATAAAATATGAACAACATGTAAGGAGAACTGGTATCAGATAATTTTAAGAAATAGCATTTTTAAAAGTATGTAATGTGATTTTTAACAGTAACATTGTGATGAGTATTCTGCACAAATTCACCTGCTATCTCCACTATAATGAACGGAATTTACTTTGTTAATATGACCCTTTAAAAATTTTTTCGTTGTCAGGCGAACCTTCGGTGCATCTGCTACTCCTGAACATGCACTATCTAAAGTTACATCAGCCTCCTTTTGCTGAGCCACCTACGAGTTGAAAACGTTAATATTAAATTCAGATCAAGGTATTTTGGGTAGTGTTTCGTAAGTTTTGCTGATTTTCTAATTACCTTTATTTTATTTAACAATTCTTCGAGTTCCTTTCTTAAACCAGCAGTCTCTGGGTCGTTTTTCGGTGGCATTACGATTTGTGTAAAAGAAGCACTCACACAAAAACAGCTGAACGACGTGGAAACAAGTAAGTATTAAAATATTTTTCGTACCTGCAAACAGCTTCCTAGATAATCCTATTTATTTAATTCAATAACACTCTTACCTACATAGTTGTATGGTTTTACTAATTCAATTACAGTGCACTGCGCACTGCATATTTAAACAAAATTTGGCCCGTATTGTTATATTAAATTTTCCCATAATTTACTTTTGGCCGAATTATTATTGGTTTGAATAATATATAAATTCTAGTTAAAGAAATTATGCTTTATCATTTTCATATACAAGGACAAATACACAATTTTGTATGAAATATAGCTGTATTTATTTCCCAAACCATAAACATAATTTATTGAATGTTTTGTCGCGTTTATGTGGCAAGTATGCAAGATTATTTCTACCATTTATTGATGTTCTGTAACTGTAAAAAGTACTAGGAGAGAGCTTGAATAATTTCAATTTTTGCGGAAAACGTCGTCTACTTTACAATTTTTTATAACATTGTGACGGTTTTTGTAATTATTCGGTTCAGTGGTTGTGAAATTTCAAACACATTACGAAGTTAACAGATCTTTTCAGTCTAAATTTAATCTTTGTCGAGAATTCACGATGCCTACGTTCATAATTGTGTTTGTTTGTTTATTATTATTTTCGTCAACTCACGGGGGTAAGATACGTTTTCTATTAAACCGATTATATTTTGTTATTAAAATAGTCGTAATATTGAATATTAAATTTGTACATTATTCAACAAATATGATTCTAATTGGAAATAAATTATTTTATTACTTTGAATTAATGCAATTTACTAATTTGAAATATTAATATAACTGAAAAGCAAATAATTATATCACTTAAGACTTAAGTAAATAGGAGATAAAGTCTTAAATTTCTTTTATATAATGTGCTTATTTTAAACTAAATATTGTTTCGTTTATGTATATATTTTTTATTACTTTCCTTATTGAACCATATGAGGCGCTGTATACACCACGAACCACAGGTTTAAAATTTTATTGAAATTATTTATACTATATTTTTCTATATTTGATTAACTGCATATTTCAATAAAAATGTTCATTATCTTACATACGATATGAAAGAAAGCATAATTTGTGATTTAAAAATTGATTTGTTAGATTCTAATTGGAATATCATTAATTTCGCAATAATGCAGATATTTGTACAAAAATGTAACAAAAAATTACAAAGAACTGGTAACTAAATGTAAGAAAGTTATATGCTGGCTAGATCAAGTATTATTTTCATATAGATATACATATGTAGAAAAATCTTAATTCTAAAGTATTTTATTTAGATGTAATGTAATTATTAACTATTGTAAAATACATAAATAATTTATTGTTTCTAGATGAAAGTTGTAATAATATAGATGAAAAATGGAACGAAATGAACTGCAATAAACAACTAAATAATGAAAACAAGTATTCTGTACTGGCAAGTAAGTTTACGTATTTATGTAGCATTATTTATAAAAGAACACGCAAGATATTTTAATGACAAGATTTTTCTCACTTTTACTGATAAGTTAGCGGAAGCGGTTATCCATTTAAATTATATCATCATTTATTTTAGATAAATCTTTTTCCCTCCCTTTCTGTGTGAAGAATAGATCGCGCAGAACGTAATGAACGCAACCCGGCACTCTAGGCGTACAAAACATGGCGGAAGTGTTTTGACAAGTGTACCGGGTCTTATACAAAATTAAATAAAAGTGCCATAAGTAATTTACTAGTGAAATCATGTTTTTTCTAATATTTATCGGTATCTCGCTTTTATGTGATAGTGTTATTAGTTTCAATAATGGTGAGTCACTTTTGTAGTTTATAAGTATACCATCTGCACTTTATTTATAACTATAACTATTGTTGCAGTGTAAGAAATTTAAAATTTTCGCTCAATTTTCTGTTTTCGTAACAAAATGTAATTACAAACTTTAAAAATAAAATAATATCTCTGTTTCCTGAATCTGTTTAGTTATAGTTGAAATTTTATAATTATGAATAATTATTATGATAAACTAAAAATATTTGCCCTAAATTTGAATTATAAAAAAAGATAAGATACTGTGCTAGAATAATTTTTGCCAAGGGTTATCAGTCTCTCACAAATGTCTATTTTATCTTAGGAAATAGGCGGAGCTTAGGGATTAAACAATATGCGTTATGTCACGTACTCAGCCTTCTCCAGCATCAGCTGAAGTAATAATCTTAACACATGTGTTTCTTCTCTTTAATTATGTGGCCACATGTTGAAATAATTCCACTTATCAATTAGAGTTCTAGAAAAGAAGCAATGAAATCATAAGTTGTATAATAATATTTTTACGTTTTATATTTGAAGTAGCAATAAGTATAATACGATGGTAAAAAAAAGGAAAGTACATATATTTTACTCCTACTTATATGACCTGATTTTAAAAAACTTACTGAATTCTCGGAACTTATACTTGATTAAAATGTAATCATTTTCTTTTAGAATTGGGAAGTTATTCAAAATATAAAACTTGTTAAATAACTGTATTTTTTTTAAATGAATACAAATTCAATTATTTTTCTTGGAATTTTAAGTTCGTAAAAATTACTGTCGAATTCCCATAACTCGAAATTGAACTGTTCGGGGAAGTCCCTATTTATAAAACGAATAGATACACATTTATTCTTATATAAATTTTCTGTTTCATGTTAAGGCCGAACGGGAACAAGGCAATTTACAAAATATTTTAACTGAAATTAGTATGTACTCGATGTACTCGTAGCACACGATTCGGATTCAATAAAAATGTGTGTAATTAAACTACTGTAACAAATTCGATAGTTGTGATGAACATTTCTATAACTCGAAGTCTCCATAAGCCGAATTTTTTTCTGTGGATAATGATGATTTCAGTTGTAGAAGTTTGACTGAATCTTTTATTGTTGAAATTTTTTTAACTATAGCTGTGTAACATGTATTGCAATAAACTATTTATTGAATAATTATTTTATTGTACTATAAGTTTGATGCTGCACGTCCATGTTTAAAAACAAGGTGTAAGAAAAGAAAGTTATCCCACCAAATCGCTTGTATTACAGAGCAGTATTAAATTACAGTTTATACACGCTTAAAATTAGCTTATTGCTCATTTGCGCTTTTATATGTCACACGACATATGTGTATGTATACTGGTATAACTTACGCAAGGTTAAATAATTTTTAATTCTAAGTGTAGGAGTACAAGGAAAATGGTAAAAAGTAGTTTTTAATTTATGTTTAAAATTGATATTTTAATTTTAAAATGTTTGATAATGAATAGAAATTAGTATTTCTGTGTTTCGCGCGGTTAAATAATCATTAAGTCGAATTGAAATCCTATTACTTGAAAATTATTCACCATTATTACATTCATTGCTCACGTAATCACTGAAATGCAATTATCAATATTTAATCTGTAATAATAGTATTAATTATTAACTAGAGCATTAAATGATTAATAATGGAACGTTAATTTCATAACAGTTATTGTAATATTTTCATTGTGATTTAATTCCGCTCCAGCTGTGAAAAGAAAGTTACTAATTTGTGTTGTACTCGATTTCAGATAATGTTTTAGTGATAACTGTAGCAACTTCTAGAACTGACGGTTACGAGCGGTATATAAGGTCGGCGACGGAATACGGTATAGAGCCTATAACAATCGGTCTAGGTTCAGAATGGCTCGGCGGAGATGTTCAACGTTCCACGGGCGGAGGCTTCAAAGTTAATAAACTACGTGAAGAGTTAGAACCTTACAAGACTGACGCAGATAAAATTGTGCTCTTCACTGATGGGTTTGTAACCGTAGTTTTTTCTTCGAAATATGTTTTGTTTTTCTACATGCTTAATTTTATTCAAATTTGTATGTATGTATTTTTCTCAGTTATGATGTTATCTTCTTGTCCAACCTACAAACCATTGTGGAGGCATTTAAAAAAACCGACGCTAAAGTTCTATTCGCTGCTGAAAGTTCCTGTTGGCCAGATAGTTCATTGGCTGATAAGTATCCATTGCCGACGAAAGGGAAACGTTATTTAAATTCTGGTGCATTCATTGCTTACGCACCAGAATTGTATGATATATTAACATACGAGAAATTAGCTGATGATGGTGATGATCAACTGTATTACACCAAAGTCTTCTTAGATGAAAATAAAAGAGAAAAACTAAAGTTCAAGTTGGACTATACTAGTCAAATATTTCAGAATTTATATGGAGCACTCAGTAAGTATTTCTATGATGCATATGATTAAATTAAAGTACCTAGGGGAAGATGTATTATTTCATAAACAATTTTGTTTTAACAGATGATGTAGAATTACAATTTGATGATAAAGAAGCATATCTAGAAAATGTTGCCTACACTACCCGTCCTCTCATACTTCACGGTAATGGCCTTTCTAAAGTTCCATTTAATGCCCTTACAAATTATTTGGCCCGCGCCTGGACACCAGAACTCGAATGTGTAGCTTGCAGAGATAATGTCATTGATTTGGCCAAAGTGACCGAAGAAAAAGGTATTCCACTTGTTGTAATGGCTTTGTTTGTGGAAGAAGCTACACCATTCTACGAAGAACATTTGGAGAAAATATATGATTTGTTGTATCCAAAGAGTAGAATTCATCTTTACATTCATAATGCGGTGAGTTATTCGATATAATTTTATAAATCAATAACAAACACCATAAAAAGTAAATTATATTTATTGAATTTATTTTAGATCAAATATCACTCAGATCATATCAAAGATTTTGTGAATAAATATGGATCAGAGTATGCAAGTGTTAAACAGATAACTCCAGCTGATGAAATCAATGAATGGTCTGCAAGAGATTTAGCCTTGTAAGTATATTGTTAGCACAGATACATTTGAAAAATATAATAGGGTGTAGTAAATTGTTTTTTGCATTTACATTCTTTGTTATATAATATTAAAGGGATTTGTTTATAATTCAAGGGATCACTGTTTGAAGAAAAATTGCGATATATATTTCAATGTTGATGCGGTCGTTCATTTGGATAATTCGGCAACGTTGCGTATGTTGATAGAACAGAACCGCAGTGTGGTTGCACCAATGTTAATCAGGCCCGGTAAGGCTTGGAGCAACTTCTGGGGCGCCCTAACTACGGATGGTTTCTATGCGAGATCTACAGATTACATGGACATCGTACATAATGAAAGACGGTTAGTATTATGTTGGTTTTATTTACGTAATATATTATAAATATTATTTTACACCCTAATGAGTAACAAATTGATTCAATTTGCATGTACCGAATTTGTGTATGAAACTAATCACTTATGCCGACAAATTCATTTCGCTTATTCTTTTTGTATAAACATTAATCAAAGGCAATACTGAAATCTGTCTTGAACGATCGCCTATCGATCGAGTACATGTTGTCGGCAGTGCATTCATATACGCCAGCATCCATTTGGGTAGCTGGATCGATTTCTAGTTTTGACTTCACCTTGTCGGGCCCCATCCGCCATTCGTGTACCTAAAATGCATTCATCATCATCATGTATTTCATGTCATTTGTAATTTGTATCTCTAATGCAATGATGAACATATATGCGTAATGAATATTAAATACATAGAACGTATTGCGTTGGTATATTTTCAAGTACGAAATACATATTCGCTAAGTCGGTACAATTTTAATGTTATTTTTAATAAATAATGATTACTCACATGTAAATATAGATGTGAAAATATTTCTATTCCGTCTTTAAACCATGTGATATGTGGTCGGGGACTGCCTCGTGCAACACACAGAAATGCTATTTTGTGGCCCAGTACGTATTCAAAATCGAAATGTGATGCTAGTAATATTTTGGCACCCTAAAAAAGATGATTATTTACCTGTGTTACATAAGCGAACGTTTAGTTTTATGCTTACATCGTGGTTATTATAATATTGATCTGACTCCGGATCTCGATATTTCCCAGTAATCGGCAAACCAATTTGTACCTAAAATATTATAAAAATAATGTATAATAATTTTGTTAAAAATACGTTATGATGAATTTATATTTTATTCTCGGTAGTAATGCATGGAAAAGTAAATGAACTTTCTTTATTATAGTGGATTGTAGATTAAGTGTAGGTACTTACCCTGGATTTAGTTCTACCTCTTCCCCTACCACGTCTTGCACAAGTTGAGTTGTTCACAACACATAAAATAATAACAACAAATAAAACAGTACGTGTGATGCCATTCATTTTAGCAATAGTGTACGTATTGTTTACTTGTACAAAGAGATACGCCTCTACAACATGCTGCTGAAATTGATTCTGACATGCACAATGAGCTAGATAAATTATACTGTGTTCAATCCAAATGATTGTCTCTCACCCTATCGCATATATAATTTATGATAATTTGATACCTTCCTCTTTATATCTGTCTCATTTCATTACATTATAAGCGGGAGTAAAATTTTCCGTTTGCATTGCACAATAAAAGTAATCCAATTCACTAAATAGCTGTATATATAGACTTTGTATTTCGCAACTGAATCATTTGAATAACATCAATTTAATAGTAAATAGTTGCGACATAAATCTAAATGGCTATTATTCAATACATACAGTGTACAATTTATTAATTCATACTAAATTGTATACCGTGTGTCTCACGACGATCTACATATAGGACGTTACACGCTCATTTGATTTTTGAATTCAAAATATTAATCTGACTGTCTAAATAGTAAAAAAAAAAAAAAAAAAAAAACAGTCAGATTAATATTTTGAATTCAAAAATTAAATGACCGCGTAGCGTCCTATGTGTAGATCGTCGTGAGACACACGGTATACAAAGTTTCATTATTATTTAAACATTTGATGTAAAATTAATATGTAATCAACATGTAAATGAAAAATAAGTTTAGTAATATAATAGAACTTTATTGTTTTATATTTAATAATTAGGTACAAAAACATAAATATTATTTTGAGAATATGAAATATTGTTATATATGTAGGAAAACATTAACATATGAATTGGTTTACATGAAAGAATATATTGAATATTAATAAGAAAACATAACATAATCAGTCCGGAAACCGCGTCTGTCAATTGCGTATTGGTTATCGGCCTGACATTCATAGTATCCAGCATCTTGTTGTGTGGTTGGATCAATTTCCATTTTGCTCTTCATTGTGTCATTTCCCAGTGGCCATTCGTGTACCTGGAACATAGTATATTTACATAATCACTTTCCATTATAACATACATGTATATCAATGAAATTATAGATCACCTGAAAATATCTGTGTGCATACAACTCGATACCATCCTTGAACCAGGTTATTTCTGGTCTAGGTTGACCTGTTAAATTATCATATTTACAGTGTACACTACCTACAAACCTTTTTTTTACAAATTACTGTGATTGTGATTCATACCTAGTGCCATACAGAAAAAGGTAATTTTTCTTCCCAACATGTAGTCTAATTCAAAATGCGATGATTGAATTATTCTTGCACCCTATTCCCGAAGAAAAAAATGTTATAATTTGTAGTTGCAATTAATGATTCCTCTTTAACATAAATAATTAAACAAGTATCACTAATAAAATTATTTTAATATATGTATGTATGCACTTACATCTTTATGTTCGTAGTAATTAATATTTGTATGACTTCTGTTCGGTATAATAATAGGCCTTCGTGCATTATACAAGCGTCCTCTATCTAGAACTTTACCTTTACAAACAAAAAGTTATTATAGAAAAGTTTGAATTACACAGGTAAAATAATGTGAATGAAAAAGTTAATTTTGGTAAAACTTACTTCTACCATTGCTTGCACCAGCTGCTGTACAATATTTAACTTGAAGTAGTAAACTTGTAACCAGAAATCCCACTAATAAATTTATACTCTGCATTTTGTTGGATACAACTGAGTTGATGACAAAGAATATTCGCCTTTTGAACGATATGAATGAGGTCAGAGGTGGAATATGGTATGATTTTTAGCCACACACATATATAATTACAGGAAACATATAAGGGGATATCAAAACTTAACTCAGTCCGTCAAGTGTTGAAACGAAATTGTTATGTTGTTGTTCGGGTTCGTGTCGTTGTAAAATCAATTGTCTTAATTCAGTTCGTTGTGCTCAGCAGAAGGGATGCCCCCCTAAAGTATCCGCTTAAGTACCGTCAAGGACATTAGTATTATCAACAATAATGAAAATCTATATAAATATTATAGATTTTATTCTTTATCAATTGAATCTTACAAGAACGCCATTCCGTCTTACTAATAAATAACATTTTAATTAATATTTTGTTCGTTTTCCAGAGGCCTTTGGAATGTGCCATTTATAAGTAACTGTTATGTCATAAATGCTACCATTTTACGCCAATATGATCGTAAAAAGTTGGGCCACGTTTTTAGTAATTATGATGCAGATATGTCATTATGTACAAATATAAGAAATTTGGTAAGTGTTTGCGATAATAGTACTTTTTTATCATTTCTTTTTTCACTTTCAGCTGTAGTTTTGTTTGACACATAATTTATAATGTTATATTTCTATACATATGTTCTTTATGCCTGTCAATGTATTTGGTTCAATTATTTAGTTACCCATTTAATTTAGCATATAGATTTACTAGATGCATTTTATTAGTTTAATTTGTTTATTTTGTCAATGCACAAACTTTTAAATATGACCGCATCTGGTACTGTCCTATCCAGGAGGCGGACACGCAGTGTTAAATTTTATGACCGTAGTCTGCAACTTATCTTACATCTATGTAATGCATATTTCATAGTTCCGACTGAAAAAGTCAGATGTCACTAAGAGTATTCTTGCTAGGTCAGCAAATCCAGCGGTATATTTAAATTGATTAAAATTTTGTATTTAGGGAATTATTAACAAAAATTTAATTTTTGTGTACAAATTTTTTTATTTACTAGTTGCTAATAATGATTTACTATTTGCAACAATAATAAAATAATTAAAATTAAACATATATACAATATTTACAATAGTTGGTATTTCCACAAATTCCTGTAACTCTGGAGTTTCAATTACTGCTGTAGGTACCGTTAAATCTGGATATTCGCCTAATCCTGTTCGCAGAATGTTCGATATATTTGTGGATATAATCTTCTTTAAATCGAATGCCTGGTTTGTTCCTGGTAATTCTGAAATTTAAAAATGGAAAGGTGTTAGCAACACATCTATTCTACCATGTCATGTAATTAAGTATATATATGTATGTATATATATATATATATATATATATATATATATATATATATATATATATATATAATGTTGATATGTACTCACCAATAGTTGGAATTTCTTCCGACTCTTTTTCCTGTAAACCAGCTGGGTTTGTCGGTGATAATGGTAATCGAATATATAAATACCATAGCTTAAAATTGTAATACTAAAATCAAACAAAACTTAATTAGCAATTGAATAAATGTATGTATGATGCATGTATATCTATACATTTACGTACCATGCACAAAAATAGTTGGAATTGCTCCAATATTTAACTTTTTGGTTAACGGACTTCTGTACTGGTCTCTGCCATGTCTAATCTTCCCATGTTTTCCAACCATTTCGTACGACGTTCATCAGACAATGGCAAATGGTGATAGTCCAAATCAGGATTTTCCGTTGAATTATTGGAGCAGCCAGGAACACAACATACTGAACGTACCATTTTGCTGAAGTAACATTAATAATATTAACATAACAGTTGCCATGCTATTTATGTATACATATAATACATATATATGTATAACAAATACTACATGCAGAATATCAGCATCATATTCACAGGCTTCATATAAAATAAATACATTTTTAAAAGCTTACCTTTTCAAATTTCACAAACAGCACTTTACAAATCGCCCTGCACCATAATGTATTCGTAATGACTGTATATAGTTTAGAGACTGATACACAACTGAAAATATATTCTCATATCTCTTTAAAAGTAAACTTAATCCGATTTAATAGCACAAGCTTCGAAGAATCGTTTACTAACCACTTCGAAACAGTCAAATAACTGTCAACAGACACCATTTGCTTAGTCACGTGATCACATTTTTTCAAGCGGGCTGACCTAAATAACTTATTTGCTAGTGACCAGCTAGTGCCATCTAACTTTTTCAGTCGTAAGTAGGATATTTAGGCAACGCAGTTTTACAGTACTGAAAAGTATGCTGTATCTAACGTGGTCACAGGCGCGTCCATAAGCGTGACTACCCCCTGGTCCTATCTGATCGCACATGTAGATCGATGGTCCTAGACAGATGCTAAATTAAATGGGGAGTTAATTGTTCTCCTTCATTGACAGGTCGATTGTCTGGGCGAGGGCAGAGCTTCCCGACATCTTTTTATTAATTACTTTATTTAGCTTTTGCTCTAAAAGTATCAAAATTCTAATACAATGTACTCTGCTTTTGTATTTTATGAACAAGTAACAGCTGAAAACTATTTAAAAGAAAAACAACACTTTTGTCGTTTGAATTATGTTTTACCAGCAATATAATTTAATGTGATTGTCTAAAATCCATGGTTTTGCTGTATTCATATGTTGTGTGATGTATTAAATTAATAAGATCATATTTATATATTCTAAAGGGCGTGTTCATGTATGTCTCAAACCGAGTTGATTTTGGTCATCTGATTAATCCGGAAACATACGATATTTCCAAGGCAGCTCCAGATATGTATCAAATATTCGAGAATGCTCTAGATTGGGAGCGACGTTACATTCACCCTGACTATCCGGATCATTTGCATCCGGATAAAAAAGCGCTGCAGGTAATACTTACCCGATACATTGGTAAAATATTATAAATACTAACGCACCATCTGCTTGTAGCCTTGTCCAGATGTGTATTGGTTCCCGATCACATCGATGAGATTCTGTACGGATCTTATTAATATGATGGAAAATTTTGGTCAGTGGTCTGCGGGTAAAAATGAGGTAACTAAAATTTATTTTTATAATTACAAATCATAATTAAAGTGTTATAAAAACATCTACATTATATAATTTATTGTAATCGATAGGATACTCGTTTAGAAGGCGGCTATGAAGCTGTACCAACTAGGGATATACACATGAATCAAGTTGACTGGGAGCGTCATTGGTTACATATCTTGAAAGAATATGTGCGGCCGCTGCAGGAACATGTATTCACTGGATATTTTCACGATCCACCTAGATCACTTATGAACTTTGTCGTAAGATACAGACCAGACGAACAGCCATCGCTCAGACCACACCACGATAGCTCAACTTATACTATCAATGTTGCTCTAAACACTGCAGGTAATTTTATAAATACATACGTATTACAAATTCAATCAACAAAATGTTGAATGTGTCACTAAGATTATATTTGAAAAAATACAAGCACTATATAATGAAATTTTGTGAATTGTTTTTCAGGCAAAGATTATACAGGGGGTGGTTGTAGATTCATTCGTTATAACTGCAGTGTTGTTGACACAAAACCCGGCTGGTTACTTATGCATCCAGGTCGTTTAACTCATTACCACGAAGGCTTGTTGGTAACAAACGGCACTAGGTACATCATGATTTCATTTGTGGATCCTTAAATTACAAAATTGTATAAGTTCGAATGTACAATTTTCACCTACCTTTTTCGATGCTATTGATATTTATTGATTATTGTGCACGTTTATTCAAGAGATACATATTTCGTATCATATAGCACATGATTTATAGAAATCGTTTTAATCATTTATTAATATAATTTTATGTGAATATATATGTATTTTTATACTATCTACTAATGACTGCCAGATTTTATACTAAATTTTAACAAATAAACATTAATATATGTACTTTGTATACTGTTATTTTTGAAATATTTTGTATTACTTCTAACATTTCTATATTTTAGAAAATAAAATCATTTAAGAATACGTCAGAATACATATATAAATAATTGCAACACATTTTGTAATGCGCGAATTTGAATTTAAGGTCACAAAAACCACGTTTTATAATGAATTCATGTGCAATTATAATTCTTTACTTCATACTTTATATTTATAACATACTGTAATAAAAATTACAAAAGTAATAAAAAAATATTTATTGTTTTATGCCTATATATATATTTTACAACTTATTTACATGCATGCATTATCTTATGACAAAAAAAAATTGAATTGTGAGTTACGTCATTCAAATTGGCTTGAATAGAGCAACGACAAAGCAAGTTTTTCTGTTTCACTCAGGGACATCTATTTGGATCGTAGTCGTATGTGGTTTATTGATTCATTAGTTTCTAGAAACCTCGTGTGATAACCTCCCTGCCACACTGCTCGCCCGGCGATTCTAGAATATTCCACGCTTTTTGGAAATTAGTTGGTGTTCTTATTAGACAAAAATTAAAATCACTAAAATGGTAAGTGGTACATTTATAGAAGTACATATTAATTGGATTGAAATATGACATATTAATTGAATTAAAATGTAATATATTTTTTGGGATTTTAACAAATGACGAACTAACCTAATTTTAACATAGCTATTATAATAAAATTATATTTTATATCTTATAGGCATCTCAGATCGCAAAGAAACTCATTCCCCTTCTGGATCGTGTTCTTATCCAACGTGCAGAAGCCTTGACAAAAACCAAAGGCGGAATTGTAATTCCAGAAAAAGCTCAGGCGAAAGTATTGAAAGGCACAGTCATTGCTGTTGGTCCCGGTGCCAGAAATAATGTATGTTTTATTATATATTGCATAGTTTATGGTTTAATTAACTAATGTAAAATTATAATGTGTTTTTTGTTATTCTAGAATGGCGAACATGTTCCAATGTCCATCAAAGTTGGAGACACAGTATTACTTCCCGAATATGGCGGTACTAAAGTAGAATTAGAACAAGACAAGGAATTCCAATTATTCAGAGAATCTGACATCCTTGCAAAAGTTGATGCGTAAAAATTTTTCTATGTTCTTGTGAAGTCGTTAAAGTTTTAATTTTGTTTTGCAACAATTATTACTATGCGTGTATCATACATTTGTAATTCCGTTGCAGACTGATAGTTTTTTTTTTATTCTCATACAAAATCTCTAGTTTGTATCATGTGAGAGTATACCATTCGGATTGATTTCATTACCATTAACTGTCTGAATAGGTATAGTTATAAATCAGCTGAGAATACTGTATTTTCCATTTGTAATAGTTATATACATTAGTACTAAATTGTTATATTTCATATGATTTTCAATAAATAGACGAAAACATTGTGCTCTTTTATTTTAAGTGCAACATGGCTAATTTTTATTAGTGTAGATAATTTTTATTGGCTCAAATGGAATGGAAAACATCGAAGTACAGTTGATATTAATATGTACTTGCATTAGTAGCACATATACAGTGTATTCCACTTATAGTGAACTCGCTTATAATGTATCACCGAGTCTCAACTAAATATATATATGTAATATATTACTTTCGCTATAGTGAACCAAACTCCAGGTCCCTTCCAGTTCACTATAAGCGGAATCGACTGTATATCAGTTACGTAACACACATTTTTGGGTATATCAAATTAATCTTTACTTTTCGTATATAAATATGTTTCTTCTATTATAAAGAAATTAAACATTTATGTATATAGTTAAACCTATTTTATTTATGACATACAACTAATAACAAAGAACAAATTATTTAAACATTCCTCGTGTTACAACCCGAGGTTCCACAGTTGTTTCTCGTTTAAGACCATTCAAACCATCATTTTTTGCTCTTTCATTTGCAATATCCGTGAGCGCTTTGAAGGTATTGGGTTCCCAAGCCGCAAGATCGGATAGAACTTTGCGATTCAAAAGAATATTTGAGCGAGATAATCCTTCTCTAAAAGTGTCATACGCAATATCGTGTTCATTACATGCTGCTCGAAGTCTTGTTTCCCATAACTGTAAGTTTATAATATAAAAATGGGTGATAACAAACTAAACATACAGTTTGTTTTACTTACGTTAGCCATGTCTTCTTTTTTCAATTTCCTACCTTTGGTAGCATATACTAGAGCTCGGTGAACATATCTTATTGCAACACTATAACAATTACGTCTTCGTCCAATAAAATGCTGTAAGAGATCGTATATTATTTTAATATATTTCAATATTATATAAATAAGAAATAATTTACCGAAGCTAATTTAAAGACTTTTCGTTTACGCCAAAACTCATCAGGTCCTCTACTTCTTATAAAACGAACCACCGAAGTAAAAACCATTTTTACTTATTAATATTTCTTAAATATATACTTTTACAAATTGATTTTGTTAACCTTAAATTATTTTACCATACCCATCCATTCCTCTGTAAACGTCCGTGAACTAAGTAACATACTGACATACAATATCATCATAAAATAGTTACAATATAATAAAATTAAAAAAATATTACTACTATTTACAATACACGTAAAATTTTAACAACATTAAAGTAATATATTTATTAAAAAATTACATTTTTTAATAACAAAGCCAGTGTGTGCACCTAACTTCATAAATACCAACCAGTAATAACATTTATTCCAATTTATTCTGTCAACACCTGTCATAAAATCTCTCGATAACAACTAAGCAATACACAGTTTTAATACGATTTTAGGCAATAATTTCTTGATACCCAACATATTTTGTAATTTGAACAAAGGTAAACTATAAATGACGCCAATATGTGGTTAATTCTGTAATATATTTTATGTTTCTATTGTCATTTAGTTAACAGTATGAACCAAGAAGATAATTTTGATTCCCAAGGAAACCAGACACCTCCAATTTCAGAATTACCTGTAGGCGATTATGATATGCAAACACAAGGACAACCCTTAAGTGATTTCTTGATGCAATTAGAAGATTATAATCCAACTGTGTGTTAATTAAGTTACAAAATTACTTAAATTAAGTAGTTTACTATATCATTTTGTATTTTTTAGATTCCTGACGCTGTGACTGCTTATTATTTACGTACATCCGGATTTGAAGCTGCTGATCCTAGATTGTAAATATGTGTATAGTTTTTTTTTTTTACAGTAAAATAATATTGAAACTTTTTTAGGTTACGATTGATATCTTTAGCTGCGCAAAAATTTATTTCGGATATTGCTAATGATGCTCTCCAGCATTGTAAAACTCGATCAAATAATAGTTCCAGTAGTCACAGTGGTTCGAAGGTATGTGTACAGTTTATTTACCATTAATTGGGATCAAACATGTTAATTTTGTTTCCAGGGTTCAAAAAGTTCAAAAGATCGTAGATACGCATTAACAATGGAAGATTTAGTACCTGCGTTAGCAGAATATGGAATAACAGTTAAAAAACCGCATTACTTTGTGTAAAATATTAAATAATTATTTTTTTTGTGGAAGCATATCTTTATTTGGTAGATTGCTTTAAATGCATATGTATTAGATTAATATAAATTTTTCATGTATAATTTGAATATATTCATATTAAATTAAGAAATATAGAAATGTATAACTGAATATTCATTTTAATAATTATTATATATAGTTCGCTTCTAAATAAATTCAGATTAAGAAATTTATATAAATGTTTAAATTTTGTGGTTATATACAGTGGAGCCCTCTTATATGATAACTCGAATTAAACAGGGTGGTCGGAAGTAAAGTTTTTCTGACATTGTGTCAAAAATGTCAACACTCAAGTGAATTGAATGTTTATGGTTTTGTAAATAGTAATTTTATCTAAAATGGCCCAAAATCGCACTGAATGGTAACATCATCTTAATATACATTACCATTTGACGTTTACTATAACCTGTTTCAGGGTAACCTACATTAAAAATGATTATCAACCAATAATAACATATTTACCTATGGTAGAAGCATTAAATCACCCTTTGAAACCAACCACTGTGATTGTAAGTATTGAATAATTAATAATTGTATATTAACTAATAACCATAATTTTGAATACTACGTCATTTAAGATAACTGATAGAACAAGTAGAAGAAATGTTGGTTCAATACCCAGCACTGGTTACTCCACACCGTCTTCAATTCTTGAACCATTGGGCCTAGCTTTAGAAGGTACTGACCCTTTAACTCAATTTGCCAAAGAGGAACTGGATCCATTATCACAAATGGCTTTAGATGCGGTATGTTTACTGACTTTTGCTATACATTGATTTGTAAATATATTGTGGTAATCCGTTTTATATTAGTGGGAAAAACCGGCACATTCTAATACTACTAATAAGCAAACAAAGGAAAGGAAAATAAGTATAGATATGGAACCATGGTCATCGCGAAAATCTGGTATACTTGCAAAATTTACAACGTCCGAAAAGCTATCAATTGTTACTAGCTTCCTTTCGGGTGGAGAAAAAGGTATGTTTATTTATTATTGTAAATTTTAGCAGTATGTATTTTAATACTACATGTAGAACACAATAAGTGAAATTATGTGTTTATTAGTGGTAGTCAAAGCACAGAGTTCAGCTGTAGATAAAGTAAAACATCGTCTTGAACAATTGGATGATTTTGAAGAAGGGTCTGTAAGACAAATGTTAGATCTTTCCCAACAAGAATATGTTAACAGGATTGAACAATTAAATCAGGAACTGGTTCAAGTAAGTTGTTAAACAGTTGAACAAATAAATGTTTGTCTTTCTCCATTAGTTAGTATTATTGGATTAAAATATTTATATTCTGCAGGCATGGCATAGCCATCAGCGAGTTAGAGCATTAAAAATAGCGATTCAGTGTGCCAAACTTCTAGTCGATACTTCAGTTATACAATTTTATCCTAGTAAATTTGTTTTGATTACTGACATTTTAGATATTTTTGGTAAATTAGTTTATGAACGTCTAAGAACTAAAGCAGAATATTACAAGTAGGTATTGTTAATTGTGAAGTAATAGGTACATGTTTATTTATTAAGTATGTTGATCTTAGACCTGGTAGCAAGGTAGCTACATCGTTACCTGAGGATTTTACTCCGGATATGGTTCCTGAATCTGCCAAAGAGACTTGTCGTAATTGGTTTTACAAGATAGCTTCTATTAGAGAACTCGTTCCTAGGTTATATGTAGAAACAGCCATCCTAAAGTCTTATAGCTTTTTAACTTCGAGGTAAACATTGATCATGCAATTATGTACATATTTGTTCATGCTGCATAGTGTAATACTGGATTGTATTGTTAATATTTGGTAGTGAATACTCAGCTGCATTATTGCGTTTAACGAGAATGGTACGAGGTATTGGTGATCCGTTAGTAGCAGCGTATGCCAGATGCTATTTATGTCGTGTTGGTATCACTATTTCAACTCCAACATCCAACAGAGATTATCTTATAGAAAATTTCTATGATTATCTTGCTACATACACTCAGGTACCTAATCTTATTACTTTATGGAGATTTAATTGATTAGCATTAATGTTTTAGTTATTCGGTGGTGCCGTTAAAATGGAACTGGCACAGCAAAGAATTGACTTGTCCACTTATTTGACATTATACACGCCTGCTCTAGATTTCATATTGCAGGCCGTGGCTGCCGGTGCATCTGAACTGTTACTTGCTGATATATTAGATCGTTGTAAGAAACAAGGAAATAGGTATACAAATATTTCTGTGTTATTTGAATTTTACAAAGGAATATTATATTTTTACTATGTGTTATACAACTTTCATTCTAGCGCCCTGTTGCTAAATGCTATAATGGCTGCTTTTAAACCAAGTTACATTGCTAGTCGAGCGTTACAATTCATAGATTTAATTACGCAATGCAATGACGAAGGTATGGTAAATTAAAAAATGTTTGTAAATATAATTGTAATCGGATTACGTGTGTTGTTCAGGTTTTCCGCAGTATCTTCTTTTCCGAACATTAGGTTTGTGTTTAACTGTAATCCCTCCCCTTTCTGAATATAAAAGACAAGTGCTCAACCTTGTTTGGAAAGTCGTAACTAATCTTTTTGATCCTGCACAATATATAAGTTGTGCGGAAGTCTGGGTACAATATACTGTTATGCACTTCTCTGTAAGTAAATATTCTAATATTTAATAGAAACCAGTAATAAATGTAGCAATTAAAAAAATACATTACACTGCTTTAAACATACTGTAAATATTATTTATAGATTCGTGAAATTAACACATTCTTAGGCGATATAATAAAACACATGGTTCCCGAACGAGCTTATGAGAAACATTATCCTCAGCTTAAAACTGTCATTGAAAATGTAGTGAATTATACACAAGACTTTGAAGCTCTACTAGCAATGGACAATTTGTTGCCTTTGGTGGATTTATTCCAACAGGAGAATGTCAAAGTAGAAGTATGCAAAAGCATCATGATGGCGTACAGTGTACAACCAGAGCACACTACTTGTGATCCCGTTATTACTAATGCTCTGATATTCATTTGTCGCGTTTTGCATGATTCAGTTAAGTAAGTATTATTCAGCATGTGGGCCATTCCCTTAGTAAAACTAAATTAGAAGCAACCGTTGACCTAGATGTCACCGTGAAGTATTTCTATGATAATGATTCCCTGATTTCAGTGCAATGACGGTGGAAGATGAAAGAAAACAAATTAGTCAACTGATTTCTACTTTTGTACGTCGTGTTGATTATGGAAAAGATTTCGAACAGCAACTTAGTTTTTATGTTGAAGCACGTGGAGCTTTTACAAACTTAGATTTGGTTCATGCGCAACTTGTACAAGTATGTACGCAAAATTTATTACAATTATAAATATCACACTTCAATAAATATATCTGTGTGTGTGTTGCAGAGTGTCAATCGACTAGCGGTACAAACACGACAAGTTGTCAAAGGACATCATACACGTAAAACTGGTTCATTTGTACGCGCCTGTGCAGCTTACTGTTTCATTACAATACCATCTATTTATTCGGTGTGTACACGTTTAGAATTGTATTTACTGTCTGGTCAAGTTGCGTTACTCAACCATTGTTTAGGACAAGGTAATTACATCACATTTAGATTTCTATCTACAATCTGCTGTTACTTAAAATATTATCTTATTTTAGCGGATGCATGCTTTAAAGCAGCCCTCAGTCTCATAACTGATTTGCCTACAATGTTTGAAATTGATAACAAACATCGTAGTTCAGAAATATTTTTAATACCATATATTAAAAATTTCTTATCTACATTACTTATCGTTCCAGTAAGTATTGATTACTATGCTAGTATTGATTATTATAACATTTTTATTGAATTTATACGTTTGTTCTGCTAGGATAATCCTGAGAATGGAGTACTGTACCTTACAAGAGGATTATTAAATATATTGAAAAATTATTCTTGGGACCAGCATAGTACAGCTCGATCCGTTCTGTATATCAATGTGTTGGACGTGTTATCCATGGCTGGCCAGGATAATTACCCATATCATGTTGATAAAGGTAACAATACTTATTTCAAGCATTGTATAATGCCGTATTTAATATTCGTTATATTGCAGTTGATTCAAATGATGCGTTATACGGAGCAGATCCAAAGTTCATTGCGGAAATCAATAAGATGTGTAATATAATTGTAGATGAAGTGCTCGCAGATCTAAAACTATTAGGTCAGACTGATCAACTGCGTAAACAATCACAGTTAGCATTAGAACTTTTTATCAGAATAGTAACTCGCAGTGACATCACGAATCCTGCCATGAGTCATTTAGCTACCAATCTATGGCAATTATCTCAAAGAAGCGGACAATGCGACAAAAAATTGGCTGTAAGATATAATTGCAAACTTCACCTATTAAATGACATGTACATAGATGACAATTTTATTGCAGAACCGTTCATTGGATTATTTAAAACAAAGAAAAGATAGACCCGAGCTGAAACAACTAGCAGATATTCTTCGTGTTCACACATAATAAAATATATACGTATATATAACAAATATTAAAAGACTGTATTGATATGGGAAACTGATGCTTTTATATTTCGTGAATATACTAATATTTATAAATCATATGCATAAATATTTTTCTGTAGCAATTATTTTATATATGTATGTATGTAGTTAATATATTGTTATTTTAATCAGCAAAACACTATTGATGATTTCTATTTTTACTTCAATGAAATGTACACTCCACAACTGACATAAGTCGTCCATGAACTGAGTTTAGCGGTGTAGTTAGGGGTAGGTTGTATTATGACAGGTGTCAAAAGATAATGGATATTAACTTATCGAATGATTTAAAATTGGGTAAAATTTGTAGAGCTTGTTTACTTGAAAAAGCAGACTTAAAACCGTTATTTGATGCTTGTGTAGCTGATATGTTTATGTTTTGTACTTCATTAGTAGTAAGTATAGGTTATGTTTTTGTAAATATTGTTTATATAGAACAATATTTGAAATTAAATTTATTGTCTTCCTTTTAATAACTATTTTCTTACAGATTTTTGATGGAGATGGTCTGCCAAATCAGATTTGTAGTCAATGCATGTTACAAATTAGTAAATCTTACACGTTTAAGCAGTTATGTCAAAAATCTGACATTACATTACGAAATTACATAAATGAGAAAGATAGTATGATACTCATTACCACAGAAAATAGTAAAAACGATGATGTCGATAGCACCTTCAGTAAAAACGGTGATAATTCTTATGCTAAATATGAAACTGATATGAATAATTCGTTTGAAAAACTTGACAACGAATTAATTAATGAGAATATAACTTATGGAAACGAAGTGGAAAGAAATGATGGAAATTTACTGATTGTGGAGATCTATCAGTGTACCGAATGTCCGGCATCTTTTAATTTAAAAGTGGATCTAGAAGTACATAAACTGCAGCTACATATACAAACAAATAATGAAGATATTCCCAATGAAAATATTACAGAAGTACTGCATACATGCGAGGTATGCAATAAAGAATTTAAAGGTATCGTAGAATTGATTGTATACCTTTAAAAGTAATAAATACAAATAAAACATTTTGTAGCTCGTTGGGAGTTGAACAAACATGTTAAAAAGCATATGGAACATAAGCCTTTTTCGTGTACCATATGCGGCAAAGGATTTTTATATAAATCTCATCTTTTGAAACATTCTCAGTCGCATATCTCCCAACCTTGTGAAAGTACAGAAAATAATGATTCATCAAGAAGACCCTATTCGTGTCATTTGTGTCAAAAAGAATTTGTGGAATCAAAAAGTTTAAAACGGCACATGCTTATGCAACATTCTATTTCTAAATATGTAGCAGAAAAGAAACATTTGTGTACAGTGTGTGGCAAAAGGTATCGATACACGGTTATATTTATCTAAAAATTACGTTATATATATGACATATTGATTGATATTGCTGTAGATTTTTGGAGGCCAGATATTTAATAATTCATATGCGAAAACATACTGGGGAGAAACCGTTATCTTGCGAAATTTGTGGAAAAACATTTTCAGTACCACACTGCCTTCGAAGTCATATGACTACGCACAGTGGTCTAAAGCCGTATAAGTGTACAGTAAGTAACATTTCGTATTTTTCTTTATATTTTGATTTTGGAAAATAGTTTTATTGATAGCTCGTATATTATAACTAGAGTCAGGATTTATATGCGACAAAAATACCGAATATAATGTTTTTATATGCTGTTAAAATATGCTAATATGTATATGCAATTATATTTCTTAAATATTGATATATGCGGTAGTAATTAATTTCATTTCATTTTTAAATGTTAGGATTACAGTAAATTAGTACTAGTTGGTTTTTCCAGTGGTGTATTCGTAAAATTAGCAGTCCAAACAAGCCGATGGTATACTTTTGCTGAATGCACGCGGGTGTGAGGAGGGGAAAATCTTAAAAATCAGAAGGTATACGCTGTTCCTTTGAAACTTACCACAGGGTATACGCCGTGTACCCTTAAATGCAGTCCTGAGTTTTCCATGATAAAATTATGTGGTTTGTCCTTAAGGACGTATATCGACACTGATATAATATCACTGGTATTTATGCTTGTTAGGTTTTGCCTAAAGGATGATGTAAATTGGTTGTTTCGGTGGATAAACAATCTATGCTGTTTGTATGCATTATATACGGTTATATGGACAATAAATATTTATGCGGTAAAAAATCAAAATAATAAGTTATATGCGAAATAACACTTAGTATTTAATTCTCTGTCTTAGGGTATCGTGTCAACACTATTCAGCAGCTACATATAGTTAAACATATAAAACTTATAAATCCGGACTCTAATTATAACATACTGTCAAGACGTTACTGCTTTCTTCTGATTGGCTGAATGTTAGTTATTATGATAAATACGTGGCCAATCAAAAACAATTGCCTTGTTGTAATATTCAGAAAATGTTTCATCTGCCATAACTTGGTGACAAAAGTTCCATTATATAAAACATTTTAATCGGTTGAAAATTAAGTGCTATGGTTGGTTGTCAGTGGCAAATAAGTAACCAATCAAAAACAAATGCCAACAAATGCCTTGTAACTTGCAGAAAATGTCTAATACACAAGAATTTGAAAGCAAAGTATCTAACTCCAATACAGTAAAAGCTCTCTTAACCGGTCCTGGATCAACCGGACGCCGTTTTAATCGACCGCTTCCCGGAATGCTTTTCTTCTTAAAAAGGCCTGTATATTAAAAAACTTTTAATATGTAATGTATTTATGTACATTAATTCTGACCGGTATTTGCCTACAGATATGGTTATACTCGTGATTTATCAGTCTGATTTACCGGCCAAATTGTTATCCGAGCAGAGGTAAGACCCGGTCTCGTAGTGACCGGTTAAGAGAGCTTCTGCTGTATATAAAAGAATTCTCGTATGTACGTTTGAATTGTTGAGAGGAAATTGACAATATCTGTCTACGTAGGTGTGTGGAAAAGCATTTGCATGGTCATCGGTGTTGACACAACATTTGAGAACGCATACCGGCGAGAAACCGTACGTGTGCACAGTATGCGGGAAACGTGTTAGTCAACATTCTAATCTTCTCATTCATATGAGAACACATTCGGGTGACAGACCTTATAAATGCAACATATGCAGTAAAGCTTTTGTTGGTAAGAGTAATGTTTCGTGTGACGGCAGTGTTAGTGTAACGAGAACTGTATTTATCTCTAACATTACAGGTTCAAGTCAACTTACACTACATATGCGATCTCATACAGGTGAGAAACCCTATGTGTGCGTAACTTGTGGTAAAGCATTCGCGCAAAATAACGAACTTGTCGTGCACAACAGGGGCCATACAGGTGAACGTCCGTACGTATGTAATGTATGTTCTAAAGCATTTATGACGGGTAGTCATCTGAAGAGTCACCTGAGAACGCATACGGGTGAAAAGCCATACGAGTGTACTGTATGCAATAAACGTTTTGCTGATTCTAGTGTTTTAAAAGCGCATACCCGTATTCATACTGGTGAAAAGCCGTACGTTTGTAATATATGCGGACATAGATTCGCACACTCTGCTTCATTATATACGCACAAGAAAACACACTCAAATGAGACAAGACCCGAATCAGGCAAAAAAATGTTTTACACGTAATGTGGAATAGTATTTATTAAAATCTATTTATTTATTTAATAACGATTCAATTATATAGTTTCACTTATATGGAAAGTAATATAGCAATTTTTAACTATAATAATTTTCGTAAACATTTACGTGGCATAAATATTATATTATATTAAATGCAATACTTGTTATGTCTGTAAATAATAATTTTGTATATTGTAGTAAATGTGTGCAAATAAAATATACATTTATAAATGAGCTGGAAAGTATTTATTATTAATATATCTAAGGTGGTATATTAAAACAAAAGTATGACAACTGAATTTAGCCGTCATAAGCAATCAATCACTAAATAATCATCAGAATAAGTGCAGTGAATCGATCAAACGTACGTATATTTATATTATATTCCACTTTATCCTCTGTTTTACTATTTTAAAATCTTTTTTACAAATATCAAATTTATGATTTGACGTATTTAAGGTAAACGGTAATAATGGATGAAGACGTAGAAGAAGAGTCGGTTCCTAGCCCTGAAGCGGACATGGAATCAAAACATGATCTAGCAATGTTGGTAGATGTCACAAAGAAATTTGCAAATATTGCGACATCGAAGAAACTGCAAATGAATCGCGGCATAGCCCTTTTACAACAACAAGAAAAGTACCGAGATCAAATAGTAAGAATATTTTAATTCGAAATATCTACGTTTGAATTTGATTACCTAATCAGATTATTCCAGCAACGATACAAAGATCAACGAATGGAGCGATTGATGCTGTTAAAACAACAGCATCGTTATGTTATTGAAATGGTTGCAGAGTATTTAGATGTAGAGTTAGAAGTTATTTTGCACGGTGTGATTGACTATGCGAGTCACATAGAAATACTGGATAGTTTTTTTGCCGAAGGCGGTCGTCGAGCTGTTTTGTTCTATTTTCAGGATGGTTCACCACCAGAAATGGGTAATCCGTTTATAGTTAAATGAATACATATTTTGTGTTAATTGGGCCTAAATAATTTGATTATAATATTGTATATGTATGAATTATAGAAACTGGTAGACACGATCCTACAATATTAGAAACAATCAAAGTAAAAAGAGTATATGTAACTGATGGCACGGATATTAAAATTAATGGAAAATCGGTGGCTGCCTATCGTGTCAGTCATTTGAAAGCAATTGATGTGAAAAATATAAATACTGTAACAAAGAAAAAATATTATTTTCTTTGCTCTATATTTATTTTTATATTACTTTTAGGACATATGCTTTGCTACATTTGATGTGGTAGAAAATAAAAATGCTTTATCAGAAATATATTGGTTATTGTCGAATATAATAAGTCCAACTTTAACCAAATTGAAAGATTGGGGTGATTTAACCAAGACCAGTCAAGGACTTGCTACGAAAAATGATTTTTTGGGAGATTTTTCTTCCTTCGTAAATTTTATAGAAAGTAATTTATATAAATATTGAGAAAGTTATATAATTATAGTTTATGTGTAATTCTTATGAATTTTGTAGAAACTAATATGGATTTAGATAGCACCGTTAAATTTGTTATCGATAACGAATTGTATGAAACATATTTATCAACGCCACTTTTAATTAAAGAATCATCGCTCAATGATGACGTTGTCTTCAGGGTGGAAAATATTGTTTCAATATGGAAAGGTCAAATAGAGACGGTAACTCTTCATGTAAATATGCCAGCTCTTTATTAAAATGCAGGTATTTAAATATAGGTAATAAAGGAAAGTCTGTTGTTACGTAAAGAGAGCGATGCTGTTGGACCTTTGTTGGAACTGGAATATTGGAGACGACAGTTGGCCAGATTTATGAGTATAATTATGCATTTACAAACAGAAGAGTGTTTTGCGCATATTCAGTGCCTTACATTAGTTAATTCGAAATTACTTAAGGTAATATGCATATAGATTGTTAACTATATTATGTGTTATATTAAGCAATTTATTATTATTCGTAGAAATGGTACAAAATGGATAAACAAGTGACTGAAGCATGCAATGAAGCACAAGATATTGTGAAATATTTATACGCTTTAGAGAAATTTTGCGAGCCTTTATATAGAAATGATCCAACAAAGATACCAGATCACATACCAAGTTTATTATACTCTGTTCGAATGGTGTTCACAACATCCAGATATTACAACACCACTGAAAAAATAACAGCTCTTTTGGTGAAAGTTACGAAACAATTGATAAATAACTGCAAATATTATCTAACTGATAATGAAACGAAATCAATATGGTTGCAAAGAAAACAAAGTGTTATTGATAAAATAAAGGTAACCATTCTTCGTTATGGTTGAGAGGATGATTTTCTTAAAATGTACTTAATCAATAAATTATTTATATTAATAATATATTTTGTTCAAAAAAGGTTTGTTTGGATTTATATTCGAAATATTATCACTGTTTTCAACATACTAAACATGAAATGGAGAAGGCGGACGAACCACCGTTTGGTTTGTCTGAAATGCAGGTGTTTTCTAAATTTGAAACATTTAAACAACGCTTAGAAAAGGTACTAGTAAAATATTATTAGAATGAAAAGTTAATAATATTTAAATCTTTTTCCAGATTGTAGATGTTTTAAATATAACTTTGAAATATTCGATACTGCAAAATAGCAAAATAGAAAATATTGAAACATATGCTGACAAATTTAAAGAATTCTTCATGTCTATATCTAGTCAGACTTATGATCCGTTAAATCACAGGAGTGATGAATTTGATAAAGATTATGTTGAATTTAAAAGAAATGTTGTGGACACTGAATGGGAATTAGAAGAATTTGTGGGAAAATTATTGGAAAAAATACCCACTGTTGATGGTGTACTTCGCTTATTGCACAGGTATGTATAATCTGTAGACTATATTTAAATAATTTATTTATATTGGAATTTGTTAATATACAATTATAACGTAAGATGTACATATGTTACGGTTTGTGTTCCAGATTTGATAAACTCAATCTAGCATGTTTGCATATAGATGAACGTTATCTGGAGACAATGGAAAAAATGTTTAAAAAAGAAATAGCAATACTCAGAGATAGATACAATGCAGATCGACAAGAACCTGTATTGCCTATGAATGCGACTCCATTTGCAGGAAGAATAATGTGGATCAGACAACTTTTTAAACGCATTTCTGAACCTATGGACATATTTAAAACAAAGAAAAGGGTACATAATTCACTATATGTACTAAAAAATATTATCTTTACTTTCATTTCATAATTAGCCAAGTGCTATCTCTAATAATAGAGAGAATGTTTATAATTTATAGTGGTTGTTACAGGTAATGAGGCATAGAAAAGTACAAGTGTGTATAGAAATGTATAATTCTTTAGCATCTGTATTTGTGCACTATGAACAAATACATCATAAAGCATGGTTCGAAAACTTGGATCAGGTACATATACAATTTTACACAAGTAGTACAGAATTAGTACAACAATGCCGTACCCATATACTATTTATAGGTTAATACCTTCTTGAGTGTTCCATTGCTTGTTAAACATCCAGAAACTAATATGTATGTTGTATATTTCTATCCATACATAATGGAAGCCATAAGGGAAACTGAATATATGTACAAATTAAAATTAGGTAGTAATATAGTAATTTTTTGTCAGTGATATGAATTAAATGTATGTAATTTTACAGCCGTACCACCTGAGGGGCATATCATATATTTCTGCAGAGATAAAGTTATGTACACTCTTGAAAGAATCAAAGAATTGGTAGCCAAAAATAATGAAATACGTAGAGCTGTTATAAAATTATTTATCCCTTTAATGCGATCAAAACTTTTACAATTGGAAAACACTTTTCTACCAGGATTTACTGTTATTACTTGGACATCCATGCAAATACCGGAGTACTTTGAAAATATAGAACTCAATTTAGCTCAAGTCGACCGATTTATCAAAGAGGTTTGTTTAAATAAAGTATTTTTATCGATGATATTTATCATTATTATTTTATAAATAGTCTACCGATATGAAAGAAGCTAGAATTGACGGTGTAATAAGTAATGTAGCTGAAACATGTTTAGTTGTTTTGCCAAAAACATCGTTGTATGGTGAAGAACTTTTAAAAATGAATGTAAATTACATGAAACAAATCGGTAAGTTGAATTAAGTAATTATTTTATGTGTAAAAAATGTTTATTCAATTTATAATTCAATTCTTCAAGTTCAACTTGAAATTAATAAACATATTTTCAGGCCAAGATTTGGAATTAAAATCCTACACAATTGAGAAATCTGTTTATGAATTAATAAATAAATTTATGGAATCAATAACTGAACCAGATTTACAACCTGGAAAATTTGATTGGATGGATCCCGAACGAGCAGTTCAGCCTTTAACATCGCTCACCAAATTTACTGCTCCGGATGAGATGGGTAAATTTTATAATATACTTATAAAGCTGATAATAAAATGCGTTGCCCTAAAGTGATACCAAGCTAAAGATTTTCTTTACGGTTGATTTTTACAGCACCATTCAGAGAAGTGGATAGATCAGTGGAAATAACTTTAGCTTCCATACATACTGAATGTGTTGAGCTATTTGCATTTTTCAATTCAAAAATGATTGAAGCATTAACAAAGGCGATGGTATCTTCACTTGAATTACTTCATCCGAGAAAAATTCATAGGTAAATAATTAAATTATTGATGAAAAATAATAATAATACTAGTTTTATAAGAAATTATATTACATTTCAGTGGAACTGATATGTATGACAAGACAGCGTTAATAAAGACAAATATGGAACTTCAGATTCCAAATATTAAAATAGTACCAGGTTTAGACGAAATACAATCGTTTATAAATCACCTAATGCACAATACGTTAGATACTATGAGATTAGTTACTGTTTGGGCTCAACGAGACATGCAGAATCAAATGGAAAACGATGTTTTAGAAGCTGAAGATGACTGTATGTTTATATTTTTATGTGCATATGTTTTTTCACCTTTAATAATATTGTTGTTAATCGTGTCTACAGTCAATGTATAAAGGTTCAATAGTCGGAATTTGGACAGGAAAGTCAGAAATAAAAACACTTTTAGACGTTAAGCTGACGTTTCGGTATATTTGATACCATCTTCAGAGCTAAAATAACAGGTATCTTTATGTAGAGTGCGATATAAAACATATTATATAGTACACAATTTTTTCAAATATAAAATAAAATTTATAACAAAATATCAGTAAGTACATACTATCAGATCGTCTGGCAATATATTAACATGATGAAAATTGAATTTTCAATATGTAATATGTTTTATATCGCACTCTACATAAAGATACCTGTTATTTTAGCTCTGAAGATGATATCAAATATACCGAAACGTCAGCTTAACGTCTGAAAGTGTTTTTATCTCTGACTTTCCTGTCCAAATTCCGACTATTGAACCTTTATTTTTAATAATATTTTTGTATAGCTGATAAAAAACCGGCGACTTATTACAAAAGTGTATACGAAAATGAAAAAGTAAATCGGTCTATGATGAGTTTGCAAGGTTCAACATTACCGTTAAAATCGGATATTGAGAAGTTATGTCAGGTATATCGATAAATAATATAAACTTTGTTAAATAAAATTAATATATTAATTGGTTTTTAATATTTTTAGAGTTATCTAAGATATAGTTTCCTATGGGCGGAAGATCGGGAACAAACAGTTCTAGATTTTGTCGAAAAAAATCCTTTAATTCAAGAAATCCGTGAAAAATTTATAGAATACGAAAATCAATCAGCTGAAATTAGTGCTTTGCCGGATAGTCATTTTATTGGTGCAACAATAGAAATAATAATGGGTATGTATATAACGTATAAAAAATTGTACATTATACGCCAAAGGAGAGAAACGCTTTATTTTTCCTGAGGTGTAATTTGAAGCCCGAGAGCGAAGCCAATTACATCGAGGGAAAAAATTGTAGTCTCTCCCGAGGTGTATATACTATTTTGATGACACATGCTTTAATTCAAGTGACCTATTTGTTTTTGTAGATAACTTCAAATTAGCACTACTGGTAGAAAGCAGTGCATGGAAACGTTTATTGGGAAAACATTTAACATGCAAATATAATGAAAAACTAAATGAAATGGTGGACTTTATAACTACACAAGATAAAATACTTTCCAAGAAAATTACAAATCTAGATGATGTTAGGTAATTAGATATCTACATCAGTTTTGATAATGTCAAGTATTCATTAGAAAGTAAAAAATTACGTATTATATTTCATTAGGTTGGCGATGGCGTGTTTAGAAACTATTCGCAACAATTTTATCGAAATGGACATGGCTTTAGAATTGATGGAAGGAGCATTTGCTGTTTTCGCAGATTTTAACATTAGTGTGTCAGATGAAGATACGGAGCGATTTGATACTTTGCGATACACGTTTACAAATATGTTACAGAAAGTAAGATACGATCATAGTAATACTTCAACTTCAGAATCTATGAAATTTTGAAAAATTACAGGCCGAACAAGTACAACGTGAGATATGTTTAATACAAGGTCCATTCCAAGCTGAACTAATTGCTGGTGTTTCCGTATTTCAAAAAGATATTATTGTCTTTGAAAACGATTATGAATTGAATGGGCCGATGGTTCCTGGTTTGGCAGCAAGTGAAGCTAGTGATCGAGTATTATTGTTTCAAGCTCGATTTGATGATCTTTGGCAACGTTATGAAATGTACAGTAGTGGTGAAAGATTGTTTGGAATGGAAGTGAATGAATATCCACTTCTTATAGCGAAAAAGAAAGAATTTAATTTATTGAATAAACTCTACAGTTTGTACATTCAAGTGAACGCAAGTATTGATGGATACTTTGATTTATTATGGTCAGATCTTGAAATAGATGTTATAATCGAAGAACTTACTGATTTCCAAAATAGGTAAAGCAAAGATCGAATTATGTTCACTCAGAATATTCGATGTTAAATGTGTAATATGTTGCAGATGTCGTAAATTACCGAAGGGCATGAAAGACTGGCCAGCATTCCTTGAATTGAAAAAGAAAATTGATGATTTCAACGAAACATGTCCTCTTTTGGAGATGATGGCAAGCAAAGTAAGTTTCATAATACAGTTTATTCATATACGTATATAGATCTAAATGTTTATTATTTGAACTCATGTAATATTATTTTGGAATAGATTGATACAATACACTGTGTTATTAAAAATGTACTTTGTATAGGCAATGAAAGATAGACACTGGAAGCGAATCGAAACTACTACTAAACATAAGTTCAATTTAGAATCTCCAGCCTTTACTCTACGGAATGTGATGGAAGCACCATTGTTGCAAAACAAAGATGATATTGAGGTAAGAAAAACAGACAGTATAAAACAACTTATGAATACATGCAATAATAAAATATTATAAAATATTTCTCTTCAGGATATTTGCATTAGTGCAGTAAAGGAAAAAGATATAGAAGCGAAGTTAAAGCAAGTAATTGCGGATTGGGCGATTGTAGATTTAAAATTCGCCACTTTCAAGGCTCGAGGAGAATTACTTCTAAAAGGACAAGAAACGGGAGAAATTATTGCACTACTTGAAGACAGTCTTATGATTTTAAATTCTTTATTAAGTAATAGGTGTGAGAATGATTATGAAATAGTAGTAATTACCAACAAGTATTTTATATACATATTTTTCTAAAACAGATACAATGCTCCCTATAAAAAGGATATTCAATTATGGGTACAGAAATTAGTAACAACTTCAGAGATACTGGAAAAATGGCTTCAAGTACAGAATTTATGGGTGTATTTAGAAGCTGTATTTGTTGGTGGAGATATTTCAAAACAACTACCAGCAGAAGCGAAACGTTTTAATGTAATTAAATTTGTTTCAAATGGTGATATTTATACGAATGATAATACGTTTTTGAGTATATTATAATTTAGTGTAATTAATAAAAGTAAGCGAATTGGTATTTAAAAGAATTATTTCAGGGTATTGATCGATCATGGGTGAAAATCATGTTCAGAGCACGAGATATAGTAAATGCTGTAGAATGTTGTACTGGCGATGAAACCATGGGACAGTTACTTCCCTATTTATTGGAGCAACTGGAAACTTGCCAAAAAAGTTTAACCGGATATTTAGGTACTTATATTTTTATGTAACGGGAAAATTGTTATTTTATATGTATTATATATATCTGAATATTTTGAAGTGTATGACTTATACCTTTGTAGAATCGAAACGACTGTGTTTCCCAAGATTTTTCTTTATATCTGATCCAGTTTTACTTGAAATTTTGGGTCAGAGTTCAAATCCGCAATCCATACAACATCATTTACTTAGTTTATTTGATGCTGTTGCAAGCGTGAGTTAACAATGCATATCTCATATTATAATTTGAACATTAACTGATAACATTCGTTATATTTCCAGGTGGAGTTTGATCAGAAAAAGGTCGATGTTATTTTAGCTATGCTCTCAGATCTTGGGGAGCGCGTACCATTTGAAAAGACTGTTACTTGTACTGGTGGTGTTGAAATATGGTTGAATTCTTTATTATTCCAAGTTCGTGATACTATCAAGAGTGTTATTGCACAAATGGCTGTTGCGCTAAAAGATCCAGACTATGATTTTATAAAGGGATTTGCCGGTTTTTGCGGCCAGGTCAGTTAGTATTTTAATAAAATTCAGTGATAATTATGTTAATTTAATATGATACATAAATATACAGTTAATTGAAACTATAAATATGCAATGTGCAGGCCGGTCTAATTGGAGTACAACTTCTATGGACTAAAGATGCTGAAATTGCATTGGCAAGGGCAAGAATAGATAAACATGTTATGAAACGCACAAATCAACGTTTTCTAGATTTACTGAACGCATTAATTGAACTTACTACTAAGAATTTAACTAAAATGGACAGAATTCGTTTTGAAACAATGGTTACTATACATTTACATCAAAGGTAACGAAAATGTTCAATGTTTCTTAGATGATATGTATTAATGCTGGTCTATAAACATTACAGGGATATTTTCGACGACTTGGTAAGGCTAAAAGTTAAGTCTAGAAACGATTTTGAATGGCAGAAACAAGCACGATTTTATTGGGATGAGGAAACTGATGACGTGTGGGTGCGAATAACAGATGTTGATTTTCTGTATCAGAATGAGTATCTAGGAATTACAGAACGCCTTGCAATTACTCCACTTACTGATAGATGTTACATAACACTTTCTCAAGCAATTGGTAAGATATATATATATATATATATATATATATATATATATGTATATATATAAATAATATTTTCAAGGAATGAATATGGGTGGTGCTCCTGCTGGTCCTGCCGGAACAGGGAAAACAGAAACGACAAAGGATATGGGTCGAGCTTTAGGGAAACTGGTTGTTGTGTTCAATTGTTCAGATCAAATGGATTTCAGAGGTTTAGGAAGAATATTTAAGGGGTTAGCTCAGTCTGGTACATGGGGTTGTTTTGATGAATTCAATCGAATTGAATTGCCTGTCTTATCTGTGGCTGCCCAACAAATCTATATTGTACTTACAGCAAGAAAGGAAAGAAAGGCTTCATTCATATTTAGGTATTTATTTTAAAAATGCGAATAAATAGAATAGTTTTGATTATAAACTGAATTATTTATTAAAGTGATGGGGACACTGTAACCATGAACATTGAATTTGGCATATTTTTGACTATGAATCCTGGTTACGCTGGTCGCCAAGAGCTGCCAGAGAATTTAAAGATCATGTTCCGTTCTGTGGCAATGATGGTTCCAGATCGGCAAATTATTATTCGTGTCAAGTTAGCCTCCTGTGGATTTAAGGAAAACAATGTTTTGGCTAGAAAATTTTATACTTTATACAAGTTGTGTGAAGAACAGTTGTCTAAGCAAGTGCACTACGATTTTGGTTTAAGAAATATTTTGTCTGTCTTAAGAACACTGGGCTCGCAGAAACGTGCTAATCCAGCCGAAACTGAAGAAACTGTGGTAATGAGAGTATTAAGGTATTTATTCTGTAGTATGTTTTAAATATGCAAACAAATTTATATCCAACATGGAATATCTACGATATTCTACTGATATAATAACGATACTTATCTAATAGATAATGATTTTAGGGATATGAATGTTAGCAAACTGGTGGATGAAGATGAACCTCTATTTATGTCTTTGATAGAGGACATGTTCCCGGGAATTAAATTAAGTACTTCAACCTATAAAGATTTACAAAAAGCTGTTAGTCATCAAACGCAAGAAATGGAATTAATGAATCATCCGCAATGGAATTTGAAAGTTATACAATTTTATGAAACATCATTGGTTCGACATGGTTTAATGATATTAGGTACGTATATTAGTGATTATAAATATACTTTTAAATAACTAATAATAAGTAATTTAATTTTACAGGACCTACGGGTTCGGGAAAAACAAAATGTATTCATTGTTTGATGAGAAGTATGACAGAATGCGGGAAACCACACAAAGAAATGCGTATGAATCCAAAGGTGCATATACAAAAAATATATGTTAATTCGGGACAATAAAAGCTTAAGCCTTGAAAGAAATAATGTGTATGTGGTTTTGTAGGCAATTACTGCTCCTCAAATGTTTGGGCGTCTCGATGTAGCAACTAACGACTGGACAGATGGAATATTTTCTACATTATGGCGAAAAACTCTAAAAGTCAAGAAAAATAATTTCGTTTGGTATGCAAATATAACGTGTGTAATAATTTAGGTATTCTAGAATTTATACATTCATCAGGTTGGTTTTGGATGGTCCAGTGGATGCTGTATGGATAGAAAATTTAAATTCTGTTCTTGATGATAATAAAACGTTAACTTTAGCGAACGGTGATCGTATCATTATGGCACCGAATTGTAAATTGTTATTTGAGCCTGATAATGTGGATAACGCTAGCCCCGCTACTATTTCACGTATGGGTATGGTGTTTGTAAGTGCATCTGTACTGAAGTGGCAACAGATACTTGAAGTAATATATTCTTCTTTATGCATTCTTTTAATTCCATCTACTATAGTTACTATTTTATTTACCCATCTAGGCTTGGCTATTAAAACGAACCCCATTACAAGTAGATGTATTTAGAACTTTATTTCACAGTATTTACGATGATTTGCATACGTTTATACAAGTCAAACTAAAGGCGAAAATGCCAATATTAGAATCGTTGTACATCCGACAATGTTGTGATATAATCACTGGATTGTTGGGTACAGGAGAAGAACAAAAGTCATTTGGGGAAAAGCATCTTGAAAGGCTATTTCTATTTTCCTTAATGTGGTCTCTTGGAGCGGTATTGGAACTGGATGATCGAACACAAATGGAGGAATTTATACTGGCTCATTCGTCAAAATTAGCATGGCCTAAAATATCTGAAGAACAATCCATATTCGAGTTTGTTGTTAGTAATAATGGAAATTGGCAACACTGGTCAGATCGAGTAGAAGAATTTTTATATCCACAAGACTCCGTATTAGAATATTCGAGTATATTGGTACCGAATATTGATAATGTTAGAAGTGCGTTTCTTATGCATTTAATAGCGAAACAGGGCAAAGCTGTCTTATTTATAGGTATTGTAGCGCATTCACTTTTTTATTTTATAATTTGGTATAATAGTAACAAAGTTATTCTTCACTAAGGTGAACAGGGTACTGCAAAAACAGTTATGATCAAAGGATATTTGGCACAATATGATCCAGAATTTCATATTAGCAAGAGTATTAATTTTTCGTCGGCAACATCTCCTAATATGTTCCAGGTATTCGTATATGTATAATTAATAAATATATTACGGTATATTACATTTGTAATATTAATACTTTTGCAATGTAAAATCAACTATTTTTTGTAGAGAATTGTTGAGTCTTATGTAGACAAACGGGTTGGGACTACATATGGTCCACCTGCTGGCAAGAAAATGACCCTTTTCATTGACGATATCAATATGCCTATTATAAATGAATGGGGAGATCAAATTACAAATGAAATCGTTCGACAACTCATGGAAGGAGGAGGTAATATTTGATGGTATAATATGTGGAGAAACAAAACATATAATACGCGCACTGTATCTATTTTCAGGATTTTACAGTTTAGATAAACCTGGTGATTTCTCATCCATCCTGGATACTCAAATTATAGCTGCTATGAATCATCCTGGTGGTGGTCGTAATGACATACCACCTAGACTTAAGAGACAGTTTTGTATATTTAATTGTACTTTGCCCAGTAACAAATCTATGGATAAAATATTCAGTAAGTTTTCTATCTATGTGTAATATTATTATTTCTTTATATTAATCAGATATTAACTGTTACTAATATAATTTATACGCAATAGGTCAAATCGGTGAAGGTTATTTCTCTGAAACGCGATTCAATGAGACAATTGTAGAATTTGTGCCGAAATTAATTCCATTAACTCGTCATGTATGGCAACAGACAAAGACAAAAATGCTGCCAACACCGGCAAAGTTTCACTACGTTTTTAATCTTAGAGATTTATCACGAATTTGGCAAGGAATGTTAATCATCCAGGGATTGGAATGTCAAACTATCAGCACACTTCTAAAGCTGTGGCGACATGAATGCATAAGGGTGATAGCTGATAGATTTACTAACAGCAATGACCGCGAATGGTTCTTCATGAATTTGCGGAATCAAGTAGAAAGTGAACTTGGTGATGATTTTGAACATTTCTCGGGTGAAGAAACGTACTTTGTTGATTTTCTACGTGAACCGCCGGAACCTACTGGAGAAGAGCCTGAAGGTTTTTCATTTGAACCACCAAAGATTTACGAAGAAATGCCGAGGTGTGTAACGAAATCAAAAATAGTTGATAATAATGTTACGATTAGTTATTTCATGAATGGCTAATAATTATACTTCAGCTATGAATTTGTGTTGGAAAAAGTATTTTCGTATGAAGCGCAATATAATGAATTTGTAAGAGGAAGTAACATGGATCTGGTATTCTTCCATGACGCCTTAGTACATTTAATGATAATATCCAGAATAATTCGAACACCCAGAGGGAATGCTCTCTTGGTTGGTGTTGGAGGTTCGGGCAAACAAAGTTTAACAAGACTTGCATCATTCATGGCTGGATATGTAACATTTCAAATTACTATTACAAGGTAGTTCAAATATACGAATGAAAAAGTTTATTCTGGTTTTTAGAATTCTAAAATTCTATATTTTTATAGAGTGTATTCCACATCAAATCTCATGGATGATCTAAAGTTTCTTTATCGTTCTGCTGGGTTGAAAGGCTTAGGAACAACGTTTATATTTACAGACAATGAAATAAAAGACGAAGCTTTCCTTGAATATATAAATAATCTTATAAGTTCTGGTGAAATTGCTAATTTGTTTGCCAAAGATGAACTCGATGAAATACAGACAGATTTGATCCCAGTTATGAAGAAAGAGGCACCTAAGAAAGCCCCCACAAATGATAATTTATATGATTTCTTTATATCACGTGCACGGAATAATCTTCATGTAGTTTTATGCTTTTCACCGGTAATATATTTCATCCTAGTAGATGGAATAAAAAAAAACATATAGTAAATATGTTTAAGGTTGGAGAAAAATTCCGGAGTCGAGCATTAAAATTTCCTGGTTTGATATCCGGTTGTACAATGGACTGGTTCTCTCGGTGGCCTAAAGATGCGTTGACGGCGGTCGCTAATCATTATTTAGATAAATTCCCTATTGTTTGTACGCCCGAAATTAAACATCAACTTATAGATATGACAGGCGCCATCCAAGATGAAGTGGCTGAAACGTGTACTGAGTATTTTGAAAGGTAAAATTAGAGTTTAAATATAAATTTTTATGATTTTCCTAACAAATTTGTTATTATGGATACATAGGTTCCGACGTCAAACCTATGTAACGCCAAAATCCTTTTTATCTTTTTTGGGTGGATATAAAGAGATATATGCCGGAAAACATAGTGAGATACAAATACTAGCAAAACGTATGAATGTCGGTTTATCTAAGCTAGTTGAAGCAGGACTGAGTGTTGTAGAACTACGCAAAGAATTAGAAGTCAAAGAGAAAGATATCGCCGTTGCTAATACAGAAGCAGAAGCCGTAATATTCTTTTGTTCATCGTGATATAGATATTCAATAAAACAATTTATTATACTTCCTAGGTATTATCTGAAGTGATGGTTGCATCAGAGAATGCAAATTCTGTCAAGGAAGAAGCCAATATAGTGAAAGAAAGAGCAGTGAATTTAGTAGAGATTATAACAGCAGACCAAAAGGAAGCAGAGGGGAAACTTTTAGTCGCAAAACCAGCACTTGATGCTGCTGAAGCAGCTTTACAAGTATGCTACATGAAGATATTGATTAAATTTATTTATATATTACAACTGAATATGCTACTTTACTGTTTTTTAGACAATCAAAGCAAGTGATATAGCTACGGTCAGAAAATTAGGAAAACCTCCCTATTTAATTACTTTAATTATGGACGCTGTACTTATTCTCTTTAAAAAGAAAATTGAACCAGTGAAACCGGACAAAGAAAGAGAATTTTTAGTACCTGCATGGTCAGAATCATTAAAAGTAAGTTATGCTCTTTTCTTATACTATTTTAAACCAGTGAATATGGAACTCTTATTCATATAATAACTTAATTCACTAAATTTAAGGTCATGTCAGATACGAAATTTCTCTTCAACTTGCAAAATTATCCAAAAGACTCAATTAATGCTGAGATAGTGGACTTGTTAACACCTTATTTTGATTATCCATTGTATACATTTGAAAATGCTAAACAAGCATGTGGTAACGTGGCTGGTTTAATACAATGGACGATATCAATGTCTATATTTTATGGAATCAACAAAGAAGTTTTGCCGTTAAAGGTATTTCATTTATATTTGTTGCAGGCATATTGTACACTATCCATTGACTTTGAATATGTAATAGGCTAATTTAGCGAGACAAACAGCACGGTATAATGCTGCAAAGAAAGAATTAGATGCTGCATTAGCCTTGCTTGCAGAAAAAGAAGCTGAAGTAGCCGAGTGTCAAGAAAGATTCGATAAAGCAATGATGAAGAAACAGGTAAATAACGTTTTCATTAAAATAGTACAGTTTTTAATTATGTCTAATTGAAATGTCAAAATCATTTTTGTATAAATAGGAAGTGCAAGAAGTAGCCAATAAATGTAAGAATAAAATGGATGCTGCAAAAGCTCTAATCGATGGGTTAAGTGGAGAACGGGTTCGATGGACTGAGCAATCCGCCCAGTTTAAATCTGAAATAGAAAGGCTTGTAGGAGATGTTCTACTACTGACAGGATTTTTATGTTATACTGGTCCATTTAATCAAGAATACAGAACATTACTACAGGATTCTTGGATTGATAAACTTAACAAAAGAAAAATTCCAGCATCAGCGAATCTTAATGTTACAGAAAGTTTAATAGATACGGCAACAGTAAATATAAAGTTAACGAAGCATGTGCACACATATCGATAGATTTCATTATTTGTTGTTTAAAATAGATTGGTGAATGGAATTTACAAGGTTTACCAAATGACGAATTATCAATTCAAAATGGTATTATTGTTACAAAAGCATCACGATATCCGTTACTTATTGATCCGCAGACACAAGGAAAAACTTGGATCAAAAATAAAGAGAAACAGAATAATCTAATTGTTACATCTTTGAATCATAAATATTTTCGGTGTGATCAGAATAAAATGTGTAATATAGGAGCAAATTCTTTATGAGTACATATACTTTTTTAGAAATCATATAGAAGATGCAGTGTCTTTAGGATATCCAATGATTATAGAAGATATTGGTGAAGAATTAGATCCTTGTTTGGATAATGTACTTGAAAAGAATCACATAAAGATAGGTACGACGTACAAAGTAAAAGTCGGCGACAAGGAAGTTGATGTTAATGATGCATTCAGAATGTACATGACAACTAAATTGCCAAATCCATCTTATACTCCAGAAATATCCGCACGAACATCAATAATAGATTTTACTGTCACATTAAAAGGTAATCATTATAAGTTAATAAATATTTAGATGAAACTATACAATTTATTTAAATAAATTTAACAGGTTTGGAGGATCAACTTCTTGGGAGAGTGATAGTTACTGAGAAAAATGAATTAGAAACAGAGAGAACGACTCTGATTCAAGATGTTACTGCAAATAAACGTAAAATGCAAGAATTAGAACAGAATTTACTTTACAAATTAACAACAACTAAAGGATCTTTGGTCGATGATGAATCTGTCATCGGTGTACTAAATACAACTAAAAATACAGCAGCAGAAGTGAAAGAAAAACTAGATAATGCAAAGATTACAGAAATTAAAATTAATGCTGCTCGTGAAGAATTTAGGTAACGTAACTAAATTGTATAAATATCATACATTCTTCTGCAGTTTCGAATTTATTGCAGACCCGTTGCAACGCGAGGTAGTGTACTTTACTTCTTAATAGTGAATATGGCAATGGTAAATAGTATGTATCAAACATCGTTAGCACAATTCCTTGAAAGATTTGATTTGTCAATGGAACGATCCGAAAAGAGCCCTTTTACAAACCGGTAATACTAATTGGCAATAATAATTGTCTTTTAGTTTATCCTTATAAACTCATTATGATTATTCCAGGCGAATAAATTTCATAATAGAATATATGACGTTTGAAATATACAAATACAAATGCAGAGGCTTATACGAAGTAGATAAATATCTATTTTTACTTATGATGACACTGAAAATAGATTTGGAAAGAGATAGTATTTCTCATGAAGAATTTCAAAATTTAATTAAGGGTAACATCATATTTATGGAAATTAATATCAATGATATTCTCAATAAAACAATTTTCTAGGTGGTGCTGCTTTAGATTTAAATGCTTGTCCACCAAAACCATCCAAGTGGATCACGGATATGACATGGCTCAATTTAGTACAACTGTCTACTTTAAGACATTACCAATTTATATTAGATCAGGTATAAACATATATATGTGATTGAGTACCAACCTTGATATACAGTCAGCGTTCACTTAACGTACACAATGCGTGCACAAATTTCGGTTACGGTAAGTAAACGTATGTTAAGTAGACGGTGTATTTCCGACGGGTTTGTGTGATATGATATGTACGTTCGTGCGGACAATGAGTCGAACATAACCATGTACGTTTTATCGAACGTACGTTAAGCGAGCGCTGACTGTATGTATATTAACATATTGCTAAACATTTCCATCATCTGGTCCTCCAATGCGTACAAAATGAGAACCAATATTTTGCTTTCAATTATTTTTCAAAATTATCTTGTTACAGGTCACAGCTAATGAAAAAGGCTGGAAACGTTGGTATGATTCTGACGCACCAGAAGAGAATGTAATACCGGATGGTTACAATTCTTTGGATGTGTTCAGAAAATTACTTGTTGTTAGGTAATGTAAATAAATCTGTATGACAGTTGTAAAATGTTAATTTATAAGAGTATTATACAAGTGTATTTTATATCACATTGTTACATTACCACAATTTTAGAGCATGGTGTCCAGATCGAACTTTATCGCAAAGTAGAAAGTATATAGAATCATCCATTGGCGCGAGATACGTGGATCCAGTAATTCTAAACATGGATGTATTATATGACGAATCTAGAAATAACACGCCTTTAATATGTTTCTTGAGTATGGGCAGTGATCCTACCACTCAGATTGAACAATTAGCAAAGAAGTTGGAGTTCAAATGTAGACCAATGTCCATGGGACAAGGTCAAGAAGTTCATGCCAGGAAACTTTTAGCACAAGCAATGGAAGAAGTATGAATAAGATATATTGTTAGGATAGCCTTTCATCATTTTTATAACTTCAACTTTCACTGTCTACATATGCATACAATTTAATTTATTTTTTAATTGTAATTTGCGTTGTTATTACAGGGTTTCTGGGCACTATTACAAAATTGCCATTTAGGTTTAGAATATATGAACGAAGTGCTTACTTTACTCACAGATTTTGATAAAATGGCAACAGTTCATCAAGATTTTAGACTGTGGTTAACAACTGAAGGTCATCCTAGTTTTCCAATCAGTCTTTTACAATTATGCATCAAGTTTACAAATGAGCCGCCAGCAGGTTACTACAATAGAATTATTATTACTGAGAATCATTTAGAAATTATTTTAAACTGCAATATTTAATAAGAGCGCAATAGTAATGTTGAATTTGCAACAGGTATTCGGGCTGGGTTGAAAAGAACGTATACATCAATGAATCAAGATATGCTTGAATATTGCGACGCTTGGCAATATTTACCTCTGATATATGGAGTTTCGTTTTTGCATACAGTTGTTCAGGAAAGACGTAAATTTGGTCCATTAGGATGGAACATTCCATACGAATTTAATTCGGCTGATTGGTTAGCAAGCTGCATGTTTATGCAAAATCATTTGGAAGAAATAGACCCTGCAAAAGGTTGTAATTGGACTACTATCAGGTGAGAAATACATAAAATGATTACAGTACCGTACTTAAGTACGCTATACATGTAACGAACACACCCACATGAGGTAAACAATGCAAATATAAATGTTCATGCATGTGTGTGTATGGTATATTCTAGGTATATGCTTGGTGAGGTACAATATGGTGGCCGGGTAACAGATGATTATGACAAACGTTTACTGAACACTTTCGCCCGAGTATGGTTCGGTGAAAGTATGTTTTCTGAAGGGTTCAACTTTCATAAAGGCTACAAGATTATGAAATATAAATATATTCACGAGTATTTGAAAAATATTGAAACAATGCCCAGTGTGGATCCGCCTCAGGCGTATGGATTACATCCAAATGCCGATATTACGTAACAATATTATGCACATGAACTGTTCAATTCATTATGCTTTCATTTTGCTATTATTTTAGGTATCAAAGTAATACTACAAGCGACATGTTATTCACCATAGTCTCAATTCAACCGAAGGAGTCTGCTGGCGGAGCAGGTGAAACTAGAGAATCAATTGTGGCTAGACAAACATCAGAAATGTTAGCGAAACTTCCACCGGATTATGACTTTTTTGAAGTGAAAGAAAGGTAACAACAGTAGTGTCTGGTTATTATTTTTGTCAACAGCTAACGTTTTGTTACAGATTGGTGAAAATGGGAATTTTAAATTCAATGACCATTTTCCTGAGACAAGAGATAGATCGTATGCAGAGAGTTATCAAATTAGTTAGACAAACATTAAAAGATTTGTTGTTAGCGATAGATGGAATAATTATTATGAATGAGGTAATAAATAAGCATGTACTTACCAGACATACTTCAGTTAATTTATATGCGGTTTGTTTAAAATTGAATATAGGCTTTACGCGATGCGCTCGATAATATATTTGATGCCCGAGTACCTAATATATGGAAACGTGGTTCTTGGGTTTCTAGTACATTAGGATTTTGGTTCACTGAACTTCTAGAACGAAATGCACAATTTAGAAGTTGGTGTTTTGTGGCAAGGCCCACTGCATTTTGGATGACAGGATTCTTTAATCCGCAAGGTAAGATTTTAATATAAAATAGAAATCTTTTTGATTTTTTAATACACATATTTATAAATGTTATTATCCTTTAGTACGAACAAAACTAACTGACTGTCTATTATAGGTTTCTTAACTGCTATGAAACAAGAAGTGGCCAGAGCGCATAAAGGATGGGCTTTGGACCAGGTGTCTTTACATAATGACGTAACAAAGTTGACCAAAGAAGATGCAAGATCAGCGCCTAATGTTTGTATTGATTTTATATATCACGGTATATACATACGTATTTAGCTAATTTGTATATAATATTGATTATTCAGGAAGGAGTATATATATGGGGTTTGTATTTGGATGGTGCCGGATGGGACAAACGAAATTTAAGACTCTGTGAATCAACAAATAAAGTATTATATACCAATATGCCTGTTGTGCATGTATACGCTATAAATTCCACTGATCCGAAAGATTCTAAGTTATACATGGTAGGAACATGAACTTTCATATTGAATTTTGTTCATTCGTTATTAAATTCTCTTTTTTTTTTGAATAAGTTAAATTATTTTTAATCCAATGAATAACTTACTCTCTGTTTATTGCAGTGTCCTGTTTATAAAAAGCCAAATCGTACAGATCTTACTTTTATTACTCCACTGTGGTTGCCTTCAAACAAGCCACCAGAACATTGGACTCTCCGCGGAGTTGCTCTATTATGTGATATTAAATAATTTGTATTCTTCAATTTATAATAAATGTTTGTTTAGAAAATGTATTTTTGAAAATAAATTCTTAATAATAAATACAGTGGAATCCATTTGCAGTGAACTCACTTGCAATAAACGTGTCACTGAGTCCTAACTAAAAATGTTAGTCAGCTAATGTTAATCAATTCGCATAAAATGAGACCGCATATAGTGAACTTTCGGATATAATGGACTAAATTGAGGTAGTAGGTTGTCTATGAATGAATTTTATGTATGTTGGCAACTTTAATCACGAGGCACGACGTATTTCCCCATGATGTTAAACTTTAACATCGATAAACATATTTTCAATATTTCTGTGCAACAATATATATCGTAAATAAATAACATCATATTGGCATGAGATAATGCAAAATTTTAATGTCCTAATGCCCCCTAGGGCAGCAATTTTTTCCATTGTAGACTAATTACTGAAAAATTCAATTTTTTAGGTCCGTACATAATCCTGTAATGAATACTAATCGCAAAACCCGATCTATTTTAAATAGTCTTGTGGTCAAGGGTTAAATGTTAAAATAAAAAATTGAAATATGTACAGAATTTTTTTAAATTTATTTCGGGCCGATCTGGCTAGCGTCCCGATAGTTTCGTTCAAACCACATTTAACGACCACTCGGGTATACATACGTACATATTTATAAAAATTTATATAATCATTTAAAACAATGAATAATTTTTATTTTGTTTATAAACATGCATGTATGAGTAGAATAAGAACTACATAAATTGTTTTTAAAAAAATTATGTTTACTTTCGTTTATAATGTACACTCAAGTTCACTATAAATGGATTTCACTGTACATAATAATAAAAAAAGATATTCCTCTATCTTTTGTTATTGTTCTCATTAATATTGAAAATCTGTTTAATATGTCGCAATATGACGTAACATGAATTTCTGGAATAATCTACTTTATATAAAGGGGAATCCCCGAAGTATCAATATCAATCCATGTTTCAGGATGTTGCCATTTATGTAATTACATATAGTATTATATTATTTCTTTCCTGTTGTTGAATTATAATTTATTTATTTCTGTGTTTAATAAATAATATATCAGACATATGTATGTATGTGTATTATATCAAAATAATTTATATTGTTCTTCAAATGCGTATTTTTATTGGATGAAAATTGGCAACGCTGGTTTTGGTTATATCTACCTGATCAAATCAAATCGCTCAGTAGTCCTCCTTGATCTGAGTTGGTCTTACATTGGATTATTTTGTGGGGTCCACTTGGGTCTTTATCACAGTATAGTGTTTTATGATCATACATTTTTGTTGAGTGATCATTAAATTATAAATATAATTACCGAATTTATCTGTGTGATATTGTGAATTACTGAAATTATCGCAGGCATCTGTTATCATTAATACCGACTAACGGATTAGAATATATTTGCAATGGGCAAAAAAGGTATTCTGGTCTATTATTTAAATTGAGTAATTAAATGCTTTAAAACTAGTTCTTATATATTTTATTATTGCTATTTTACAAATTGTGAATCTCCGGAATTCCTATGAAATGTATTATTTGCAACACGACACTTGTTGTATTTTAGTATATTGAAAATATTACATTTCTATAACTAAATATGCGTTGTAAAATAATGGAAATTTCAAATATTCATATATATATATACATATATTGTAAAACGTGTAAAACTAATGCGTATGGCACAACTGTCATACAGAAACAAAAAGAATGCACTCTACGATGAAAAATAGCGGCTCCTCTATTTTCATCACACAGCAATACGATGAAACCAAAGTGTCTCATTTCACACGTATCTTTTGTTTCTCATTTTACGTTAGTTTGGGTTTATATTTGTAATAGTTTGAAAAACGGATGTGTTCTTTTTCATTATATTTTCTACGACGCTGTATGAAGCTGTATGATAGGCGTGCATAATGCCTATGGCACACCTATCGAACAGCATCGCAGAAAATACGATGAAACAACAGAACGCATAAAACGCGTAAAATGAGACCCAAAGATAAATGTGAAATGAGACACCTTTCTTTCATCGTATTGTGCTTTGAAAATTGATGAAAAGAGAGGAGACGGGTGCGTTTTGTTATTTCATCGTATTTTCTACGATGCTGCACGATAGGTGTGCCATAATATGCCAATTTTTTTCTTATCGTTGGTACTCTTGTGACATGAAGTTTATGACAATGGCGTTCTGTTTTTGACAGAAGTACATAGATACAGTTACTGTGATTTGTAAACTTGTACTACTGGATGTAATGTAATTTTATACTCTATATTCAGAAAAAGCAACACTTTTAATTTTAAAACTGATTATAAATATTCAGAATGGGCAAGAAAGGTAAATAACGTAATGCACAGTTTTTGCCGAGGTCTTTGTTTATATTATATTACATACTTTTATATCTATGATGGTTCACTGTAATATAATATAGCAATATTCATAATTAATAATATGTCAATGTACATGTGTAACGATAATATTGTTAACAGATATGTGTACACAATGTGAAGAAATACATATTATATTTATATTGCTAACTCTATTATTATATAAGTAAAATGATTATGACTATAGTTTGTAATGATACACAGGGAAGAAGAAATCTGCACCCGCTGATAAAGCATCGGGTGATCAGGAAGCAGGTAGTTCTGCTGGTCAACCACAACCTGTGCAACAACCATCAGCACCAGAACAACAACAGCAGCAGCAACCACCTCCACAATCAGTTGCTGAAGATGTAGGACATAGTGAACAACCAGAAGAACAAAAAGAATCTGGGGAAAAAAAAAGTAAAAGTAAACGTAGCCGTGGAAAAAAACAGCAGACTTCTGAAGCCGTTAGTGAGCAAGAGGTTCAACAACCTGAAAAAAAGCCACTTGAACCACAGCCAACAGCTGAGCAGCAGCTTCCAGTAGGACGCGGCCAACCTCAACAACAGATTCCAGCAGGACGTGGTCAGCAACAGCAAGTTCCTGCAGGACGTGGCCAACCTCAGCAACATGTTCCAGCAGGACGTGGTCAGCCTCAACAGCAACAACAACAACAAGTTCCTGCAGGACGTGGCCAACCTCAGCCACATGTTCCAGCAGGACGTGGTCAGCCTCAACAGCAACAGCAACAACAAGTTCCAGCAGGACGTGGCCAACCTCAGCAACAGGTTCCAGCAGGACGTGGTCAGCCTCAACAACAAGTTCCAGCAGGACGTGGCCAACCTCAGCCACAGGTTCCAGCAGAACGTGGTCAATCTCAGCAACAGCCACCTCCAGGATGGGGGCGTGGTCAACCTCAGCAGCAGCAACAGCAGCCACCTCCAGGATGGGGGCGTGGTCAACCTCAGCAGCAGCAACAGCAGCCACCTCCAGGATGGGGGCGTGGTCAACCTCCGCAACAACAGCGGGTCCGTCAGACTTCGGAACAGTCTGAAGGACAACGAAGTACGACAGCCAGTGAGGGTTCTGGGTCATTCCGTGACCATGCTAGAGAAAGAACTTTAAGTCCTACATCAAGTCAGGGATCCGATCAAACCAGGGGTGCTGGACGTGGTCGTGGTGCAGGCCGTGGTCGTGGTGCAGGTCGCGGACAATCTCCACAGCCACAACAGCCCCAAGACATACAAGCGCATGGTAATTATTATTTTATTAACAATTAAATACAGGCTTAGTCAAATGTTCCGGAACACCTAAATAATTCTCCGACCGTAAAAAATTAAAAAAAAAAACATTTCGTACAAAAGTTTTTTTGTTGTAAATAAGCTACCGTTTAAATATTTTTTTAATATACAGGGTGTTATTGTATTGCGGAAATTAGGTACTTTCCTGTTTGAAATAATTTTTTTAAATGCATAATTTTTTTAAATGTATAATTTTTTATATGCATAATTTTTTATTTATAAGCAATTATATATATATATATATATATATATATACATACATATATATACAGTTACTCACAAAATTAAGCGTACGCTTGCCAATACAATATGTTTATTTACAAAGCCAATTATCAACATATTATACATAACCGAATAAATATGTGTTTACTACAGCTATTTAAATGAATTATAAGAATTAATTTTTTATACTAATATAATATACTGGCGGTCTTCTAAGTTTCTCTGCAGATGACTGTAAATTATATCCATAGTAGTACCTATTGATATGATAATATGATGATAACGATATAATGAAATAGTAGTACCTATGAATTCTAAATTTCCAGTACCACTGGCAGCCATACAGGCCCAAACCACAATAGATCCTCTGCCGTGTTTAACTGTTGGACACACATTATTTTTGCTTAACCCCGTTTTTGGGTTTCTCCAAAATAATTTGTCTACTGTTAGGTCCACATAAATTAGATTTTGACTCATTCGAAAATATAAAATTTTCATCATAATTAATATACTCTTTTTCGTATTTTAATATTACACTAAATAATTTTATAAATGTAGAAATTTTCCTTGTACGCTCAATTTTGTGAGTAACTGTATATATATTCCCAGAGTATAAATTAACATTTTACATCAGTTTTACAAGTTTGTTGAAAACTTTTGAGAGTTACTGATTCAACAAGTAGATTATCTGGATTAAAATACTAGGAATAACTTGTTTTGGCATGGTCTATTAGTTGTTGATCGACACTTTTCTTGGTTTTGTAGATATAAAGACAAAATAATTGTAGTATTATTTTTTGATATTGACTTATATGCTAGATCATATATTTGAAAATTATTTAGTTAGATTGTTGTAAATAATGTACTCCGATAAAATTTACCGAACTGGACAGAGAGGTAACATTTTTTAACACTTTATACAAATAAAATTTCATCGGTTAAAACACGTGCTTGCCAATGAAGATTAATTGGTTAGATTATCTAGTTGGTTTCTTTAAACGAATATTCAATATTTAAGTACGATGATAGTAAATGACATTTATCTAAATAGAACGTGGACAGCCATCAAGAGGTGGAGGAAGAGGCCGAGGTGCTGCTGGGTCTGGACGTGGTGGACCAGAACAACAACCGCAAGGACGTCCCCAAGAACAGGCGTCCGGTGATAGACAACCACAGAAGAAGATAGAACCGACTCTTAAAGATATGCCATTAGTTCCACTCGTTACAGATTGTAAGAATCGCGGTACGCTTGGACAACAGATTGAGATTGAAACTAACCACGTGGAATTAAAAATTCAACCGAAACATGGTACGGCCATTCATTATGACGTTACCATAACACCAGATAAACCTAAACGTCTAATGCGTAGAGTCTGGCAAGAGTTCTGCAGACAGTACATACCGAATAGGTTTGTTTCCAATATTTCCACTAGATATTCTGTACGAAAATGTATGCTTTCATCGACATATTTCATTTGAATAATTTACAATGAATATTATGATGAACATTTTGTGAGAGTTTAATTTATTAATGGATTTGTTCGTTTCCACATTTAGCCGAGCTGCGTTTGATGATGTGAGAAATGCGTATAGTCCGGGTTTGCTTCCATTTGGACAGGAGGGCACCGGTGAGGTGCAAGTAGCGGACGATAGCGAGTCAAGACCGAGGACGTACAAAGTTGTAGTGAAGTACGCAGCTACCGTAAACCTGATGTTGGTGTTTGATTACCTGAATAGCGGCGGGCGGATTGAGTTGCCGCAAGAATCGTTGCAATGCATCGATATTGTACTGCGAAACGTATCATCTGCACGTTTTGTCCGAGTCGGCAGATCGTATTTCAGTGAACCGAATCGAATTATTTCGCTGGGCGATGGACTGGACTTGTGGCACGGCCACTTTCAAAGTACTGTTCTAGGATGGAAACCATTCCTTAATATTGACGGTAAGTCAATTCGTAGTCATATATTTATGTCATGTTCTACTTACATTACATTAATCACAGTGGCGCACAAGGGATTCCCGAAAGAACAGAGAGTCATGGATCTAATGGCAGATATGACACAAGAACATCCCAACCGGATTAATCTGGCTAACGATCGTAGAATGGAACAAAATATTAGTAAATTTCTGAAAGGACTAAAGGTATATAATTTGTTTTTAAACAATGGATGATGGCGGTTATTTGGAATGTTTGTTTTCCTATTGAATGATTATAATTTTACCAGATTCTGTACGAGATACCTGAACAACCGGCTTCACGTCGTACATACAGGGTGAACAGTATGGTAGCACCGCCAGGTCAAGCTAGATTCGTATTAGAGAATGGAGCGCAAACTACTGTTCTTGAATATTTCCAGACAATTAAACAATATAATTTACGATTCCAGAACTTGCCGTGTTTATGGGTTGGTCCCAGAGACAAGAAAATTTATCTGCCATCAGAATTATGTACAATTCTTGCCGGCCAGGTAAATATAATCATTATCTAAGAAAATAATAATTTTCCTTGTAAATTGAAAAGTTTTTAATATATACGCTACTGTATATTTCAGGTAATTAATAAGAAATTAAATGAAACTCAGACCGCTAATATGGTTCGCAATGCTGCAACATCCACCAATGTTCGGAAAGACAAAATTATGCATTCGTTAAGACAGGTTTGATATTGTTTCAACCAGATGAAAATAATAATGTATTTATTAATGCGAGATTTTTTTTTTTCATAGATTAATTTTAATGCTGATCCCTGTGTACAAGCATTTGGATTAAATGTGGGTACTGATTTTGAGAGGATTCCTGCCAGAATACTGGATCCACCGACATTACAATACGAAACTGGCACGGTCAGGCCTAGCAGAGGTGTTTGGAGAGCTGATACCCACAAATTCTTGCGACCAGAATCATGCGAACATTGGACAGTGCTGAATTTGGCCAGAAATGCTAGAGATGAAAAAATAGAGGACTTTGTTCGAATGGTAAATAACACACACAAACAAATTCGATAGAATAATTAACTATAAACATGAATTGATTTGATTTCAGTTAAAAATTAGTGCGCGACAGCAAGGGATGAATATTGGCGAGGTTACCAGACCATTTCCTAGGTACGAACAACGTGGAGCTGACATGCGCGGGCTAGAACAAATATTTTCACGTTTGAAAAGTATGAAACTAGTATTTGTTATTGTTCCCGATTTCCAAACAGACGTTTACAGTAAGGTACTTCTACTAATAATATGATTAATTTCAGCAATTTGAAAATGACATAATGGAATTTTGTATTTCCGTTTAGGTGAAACAAGTCGCCGAACTGACTGTCGGATGCCTGACGCAATGTATTAAAAGTAAAACATTATTTAAAATGAACCCAGCCACGGTGGGCAATATCCTATTGAAGGTGAATGCTAAACTTGACGGGCATAATCATCAAATCGCAAATATGTCTCGTCCTGCTTGTTTGAATGTGCCCTGTATGATAATGGGTAGGTAACTAACAATTATTTAATGAAACATTCTTTAATGTGTAAAGTTGTTTCATATGTAGTAAAATTTGCTGGTGGAATTTGATTAGACAAAGGTATAATTGAATGTTCAGGTGCAGATGTGACACATCCGTCTCCCGATCAAACAGATATACCAAGCGTTGCTGCAGTAGCAGCGAGTTACGATGCTAACGCTGCATTCAAGTACAATTTCTGTTGGCGACTTCAGCCGGCGAGACAAGAAATAATAACTGATCTGGAAAACATAGTTAAACACCAACTCCTGTTCTTTTACAGAAGAACTAGTCAGAAGCCCAGACAAATTATTTTCTTCCGCGATGGTGTTTCGGAAGGACAATTTCGACAGGTACTATTATATATAAAGCATTTATATCATATATGTTTGATAACTTTTCGGACCATCAAATACATTTCCCATGAATACACACGTAATTAACACGAAACGTCTGAAACTATATTATTGATCAGGTGTTAAACGCAGAAGTACAAGCAATCAGGAATGCCTGTGGAAAGCTTGGAGATGGCACCTTTAAGCCAAAAATTACGTTCCTTGTAGTTCAGAAACGTCATCATACGCGTTTCTTCCCAAAGGATGGTGCTAGGTTCGTTTATGATACGAGAAACAATAATGTACCGGCGGGAACATTGGTCGACACAAATATTATTCATCCGACTGCTCTTGAGTATTACTTGGTATGTAACCACTGTGCTATATATAAAATCATAGGGTTGATGTGTTTGATTGTATTGTTTTGTATGCAGGTTAGTCACGCCTCCATCCAGGGTGTGGCACGTCCTACGAAGTACCGTGTCCTGTGGGATGATGCCAACATGACGTATGACGAAATAGAAACACTTACTTATTACTTGTGCCACATGTTCACTCGGTGTAATCGTAGCGTATCCTATCCGGCACCGACTTATTACGCTCATCTCGCTGCTTTCAGGGCCAGAGTATATCTGGAAGGGTGAGTTTGAATTAGTTTGATATTTCATTATATTATCACAAACACTGTAAATCACATTTTCACATGTTTATTTAACGTTTCATTTCAGGCATAACATCAACTTGACAAATTTGGAACGAGAACAAGCGATGCGAGTTATTAGAGACGAGTTATCAGTTAGCAAACCTATGTTTTTTGTGTAACTAAATTCATATAAATGATCATTAATATGAATGTGTTGCATAATCGCAAATGCGTTTTGTTATTCATATTAAATGTATTATGCTTATTATATAAATCGTGTGAGGGGTTTGAATATTTATCATGGGATTCATTATTTTATTTACACGCTTCATATTAATCACGTTTTCAAAAATGTTTTTTTTACACATAAAATTGCTTTTTTCTAAATATACATGTTTTTTTTTTTGTAATAACTGTATAACAAATAAATAATTAGTTGAAAATGTATACTCTTCTTAATTTAAAAAAAAACCTGTGTCTCAGAGGTAAACATTTTTGTGAAAAATTAGTTTTATGCACAATTGGGTTTAACATTGTTGGTTCTACCACAAGGTTAAGAGTTTTAAGTTAAATATAGCTCACTTTTAAATTTAACTTTCTCATATGTTATGTCTACTACCATTTTGAGGGTAAATAATATATGTCCGCTAGTTTCAATTTACCATAAATATTTTTACGTAATGTTATTTTGTTCTTAGTATCATGTGACACATCATATTATGTCCATGACTCCTATGAACATGGAACTATACAGGCTTAGTCAAAATTACCGGAACACCTAAATAATTCTGCTACCGTAAAGAATTTAAAAAAAAATTCGTACAAAAGTTTTATGGTTTATGTACTTACTAGTTATTTCATTGAGATATATGCAACCAACAACGCAGTTGTGTGTTGCGGATTTCCAACCACATTTTAGTGATCTGTAACTTTGGGAATCAATATTGTTGGGAGCTCTAGGTATTCATATACGAGAAAACAAACAATTAACATAACATTTGATTTTATTTATTTTACTAACAATGATTGCACACTCTTATAAATATTTGAGCCTACTTAATGAATACATGTAATATCTTACGTTGTAGACGTCCCTAGATTCATACAAGTGGCGAGCACACTGAACTCGAATATCAGTGAAAACTCTGATATTCCACACGTGCTAATATGTATATCACATTGTTGCAGTTAAATAAATGCGTTTCACTTATATGAATCGGACGTATGATGAGGTACAGATTATCAAATAATTTCATACATGATACAATGGAATAATTCTACATGCTTCTTTATGTAAAAACAAATACATTTCAAATAAATCATCCAGATGAATGACATTATTATGCGCATTTACTTTCAACATAACCTATAATTGTTCAATTGTGCGAATGATGCATATTGGATAACACTTCTATACTATCTATTCACTTATATATAGATTTTGTTGGAAATTACACACTTTCTTGTGGAAATTTTGTAATAAATATAATTACAGTACAAAAGTCAACGCCGTGCATTAATTAAAATCATTTGTAAGTTTATTATAAAATATGTACACTGTTGAAATATATTTTAAATAAATGTACAAAACAAACAAAATAACTTCACTAATATCACATTGAAAATAGGATTAGATTAAATAGTGGAATTATTTATAAATTAAGTATTGCCATTGCCAAATTTACAAAAAGTAATGACAGAATGACATGTACCAATTTCAATTATGTTATCTGTAATTTATCTGCCAGAACATTAAACACAACAACGTAATATTTAGTAAATATTTCATGTGCCAATCTTTATTTAGATATTATCATCCAATTCAATAAAATCACACTTGCTCTTCTTTTACTTCTTCACTGTTATAATAGTACATATTCGGTTATAACAAAGGCATATAGACAAGGTGTTAAGTACTCTGTATGAATGTTCTTGACTTTGTTTTGATATCGAGTCCGGAGACATATTTATTTTCACATGCGAAAGCATATAGTATATGACTAATAATTGTTTGTACGAACAAAATGGCAAGTCATTGACTTAATTTCAATTCCTGACGTTTCATCAGCTCTATCGAATGTGAGGCGATGTTTACTGGTGTTTTTTCCTCCAAGATCCGGAGTTACATACTCCACTCCCCCGCCACCATTCGTTCACATCTTCATAGTAATGTGGTGTAGTGATTGGATCGTGTAACATTGCGCACAACCGACACCAGAAATATGTATTGATGAATTCACCCGTGCCTTTCCACCTGTGTTCACACAAAATTACCAAATTAGACACTATGAAAATGTACAAAAACCATTGCATCAAACGTCAGAATTCAAACATATCAAATATTTGACTTGCAAATAAAAAGAAATCAACAACTGAATTCTATGTTCTAATTTAGTATAGATGCAGAAAATATATGAAACATGCCGTTTACCTAAAGTACGAATTATACAGTTCATCGTTCTTGTCCAGTCGATGTAAATATCCTGCAAGTTCACGTGGTGACTCGAATTCATCTACGTGTATATAGGAACGATAGGGTGCAGATCGTTCATAATCTTCTGGTTTTGCACCCATCACAATAGGCAAAATGTTTTGTCTATATTGAAGTAATACAATATGAGTTATTAAACGGAAACGATAGATACTCGTAAATTAAACTTACCCTAAACCATTAACATAAAACTTCTCCGTGATGTAATCTTTACAATTGGAATTTTCAAACGCCAAATAGAACTTGTACTCTTGGTTTAAGAGCTCGAAACAATGTTTTGTGTTTGATCTGGAACATTTCAATGGACCACAACTTCCATATATGTCCACCTACGAAGTAATACAAATGATTACATAGTATTTGTACATATATTGTTATAAAAGAAAAACTAATCTAATTAACTGATTAAATAAGAATTTCTAATAGTAGTATATAATGCAACTAGAAAAACAATGTATACTGTATGAGTTATACTTTACTCACTTGAATGTGCTTCTGTAGCTCCCTGGCATAAGCGAGCCTTTCGTTACGTGCCCCACAGTTCGACACGAACCATGCCACCTTCCTTGTTTTGTTGGCCGCGTAATTACGCTCTTGTGATATCTGCCGTACTCGTGGATTATAGTATGTCCATCGTTCATATGGTGCTACGATATCACTATCGCGTCTGTATGTTGCAGTCCAATTAAACACTTCTTGATACTTCATGTGTCCCGTATGATATGGGCACTCCAAAAAGTATAAAATCCATATCTACAATAACAAACAAAAAGCCGTTACTATTTTCGTCCGTTTTATATTTAATCTAGTCGCATATTGGGCATTACGATATATCGTATTTGCGTACCTGATTAGCTGGTCTAGCCACTGGGGGTAAAAGAAACTGATCCTTGTATAAAATAGCGTCTGCATCTTTCGCCTCGTCTCTGTTAGCTGTAAGTGCGCACCTATTGACTGGACACTTGGAATTTAAGAAAACTGTTTGACCGGCCGTAGCAGGTGACCATGTTGCTAGTCCATTGAACACTAGAATTCGTTTCATTGGTGTTGTTTCAGTATAGTCTGTGGGAATGTACATCAACTGCTCTGTAACTCGATCATTGTACGGATCTTCCGATGGAAATAACTTCACAGTTCTCTGGCCCGACCTACACATTTTAAGTTGTTTAAGAATTATTTCCAGTTTTGTCTATGGATTCATGTACCATGTATACACATGTGTGTTGAATATCTTACCTGGATTTGTTTGCTGGTTTAGGTCTAAGAGTACCTCCCACCATGAACCAGAGTTTCTCAAGAACCTCTTCCTTAGTTTCCGGTTCCTTTTCTACATTGCGTGTGCGCGTATGCGTGTGCTCTAACCTTCCCTGTTGCTGTTGTTTATGCTTCTGTCCGGGTGCGTAAGCATGTGCTGGTGTTGTGATCATTTGTTGTGCAGGTACAATGTCCGCTGCTGCTTCTGGACCGTCCACGGCTGCATCCATCCATCGTGCCCAATTCTGACGCACATTCGTGAACACAATCACAAGACTCCCGCAACAGATGACGTAAAGGAACAAACGTCGTAACGAGAGTCTTGGTGGCATCGTCAACTCACATCATTGCAGCCGGCGACATAACGAAATTCTCCTGTAAAATGCATAGAACATTTATTAATTTCATCTGAAACATGTCACTTTATTTACAATACTATATACATTTTAAATGTTATCCTATTTTTGCCATTCAGCTAACTATTCTTTAATAATGATTATTAGATCAATAATTTTGTTGCCTTTGCACAATGGCGTACGAAGTGGATGAGTTAGTAAATAGATTTTAGCGAAACACCAGTTAGATCATAATTTCTATGACTAGATACGTTTTAATGAAATGAAAGTGTAACTGTTTATGTTCCAAAGTGAACACTACATAATTGGCAATAATTAAGACGATAATTGTAAAAATGATGCATGCAATGATAGTATCTGTAACATATAGCCACTTGAACCATCCGATAATTACGACTGTGCTAAACATTTTTTAATGACTAAGATTTATGATAGAGCATAACGGACAAAATCAATAACATTTTTTATGTAAGATAAACGGATGGGCACATTGTATGCTCTCCTTTTTTGTGAAAAGAAATTATGTAACATTAGCAAATTTTAATCAACAATCTCGAAAAATGTTTTTTTATTAATGGTGCAAAATGTGATGGACGCGTTTGTGAAATGTATATTTAGTACAGCATGGAGTCCATAAATAAATAACACTGCATTTATTCCTGTTCTTACGAATCATATTTTCAGAAGTCTATTTGTAACTGTATAAAACTATGAAATCGCATGTGCAATCAGTAGCGTAGCTAGAAATTGTGGGCCCCTATGCAAGCACAGTCCGAGGGCCCCCCTCCCATGTTGGTCATAATTTTTAAAAAATATACAGAAAAATTCTGATTTTTGCAAAATTCTTTAATAATTATATAAATAATAATAAGTTGTAAAATCCGAAATATATGTTATACTGAGGTTATTCTGCATTTAAAAATTAAAATTGTTTTTCCCTGGCTTTTGTGTGAGCACATTCAGATTCCCGGAGCCCGCGCTTGTACAAATAATAATGACGTTATGTTGCATTATTTATTTTCCTTGTTAATTTTTTCTTATATTTTCTTTTTTCTTTTATCTTGATATTATGTATTTTTTCCCAGTTCACTTGTCCAAAGCTAGGGCCCCCTACACTCGTGGGCCCTTATGCATTGCACACGTTTGCTCTACAGTAGCTACGCCACTGTGTGCAATGGATTTTATTTAAAGTATTACGTTATGCACGTATGTTTGATATTTGCATGTATAGGTAAGGTACACGTACGTTGATAAACTATTGTATAGTTTATGTTTATACCATGGATATTACAAAATAAACATTGTAATTAAATATATTTATCTGATCATAACGAATACATATTTACACACGTATAAACATTCGTAATATGTTCTACTAAGTATACAAGTTATAAAGTAGTGATCATAATATTCGTCTACAAAAAATGGCATTTCACTGTTGTTTATTAAAATACGTAGATACGGTTAGATAACCCTTGGCTAAGTCGGGTCATGAGGGTAAACTGATTATTACTATCACGCTATTTGTTCATAGTTTAAGAGTTTCTAGAGAAACACTAATCACAATAATAAATAGTGTAACAAATATGTATTATATACAATTTTACACAATTAATAATTGACTATAGGTACTATTACGAATAAAATTATCTGTTAACTCATTGGTAAAATAAATACGCCAAATACCTATAGTACTATAAATACATTCCAATCATTATATCGGAAAAAAATTAATGAATGTGAGTTAATACAACAATCGACTTTATCTTAATAATTAACGTCAAAAGCACTATTAAATCATTCTATCGATAAATCATATTTCAAAGAATGTTTGGTAAGATTTTTTAAGGAACAAGAAATAAAATAGGTTATTATTTTTAATCTAAACATGCACACTATATCATGAAATGTTGTGTTATTGTAAACTATAATACAGTACATGAAAATAACATAACATGCATAACTACGCATACGTATTTTTCATTTATTGTACTAATATTTATACTATAAACAGGTCACGCAACTTCAAGATGTTATGTAAGTCTTACTTGGTAATATAGTAGTAATTTATTTTTAACTTACACCTGATTGATGCTCAGAAACAGTAAGTACCAATTATAGTAAAAACAATGCAATCTCAATAATTAAAACTGATTTTAAATGTACCGGATACGTTTTTTCTAGCTAATGCGAATGTTAGTTTACCGAATTCGGAAGAATGAAGAACTCACTCCAAATTAGTCAATACTACATATTATAATATCAGTCGTATGTCCTATATTCGAACTGGACGGCTCTATTCACATGTATCATTCAGCAGAATGTTTTTCATACTGACAAGCTACGCGCCATGATGATAATATTTACCGTCCTCATTACGTACGTACATATTTTTACAAAAGTAAAGAGTCTAGTGCTTTATCAGTTAAACATTTATTTATACTGAAATATTTATATAACAAGTGGATAAACAAAACAAAAATAGAAAAAGGTCAAAATTTTTCATCGCATAAATCGTCGATAAATTAAAATGTCTAGTGCGCAATTGTGAAATGTTTTACTCTACCTTACTTTTTAATACTTTGATTTATAATTCAAGAATAATGTCCATAACCATTAGAATTGCATTATTCATTTATTTTTAAGACTGCAATTCTTACTTTTCGCTATATTATTACTGCAGCAAATAGCAATATTTATTTAGTAAATTTACTAAATAAAAAAAAAAGGTTAAGACTGGAGACACATCAACAGCAATATTTATAAGATTTTATTTCCAGAAAATTAGCACAAAATGTACTGTTCATTATTTCATATATAAATGGTAAAAGTTTTCAAATTGAATACAATTCACACATTAAGTCAATAAATCTTTAGTCGGTATGTACTTTATCATACTGTGTGCTATATACAGATGTAAAATTTATCTTTATAATTAGAGTAAACAAAACAAATAAAAAGTTAACGCACTGCTGATCTGGGGTATGTAGAAGTTATTTATCACGAAACAACGCCAAACTTTTTCTAGAAAACAAAAAAAAAGACTGAAGATAAATGAGGAAACTTCATGAACTAGAACTCGAAAGGTATATTGCAAACAAGGCGACTCTATTTTCGCTTATAAAAAAATGAAATACGCGTCGTACGAAATTTTTAATTGATCTGTCATATGAGTACATTATTTCAGTGTTATAAATATCGAGCAAAGGAATGAAAATTGTATCAAGTCTCTAATAATTTGATAAATATCGAAGAGAGTAAATATCTGAAATTCACAAGGGATAACAACGCCCTAAAGTTTATACATAATTATACTCTTGGGAGGGTATATGGAAATGTGATACGGATAAAACTACATCAATTGAAATGTTTTTATGTAGTGTTGGGCCATAAATATAACATATTTATCAATATATACATTAACCGAGCACATAATACGTTGATATTACGTACCTTTTATCAGAATAAAATGAAGTAAACTTATTGCTTAATTGTGCGCATGTCATAATACAGTAAGAACTAGATATATGTGCAACATATGCGGGCACATGTTTTTTTTTTTTGCAAGCACATTACAAAATTGGTGCGTACAATATGCACATATCATATAAAGAAATTACCCAATTTTCAACTGGATAGATAAAGACAGTTACTAAAAACTGATAATAATATTACATGAAATTGAGAAACAACAGTATCTACTGCAAATAACGTACAAATACATGTATGATTTACAGACAATTCGTGAATTGTTCAATTAAAAATGCTATTTTTTTGTATCATGTATTAGTTTTATAAAACGAATTAATAAAATACAAAATAATATCATCCCAATCGTTCTTCATAAGTAAATCAATATAAAACTTACTGAATGTGCAGCAGAATGGCTAAAAGGAATTCACTAGGTTCGTTATTAATAAAAATGCTATGATGTAAATTGAAAAAAAGGCCGAGTCAACTGTTTCGAATGCCGCGTATAAATGAACTAAGTATTTCTGTTATATCAGACAATATATGTGCAAATATAGTTCAGGCTGGTTTTGTTTCACGTTGAACAATAAATTCTGATAACTTGGTGTTATTCGTGCACAAGGTGTAATAACATGTCAACAATGACACATATATAGGTATACTTAAACAGGTACATATATGATTTGTCATGATTACTACCTTTTTTACAGAATATCTCGTAAAAATACTTTATAAAGCATATTTTAATAGCAGTTAAAATTGTTTTTGTAATCGTCATAATCAAATAAGCTTATCTAATTGGATTACGATAACAATTAGGAAAATTGTAACAATGAATTATTAATTCAAAATGACAATCTAGTTTTGTAATTGGCGCATGTTTTGACAGTTCCTTTTTCATTGATTTATCATGGTAACCTAACATTTTACGGTCGGATTCACTACAAAGCGTTTGTTGCTATGGAAATAATACAGTCTAAAAGATGATATTGATTTTCCAACAGACAATATACATAATTTCACCTAAAGTTAAAATTTGCTTGATTTACAGGCTAAAAACAAAAAATCTTTTTTCTGCCAGTTTTATTTAACGATCAAATATTTGCATTAGGAATGTTGTTAGAAGAAATATATGCTGACGAATATCAATTAACTGCGAAATTAATTTTGTATTGTATGAATAAAAATCGATAAAGCTATTATATAATTTCAATGATTCAGTTAAGTGTAAAATTGATATCCGATAAATAATCGCCATTTTAAATAGAAATTAAAATGTGTATAATTTTAATTTGATAATATTAATGATATATATACAGGTGTCCCTAAAATGTGTGGACATCACTTACCACCGATTCCTGGTTCGAAAATAAGACGATTCAACAAAACTTGCCTATATGCAATAACTTTTCGTTTAGCTAGTATTCTGCTTCAAAGTTCTTTCAAGAAAAAGTTATTTTATTCATAACGACAGAACGCTTGGATCGATTTGGATAATATTCGGTACTGTACTTCTTATAGATGTAGGTCATCTTTTAAGGTGATATTAGTTATTATCAGTGGACCATTAGTGTACAAAACACGGGTAACGAGGCATAAACCAGTCAAAAACTTTCAAAAAAATAGTTTCAGAAAGAGACATTCAATAGTAATTTTTTTGTTATTTTTATCTGTACTGATATCTGTTAAGGTTTTAGACACAAAAACATAAAATCTGAGGGACCGCGCACTGCATTTCATAAAAAAATGTAATCTAGCAGTCTGGCATTCTAAGAAATAAATGACGATATGATATGTATTAGTGCAATTATTTAGACTTCCTTATAAAAAAGAATCGCAAATATTTAAATCTGGTGAACGAGGTGCCCATTTTGCAAGACGAATCTGTCATTAAAATGTAGTATTTCAAAATTGATTTACGCATTATAGGAACATATCTGAGCATTCAATATAGCATCTTATCATGTAGTTTATAATTCTGAACAACTTTTTTAGTTACACTTTTGTTCTAAAATGTATTGTTCAGAAGTTATCACAATATTTCTATATTTACATGTTAATTCCCTATGTCCCAGGTTTCTTGGGACACCCGGTATATATATATATATATATATATATATATATATATATATATATATATATATATATAAATCAATTTCTGTCTGTCTGTTCCTTATACAATTCTACACCCGTCGACCGATAGGGATAAAAATTTGCAGAGGTACCCTCTAGGACCATGCGAGTGTCATAGGGTACATGGGAACGCCGATATCTACTTTGAAATGTAGAAAAAAGGACATAAAATTAAATTTGACGTACATATGCATATAATTAAGTGTCATCAGTACAAAATTATTCTTTTGTTGGCATATGCAAAGCCGACTATACCACTCACATAGTATATTGTAAGTCTTTTGTTCAGATTTATTTACTTCCATGGCAACCTTACTGTTATTATATTGTTGATTGTTGACAAGACGATTCAATCTGAATTTAATAAATGCACGTAAAATTTATTAATGTTACGTAATAATTTTAACTACGACCTTCTAGATTCATAGCATATTTTTAATCGAGAAGGTCGTGAATTTAACATTTATTACGTAAGTTATTATACATGTAAACAATTGCAATATTTCAGTGCAAAATTAATACATTGTACGTCAAGAAATTTATTCATATTCGCACCGCATGGAAAAACAAAATATTGTTTATCAAAAAGCTTTAGAATAATAGCTATTGGAAGAACCTCGAGCGACGCCGGGTACGTTTAGCTAGTGTATTATAAATACGTCTTCATTTCAAAATAACAGAAGCACAAATACGTCCGGCAATGTTTGAATTTTTCCTAAATATTTATAAAACTTCTAAATTCTAGTCTGTGCAATGAATCTTTGTCAAACTGAAACATTTACATAACATACATGTTGTAAAATACATATTTTTTTCAGATAATTTGTAAGTACTATGTTTACAATAAATATGATAAATTACTATTTTTGTGACCTTCTAAATGAAATATAACGTTAGTAAACAAAACATAAAAATTATAAAATTATGTATGCAGATTTCTTGCTCCCTATATTAGATTTATAAAGAAGCCAAAGGAGATTTCGATGAAAAATTTATACATACATATATAAATTCAAGCCTTTCCCATTATTGGGGTAGCAGACCCTTTATTTCCCCACAATCACACAACACATATATACTTCGTAAAACATTTATATATTACTTTGATAAATTTATAATTTTAAATTTCTCGAGCAATAAGAAAATGTTAAAATATATATGTACGTATATCATAGTAAATTGTTGTTATTTTTTTATTGAGAATGCGTATGAGAATTTGCACATTTTCGAATAATAATTTAATATCAATATTTAAAAAAAATAGCTAATTTTGTTTGTTACAAATAGCCACAATTTGTATACATCAGATCACTATGTTGCATGTGAATTATTACGAATATATCAACCAATGCGTCATACGCAAAAATAGGTTCGATTAGCATTAGTCAAATTAAAATACTTCATTATCGAATGCTTCCGACAATGTGTAGCAAATATAATTGCACATTAATTTGATATATGCAAATTTTGAACTTTTTAATTTAATCTTTATACGTATTTATTATTTTAAATTGGACAACATTGATTACAAATTGGGACGTTCTATATCATCTATACTATACTGTTGTGCATACGAAATTAGAAACTAGAGATGAATAATTTCTAAAAAATTATTGAACATAGGACGTTTCAGGTAGGTACACTTATATTGAATACCGCGTATATGACGGCAATCATGGTAATCACGTGACTCATATGTGGACAAACATAATTGCATTAAGAGTGGAGGGTTGATAATTTACAAAGTCACATTTATGTATGTCACTTCAGTCACAACAAGACTAATACATTGAAATTGATTGTTTTTCGCGTACTATATACTTATCGTTATGTAAATACAACAACCAATATTTACTTTTACACTCTTCTTTTCTTTTGTTATGTTTCATTCATGACTTATGAATATACTTTGTGAATTTTACATTTTTCAAATGTTGATATTGATAATAATAATAAACAGCAAAATTTTTATGGCTTAACTAAATAGATGACATTGAAAATTTTTGGTGGCTTAATAAATTTGAAAAATAAAATTGTTATATAAATGCGAATAGCAATTTATGCCCAATACAGTCCTGTCATGTTGCACATATGTAAAATTCCTTTAATAAAACGGAAATTATATGATGCGACTAGCGAAACAAAAATATAACAGTAAACAGGAAACCAGTAAATTGGACTTCATTGTCTTTAACATATTTTTAACACTGTAATGATGGAAGAAATGTAGCCATAAATATGAGTAAATAGTAGTAAAATGTTTATAGATTTATAATAATGGCAAATATTGAATGTATTAATGTAAATTTTGCGAATATATACTACGTTTTACGGGGCATTGAGCATATATTGTAACTCATGATAATATGTATTTGCGTTCATAATATCTAGAATCGTACTGAAACATTATATATTGTTCAGAACTCTGTAATAATCTATTGCAGGTAATGGTTCCATTGCAGGTAAACCAAGTACAAAAGTCAAATGTATAATTTCAAAGGTAATATAAGAACTCCTGTTAGTTATGCCACTGCACCAGCTATGCTGTATATAGGGGAGAAGATATATCGTAATGTTACCATTGCCATGATCTTAACCAATCAAGAAACGACCAGAATAAAATGCAAATCCGCAGAGAAAATGAGATACGATCAAGTTCCAATTTAGGGTGTTTCGGTAACAGTTCAAATAAAATTGAACAATGAAATATCATTAAAATGTACTAGATGTAAAACTGTAATACGAAAGATAAGTAATATTAAACATTATCTTTTAAGCCTGTAGATATAGTTTGTCGTAATTGTATTCCTCTTCATTGCAAATTAATTTAATTAATAAAGTAAAATAAAAATTCATTTCAAATATAATCTTAGATCTAGTCAATAAACTTTAAAGATTCTATGTAACATTACACTAAATTCAATGCTTCTAATAAATCAATAATTAACAGTTAATTGTCTAAATGTTATGATCACAATACATTGAAAATTCACTACATGTTTACAAACAAATGTAAATAAACATTCATGTTAATTGTTAATTAAAATGCTGAAAAAGCGGTTAATATTAAGCCAATTCTTGTAATTAAAATGGCGAATTTTTCGACAAGAGTTAAAATAAATACTCAGATTAGATTATATTTCCATAACATAACTATCTAGACAAAATTAATATAACATTATTATAAAGAATACTATGATTGATAAATTTCACACAATTTTAATTTTGTATTAACCACTAACATTAGGAAATCTGACCTGCTATGAATAATTGGATAATATCAAATTACGCAAAAGTACATAAACGTCAAATATTAAAGCTAATATTTACCACTTCAAAAATGTAGTGCACTCAATAGCGAATTATCCGCCCACTTAAAGACGGAAAAAATGCGAATGAAAACATCTGACTCATTGTTTTAAATATATATGTGGCCCATTCGAAAGACTAGTTACAATGAAATCAATATGAATTATTAAATAATAACTCACCTACATGGTGCAGAATTCATGGGCGAGGTTACAATTTGACAGAACAGCAATGCATGTTGAACATGCACTGGCAGCATCCGCGGCCGCCTTTGATTCGGAAAATCTATAATATGAAAACACGCACATGCGCACGCTAGTAAACTCACTTTGGCATTTTTTTGTGTACATTGGTTGCTTTATACGGCACTTACAATAAAATTGGTTTTAAAGAAGTTAATAATGTTAATATATAACTATGTGCATATATACCACTTCATATATTTTAGTGAATAATAAGTGATATTTGAAATCACACTAAACACAACGTATTACAAATAATTCTTTACACTTTTCACCGATGACACAGTAATAATACACATGTACGTTTATTTGACGGTAAGTGAATATAGTTCTGAAACACGGAATTGCGATAATAAAATATTTTTCACTCTTGTGGAAACGTACAGTGGAGTGCGCAAAACCATGAAAAACTTAAATAGAACAGTGTTTGGCGCTGACGCGACTTATTTATCAAAATATAACGACAAAATCGCGGTCTGAGGTCTGACCGCGATAAATTCAAAAGTATAACTGACTCACGTTTGCATTATTTCAAAGCGAGTTATAGAATACATACTTGCAAATACAGTGAACGCATTACGTAAATAGAAAAACAAATGGTTCAATTCTAAATATGCATGAGGTCACTCAAACATATGTAAATCACGATAGTGGAACAAATTTAATTTTATTTATAAAATCAATGCCAACAGAAGCAGTACTGCACAAATGATAACACAGCACTATTTTTACGGAGATGTGATAATAATGTTAATTTCCAGCTAACAAAGTACCGTTATTCACGGTTATGAACCGACACTGTCAATATTGAATAAACAAACTTTACAAAAAATCTATTGTATAATATGAAAATATGTAATACATTTTTACCTTGGACATTACAAAAGTCTAAAAACTGTATCCCATACTTTGAAATAACATAATTCACATGTTTTTTTTTTCATGTACAAACTGATATTAGTAGAAAAAAATGATGCATAAAAATAATACTTTTGTATAAAATATTATGTTTTCGAATTTCGAAAGTACACTAGAGTATTTTACAAATAGTTAATAATACGGAGTATGTAGTTTGAAATGTGACACACACGATATTATTTACCCATATGAAAATATTAAATTTATAATATTTTGCCAAAGAAAATGATAAGATTTTCTTAGAAGGTATTATCGCAAACTATAGTTTATCTGTGGTATTATCTTCGTTTAGAATGTAGAAAGTAAATAAATACGTAGGCTAGCATTTTTTTTTGCTCACGTATTGTGTAAATGACTGCGCGTCTATTTTTCTTCCAACGTTGATAATTTTGAAACAAGCTAGAAATACTATTTACCACACGTATAAACATATATTATAACGAGAAGTACATTAAAATTTAACCAAAACCGTTCTAGAAGAAAATTAACTATAATATATTTTAGCAAGCGTAACGATGTGAAATACTCGTATATAACGAAACATAATTTTGTTATTTTATAGAAGACTGAATTTTTATAATTGTCTACTAAATTTCCTATTACTAATTTAAATAACTGTAACGAAATATTACTATGTGACTGTTTATGTACATTCTTTTTATTTGTTACTCACGGCACAAAAGAATGTCGATTTGTATAGGTAATAAATTATTTAAATGATGTAAATTGAGACGAAAATGTTAATGGACAAATGAGTAATTATTCCTTCTAAAATACATGCTTGTATAAATTGAATGGAGAATTGGATGAAAGTATTAATTGTGTGATTAATTATAGTCATGAGAAGATTTGTTGTGTGAAACTATGTATGTAATAAATATTAGACCAATATTATCAGTTAGTTGGGATAATGTATGTATGTATGTATATAATAATTCTATGTTAGGAGATTTCACAGAATAAATAGTCGTTACTTTAAAGTAAATAAATGACTGTTTATTAAAAACATTTCGTTTTTCTTTATTATTTGTTAACAAAAATAAAACATGATAATTTGTATCTTAATAAATAAGACGCAGTCGCACTGTACAGTGTACACACTGGGCATTATAATGATAACAGATATTTTCTTTGAAAATTCACGACTGTCCTCAGGAATGTTTAGTTGCCCTAAAATGAAAATTCTATTTTAAAAACACCGAATACGTGTTCATTCTTACAAAATATAAATTTTACTCTATTCTTAAAAAATATCTGTTAAAATAATAGCAACGAATATTTAGTAATTACCTTCTCTCATACAAGGTGATCAAAAAGCAAACACCCTTGCATATATGTATTTGAAAATATTTCTTAAAATATATAATTTTGTTACAGAATCAATTTACATTATACATTAACAAAATAACACAATTCAAAACAGGCATTTATATTTTGTAAAAATATCCAATAAAATACTTAAATAATATATGTATTTATAACGCATATATGTATTTTTAATATATATGTATATGTATGTATATACGTATATTCTTTGACATATGTTAAACATCATCGTATATAGTTTAAAATTTTTGTATTTTGAGATATAACAATTTCCATTAATGATATTATATTCATTAACGATCGATAAAAATAAACGTTTTTGAAATAATGAACAAATTGATGAATCACGTTCTCACATTGTACATAATATGTAAGGTACGAGTATATGTATGTACTTATATGAAGGAATGTTCACTTAACAATTAATTACGTATCGAATATCGTAATATCGAATATTGTTACAACTAGGTATTTCAATAAAATAACTTTTCAATCACCCAGTATTATGAAGCTCTTACTAAAATAGAAGTTTGTTGCATAGAAAGACTAGCCATTGCTGACACTGTATCTTTTTCTTCTTTCTCATTCTTAATTGCTTCGTTAAACGAACACACGGCCATCTTGGATGTTTCCTCTATACACGGCCAGTGCAGCATCTGTCCAAATACATGTATTGACATTTACAATGAAATATGTAAATCCTGTGACATTTATATATGTACCTGTATGGCAATCACTTTCTGCAACGTATAAATGGCATTCTGGCATGGCACTCTGCTTAATTCCTCTTCGGCGATGCTCGAGGGCTCATCTCCAAGTAACACTCGCACACACTCTTCAGCAGAATCGCATATCGATGGCAGATCGTAACCTCCTTCTAGTGTTAACACAATCTATCCAACAAAAACAAATGTAATATATACATTAGAGTTGTATTTACACTTGCAGAAATTAGTGAAACATTATTACAATCTATAGTCTCTTATATATTATGTATAATTTTATAGTGTCTAGTACTTGCCTTTCCATTAGCTAATTGCATCAATTCTTTGGTCATATAGCCATAACAGGCTGGGGACACCTTGTAGCCTCCTAACTGAGGCATGTGCCCCATAGAAGCATCAAAACCAGCAGACACTAGCACCATGTCTGGGCTGAATTCCTAAGAACAAACAAATTTGATCGATGTTTTATGAATAAAATTTAATGTACAGTTTTGCCGTTGTGCATGGTTACAGTTAAACTTAAACATATTGTGAATAATGTGGTTGACTCACTTTAGCAATGGGAAGTACGATACTTCTGAACGCAGCTAAATATTCAGCATCTCCCAATGGGGGAGACAGACCACCTGACCAGGCGACGTTCACATTGAACCCAACACCAGCACCAGTGCCGCACTAGAACACAAAAATACACGTTATTTATGGGGATTTATAAAAATCAACGTTACGTGTTGTAAGATCAACACAAATAATACTGAATCAATCTTACATAGGTTAGTCTGCAAACAAACAGATATTAAATAATAATAATCGTTACCCACCTCTGTTGGACTTCCCGTTCCAGGAAAAAAATTTCCATCATCATGCCGATGTATAGAAATGAACAGGATTCTTGGATCATCGTAGAAGATATCTTGAGTACCGTTACCGTGATGAACATCCTGCAAATACATAACAATATAATTACTCAAAATAGTTTTACAACGATGATTTATCATTTTTTTCATAACGTATAACGAAATACTGACCCAATCAAAGATAAGTATCTTGTTAATATTAAGGTCCTTCTGGAGTAACTTGGCCGCGATTGCGATAGAATTAAAGTAACAGAAACCCATGGCTTGTGACCGTTCTGCATGGTGACCGGGCGGTCGGACGATTGCAAATCCGTTTTTAATATCGGCCTTGGCAGTTTTGAATGCTAGATCAACTACACAGCCGACGGCCATTCGTGCAGCAGGTGCGGTGTATATCTCATTCCACGTTGTATCCGAATCCACGCCGATGCCGCCGCATGGTAAACGCACAAAGTTCGTCACAGGTAGAGCAGACAACTTGCTCATGTCCATTTTCTGTCGGTTCAGTGGATTTGTACCTGGACAACAATGTATTAACCTTGGTTTACACCGAAATGAATCGCTAGTAGTAATTGTCTGTAACTTACCATAAAGTAATGCGTGTACCTCCGAGTGACACGACTGTATCTCTTGCACGGTAGCCTTGCGAGGTCTCAGTCTGTCGCACCGGTTCACTAAGCCTGTCTCGAGCAATCGCGCCCAAATACTCTGTAAACGGCCAGCGTGTTCAGGGTGATTGGCGTTGTTGCCACAGATGCACGCATGTTTCAACATTTGGTTGTCGAATGCTAAACCTGCACAGAAGATTTAACATAAAATAAATTATATACACAGAAGTTTAATTATTTATTTGTACAATTTCACTTTTTCGATAAACATACGTTAGTTTATTTTATATATTTACAATTCTAATGAACAACTAAACATTTACTTGGTGTATTTTTCGAGTTTAACAAATATCATCACCGAATATTTTTGCGTATTCCATTGAGAAACATCTATTTGGATACTCCTAGGTTGTGTTCTGAAAACATCTGTGTTTACATAGTACAAATTTAGCGCTACGAATTTTTATGTTTTGTGAATAAAATAAACGGAACGACGTTTGGCGTAAACATTATTCGCACTTGTAGCAATAAACACTCGGAGTACTATATCTTTGCATGTACTCTTTCATGAAATTGCGAATGTATTTATAGACGTGTTTCTCTAACACTGACATTGACAAAATATATGCAAGGGCATGGCATTATTTGTCATCCAAATATTATATATTAACTTTGTGAACAATTCCAGTTACCGTGTAAATATAATTGTACTCGGTTCAAGAATTATGTTTACAAGTTGTAGTATTACTCTGTTGCTATATCGTTTCAGTACCTGTGGTGAGCGTATGACATCCGCTTTGCCGTCGTCTAAGTGCAATGGCGGCTACATTTCCGGGTGTGCCTAGATGCACAACCGGACTACTAAGTGCCCTTGTTAGTGGTCGGATGGAATGGCTAGAGCGACCGTATCCGCTCGCTTCCTCGGGCGGTGGTGGTCCGGCCGCCGAGGTTCGTAACAGCAGGTCCCGTTGCTGCTGGGATAGGTGTTCCGTTGTGTTGGCTTTCGAATAGTGAGCACTGGACGGACTCAAGTCGGTAACTGTGTCCTCCGGATAGTTATTGTGTGGCAGATGAGCGACGGGCGGGCCCGGTAAACCAGCGGGCACACCTGGCGGTAACTGTTGTCCCGGGTAATACAGGGTACACTCGTTGGCCAGCAGCGAGTGCCCCAACGGCAGTGGGGACGATTGTGTACGACCGAGCGGTCTTATGGATTGTTTGTGACCTCGGCCCATCTTTACGAAGATAATGATAACATTACAATCGTACATATTAAACAATTATATATGTAACTGACTTGTGTTTCGTGTGACGCTGGTGTGGCGTGCAACTCGCTGATGGTGTCCAGTGGCATATCCTCGTGTTCTGGTCCCTCGCTCTCGATGGCAGGAAGTGACGGATAGAAGGGCAACGTTCCAGTTAACATTTGCCCGGTGAGAGGCATGCCCAATCGAGCTGTGCACGCGGCACGCATTTTAGCTTCACTCAAGTCCTAAACAAAATGCAACAGTTTCTTATTACACTGCATCTGTCCGCTAATTACACACGGTGTGAAGAAACAGTGACTTACATTATTGGCAATGTGATGGGCCGAGAGAGAAATATTTGGCATGGACGGGCTGCTGAACAGGGAATTGTTGCCTATACTGTTGTGACTACTACTACGCCGCAATTCACCATATGAATAGTCTTCGATCTCCTGTAGAATCAAGTCAATCGACACGTTAACTCACCATATGTACACTGATATATGATTCTAGTTAGAAATAATCTACCTCCTTGATGGTTGTGTTCGTGTGTTGTGAATTTGGGGAGCATCGGTCTCCACAGATGGTCGGTGGCGAATCACTACTTGAATGACTATTACATGACGAACAATCTGTAACAAAATAGATCTATTACAATGTTGTTCTCCATCTTTATTAGCTAATAATAATTACATGTTAACTGTTTTTCATACAATCAATAAATATGTGATTGAAGATAATAAAATATGGTACAATATTATTATGTTTCCGAGAGAGTAGTGTGGTTTGATTGTGATGTTCCAGTCACAATATAATATTGTGCAACAATGTCTAATATTAGCTATATCTAGGACAATGCACGTTCAGTATGGTATTCATTCGCTATATGTACTGTAGATATCTAAATACGAGGATGTACGTACTGTTCAACTGTAGTTTCTTCTTGAATGCAGAGGGGAAACGGTCGTGTCTCTTTGTCATGGGATTACAACGTCGTTCCATCACCCTCTGTTTGATGCGCACTTTCAACAGGTTCGGTTCGGATGCTGTAAGGAACACTGCATTATCAATACAAATGTAGTGCAGACTTGCACTTCACGGCAATAGTTATAATATATCATATATGCATGAACAACAAACAAAATATTCCAATTCGACAAAAACTAAATATGTTTACATACATAACCCCTCCGATAATTTATACTATCAATTCTCATTTAAACAAATATGCAATATAACAAAACAATAATCAATTGTTATGTGCTACCAATCAATAATTCTTGCATCTACATTTTATACAACGAAAACAACCTTGAAACACATAACTGTTGCATATATTGTAATTGTTTCACATTTCCTGTTTTATTAAATTTTACATTAATATGAATATCTGTGTCACATGTATTCAAATGAAAATTATTACAACAATAAATAAATATGTATATAAAATAAGGATAATAGTGGGAGGTGTTGTCACAAGTAATAACCTCCAGTGTAACTACAGTAATTACTTTACGGTTACCTACGAATAAAAACTATAAATACATTTTAATGCAACTAAGTTTAATTGCCTTTCATAATTCAAACAATTAAATAAAACAAACATTCTAGTAAAGACATCTTATATTATGTGTGACTCGATTAAAAATATTTAGAACGTAATGCTCCAGTGGTTTATCCTTTCACAAATTAGTTAAACAAAAAGTAAACAATCTAAATATGTACACATGCACACAATCACACCGAATCCGTAACTACTTGACGACAATGTCCAATCGAGTCATAATTCTATTTTGTTTTTAATAATACACGATCATTACAGAATAGTAGTGAATTATAATTCGCTGACATGCTAATAATGGGTATATCATTTGGAGACTATTTCAACGGTCTAACAAACTAGAAACTAAAATGGAATATTGTAGTAGAATGCCATGCATATATAGCAGAACACTGTTACTGAGAACACTAATACTAAATGGTAAATACTAAGGTTACCTGTTTTTCTAAGTGGAAAATCAGAATCACACTTGGGAGTTGTTGCATCTAAATTGTACTGAGAGCTTGTACTGTTTGTGCCAGATTGATCCATTACCTCATTCCTACAAATCAAACAGTACAACAACTACAGTTTATCTATCAATAAATCGACATACATACAAACACTAATTACTTCGTACGAATATCAAATACTGATCACATTCAATATTATTAATTAATGCATAATCTGTGAGAAATGATGCACATTGGGAAAAAATACTGGGAAAACCGCGCTTTTGAAACATAGTTTAAATCAAAAGATAAAAATAGATCACTCATAGGAGCAAACACAAAGACTGTATACTATACGATGTTCAACATATTACAGGAAAGGCGTATAAGATAACTATAACACAATTACAAATTACTATAAGAACAAACAATTCGAATATGCAAAATATGATAAATGTTCATAATATATTACATATGCATAACATGCGTAATACTTCGGTTATGCTTCGTATTACTTTATGACTCATTCTGTTTGAAGATTTTTTAAATTTATTCCTACTATGATAGTAACATGGTATTATCGTCCTACCATATTTCATGCGCTAATAAACTTCACTGACAATATAATACAAGAAACAACTATACGTTATACGGTATAATTGTTTTGCCATTAGTTTACCTTATACAATTTAATTACATAATTTATTTAACAAGAAAAAAAACCAAATATATCATTTAAAAAAAAGGCGTGAAAAACCAAACACGTGGCAATTTGAATGTAATATTTGTAAATAAACACCGTGACCTTGTATATTAATTCACTTTGCTAATTCATAAAATTGTAATGAATCACGAATGCACATTAGAGAATCAAGTAAAAATAAACTAATGACAATACTGTGTATATGCGCCAGTAGTATAAAGAAAAATAACTTGTGTACGTATATTGTGATAAAAATAAACATAATATCGTATATAGTAGGTACGTGGTCGAAATAATATTTAGTTGAAATGAGAGAACCCTAGTACGATAGAGCCGTACAAACGGTACGCAACTTGGAGAGAGAGCGAGACAGAGGATGATGATGGTGGTGAAAAGAAAAGAAATGAATAAGGAAACAAGTGGTGGCTATGTTTAACTCACCAGTTCTGGTCGCCAGTCGAGGTGGAAGCTGACGACCCCTTTGGGGATCCCGAGGCAGCGTCTCTTTGCTTCTTCATCAGGAAAACCTGTACACAAGTACACACACACACACACATGTACAACGTCATATACATGCGTACAACAAATAATTATAAATAACTGGAGTGCGCCTATATTTGGTTCACATACATACGCGGATATTTTGGTTTTCACTATTTACGTAGCAAAAGAACCAAGGCGAAGTTTCAAAACACGCAAAATAACCAAATGCACGTGACACGTGTATTCCACTCATTTATTCGTACCGACCGCGCAAAACTAAATCAGTTTTAACGGAATAAATTCAATTTTCTTATTCGCATATTCTCAGCTATATACGCAAGCAATAAAATTGAATTTACCTACAAATCTGATTCTCGTTGTGGTATATTGACGAACATTTCTAAAAATGGAATAAATACATGTTTTTTTTTATACATTCGTTACAAATACATTTGGAGATTTCAAATTGAATTCTACTAGATTTTCTAATATAATTATCAATAGGTTTTAAATCAAGTTTGATTTCATACGAAATAAAAAATATAGAAATTTAAAAAAAAATTCTAGAACGAAAATATGGAGTTTTAGATTAGTAGTTTCCGAAACAACGATATTATAAATAGATTCCAGAGGATAATTGTCCGGGTTTTTAATAAGTGGAACAAAGGATCATTAAAATTTTGTTTCGTTCTAAAAATAGTAGTTTCTCCAATATATTGCAATTACCCATACAATATACATAAGCTCGAATTGGAAATATATCAATAGAAATACCCATTGGAAAGCAGAAAATGTGAAAATTATTTGTGAATATTATAATAATAGCTTTGGTTCAGTTTTGATCAAAATTGTCAATGCTAAGTGCAATGTTCCATATTATTAACAATCACATTATCAGCTACATCTTCATTAGTATGTTTGCTCGTACCCGTACATATACCGGAAGAACATCCATCGATACTATTATGGGAGGATTAAATTTTGTAATAAGTTACATGCATATCCTGTTACTCAATATTGACATTAGTGTGTAACATAATAAAATAGTTATTATTTCATTAATGATTTCCGCGATTCTATATCCACGAATTAACAATAGATATCTGATTTTAAAAACTGAACATATTCACAAATATTAATACAAAAATGATTCTAAACAGATGGTATTCTATTCGCCATTAAAGTAAAAATGAAAACTTACTTGAAGTTTCTGTTTGACTTCGGTAGAAGCGACTGCACTTTGTTCATGTTTATCCTTTTTCTTCAATGCCTCCAGTTGTTCTTTCTTACGTAGTTCTTGCAGTTGCTTTTGTTGTTCCCAAAACTCCTTTAAACAATGTAATTTATAGAACAAAATGCCATAGATATGAACCATAACCTTAAATACTAATTAACTTGTAAGATCTTTGGTAATGTAGCGTGTGTGTAGGTATACGTTTGTAAATGTGTACTTCTATTTAGGATATATACCTTAAGGTGTTGTCTGAGCTGTTGCTCATGTTGTTCAGCGAGATGTTGTTGCTGTGCCTGAAAGTGTTGCAGGAGTATTTGATGTTGCAGCTGGTGCTGCTTCTTCAACTGAATTATCTGTTGTTCCAGCACGAGTTCGGGTGCCGTGGCACCTTCGCTTCCCTCCATTGCTGATGGCTTGTGCGGAATGTCATGTTTATTATCAGACATTATTATATTTTCTACAATTGTACACTACGGTTCTATATCTGCAATGAGAAACGTCAAATTAGTCACTGTAACAGGTGGTTTCAACTAAGGAAATCAACTACTTTATTCATAAAAAACAAATATTCAACAACAAAACTGAACAAAGTACCTCGAACAATGAAAATGTATACAAAAAAAATCAATAAAATGTAGGACAGAGGAGAAATTGCATATTAGATAAAAATGTTTACCTGTGATTCTGTTTCTTAAACTACATGTCCTGCGTTCAGAAGTCTCGCAACAAGATGAATAACATCTTTATGGAAAATTAATCACAGAAAGCACCTCCAATTCACAACGATATTTGATAACAGCCTTGAACACAAAGATTTTTAATTAAACCACTTGTTAGATTATCACAAATTTCTAGAAATTGTATCCAATATCATTATGTAGAATACACAAATAAACATAACAACACTTTTGTCACTACTTGTTACATAATTTCTAAACATTTTCTGTCAAAATGTGATCTTTGACATGCCAATTACAACAGGTACTTTTTCAACCACCCTCTGACAAATAGGATCTACCCTAGTTTTCTCAAAAGATATATCACGAACGAACCGTGACCTTCGTTAATAATTTAATACCAGTCACAACAAGAATCGAAGTATGAACAAAAAAGAAAAACATAAAATTTACATGATTAAACGAAACAAAATAACAACACGTTACAACTTATTAATCCTGTTTTACACACTGAATACATCTAAATGTAACCGTACTTCTTACTCCCAGTGTAAAAATTTAATAGAAAAAACAGCACTACGTATACGTAACGAGGTATATACTGTCATGATGTAATTTGTAAATCTAGATTTTTTTCTTAATTCGTTTAACTGAGGTTCAACCGAAGTTTAACCTCCTCAGCACACACTAACCAGAACACATACGCACCTAATTTGTTTTATAGTAAATAAAAAACACGAACGAATTCCGAAACACACAACTTATCACTATTAAATGTCAGAGAATGTACGTATTTTGATGAATGTGTCAATATAATTACAATTAACAAAATGGCAGATCTGTCAGAATTAATTCCTCGGTTTGTATGATGTGAGGTCATTTGGGACGCGAGATGGAATCAACGCAGCGCTACAACTGATTAGTGGAATAATCTAAACTGGAACGTACCCATTACTTCAACTCGGTCCTTCAAAACCAGAGTCGTCGCAGAAAGTTTTTATTAACAGGGCACATAAAAAAATCACCGTTTATTCAATCACCATATTTATTCTTTACACAAACTCCGGGACAATCATTATAAAGTCTAAAACAATTTTCAAAATCATTAAAATAAAATTTTAAGTAAACAAAATTTAGCGTAAATTTCTTTTCCATACTATAAACGGAATATACACAACATATAAACATATTTGTTATAGCAAAATAAGTTCATTTCATATTAAAAATTAAATGTTAAAATATACCACTAGACATTATTATTTTTTGAAATTAATCAAATATTAGTGAACAATCTATTGGAAACCCCCATATAAAATCATAACGTACGACTATGTGCAGAAAATAAAACCTTGGAAATAAACAACACCTAGACGGTGATATAAATAGACTTTACTCACTAAAAAATCAATTGTATACAAACCAAACATACTTCTTACGTGAAAATTTCCCCACTTTATAAAATTCTTCATGCACCTTGAGTTTCAATATAGCCTTTAAATTATAATGAGTGAATCAGTAAACGGTCATTTTTTAAACAATTTATAATTACGTGTTACATAACTGTTCTATATTTAAACAGATAGGCTCCTTCAGAGGTTTTCCCTATCCTGAAATATCTTATTGAATTTACAGTTATACTTTAATAAAATTCTCACTTGTTGCCAAGCAATTTCCCTGTGAAACGTTCAATAAAATTATCTGAAAAATATAAATCAATTCGGAAAATCATCAGTTACATTTAATGAGTAATTACATATATCTAAAGTGCAATAATTCTCAACAACACAATTTGGTTTCTATTTATTCCACAGTCTAAAAATATACACCACTGTTACAAAAATAAAACAAATTAATGACTCAGGAACTTATATCGTGTCTCACGTAATTATTTCAACGTGTTTGCGAAATCAAAATAGCCAACGGAGATCATAGCGACCTGATCAGAAATAAAACTAATGAAGATTTCAATTAACAAAATATGAGCCTGAATTCATTCATATTAAAAGCAAATGAAACATATTCGCTTTTCACCTACGCATTATCTATTTTTAAACGAAAGAAAACAAGTAAATGTAAACAAAGAAATCAATACTAAGATATTAATAGACAGATCAGTTTACATCATTTATTATTTATTTACAGCAATACGTAACATTTAAGACAAAGCATATATTTCTATAACAGAAATCCCTATAGGTTAAATGATGCTCTCTGGTTAGATTTATATAAAATAAGTAGTAAACAAACACTTATAATGTTATTTATATATATATTTTTTTTCTTTATTGTCTATATACTTACTAACTATACCTACATTACATTTAAGCTTAAAAAGAATAGAATAAATAAATCTTATACTAGTCTAAATTATAAATTACGCCGGCGATAATACTCGTATTAGTAATCTTATATCATATAATTATCACGTAAATCATTTATACAGCTTTCCGGTAGAATCCCAGCGAACACGGATACCTAAATAATTAATATTCGATAAGTGTTTGATTGAATATATTTTAGAGTATGTACTACTTTACCTGACTTGCAATACTGTATATCAAATCTATATTACCCGATTTATTAATAGAAAGTTCAGTGGTTTTTGTAATTTGATTAGTAATTTGTACGAGTGACATTCTCCATAAAGTAAAATTAATAGATAGCTTGTTAGCGATCTTGTCTTTGTTCTTTCCCGCGTAGTACAGCCAACTTTGTATGAAAGTAAGAAATGATTTATCTAGCGGCCTGAAATTTATTATTACTTATTGAGTTTTGAACGGCAAAACATATTTTGCTTCGTGAATAATGCATACCTGGATGTGTCGTTATCAAAATACATTAAAACCAAAGTATGGTTGCCAGGGTGGTTACACAGATATTCATGGACAGGCGGATTGTGTATTTTCGAATAATCAAGAATAGCTTGAAGACACTTATAGCTAAATTGTGAGATTTCTTGAAATCCGGGCTAAAAGGATGAGAACAATATAGACAAATATAATTTCAATGTAAGTGAAGTTTACCAACATAAACCAATATAATTTACCTTGCATGACAAATTTAAACAACGTAAATATAATCCCTTGATAAAGTTATTGTCCACCGGATAAAATACCTTCAATACTGGATTCAACGTGTAGAAATTCAGTACTTTATATAATATTTCCAAGTTTAATAATAATTGTTCATGATGTGTTGTACTCAATAACTTAATGAGAGAATTATTATGAACCGTTAGATTCTTTTGGCTCTGTGAAAAAATATATTATGTAAGTGTACAATAGTAAAACGTAAATATAATTCTCACAGTTAGCTGATTATTATTTTGGTATTCCAATAAATTAATAAATATTTTACTGGCACCAATTGAAATATCTAAATTTCCTGACAATAGTGCAGACATGAATACGTATAGTGTTTTCTCGGAATTCATAAATGTAGTAAATACTGAAACATACAATATTAACAATGAATATTATATTATCATTCATGTTTACAGTATCTACCTTGTTGAATTCTGTGTTGTTTTGCCACAGATAAAATACCATTCGTATATTCGAATGCTTTAACATAGAACATAGATGGTAATAATTCGTTTATTCCTATGGCTCCCAGCAAATGAGTGAAGTTACTGATAGAATATTCAATCATAGCAATATCCGGTATTTCGGAAATGTAAGATCCTAGTTGTAGCATATAGATGGCGTTTACAACTGAAATAATTGTCATGTTCAATTAAATGTAACAAATACACAAAATGTATTTGCAATGGTACCTCTTTCTCGGACAACATTCTCTCTTGATATCTCGTTGATTGACTCGGATACGTACGTGCACAGCATGTTAACGAATTTCTCGTTCTGAGACAAGCAACCACTTTCGAGTGATATACGTAGAATTTCTGTTGCGGATAGGGCATATTCGGGGGCACCTTTCTTCGCTAAATATAGGAGAATGTAACTAGCCTTATTACAAGTTCGTGTGGCAGATACTAAAGCGGATCGGCACGCTGAAAGTTCTTGAGCTTTTTTCAACCAAAATGCAAACTGAAAAAGTAATTTACTAACTAAATGTAAAGTCTGCATAGACAGTCCAGACAACTGAATGGAATATTATATCGCTACATACTACTTCTAGTTGCATTTGTCTCTTCATACCCGGTGAACTGCATGTCCAGTATATAATGCTGGGATGATATGTTAAAACATTTTCTAAAGATGAAGTATGCGTTAATATTAATCTCTGTAGTACGTTATTTGCTCTACGTAATCCCCGAATTTTTCCTGCTTCTTCGGGAAATGAGCTATAAATAATCTGTAAAATAATAATTAATATATTAATTTATAAACTACATATATTATTAATTTGTGAAATACTTACAGCAAACAGCAGCCATAGATCTTTTAAGAAATGTTCAGTTAGTTGAATAGAAAATGGTATATCGGTTAGGAATGTTACAATATGATTTAAGAACGAACTTTGAAGTTCCTCCAGACTAAAAATCAGAGCAAAGAATAAATTGTTCTTAACAAATATACTAGTTATAAATGGATAACAATGTAAATAAATCATTTCAACTTACTTATTCGAATGAATATAGAAAAAGCAACTAAATGTAATAATAGGCAGTTTGGACTGAAAAGCCACATTGAAATTTCCCAAGATCGGAAACCACTGATTAATATCATGAGGAAGTTCTTCCAGTCCTTTTAGAAGGTATTTTTTATATTTATCTTTGGTGTGAGGCCAATCGTTGTTGTTTACTTCCGTAAGATTTGCAATGATTTCAGAAATAAGTGAAACACAATATTGTCTGGAATTATAATGTACGTTGGTAATTTTAATTTGTAATATGTACAATATTTTACCGGACAAATGTGCAATTTTCGGGATCCGGCATTCCACTACTTAAACTGATGTACTTTGCAATTGTATTGAAATTCTTTTCAAGAATTAATTGTTTACACAGTTTTGAAAAATCTGTTTCTGATAGGTTCATTTTGAACAATGTTTCCAAAAAACATAAATATTCAGTGTAGATATCATTGTTTTTCGTTCCTATATCCTGTAATTGGAAATATAATAATAAAACAAGTAATACCTACTATATAGTAATATTATACTTACTGCAATGTAAGGAATACAAATAATTTCCAAATACTGCACCGATGTTTGTTTTACAATGTTATAAAATTCACACGTTTCATTAATTTTATCATGTAATATTTTTTTGCTGAACCTAGAATGATTTCCTATGAAAATATTATTAAAACGAGAGACAATTGTGATACGTACATTAAAGAATTATCACACAACACACATAATGCGACAACTGCACTTTTCTTATCCAGTTTATATATTTCTGACAGTTTTTCCACTGATGTATGCCATACTAAGACAATCTTATTTAATATATTTTCATTTAAGTATTTTTGTAAAGGTTTGTAGGTAAGCATCGTGCTAAACACACGTGTAGTAGCACAAATAATTTCTGGATTTTCTTTAGAATCTAATAAATCTTTAGTGGTGTCAATTATCCGTTCAAATGGTAAAACTTCAGTGATGTGAAAACTGTTCAGCCTAAAAACAATTACATTATTCTGTAACTAGTTAGCATTGAATGTTATAAGCAGATTTATTTACCTTGGAAATATGTGAATTAGTAATTCCAATGCACGTTTCAAATAATCGTTATGATCATGTTGTTTTATTTGAAAATATATACTTTTTAAAATAATATCAATTGTAATCATTACTTGATTGTTCTCAAAATACACCTTATAAGAACATAAATATTCAATACATTCTAATGCATCCCTAATAAAATATCAAACAATAATTAGAAATAAGGATATTACTAATATCCATTGGTACATACATGATAATTGGATAAGTTAGTGAAATTAAACTATGCAAGATAAAAATATGAATATCTAGATCCAAAATCATTTGAATAGCAGCTTCATTATTTTCAAATACTTTTATATATTCTTTTATTTCCATTATTCCTTTTATTTTAGCCGGTTTATCTTGATTTATTAATAATTGTTTAAATTTTGTTCCGTAGTCAACCGAAAATTCTCCCATTTTATCTGTTTATAGGTTAAAGAATAATTTAAAATTTGTAATATGCTTTTTTAATATTACCTTGATTTGTACCTTCACAGTCAATTAAATCTGAGAATATAACAATGAATAAATACTTTTTTACAAAGTAATGTATTTATTTAAAGAATTTTTATGTCACAATTTAAGTTGTCTAGCAACACAAAAGCCACGAACGTAACAAAACACAATTATGCACAATTCCATGGATATCTATGATCCTAACAAAATAAACAAATTCTGGAACATAGGGCATTGCAAAACTATATTAAAATTACAATGCATTTTTATTAAACTAAATCAGGTTTACATACTTCTGAAATACAAAAATATGACTAATTAAGAAATAAATATCAAAATCGTACAAAAAAGAAAACAAGTAATTAGTAAAATTATGTTAGTAAATTTGACACTAGTAACAACTGTCAACAAATCATCACTGACAATTATCGGACTATTAATTGTTGAGACACACTTTATACAAACAATATGTCAAACGAAGTCACAGTTTATGTAACGCACGTAAACCTAATTTAGTAATTAATGTATAATGTATCCAACACATACGTATTTATGTATCATTTGGCAAAATTCATTTTTCTTACATCTATCTAACCTAGATATAGAGAGCTTTAATACGCCAAGTTCTAAATAATATGTTCGATATGTTCTCTTTTATGTTTATAGTATTTCCTTGGAATCTAAATCTAGAGTTATTTTACAGTAGCTACTAAATTGTACGTCCAATAAAAACTTTTTTTGCTATATTATCATCATATGTATACAGAAAATATAAATGTATGTATGTTATGCACTGATTAAGGTAAGTAAATAACGTCTATGTGCACTAATTGTTGTACGCGTACATAAATTCTCACAGTTTTGTCGTTTCACGGTTACCTCAATTCTTGCACAGTATTTCATCATGTTCATCATACGAGAAAGAGATACGAATATAATAGGGGGATGGGTGGATGTTTGTGCACATATGGTTACCTACACCATCAAGTTATATTATACGTAAATGTATGTATGTATATTACGAATAATTTAGCACTACTGTAAATATGTATGTATATATAGAACTATATGTATGTGTGTATGTATGTGTATTATGTTATATGTATGTAATGTCTGTTTGTTTTGTCTGGTGGAAAGAATATAGATATAACACTTTGCTTGGCCAGTTATTTACAAGGTTAACTAGTTGTTTAGAAAAATTACGTCTTTATTAAATTTACAACATTATTTGGAGCTTCTGTACGTACACATAAAAATTCGAGACGTGTGACATGGCTGATATACAAACATCATGTTTATACGTATATATATGTATATATATAAAAAAAAACTCATCTGCACAGAGACAAGTGAGAGAGAACAGAGAACGACTAATTGTAAGAATGAAACCAGTGTATGAACCACTGAATACTAATATCATATTAACGTTTGCATCATCTTTATTTAGTAGTTTTACTGTTTACACATCTACTAATATCGGTACGGCCCAGACCAATTATATTTGCTACGTGTGTAACTAGATTCAATCGGTATCAAACAAATAGATTAGAGATGCTGAGCACGCGAAAGAGAGAGAGAGAGCTAATAACTGGTACTAAAACTAGCATATCAATTAATGATTTATCCGCTATCGATAAGAATTAATATATGATAAAACAGATCTTTGTTCGGTGAGTGGAATTCTATAAAAGAAAGTGTTGATTTGTGTCCGTTGTTTGTTACGTAAATACATATTACAGTTAAGATAGAGAGTGGAGTGAGAGGTCGGCCGGTTCTGTAGTCAACTGGTTGACACCGTCACGTTCAACTGTTATGTTAAATTATCATTCTTTGGCTAGCTTATAGAGCTGTCGAACTGTAAATAACACAGTTACTATTATTTGTTACAACTTACACGTCTATACGTACAATCCGTCCTTTGTGCTTGATTGCAACATTGAAATACATATTCGATAATCCAAAACAATGCAACGGTGACATTGAACAATGCAAATCAGTCAATCCATTAATTATCAACCATTCGTTAATATCATCAAATAGTAAATCGCTACATATTTACTTGACTATTTCACTTATTTATACCTGTCTAGTTGTCTGCTGTACATTGTTTATTATATTATGTATGTAGTATGTCCTATCGTGATCGAGTATTTTCATCAGCAATTATCAACGACAAAGTAACATATACGTAGTAAAAACGAGTATCTTAACATTACTGAAACGAACATAATATTATATGTATGTACTCTAGTCTAGGCCAGAGACAAATTTACGGAAATATATTGAAAGAAACAGAAACTCTAACACTTGTATCATTGTACGAATATTACCAGTTGTTGTTTACAGTTCAAAAGTCCGTAGCACCGTAACTAATGAAATAATTCCGACTAACAAAAGTCTTCCCTGTATACGTGTGCGCTTAATATGTATATGTATCGATCAATTTACTCACTTAAAATTACATCTTCAAAACAGAATTAATTAATTAATTAATTAATTGTTACATACAATTCTTTCAATATATCTCTAGATTGTAAAAATGTCTGTGCAAAGCTCGATAGTTTTCGAGAACTTAAATTAAGACACGATTAAATAAAATGCTAAAATGTATGAAAATACATCAGAAATAATAATGTTATGTAAATAACAAATATGCATGTGTATAACCTATGGTTAAAATGTTCATACTTTGTGCAACATTTAGCTGCCGATGGAGCACAGATATGCCATAAGAAGAACGTTATGTTATCAACCTGTGTTACGTTACGTTACGACACGGTGTGCGCTTTGTCATGTCTTGTAGAATCTGTGATCACAGCGGGCGTATGTATGTACCTGTGTGCTGTCTCTTAATATGGTGCGAATCGGTTGTAACCACTTCGATATACAGCAGCCTGGCAAACATAGAAACAACGTCAATAAACATAACTGACAATTATATAAACTGCAGAACACTTACTCCATAACTCGCCATTGGTCCAATACCGTGTCCCAAATATGGGTCCGCGTATTCACGGCCATAACTATAATATAAACATTGTTACATTACTGCCACCCAGATACAAAATGAGCATATTTAATATGAAATTGTGGATGGGTATTCACATTCTGGAATAATTACCTAGAAGAACATAAGGATACTTGGAAATATGCGGTTCTAGTAACAGGAATCAGAAACCTACATATGTGGGAACTATATATGAATTGGAAGACTCACAACATAATGATGGACCGAGAACTGGGTCAACGGACTAACTTCAAGTAGGGAATATGTGAAATTGGAAGAACAGTGCGATAACCAGGAAATGAAACCATTAACGGAAGAGTAGTTCGCCCGGTGTGATGGAAACAGAATCAACACTGAGCGGCGGATGACATACAATTATGGGAACATAAAGTACGAACGAGTATAACGGTTCGTGATGGTATTAGAGGAAGGAAAATTGGAAGACTTGGACGACCGTCTGTTGTTGGTTGAGTGACTCACCCGGCGACCGCGGCATAACCCGCTACGGGCTGAGCGGCGGCGGCTGCTGCACCGTACCTCGCCGCAACAGCTGTGTAAGTGGCGGCGGCCGCATAGCTGGCCTGTTGGGCAGTTGACAGAGGGGTTTTTAGTAGCGGAGTTGCGGCGGCGGCGGCTGCTGCTGCCTGCAAACAATACTAGCATAGCATGCGGCACACTGCGCTCAGCAGCACACGGCATAGGCTTTATCGCGACGAAACAAGCGTACGCGCATTAACATGTACGTACGATGCACGCAGGCGCGCGCGAACATAGCACATGTCTATTTACCTCACGTTGTGTGAACGAAATTAACCAGAAAATCATCACGTTTAATCAATAATCGAGAATTAACGTTAAATAACCTTAAAATATGACAGGTACAAAAAAATCTGATCATCATATACCTGTAATATATTTGTTATAAGAGATATCGAAACATACAATCCAACAAAAATCTAATTAATGTGCAAAAAGTAGATTTTGTCGAAGGGAATTAATACAATTACCAGATAAAAAAATACGAAATAAGTTTGGATGAAAAATAACTTGTATTTGAAGAGATATTTCAAAATATATGAGAGGAGCAATGCATGCGATTGAAAAAGCTCTTGTCCTTAAATATGTGAAAGAATGCTTTTTAAAGATAAAATTAGTTAAAAAGATTTTCTTTGTAACATGTCAGATTAAGAAGTGATTTGTATGTTAATAAAAAAAAATGTGAAAAAAATAAAATACAATTGAATTTTCAAATAGGGTTAACTTACTTTTCATGATCCAATAATTAATTTTTTTTTGTACATAGAGTACAGGTTTTTCATAACATGTAACTGGTATTTATTATATGATTTAGTGATGATGGAAGCACGAAGCGAAGCTTGCACAATCACTAGTAACTACTGACCTGTAACCTGTAGTTTGGATCGGCTGCGGACGCTGCATGGGCTGCGAGGAAGGGATCGTAGTACACGCTACTGTCAAACAATATGTGGTATTAGTATATGTAAATACAGAATGAATTGTTCAGCATCAAATATGATTCAGTTCACTTGACATGACATATTTCTACATACCATTATGCAAATAATATATTCATTGTTCATTTACTAACAGCATATATATACACTAGTTACTATTGTACAACGATTACATTTGCACGAGTATAACATACAGACAATAAGTGTTAGTAGTGGAAATGTACACTTACGGAGTGTAGCCATGTAGGGCTGATGCTGCGGCTGCAGTTAGTGGAGTCGGATGTCTAGCGAAAGCTGCTGCAGCTGCCGCGGCTGCTGGATACGCTGCACGGGCGCGTCCTCTCTGTATTGCCGCCACACCCCTTAAGGCCGCTTCCGGCCACTGTACGCACACTGCAAGATCCAAACCTGATATACACACACAAATTCACAGTCAATTATCGTACGAGTGAGCCAATAGCTTACGTAACCCTTACCGTTTGGCAATGTTGGTGGTTTCTTTGTTTGTACTCTGGCTGTAGCATTATTCACCTACGAAACATTCGATTATGTGAATTGTGCAATACAATCAACAAGGACATTTCAATGTGGCATAGAATAAATCTTACTTTAAATATTGAAATGTAGATAATGCAATACTGTTTTATAATGATTTTATAAATTGAAAATAATTTAGACAAAAAAAGTAATTTAATAAAACTGTAACAAGTACCTATGTTAGCAATATTTGTGATAAATTTAAATGTAAACTTGTAAATATGTTCAAAAACAAATTCGTTACAATAATCTTTTTCGGTATAAAATGAAAAATATAATAAAATCTTACTACATTCGAGAAGCCCATAGGAAATATATTGTTTTTATTTTTACCGCGAAAAAGTATTAAATTTATTAAATTACGTTCGGCATATAAAACTGAGACTGAAATATACACAATTTAAAACTGAATAGAATGGTTATAATAATAAAAACTATAAGTTACTTCAATTTTATTTCCTATTAGCTACTCGAATAATTTCTAATGTTAATCCTGGAATTAAAATATTTGCTATAATACTGAATGGTAATAAACATTTTGAAATAAAATGAAATGATTAGAAACTACAAATAAAATGAAATGAATTTATATGAATTTAGACTAAATTGTTCGAAGTAAATACTTATTATTTTGCGTTTACTTCAAAATGTTTATAACCTATTATATATCTAAAATTGTATATAGAGTAAATTTTGAAAATTACACAAAATGTATAGGTGTTTTAATTATGAAAAATTAAGTAAAAGATAATAAATTTATAAAGATATATATATTTACCATATTATTATTATTTTTGTATGGTAGTAAAAGTGAAATGTAATTTCCTCTTTAATAATTAATGAAACATGCAGATTTAAAATTCTCTATATCTGGAATAATTTGAATATGACGTTAAGATTTTTGAATGCGATCTAAAAATGATCTGTAATGTAAGTAGAGTTTGAATCAATACATATGCATGTAAAATGTGATGTGCAAATACATGTGAATAATGAATTGTAAATGTGTAAATGACAACAGTTTGGGTAATGGTTGTTATTAACTAAAAATTACATTTCACTTGATTACACAAGCAGGTATCGTTTGTACCCCTTAGACTTACCTCCAGTCACGGACCCCATTGTTTAGGAAGGAAGGAATACGGAACTACAACTTTCATCGCCATTTTTAATTATGGCCGTCTAAAGACAACGTACAACATATTGGAGCACCGATTTGAAAATAATTCCCTTACGCTAACATGACCGTCGTATCACAATGGTCATATTCATGTCATGTCGGGATAAACATTACATCTTAACAACTACGTATGTAATAATACTATTGTGTGTCGACAGAGCTGACTACGGGGGGAACCGGATCGGTGTGGCAAAATAATGTCAAAACATGTGACTTGGATCGATTGGATTAGATAAATAAGCATTATACAAGCAAAATAATCAAAGTTGGATGTGATATTTGTAGCCGATGCTTATAGACTGTAAAAATCTATAAAATAAAATACATTATTAGAAAAATCTCTATACAGATGCAATTTACAATTCTACAATTTTGACAATAGTCTACAAAGCAACAGCTACGAATACCAGTGTTTCATCAAAAATACAAAATTAAATTTAGTGCAAATCAATGTTTGGACCATTATTCATTATCATTTCATTACAAGGCTTGATCAACTATTTTGCTTAACATCGACAAATTATTTGATACACAATCGTAACATGACAGAAGCTAAAATTTTACAAAAATCATACATTTTCCAAAAAAGATAACAGTAAATACAAAACTAAAATATCCGATTCAATGTGTAGATAAGTGTGAAATATAATGAACAAATCTATTCACGTTGGTAATTAATTGTCGATCACATGAAATGCTGTTATTATTTGAAAAGTTTAGTCACAGACTAACAGAAGCGTAAACCAGGAAAAAAGAGTCAAGCAAAAGCACACACTTTTGCTAGAAACTAGACTGACAATAGTATATGTGAAAAACTAAATATTATAATACGCATAACCATGATTGATTCATAAACAGAAGCAAATTTGTATCATATCGAAAAGTTTTGACTTTGTTTTACCAGCTACAAGAGACGAGGGTTGCTAGGAAACACGGATTCGGGAGATCGTTATTGTTTAAATAATAGAGATATAAATACCGGATTCATCATATCAATGATTTATATGGGGGTTCAGGTAGGGTGAGTGATGATGGTTGTATAGGTTCCGGGATATGTAGGAGTAGAGTTTATATTTATATAACTGTGTTCCGTGTTTGTGGAGGGAGTTCTAGGGGAAATGTTGGATATTGTTGTTGTTGTTGTTGTTGATTGGGATCCAGGACTGTTCTTTTGTTACATATAGTTAAAATTAAGTGCTACCACAGACATGTAGACAAGGTAAATCATATAATAATGATATCTGATCAGTACATGCACACCTCTATCTTTCTTCCCTCAACCACGGTGCCGTGAAGTCGCTCTCGTGCGCGGTCCGCATCAGCACTATTTGCGAATGTTACAAAACCGAAACCCTGCATGCAAAGACAGACAAAACATGCATTATAAAACAGCGTCGCTCAAAAACAACGTGCAACAAAAATTAACATTTATATATTTGTAGTATGTATATAATAATGATGATAAAATGCATTTTTATTAAAATAAAATAAATTAAAACCAAGATATGGGGGGTGTGTGGGCTGGCAGGGGAGCATTTAAGTTCATTTGGGGGAGATCCGCAAAGTATTCTCCTGTGACAGCTCAAGGGGGTTTATAGGGGGCGGGCGGGAGTGTGTACAGTTAAGATATAATGAGTTGAATTATATATCAGCAGAGTGGAAAAGAAATATGTATATGTCGTATGTAGCATACATGTTGCATCAATAATATTCTGTATGTGTCTAATTATGTAGTTGTGTTAAAAACAGAGAAATGATTTTGCAAGGGTCACTTTGAACAGACTGACGATCACAAGTAGATAGGTCGGTGTGGGCAACATGACAGTAGTGTACGCTCCAATATTCAGCAAGTCTCATTATACACAGATATCAAATCTGTAATTACTGTAAGTCCAGACGGAGCAACGATAAATTAAAGGTCAATCATTGAATCTCGCAGTTACGGTGTACACGTATGCCTGTATATGTATGTACAGAGAAATAATTAGATAAATACGTATATATACTAGTAAATGAACGATAAAACAGAAGGGAGATGTGAGAGATAGCCGGCAGCTATACATACACACACATGTATAATACTGATGAATGAAATAAAACAATAATGAAATAATAAGTAGATATATATATATATATATATATATATATATATATATATATATATATATATATATATAAATAATGAAAAGATTAAAATATGCATGTGGATGAGTAATGTTATTTCTTGCTCAAGGTCTGAAACGAAGCAGATACCTAAAATAGTTGCATTTTGGTTTTATCTACAGACAGTGTTTCCAAATACCATCATGGCTGCAATCAATTATTTAAAACAATCATCAAATCATCACGATTAACTCTGTAATTATTCGACACTAACATACATTTACAATAGTCAGACACTTATAATAATGTAATGGTAATGAGTGAGTGTGATGTATAAAACAACAGGTAATACGAAGGGGTAAGGTATAGAATAGTATAATAGAGTAGAGTAGAGTATCAAAGTATACACTTCACTTCATTACCTAGTTCCTTGCACAGTTACGGTTACGATGCCTATCATACAAATGCCATACAATCCAGTGTGGTCTATATAGATCAGTAGTACTAGAGCAGTTCATAGACAGACAGAACGAACATACGTATCTCTATGTTCAAGGGGGACAACAACATCAGTTACACTATAGACCAGTGCTTGTCAGTGATGTGCGGGTAATCCAGGGGCAAGAGAGTAAGAGAGGGGGTGGGGATGCTTGCTTATCTTGTATGTATATATATATATTAACGGTACATTCGTGTTATGTTGTACTAGCAATAGTAATAGAGCTTGCATTTAGAGGAATCAATATTAACGAGTACGATGCGAACGAATACACGGTATGCAGAGTATAGTACAGAGGATGACATTGAATGAGATTATAACCACATTAGTTCACGGATATCTGTATTATCATCATCGTATGATTCATCTACTAGTTTATAACGTACGGTAGGGATACGCTAGAAGTACTTCCATAATTTCATTCCCAATATTAAAGACAGACAAATAGGTAATAATAGTGTATACTATATAACAATTACAACAACAGATGACTTGATTGATACGAATGGTAAATACAAAACATTTCGGTTAAATGTGCGAAGCATTAGCTATTCACCGAACTGACTAACAAACATCACAGAGTATTGTGATTAGTAGTACAACAGTTTTCATTTGTAAAGATTGCACTATGAAAGAATCTGCATGCGGTCTAACGAAGCCATCCTGTGAGAGTATATGCAGCTCATCGTCCTTCAAGGGATCACGCACGTCAATCACACGTGCACGGACATCAAATAATTATATGCAACAACAACAACATGTTCTTCAATATGCTCATGTCACAATCAGTACACACACACACACACATATATATATATATATATATATATATATATATATATATATATATATAAAGTTACAAATTTGATAGTAAAAAATATGACAGAGCATGGTGACATGATGAAGTTTGCAGCATTTACAACCTGTCCCACAAGATAGGTACTGAACATCCAGAGTACCTAAGTACGAGACAGAAAGGTGAATGCAACAGTAATGTCATGTGAGAGCGGTGAGTAAATGGCGATATGGATTTGATGTCCCCGTAGTGTAATCGTGCACAAATGATGACAGATAAGCCGCACGCATATACTATGCCTACTACAATGTGTGTGAATATGAACGCGGGAGTTACAAAACTCGGACCTGGTTTGGGCCTGTCCATAACCAACCGACACTGAACTGGCATTCAAAACACTGGACTAGCTCTAGCAAACAGCAGGCGCAACTTACACTACCGTCATCAACTGTCAGTCAGTAATAATAACCAACACACAAGCCTAGGTGCAAGTCCTGTGTTCGCATCGGACCAAACGTTACAGAACGTTATCCAAACACTCGGACACATCAAATGTGGATATATCTACATACATACATACATACATACCAAGCCTATAACACCTATATATGTATTCCAACTGAAAATATTTACACAAGTATTATGGATATTACTAATATATGAATATACTCGATTCATTACAAAATATCATTAAATAATTTAATTATTATTCAAACAGATGTTTCCTAACGCTACATACAAATTAATATGATTGTTAATTGTGAACATTCATAAATGTAATTAATTTTAATTGGAAAATGAAATCATCAATTAGATTTTAATTTGGCTGTACATATTTCACAAAATTTCAAAACTGTTACTACATTGTTGATATCAGTGATTCAACAAGTAATCTCATTTGGAATAATAAATAATTAACAATTACATACGTGACATTTATTTTGAGGTTATATATGTATTTTAAAAAAGGACGTAGAGGTTAATATGCAAGTGATGTATAATGTTATATGATGTATGGCGGTAATGTAGGGTCACATTCACATTGTTATATCGATATAGGTATATCCACATCGGAGTCCAAGTGTGTTGTCTGCTAGTGGCGAATGTTTATAGACATTTGGTCCGAGACGGAGGTATAAATGGCTAGTAATACAATTAAGAGCGCGATTGCGCCACCAGTGCGCACAAAACACACAAGGAAAGCACCTATATTAAGCAACAGTCTCATATCAGGTCAATCAGTAAAGTTTATGTATAATAGAAGTGACACAATCTATCCAAAAAATCCTGCACAGTGAAAAACGGAACGGTACTTGGATTGTGTGTGGAAAAACAGTGTATGACATCGGAGAGTTCACTAATTAAATTATATGTCTCTCAAATACTAACGAGCTTACATATTCATTCACTGTTTGTTTCATTTAAACATTTTATATGTACTTATATACAATAGATAATGACAACGTGTACTTTTACACACTGACTCACGGAATACGGAATGTAGATGCTACATTTACATTTCACAAAATTGCAGAATATTTAAACTCGTTACTTGTAATTCAGTTTTGCATACAATTCTATCATATAACGTCACATTCGTGTTTCGTGTTGTGTTCGTATGTAATTATCATCAAAATAGTAAAATAACATAATTGTTTCTGTACTCTGTATTTACCATTAATGTGATACAATTGTATGCAACATTTTGTGCCTATTACTTCAACAGATATAGGTTTTTTTTTTTTATAATATGATTGTCTCATTATATGAATGACTGTATACATTACTGAAATGACACATTGAAATGAACAATGTTTTTCATTTTCACGAATTTAAATTTAGGTCAGAATAATACTAAATAAGTACTAATAACTAACGATTATTTCATTAGATCTAATATAAACAGAATGGTCAAATTACGCATTTCGAGATCCCATGAGATCGGTATATACATATACAGAAAATATATGTACATTATTTACAATTTACAGTAATTTATGAAGTTAATAATTTAAATAAATAAACAGAAATAATAGCACTTACAGAAATAAAGTTTTACGAAAATGTGTCATTTCGGCAATAGTATTCATAACAACAGAATATAAAGAAAAGCAAAAAAGATTGATTCTTACCTTTGATCCACGTTCATTAAAAATTATCTCTACATCGAGTATAGGGCCAAATTGCTGGAACAAAAATATTTTAACAAATTAATGACGGAAATGAACAAATACATATGTAGGTTTATGGAAAAGTACACAAACATAAATTCAACAATTACGTACGAATTAAGCTAATAAAGTATAATTATACGTATATAACATACCGGAACAGTTGGTACAATTTTTATGTAGGAAGAAAGTACGTAATGTAATGAATGTTGCCTTGAAGTATGATGTGTCAAAATAAACTAGGTTTCAATTAGCTTATAGAGGGCGGCAGAAATGTTTCTAACGCAGCAATGGTGGAACGTAAGACTTACCCCAAACATGGCCCTTAAATCTGGGTCTCTAAACCTGAAGGGAATATTAGAAACGTGCAGTCTCTTGGGTTGGTTCTTGCTGATGTCAGCGGCTGTCTGTAATACTGTCACCCCGGATGTGGCGGGTACCATCTGATTTGCTTGCGTACTCCCCGGTAGTGTGCCTTCCACGGTTGTGCCTGCTGCCGATACCGGAGTACCACCGTTCGTCGTCCCCGAAACACCAACGCCAGACGCCACTCCAGATTCCGGTTCCGTTTGCTGCAACACCCCGGTCTCCAGTGGGCACAATTATAATATCCATCAACATTTAGTTCACAAAGATTCACATACATACATATCATATATATATATATATATATATATATATATATATATATATATATATATAGAGAGAGAGAGAGAGAGAGAGAGAGAGAGAGAGAAAGACAGCAATGTCATACAACAAACTATACTCCATATACTATTGTAAACATGTATTTCTGGTATTAATGTAATTTGAACGTCCGTCGTTAACAAGAAGACATGCTTACAGTCAGTAAACTAACATTTATATAACAATCATTATTCATTAATAAAAATTACAGAGAAGAAAAGTGGTGAGAATGCATACTGTTACACGTGTAGCAAAATACACACGTGCAAAATAATAATACAGTATAACTTGTTATGGCTTTACATTTCATGTTAGAATCTGTGCCATAGAAATATAATGTAACAATAAAGCAAAATGAGAAAATTATTTCCATTTTCTGGTTCATGAAAAACGAAAAAAAAAATGACATGGAATAGTAGACTGATTGTGCTGACTCGATAACAAATATTCCGAACATGGATAATTTGGTTCATTTAATCATTTATTACGCTTCAATGATATTATTGATTTTCGTTTATTTCTGTACGAAACTCGTGCATAATAATGATTGTTGAGCCAAACACATACCTGAGAAATGGTGTTTCCAAGTATTTAATTACAATTTACAGAAACATTATTAATTGAGAAGACTGTTGTATACAATTATATTTATCTGAAGTTAAAGATTTGAATGTCGAATATACGTATTTCTTTCTGGTTTGTAATTACAGGCTATTTGAGGAGTATTTTGATCAGTTTGTAAATAAAAGAACACATAACATCTAACTTACAATGCTGACCGTCTGTTGCGCGATTGGTTCGATGGTTGCCGGTTGGCCGGCTTGGCCTAGGGGCGGTGAGAATGGCGGTCCCGCTGCTGCCGGTGGTGGTAACATGGTAACAGGCGGTCCTGCCTCGTTTTTGACGGCGGCTGCTGCAGCCGCCGCCGCTGCAGCCGCAGCTTCCACTTTTACGGCGGTGGCGTCCCCATTTTGGGCCGGGAACTGCCCGTGAACCGCCGCAGGGTACGGCGTACTCATCCCCGTCTGAACCATATGCTAAAAACAGATACATTCATTACTAAATTACCCCGATATACAAGAAAATACAAGGCGTATTGAAATTTAATTTTAAATACTAACTTTGTAACTGTAACATTTTTTATATACATTGAGATGTTTATATATCCTATTATGTAGTTTCAAAATAACAACACTATTTGTAAAATTGCTCTTGATCTTGAATTAAATTAGGTCCACCTACATATCCACGTGGGAATAAGTTAGTGAACTAGAATTTGACGAAAAATAAATAAACTAGGTTTTTGTGTTGCCAAATTTAATTTAAACTCATAATCATTTATATTCCGTCGCCCCAGTGACAGAGTAACATGTATCGTGATAGGGAGATTTGCCAAGAACATACTACATATCTAGGAAAACAAAACTGCTCATGGGTACTTCACTCGTGAATAAAATAAGTAATTTTATAGTATTTACAATATTTTACGGAAATTATTATTTTACATGAAATTATGATTGAAAAAGAATTGATTTTATAGTACATATACAGTGCGAATAATGTAAGGCTATACATTGGCAACTTTATTTTAGCGTTAATCAATTTGCCCATGCTAGTATCAACTCGTTGAATAATTTAAAATTAGACATAGGGCATTTACTTAATGTTACCATGGTGATATCATACAAAAACTCCAATTTATTATGGTTGAATAATGTAAAATTAGACACCAGTCCACAGACTACTATATTTATTTAAATCATTTACAGAATTTATTCCAATATTTTATTAAATCTATTACATGTTATTGAATTAAAAGTACACTTCAAGTACTGAAATTGTAATTGGTATCAGTACATTTCCAAAATCACTTGGGGGTGATAACTAAATTTGTCATCGTTTGATGACATGTGATGGGCCCTGCCCGGGAATTCAAAGCTGAAATAATCAGAAATTTCTCGCAAAGACGCCCCTTCTAAATACCAGGAATACATCTTAAACTTTTCTTCTGTGATGTACATTTTTTGCACTAATTATTACGCAAACTCGTGAGATATCAGTAACACAATATTGAAAATAGTGACATTTACCAAAACAAACGTCATTGTAATTTCAGTTGTTACTGGCATGGGCAAATTGATTAAAGCTAAAATAAAGTCGCCAATGTATAGTCTTACGTTATTCGCACTGTATATGTACCAATGCATGTGATAATTACTCTACAAAATCATTTATCAATACGCTGTATTGCAAACAAATGTGACCCGGGATTCTTGTGATAACCTAAATAAAGTTGACTGACATTCAACAAAATATTAATTTATTTTAGGCAACACATAGAGTATTTCTGAACGAGAAAATCTAGAGCATATAATAAAACTTGACATTAACGTCCATTTCACATTTGACTAGACGTTTTACTTCAACATTTCAACATACAATTCATGCAATAGTAATGATATGAAGTGAACAACAGAAAAAAATATTACCTTTGAATATAGGTACATATTACAGTACGTCATAAAAAAACATGAAGTTGTCGCAGGTTGTACGGATATTGCTACTGCAAGCAATATATTACTCGACTAAATGAAACCAGCCCATGTGACGTATGTGGAACATGGACGGATGGGCGGATGCTGCTATATTCGCAACGTGCGCACCACCCTCTTTAGCATTTCGGTGGTACTACAACACAGCACGCGTCATGAACTATGCACGAGAACATCCCTCGGGGACATGCGAACAGGCACATCGCAATTTGAATGAAACGCGACCGGCTCAATACATATATATTTAAAGCGCAGTTGTATTCATTGTACGAACATCCACGTGAATTTATCTGTTCAATACTTTTAACAAGGCAAAATTTCGAACAGTTTAGTTACTGATTAAAATAGTATGCTACTCGTGTACAATGCAATAAATGCAACACGAAATATTGCTCTTATAATTCGTATAGATATAATTCTCAGATTCAGATACACCTATCAAAATAGCTAAATTTATGATAAAACACAATTTTAAATTAAAATAATATTACACAAATATTAGTTTACTATAGACTAGCTCTGAAAAATGTAAACAAATTTATTTATTCTTGAATAACGATTGTGACCTTACAAATTTAGCTATTTTGATGTGGTGTTCGAAGACTTTTGTGACCGACTGTATATTCTTTAAAAATATCTGTCACTTACTATGAAATGTGTTTTCAACGCCATCATTAAAGACGCGTGTGGCCGCCTTATAGAACGCAAACGTTACCAAACAAAACGCTGAAAATATCCCTGCGTACCGAAAATAAATAACGCATATTTTAAATCACTGGCTAAAAAATAAATACCAGTTGAGTCTGGCGGGAAACATTCTCTACGTTATTTTTACCCTCGTGAACGTAGGTGTAAAGTCAATGTTCTTGCGTTAAGCCCGTATGACACGGTCAATGTTTTTGTACATTTTTAATGTCAATTTTTAAGTTCAATTTTTCTGTACATTTTTGTGAAAGTGAATCATTGAAAGAAAATATTTCTGTATGCAACGTATACAAGATTTTCACTTTGTGAGCATGCGCAGTTGTCGAGACAGTTTGAAATGGTTAACTATTTTTTTACGAACTAACCAAACTTTGTCTAATATTGAAATGGATTCAAGTGAGGACGAATTATTAATATTAGCAGCATTAACTACTGTTACGGCTACAGTCTATTAATAACGAAACTTGCGACCACGACATTTTATTAAAAGAAAAACGTTTGACGTTTCAATCAGCTATTACGCGCTTATGCGCATCTTGTTTGCGCAATTAATTGAAAGAAACATTGAAGGAAATAGAACCAGTTCTATTTTTTAATGTACATTAAAATTGACTGAAACATTGAACTACTTTACGTGTATGATACGTTCAATTTTTGACTTTGTAAAACATTGACATTAAAAATGTACAGAAACATTGACCGTGTCACACGGGCTTTAGTCACGACGTAGTAAAAATACCTATTATTGTACACAAAAAACCCGTACACACACCAAACATCGGTAATCTGAACAACTACATACACTGTCATTCTCAACATGCAATAATTATAACCCTAAAAATCTAGTAAAGTAATGAAATATAGTCAAACTTTAATTATTAACAAAATATTATGAAAAGTACACTTTCCACTACGAATTCGTTTATAAATTTGTAAGCAACACCGTAGAAGGCTTTGCCATCAGCATATTAAATTTACTTCAAAGTAAAATGTTTCTCAAAGCCGCATGTAAAGTCAGGTCACGTTTAATATTTAACAAACACTCCAGCGCTATTTTGACATCGTCTCTCTCAGATTATATAAACTATTTATTCTGTAAGGAGATTGTTATTATCCAATCTACTTTTTTACATCATATATATTAAAAATACATAAATATTATGGGGAAAAATATTTATGGTGTAAGGAAGTTTAGGCATATAAGCAATTTCCGTTGAAACTACGCGACAATTTATATTGCCATTGACCCGTAAAGATTTATACCAATACCGGATGTCGTTAAATGCTTTAAATAGCTTTATTATCAAACAAAAAATTAATCGAATGAATATAAAGAACTTTGCTTCGGTCATCAATGGTAATATAATATTTAATTAATACCGTATGAATGTAGAATTTAAATTTATATATAAAATTCATTTCAACATTGGAGATTTATTTTCTTCCAATTGTCACATGATTGAAAAGTGATAAAACATATTAGGTGATATATTTTTTCAATATGTAATTCCACTTTAACCATTTACAAATTATGTGACACTATTTCACTCTACGATTAAGCATGATACTCAAGTAGAAAAACAATAGTTTCAAACGGAATCATATATAAATAATTTCGTAATACTGCTTTATTGATTGAAAAGTTATTTACTTTCTATAGATCCATTAGGAATAAAAGTCACATTACATGTAATGTGAACAAATAACAAAAAAATTATTATGATACAGCTTGATGTGTAGCTATACGAATATAAATAAACATAGGCGTGGCTCTCTGGCCAATTTCACATTAACTGGCCCTTGTTTTTATTTTATTTCGATATTATCTCCGCACAGTAACGAAAGTATGATTACTAATGTAATAGTAAAAAAAAAAACATTTACACAGTAAATAAATATCAAGTACTAGACAAAAACTATCAGTGATTACAACTACCAAGTAAAAATTACTATAATCAACGTATAAAATAATTGAAAAGTATTTTTAAACAAGCAGTAATCACAACGTATATTTATAAAATGTGAAGTGCAATAGCAAATGTGTGTTTTTCACATAATAACTAGTACATTATATAGTGTGGTAGGTTTATGCATGACGCTGAAATAATAATGCACTGTACATTACTAAGCGCGCTATAAATAAATAGACGAAGGACCCTAGATTATGCATTGTACAAGTGTATGCAGTCCAGTAAATATACCGATCTACTTCTGCTAGCAATTACTTTCAATTAAATTAAGAAACTGCGGAGATATTTGCTCTCATTGTTATGTCAATACACAGATGATGAGTGTGCTCAGTCTATACCATATACTAACCATGTTTATATTCATTTAGCATTGTTGTACTACTCTGCATTAAAAAAAAAGCAATACCACATCCTACGGTAAAATTAGCGCATGCGTGAATGATTGAATTAACTAAAATTTCAAGTGAATGATCTACACTATGCAATAAGATATGACACAGAAAGTTCCCGTTATGTAGGTATATATTTTTATAGTTTGAGTGTCGTCTCGCTACGCATGCTGAACCAATTCACTCAATTAAAACAAATTAGAGTTTCCGTTGTCGGCCCGACACATGACATGAGAACGGACGGACCAATGTGTATATGTATATATATATATAGTTTACAACGGAGCTCTGCGTGAAGAGTGTGCTCTGATGTTGACACGATAAACTCCAAACGAGTGTTCACGCGTTTTTCCTCTTTCGCATCACGATGATATACTTGTATGTGCTTGCATGGCGCTAAACAGTATTGCTTGTCATGTCTACTGCATCATAACAATGTAGATATTAAACAGATATTTACATATATTATGTCTAAACATGTTCCTTTTTTACCGCAAGCATTGTTTGAACACGCTCTGAACCCTTAGATTTTTATTTATCCATTGTTTTGTAACTACTCATATGTTATTCTAGGTTATGTCGGTTTGAAAAAATTCTCGTCCATGAAATGTAAAATTTCGACCTAAATTACTTGGTGGATAGGATGTAACAAATTAAAAAATAACCGAAATATCCTAGGTCTGTAATTAGTAGTTTATAGCAGTATTTATTATTTCCAACCACGAATAGTTAAGAAATATCCCATGTTGATATATACAAAATATGTGTTATTAATGATGAAATGACACATAAAATGAATACAATATGAAGAAATGAGCACGACAGTGTGCCATTCAATCATTGTGTGCAATGGCGTGCTGGATGACCTTGTGTTACTGTGGATCTGAGCGATTCGAACCTGTTTTGTTGCAAATAAAATTCACAAAATAACGCTTTCAGAATAACCCGTCTTCGTCAATATTGGACGCTGTCGTAATAAACATAATTCACCAAACGAGGCTGTATGCTTTGTTTGTTCGGAATCAATATGCGCGCGAATCGAAAGTGATTGAACCGTGAACATATGCATACAGCCCAGCATAACAATGATGTTCGGCATGTTGCCGTGTTTACCCCGGCAGAGAGCGCCACATACTCAGGTAAACAATGAACTACGTGTGTACATAAATTCCAGTATACTACTGGCTCGATGCCTTGAAGCAAATCAAATCATATTTGTTTAAAATAACTATCTTGTGTAAATATAGAAATGAATGGCAAAACATCTGCAATTCTGCTTCTGAATTTGTCTGTAAAAGTTGTCCGGAGATAAAACTTTCTGGAGCAAGTTTATAAATGACATTTGCCCGCTGTATGGAACTAATTAAACTTTAATACCTCCGCAGATTAGATGCAGTATCGTCAGTCGTCGGGCAAAATCATTAAACATTACAATCTGTTAACCTGCCAATTACCACGCTTACTATCATTAGCAACGGCGACCAGTCAGGGAGCGGGTAGGGTAATGAACGAACCGCTACAATCAATCACCACACATGGCGGTGAATGTGTATATAGATACCACTTTAGTCTGACCGAAGTCTGTTCATATATTCCAGTCACTAACATTGTCGGCAACATACACAGTTCACAGTATCAACTGAACCGTACTATCTAATACCCGCTTTCTGATGCTAATAAGCAATCAAACTTCGGTAAACCGGTCTTTCACATGTCAAAGCTCGGCCATCCATAGCCTACCTGGATCTACACCATTGTATGAATACACATACTGATTTCTGAGAACCATAATATGTATGATGCATACTCGGGTTGAATAAATCATTTAATGAATACGAATAGGATCAACGTGAGTTTTTTTTAGGATCTTTTTCTTTATTTATTTTTTATCGTTTAATTATATTCATATTTACCTGAATTTAGTGGTCGTAAGGTTTATGGAATGTTAATATATCCTAATACGGCTTTCTCGTGCATACTTACCACCGCCATTGCATGTTACTTACGGTCTATAGTTTGTCATGGACGTAACTTACCTGAAAAGAGAAAATAATTATTAATATCATAAACATCGAAATATACACATTTTATAAATGAATATAAGGAATATTTTCTAATACGGATCCACCTGCAAGATTTCAAATATCTTGTATAAAATAAGAATTAATAACAGTTAGGTTACATTACTTTTTACGTTATGCATAGCTCTCAACCTAAGCATATATTACTAGCAATTTAAGCGGTTGTAACCGACTGAATGGGTAACATAACAACCGCCATATTTATTATATACTGGGCTAACTCACGAACGCTCGAATTTTTTTCCTCACGCATGAGGGCACCATTGGACCTAACCAAACACGTTGGAATACAGTGTATAAGCGGCAAAAGGGGCCATCGTATCACGTGATGCAATACTCGTTCCGCCAGCCACACGTCACTGACGGCGTTTCACATCGCATGGCCGTCCTTCGCTACGGGAAGCATGCCACTCAAAATTTAATATGGAACAATACAGAAAAAAGCTAAGGCGGCTAGGGAAAACGATATGTAATATAGCTTATGTTACTACAAAACCACGAAATATTATTCGTACATATATCTTTAGATTATTACTCTCACTAAACTTGTCAGAAATAATTACAAATACTAAAAAATACACGCTTTGAATAAAATCTTTGTTATTACATCTACTTGTAACTAGCATGTAATGCCTTCATTTGTAGGTAAAGCACGGCTTATGACATGTAATTTATATTCGATGCATCGGCATTATATATTGTCTAAGGAATTTTCTTAGAATTATACACCCATAATAACGAAACACCCGTTTACCATAGATATAATATTTTCATATGCTAGTCCGTAAGAATTCTAAGCATACACAAACTATCTGCTACTAATAATAAGCATTTACTGTTCACAGATATTATAAGTTAATAATTTACTAGTTACATTTTAAATAAAAATATCAGTTGTGTTTTAAAACAATCATACATTTTCCTATTAAAACAAGATAAAAAAATTATCGTGGTCAGTAAAATACATTATTCAACAATAACACATGTAGTTAATAAACAATTGTCGCCTCTTTATGTTTAAATTTCTATAGAATATATACAGGCGCATCAATGCAATGGTAAACACAATAAAAGCCATAATGAAAAGAATATATAATCAGAATTCAGTCGATTTATGTTGTGTTTATGACGGACTCAAAATAGGCACTAAATTGACATGTACAGTCAAGGTTATAGCTTTTGAGTTTTATATTCCTTATTTGGTACTATTGTATTTGAACATTAGCTCGTCATGCTTTTCGGTCAAATATAATACGTTGTTAATCGTGATACTGTAATAGCACTGTATTATCAACGTGACGAATATTTCATTATCTATTTCAAATTGAACATAAAATACTATATGCTAAAATATATTCATTACAAATATATGTAATCTAACCATAATTGTACTGCTTGCTCTATATTTCCGCAATTATCATGTTGATTATAGCATGATTAATAATTCACTTTCATTTATATACATACCTACGTATGTATGTAATTTTATAACTAATATATTCAATTGAACCATACATGTAATAATAAATAATGGCAAGAGTAAAAGGTATGTATGTTATGAATGTTATTATTAACAGTGCTACAATGCACGTCATATCTGTCGAGTTAAATCTTACTCTCGCTTGGGTTACCCGAGTGGCAAGGCAAACAGCATTCATTGTAACAGAATACGCGCGCACCTGACGTGTATTTTTACACAGCATCAATTAATCACAATATTCCAAACACCTTAAAAGAATCAATGCCGCTGACCTAGAAAACATAATACCTGTGTCTACAGCGCGCACATCGGCGTGTGCATATACTATTACATGCGGGGCACCCGAGCGAATACGACACCATATATACATGTTATTACACAGATAGTAGGCTTATCAATTAGACAAACATTTAGTTTGAAAATATTATATAGCAAAACAATAATATCCTTTTATTTAAATGAATACTGAAATTATAGCATATATTGTTAGGCACAAAAAGTAAATATAACCTATATGTACGCCACTGAATATGAATAATACATTCGTTGTTGTGGGTTGAAATCGAAAACTACAGAACAAACTTGTAAATTCACTTTCTTCGCACACAAAATGCCGTTGCGCAATTTAAATAAGCGACATCGTGCAGATGTATTGTTTTGAAAATTCCAACTATAGCGTCTGAGCCCACCGGTATACAGAATGTTGTAATTTGAATCTTGTGTCAGCGAGCTATATGCGTCAGGCTGTGAGAAATTTAAATTGTTTCAGAATTACAGTAATTCTTTTTACGAATGTTCTTTAATTAAAATTGTTTATGATGTGGAAGGTTGATTGTTTTAATTTACACAGGGTAGTAGTATTGCGTAGAACAGAATGCTTCAGTCTCTGTTACTCTCGGAGGAAATTAAAGTCATTAAGAATTCATGGAACGGATATAGTTACACTAAATGAACGTTTAAAATATTCACTGTTATTTTATCCATTATGGGTTTAAAACTACAATATTAAAACTAGATGCAGGTACACATTGAAAGAAATATAATTTCTATCTTTTGTATCTCTTGAGATGGTTTAAAAAAATCGCCTACAAATGTACATTAGAGCAAAACAAATATTAATATTATTTTAATTTAACAGGTATTGTTCGAAAGTGCTTGTTTAAACAAGCTTATTAAAATGCAATTTAGTGTATTCATTCATAGATGGAGCAGATAAAATCCAACATCAATAGCTTAATTATGATTTCAGTAGGAAAACAATGATGCTTGGCATTTTAGCACTATCTGTCAGATCTGCCTGAAGCATTTTAGTTAAAAGATTTTATCAGGAATAGTTATTTTATTAAGACATCAAAGTGCAAGCGGTACAACAATAAAACTCCGTTCGTGATCGTAAAATTACACCTCTTAAAACCTCCTTGTTCGACAAGCTCCTATATTCTCATTCTAGTTTGAAATCCATCGGAACGGGATGTTCCACGTTCGTGATTGAGTATATCGTTAATGGCGATAAAGTTAAGAAATCTAATCATTTATTTAAACCACATCGGTTCCCTTTCCATGGCCTCCCGTGACCCTAGGCTATTTTAACTTTGGGTTATTTGTAGAACGCTCATAAGGATTCTATGGTCCAAACAACGACGACGATGACTGTTTTCCAAGTCGAGTCCTGTTTGATTCACTCATGCACAGCAGGAGACACCATTCCTGCTACGTACGGTACACAACACACGCACTAAATTCAAGTGTTTGTTTGCTTCCAACGTAAAAGCGAATTTCACCAAATCCTGGTCTAGATTTACTCGAAGTTTGAGGTTAAAATAAACAAGCTTGACTAAAAACTGTTTCTTTGTGAATGTTTATTTTTTTTTCTCCGTTTTGTGTCTAATTTATAATGTAATTACAACCACGACAGTTATTCTTACTTTGATGTAGTTGATTTCTTGTTCCATGGTTGTTTCGAATACCCGTAACAATAATAAATGTAAATGTGTCTAGATTATTTTTAACTACACAAGATTCCTAAGCACACTAGATAGATTAACACTGATGGACATATGTTTTGAACATCAGTAGTTTGAAATAGTTCTAGAACAATTTATCGGTGACATGTTCAGTCAAGTCAGACTTGTAATGAAATAAACATATGGCACAATGTTGAACTTCTCGACTAATCCTGTAACCAGTCAGGAGTTAGCGGCAAAAAAACAATTCTCTATTATTTGTTTCTACTTAAAACATATTACAATGTGATACTTATTATTTTAAATGCGTTTTTAACAAAGTCTGTCGTTTATAATTCATCATATATAACTGTTTTTACTTTGAAATACAACGAGAAATTTCCTGACACGTTTCCATGTCAATTAGTAAATTGAAAAGCTCAAAGAGAAAAAAGATAGAAATAGATGAAATTTACCAAACCTGTATTTGTCATAAAAATAAGTTCAAATTCTTTATTTGTCAGACACGGTGTGGTTATGGTGTGAGTGAACAAGCTTGACATGAGACGATGTTGACATTTTGCAGAGAACGCGGTCGCAAAAAAATAGATCAAATATCGAAGCGATGCCGAATGCTTTAATCCGACTTTTGGCACCACTGACGAAAATTTGTTACGACAACTCCCAAGGCAACGGTACCGTTTCTCTGACATATCCCCGATGATGAAGCAACGATTGATTGATCCATCAAACTTTTCTATTCCACAAAAGAAGTGCATATGTGCAAAACCGGATTGTATAGAATCTATACAATAGATTATGCGGGTTTTGCGTGATTAATATTTTCAATGGTAGATTAATGAAGTGTATTCAACAAGATATAGAATAACTAGTATACATTTTTTTTTTTAATTTAAATCAACCAACACATGGAATCGTATGTATAAATTAGAAGAAAAACATTGACCCTATTTTCGGGTACGAAGCGACTTTCATTATCGCCTTGAACTGAAACTTAGGTATCCTTACAGAATTTCATGTCTAGATTACATCTACCAACAATACGTGTTACAAAACTTGAGTATTGTTCTTTCTATTGTTTCTACACTGCTGTATTCGCTACGTATATTTCACGTGAACTATTATTAAAGGATGTTATTAGTAGAGCAAAATAGCGTGCCAAGTCTCAGATCGACCTGGGATACTTTTGTTTTCGTATCAACGATTTTTACTGTAACGTTAAAAATGTATTTAAGTTTATGTGAAATAAAATGCAGATTTTTTTTATTATAAATTTGTTAAATCAATATCTAGTTTAACATTTTTACTTAAAGTGTTAAATACAAGAAAAAATATTTTAATCTAGTAACACACGACTTCACACTTTAAGCATAGACTTTAAAATAAAATTTATGACATTTAGTACAGACCATTGCCTGTCGTGCTGTGGCATCGCGCCAAAATTAAGGAAGTACATTTGTCTTGCTTAAAAATGGATTATTTACCTCATTTTTTTTCTCATAATACGCTCCACACATAACATATCAATGTGTAATTCCACAAAAAAAACATGTTTGAATACAATACAAGTAAATTGTTTGGATTTGTAGTATACAGTTGATACGGTTTTCTGAACAAAAGTTTTTGCGATCACATTATCGAAAATATCAGGAAAAGATAAAGTACTTTTATCTCCAATAATGTATTTTTCTTTGAACATTAGCAAAAACTTTTTCGTAATGCTGTTGTCTCTTTGATCCATTTTATTTTCAGCACCACAAAAGCGGAATAAAAGCTTGTTAAGTGCTTTGCTAACTTAATTTTTAAAGATCCTAAAAGTCTTAATAATTAATGAAGAGCAAAAGTATGTCTCTTTATACAAGCACTAATTAAATATGAAAACGTATTTAACAAACATTCCATTTTCGTTCACTAAAACATACAATGTTTATTCTATAATATTCTCACACGATTTTCACGTAGTTTTTGTGTTTCCTGTTTTTTATTTAGCAAAAAAAAAAATGAAATAAATACTGCTCTATTAAAACACAGAATTTATGATAAAATCTAAAATGTTAATACAGACGTTTTCTTGCGCAGCTGGATGTCGTACAATGCTTATTAGTTGAGATATTGGCTTGTTCGAATGTAGGTATATTCTGTTACATACTTAGTTTACCATGCAATGCGTTCACTACCAGCATATAGTATCGATTACAGCCCCGATTCCAGTGTTAGTTTCATATGTCGTTTCAACTTAACATATGGTCAGCGATGTGGGTTATTTTCTTTAAATATTTACTACCATGACTGCAACTAAAATGTTCTAATATATTCTCTACCGCACTGAGACCACTCAACTTGAACACTCCGTATTTTTAAACCGTATACTTGTATGAAGTAAAAGTAATAATCGAATATATTCTGTGATATCAACATCTCTTTGGAATCATTTTATAAAATTTAATTTCCAAAAGTAACATTGAAAACTGGTTATAATCGGTAATATTAATGAATGCGCTTATTTTCGGAACAAGAGAAAACCTATCCCCCGCATTACGTATGCAATATTGTGCAATTTGACTGGTCGATTTCGTTTTCGCATCCATTCCAGTGAATGCTGTGACAAAGGATAGCAAAACGTACACGTCCGTTTTTGTTCGTCCAGTGAATCGTGTCCGTTCGGTCGGTTGAACGTATTCGTGCGTTGTTGAACGATGATGATGTGTCGTCCGAATTAATTACAGGTTTGTTGATGTTCGGCATTGTTTGAGGTAATTGAAAATGCGAAAGGTGCTACACGTATTGTTTACTGGGCGAGCCAGCATTACCTAAGCCTACGGAATCGTGCGCGCATGCTAACACGCGTACGTTATTTCATCATCGTCCCATGTCACATCTTGTAAAGGAAATGGACAATTTGCATACCACTCGCGGCCATACAGAGGAAGCCTGATAGAGTTGTTAGAGATTCAGTTACCAATGATTTTATAAACTCACAGTTTGTACATTATTACGTTGCTAATAAACCGCTTCATTAAACGAGAATTACTCGGCCTTTTTTTGGTGACGGTTCTTTTCAGGATGCTGTTCATTAATGTTGAAAAACGATGACGCCTGCTATAAAAATTACATTTCCCGTGAAATTCCCATGACAGCTGTTGTAATAAACACGGTCGTGCGTAACAAATATGAATTAAAACAACCATCACGCGTCTTATATTTTTCCGCTATCGAAGCAGAAATCTAACAAAAAGATGCTTTTATGAATGGTGAATAATGGATGAGCGAATGAATAACCAAGCAATGGCAGGTTGGAGGCAGTATGACACACCATATCCGTGTGCACCGACAACACTGCCAGCACCCTTAATATCCTTTTGAATACACCTAATTCGCGACGTCCCGTACGTATTCTATCCGTCTTGCTTGGATACATAAGTATTCTGCTACCGTATTCACCTTCCGCCAGCTTGGAGACCCGCCATCATTAATATTAATTTACCATCTACTTTTGATGCTGTCCCAATCTTTCTTCCTATACGTGTAACGCTTGATAACGATAGCCTCTGTCCCGGCGGGCACTTCTTTGTAAACTTTAGTCTTGCTCATCAGGCTTTTACCCGTTTGTCGCATGGATGGATGTCATGCGCGCACGTATCCAACGCATCGCCTTGGAAAACAGGAAATGGAACTGTGAAAACGTGCTGGCTACCTACCCTAGCCACTGCAGGAAGTCACACTGATACCTGACTTGCACATTTCCGTTGCGCAGATGCGCAGTCGACTATGACAAATATTTTACACCAGCAGAAAATACGTAAAGTTTGACGCAGACAATCAGACAAGTCTACAACTACGCGTTTATATTTAAAACTGTACAATTAGTTTTCCTCCTCCATAAAGCACTGAAGCGCAGAAGCTCATTAGAGGAATTTTAATTGAATATTTGTATTTCAGAGTAGAATGATTTTAAATAGAAGTAGATTCTTGATGATTATAAAATGATTGGTAAACGAAAACTAGCTCGACTATACCGTTTTAATTGGATGTTGTTCAATACGAATGTGTTCCCACCTTTGGGTGAGAATCTTTGATTGGATGTAATCGGAGCGTGAACTAGAAATTGTGGTGGCAGAATATTCATAAACACACTATCGATTATTGAGGTGCGCCACGCGATATTACCATGAATGAATTAGCGATACCTAGTTTATTTCCGCGGCAAACAGTCCATTTGAACAGTCAAAGCGAATGGTTTGAGTGCAAACAAGTGTCATATAAATCGAAATTAACACACGAATATTATATTTGAAACGCAAATTAGTAAAATTGCCCATTCACATTTTCATATGCGTGAACTATTTCACAATGCAATTAGCATTAGTAAATGTAATATTTCAATCGGAATTTATATTGAATTTGCCGTCGATAAGAATTTACAAGAAATCAACGATTTTTTTTTTTAGAGAAACAGCTTTATGTAAAGAAATGTAACAGACGTCGTAATAGTTTTACTAAATTCATTATACAACAAGTATAGACTCATTATTGTATCGCGAATGATTTAGAACCGAGCGGCATTGTAATATTAATTGCAAATAATATCGGAGTGTAGTAATAATTTGATCGTTACGTACCAATTAATAACAATTTATAAACATGATTAATATTAAGATGTAATTACTGTAACGTACAACTATAAGAGCATGTCAGTTCCAGCTACCCCCACAATACCGAGCTTCTAATCTTGTCGTCGTGAAACTTGAACTTGTTAGTTCAGAATCACCTGAATAATGTACATGCTTATCTCGAGGCGATATGGTCCGACCGTAAAATTGTACTGCACTTCAACATTTTATTCCTACCATTTTAATAAGCTTGCAATTATGCATTTCGTCTTGAAATTTGTTATAAAATATTCTTTCTATTTTATTAATTATAGCTGTTTCAATGAAACCTTTGAAAACAGAACAGTTCATTTTTGTATATAATTTAACCAATGCAGGTTTATTATGTGTTAATGTTTATTTGTTAGAAACATTATCAACTGTTTGATGACTCCTGATTTTGGCACACGTGTCACGTGGAAATAAGCGCGTTAATAGCACACATACGCACGAACTAACGCAGTTTATGAGATATCGACACTGAATTTCATTACAGAACGTAATTAAAGTGCCGTATAAAGGGATGCGTGACACGTGTGCTACAGAGTACCTACTATACCGACACTATCACTGTCACTGATTAATACCGGAGTTATCCAAGTATCTTCGTGACTTGAGTCAAAGCATACACGAGTGCTATGAAATATGTAGGTTTATTAGAACCGCGTAACTCATGATCATGTTGTCTGGATACTTCGCCGGGAATGTCATTTATATTTGTCATGTGTATAATTACAAATATATGATAAAAGATTGACGTACATATACATATATAATGCATGTTTTCATTTATTTCCATGACTATACATTTGTTAACTGATAAAACTTGTAATTATGGTTCGTCTTGCATGCGACTTGCAAATACAGCGGCTGTTTAAAAAACCACTGTGCTATTGATTTTTGATAAACCTGTTGAAATATTAATGGCCTGCTATCGATCGATAAATTCATTTATAATAGTAATTCGTGCAAAACGCAATTCCTATTTCCACGACAATTCCATGTGAATACATAGTTGACATACAAAAATTATTGTTTAAAGACCTTGGCCTTCCGATAACTCACATCCTTCAGTTTGAATAAATTTGCAAATTTTTGAATAATTTAATGTATTTAGCATTTTTTTTTCCTTCATAATTAACAAACACGGAAATTAAACACTTTTCATAGCAGCATGCAAATCATTTTAAAAGATTTAAAAATATCACGGAACTAGCGAATGTTAAAAGTAGGTACTTACTACAATTGTTGACAGTTATTAAAATATATTTAAGATATAAAATTATTATTTCTTACTGCGTTGAATATGGCATAAATCAGCGTACAACTTACCTGTAACAAAATATAAAATTAGTACAATAATGTATATTTTGCATTTTATTAGCCATCATTTAATTTCGTTTATATTCGTGTGTGGTGGCCTTGCTCTATTTATTTTATATAAATTTAGTAACAGATCACATTAGTTTCAAAATTTAATTTTGTTGAAGGTTTCTTTTACCATGACTGGTCAAAATAACTTTAACGCAGTATTTAAATTAAGTGTTTTATTCATTTTCTGCAACACATAGTAACATTTGAATGAAACAGAAACCATATTGTAACAAAATAGCAGTTATTTAAGCAGTTATTTAACATAGTTTTTATTCGTATTATGAATAATCTGCGTGTACAGATCATCATAATGACATTATCTGTGGGGACAGCAGTGCTCGTGTATTTGTACATTTCATGTGAACACTACCAGCATGTATTCCTCCACTGTTAAACGGTCCGGTACAGTGTGAGTTCTATTGGGCTAGTTAAGTTTTTATTGACGCCAGGATGCATGAATAAGGTAACTTCATTACAGCAACAATGAATGGAATTAAAACGCACCCGGCGCCGAGCGGACACAGAACGTGCAATTCTAAATAATTGAACTACTGTGTGTAATTGCATCTGAAATTTAAATGTGACAATGAAATATGGAAAATCGTATTAGCTTTGCTAAACCAACCGGCTGCACTCCACCATTGTTCGCTAGTATTTTTTTACTTTTTCAAATGTAATTTCGCCAAATACTATTTTATTAAACATTCTTTTCTTAGATAAGTATGTTTTTGTGTTTCTATGAGACAGTACAGTTTCCAACCCCCATTGTTACTTCTTGGAGAAGAGCCAATTCTTGATTTTCGTAGAAACTCTTTGAATGTAACAGACTCCTAGATCTGCTACAGATCTAGACTTGTCATAAAACGTGTAAGTTTTCATGATTTTTGACTGACAGCGCGTAACGATAAATTATTGAAAAGAGCGCGTAAAATATTTGATAATTGATATACGTAGCTAGAATGAAATGCCTGTAGTAGTTTCATTTATTTTGTGATAGTCCATGATTAATAATAATATATGTATTATATTAAGCTAGAATAAATTTAAAACATGTTAATACATACTTGAAAAATATTACATACGTGAATAACAATATGTGGGTATACTATTTAACTAAAACTGAAGTAAAATGTTCTTTCAATCATGCAAACGTTTATTTCGGTTTGTTGTGACACGAAACCAGGGCAGATAAAAATCATGACCTTTTTAATTTAAATCAATTTGCTTTAAATAATTATTTTTATATGTATTTGTATTGAAATTTCGAAATAATTTGAATTATCCATATAACACAAAGTTTGTTAACGAGACATATCTGCTCGATAATAATTGTGATTTAAAAATCAATAAGTTTTAATGTATACGTTTTGTCGAGCCACCGTGCAACATAGTGCAAGTACAGAATCCATCATGGATGTCACTGATCATGACTGTTGGTATGTATGGTTCTCATTGCTACTTGATTTGTGGTCCACTTTCGCAAGGATTGTGTTATCCTTTGAGACTCTGTACTGATGGTTTCCAATTTATCTTCCGTTATTAAATTCTACCTCATATTTTTCACTGTCACAAGTTCCAAAAAAGAAATAAGAAAGAACAAATAATAAAAATGTGTGGAATTTACAGATTATTTATAGCGTGGAGTACAGCACTAATTTGTTACACTGTTTTCTGCGAATTGTAATCTTCGGAGAAATGGGTACATTTTCTTCTTTGTTTTAAATTTTATTGTTATTCCACTGTTTGATTTAATTTCTGAGTTTGTAGTATTTGCCTCTGTACTAAAGTTTTATATTTAGAACTACGTGTTATTATTTTTCATACCGACGATCTAGAATTATTAATAATCAGACGATACATAGAATTTAAATTTATATGTTGTCAATTGTGATAAATGAGTAATGGCGTTGTTCACTTCAGGACTTGTGCCATTTCAAATTGTGTTTGACATTACGTCCAAAATAATCGACTCTAAGTGATGACGTATGCAGGATAAAGAAAAAAAAACTGATTAAATGTTGCCCCAGATGCTGGTCAGCGTAATAATTCTAAGTTAATAGCACTTAAGAGGCCCGTTTTCTGTCATCAGCGTGGCTAGTTTTACAGAAACGAAATAAGAAACATGTGCCAATGCAACTCGTGCACATACAAGTCTGCTTGGTAAAGTGCGAAACAGTGTTGACTGGCGTGCATCCAAAAGTGCATCATTATCACTAATATATTATCCATTTGTACGTAAATATTCCATGATTCTTCAGCAATGGTGAACAATACATAATTTATACAAGCAGCTGACGATCAAAGATTAATCGTAATGTGACCCAGTTGCATTGTAATTGTTAGTTAGTGTCATACGTCTATAAAAAGACGTATGCAAATTAACGATCAATTTTCAACACGAAAATATTATACATAAGCGCATATAATGTATATTCAAGAGTAAATAATAATAAATATGAATAAGATATGACATTTACGAGACATGTACAAATATATTTTTAATTTTAACAGGTGAGATCTATTTTTCTATCTTCTACAATTACTTGGCAACATCAACGTGAATATTTTGGCACTAAGGTGCTATCGATAATGAACTGTGAATTAAGATTATATTTACTTTCGAACTTGACCATTTATATCGTCTACTTGCAGTATACGAAGTAATTTTTTTAACTGAATGTATTAACTGAATAATTCCCAAATTTATGATTAAAAATGACAGAACCATAAACAGATTTCTTTGAATTCCAATACATAAATGCAAGAAACCAAGTTTTCCAATTACTAAAAATTCTGAACCTCTTCATAATCAGGAGTCTAGAGTAATGCCGAAAAGCCCAATGTGGGGGATTTTGCCGATATTGCTTGTAATAAAGTTGGACGAACGTTCTATTGTTGTTCGTGCGAGAGATCTTTAATCACGACGACGTAACTCATCTTTGCCAGCGGGATCGCAGCTTCCGCACGGCCGACAGATCGAAACATCGTTAATTACGTGCAGAACAATGGTGAGCTCCATTCGACACGGGAAACCAAAATGGCGGATGCCGCGAACGCACCTAGCGGCAACGAACGGAACACCAAGCAGACATGGTATATCCCTTGCGAAGCGACGTTTCCGAAATGCAACCGCCGTGATATAGACGATTCATTATGCATCACGGTTAGTCAGAGTGGAAAAATGTACTGCTCACTTCGACAGCGGTATTCAACAAGTTATAGTAACATTCTATTCCTCTAATTAACAATAACTAATGAGTATGGTATGTGGAAACTTAATGAGACATTTTTTCTTGCTAATATTAACCCACAAATATCTGTTATATAACCAAGGTATGTTTGAAATTGAAGCATTTGATAGTAAATGTTTTTAATAAACTGTTTGAGAACTTCTGCGGAAAACTATAGTACCGAACACCGGAACCGGAATGCTCCGGGCTAGGTACTTAATCACAAGACCCGTATACTCCTACACACAAATACATACACACGTATAGATACTTTTATTGAAAGGTTTGTGGCGGCCTCGTGTGGGTGATTGTATGTATGATGAGTGCAATCACTAGATAACGGATGTAACGGGTGGTACAGGAGATGAGGTACTACGCATTATTGGGCCGCACAGGAACCACTCAATTGATTTGCTGATAATTACACAGGGCGTAATCAGTGGAAACCAACTGACCAGAAATTATAGTTAATATGGATGAGTACATCTGCTGCACCATTATGAAAGAATGCACTACAGCGTGATCGAATAGGTGTGGTATTTTGTAGAGACAGTTCAGTACAATGCATAGAATTGATTGGATGGTGATGCGGTACGATAATTATATTGTTAATTGTCTATGAACATGAATAAATGTATGCTTCATAATTCAACTTCAAATAGTATTTTTATAACTAAATAAATGGTAATAAATAACTGTGCATTTTAAAGTACTATTTCAAGATTAATACATTCAATGTATTATGTTACAGAAACATGTATTTCCTTCCGAATCTTACAAGTTTTAATTCCGAATTCCAACATAGTTGCATACTCTACGACTGTGTATTCATAATCCCTTTCTATACTAAAGTTTGTCAACAAAATAAAAGCTCCCGGACGCATAACTCTAAACTCGGTAACAATTGCAGCGAAATGGTGGCAGAAAGTTTTTAAATTTATTCGCAGTCTACTATTTCTATGATAAACGTGTTCATGTCCTGAACTTTTGTGTGTACACTTTCAAACAATTTTAAATAAATCTCCTTACGTGTTATGAAGCTTTTATGTGTAACTATATTCGAACATTCTTACCACATCCGCAAAAGATGAAAGAGACGACTATTTTTAGAAATGTTCGTTCACACTTCAGGTCGAATTTTCTGGAAAACTTAATCATCATTATATACGTGGAATTTAATTAGACGGAGCTACTTCTTTTCAATGGGGACTATAGATAAACTTCTTAAAAATACAACCAAGGTTGTAGTTATTGATGTTGTCACTCGGGAAAGACTAGTTAATCATCAATTATTTTCTACGGCATGTGCAAGAATAAACTTTATAAATAAAAAGTATATTGTCAGGTTTTTCCTCCTCCTTCAATCTCACAAATCGATCACATTTTTATAATAGTTTTCGGTAGCGAGATTTAAAAAAAAATTCAATTTTATATCCCGGGAACACATTTGTTTTTAGCCTTGGAAAATATATTTTCCAGGAACAAGTTTTTGTGAATTCAGCTATATAACAAGATGGATGTGTATATCTTCGAGAAGTGCGATGAGGTAAATGGAAAGCGAGGGAGCGATCCGGAGGATCGATATGGAACGTTGTTTGTTGATAGGGAGTTTGCAAGAAAATCCAGATAGGTGGGTACCTCTTTTCTGCTCATGTACCAAATAGATAAATCAATTCACCTGTCCTGAACACACGGGTAAACAACGTCTGCTCTTGATAGAACTAGCACAAGCATCACTATGTACCCGGACACTAATCAGAGTTATCATAAAAAATAGTTAACACTTGAAAACTTATATGAAAACTATACAATATAGTAACTCAAATTATAATTTCAATGGATAATGAATTACTTCTTACAAAATATGAGAAATAGTAAGTTACGACAATTAAGAATTCCATCCCTGGTAAAATATAATACAGCCAACTCTCGTTGTACGGCCTTTTTTAATTATACTACTTTTTCGATTTACGGCCACAATATTTCGTTATACGGCCAAAAAATAAGCTTGATTCATTAAAAATATGCTTGATTCGTTATACGCCTTTTCGCTTTACGGCCGACTTTTCCGAAACATATCTAAGCCGTTTAACGAGGGTTGTATGAGTTATATTTTATAGAATAATTATATTGTAATTGTTCAAAATTTGAACCCTATTGAAATGTTAAGTTTCCGCTAAGATCAAAACATTTCAAACTATCACTTTATACTGCCAATGTGTACACATTGGCAGTATAAACTACAACAATAACAAGTTGAATTATTGGTCTGACACTGCACTTTGCAATACCCGTCAAACACAATAGTTGACCATTCGGTAAGATAAACAGTTGTTGTTTGAGAAGTCGCATGTAACAGAAGTGCATAGATATTTCTAGGTTACCAACAATGTTATTGACAGCAACATTTCACACGAAAGGTAAACTTGAACATCATTCGCAGTCTGAAATTGCAATTTTCAACGAAGTGGTTGTCAAAACATCCTGGATGCTTAAGCTGGAACAACACCACTCACTTAATATAAGTTTTATGATGAAATATTCTGAAACTATACTTGAATATTGGTTTTCCATAACAATAATCACATTTATTAGTATTGTGGCATTGATTAGTTAAAAGGAATCCCATCCATTTTCCAATTGCCAACTTTGTTGTACAGAGAACGTGTAAACATTTCACAGATCCATTTAGGGTATTTCTCTGAATGTTGCGAGGGTTGGTACGAGTGCCTATAGAATGGAAGACAATGAAAGTAGCGTTACATTCAAGTTGAAAACGGGAAGTAACGATAATGAATACATGGAGTACCATTACAGTGAAACTACGTAAAATGTGCCAATATTGAACTGACGATTTAATGAATTTCTCTATTTACTCTACAATTCAACAGTCCGTGAAAATAATGAAGTCTATCCACGCTCTGTAAGATATCCAGAACGTCAAGCCAGAGGTTCGTGTTCCGTACACATATGTACAAGCACTTGAGTTGATGCTACAACTGTGCCATTACAGGGATATAATTTAATTCAAACAATTGAAAACCTTTTGTAAAATTTGTAGCTTTCTTGCAAGTATCATGCGATACAATAGTGAATTATTGAGAAGAAACACGCTCAATACACACCTGGAATAAGATAAAGTGTTGATAATCAATTACATCAATTATCATTAAAATAATATTACGCAACGTAAGCAGTGAAATAAAGACGATACTGACAATTGAAATAACAATCGTCTTGAGACATTGTTTCAAAATAAAATGAATCTCAATATTTAGAGCTGTTAGTTTGCCAACTACAATAATACATTTATAAATAAAATTAACTAGATGCCATTGTAGTTAGTGTTGTTCTGTTGTTTTTAAAACTAGATATATACAATCGTAAAATGTACAATTTATTTCCAGACGGTACTATGATATTACTAAAACTAAACTGGGGGATAATGACAATCACTCAGTTAATCCCGTCTGTAACCCAAGTAGAGGCGATTAAATGCGTGGTTGATCTAAGTCACCTGATCCGACTCACCTGTGAACATCGACATGTCACTAAATAATCACGCACTGCGGTAGACGCAGAACGTAGATTTCGAAACACAATTCATCAACGTCACTTCTACTGTATAATGCAACGTGATTCACTGTTTATATTAATTTTTCAAACTGGACATTCGCGAACTCTATTCCGGATGACGGAATACTCAATCTTCAATGGAAATGTAAAACTTTTGTTCATTTAGCAACTGGAGTTTTCAATTTTTTTCTGATAATTAATAACGGATAAATTTTTCATGAACTGAAGCGGATGAAAATAATGAATAGACATTTTTCACTAACCAAGAGCGTAAGAGATATTTATTTGTTTCCGGTACGTTTAAAATAGTTTACACTGTAATTTAAGAGAAAAATAATAATTGTCATTAAAAGAAAATAAAAACTAAAATAGCCAATTAAGAAAAAGTATATAATATCATGTAGATTTATGCTTTGCGCTGAGATTTCCACAAAAGATTTCTAACAAAATTGTTGACATTTTTTTTATTCCCTTGTAAAATCATGAGATAAGCCCGAAAAGCTATTTAACTTTGTATGATCGATATAAAACACAATTGTCAATTGTTTTTTAGCATCACGTAGCCTCTTATCATACCTACTATTAGAAGAATTTTGTTTGTTAGAAATTGTATATGTATATTTTATAAAAACAAAGCTATAAATATTTTGTACATAGCATGACATATATGAATTGACTTCGTTACAGATTTAGAGTGTTATATTTATGTCCCGTTAAATATAACATGACACATTTTGTCAAGAGATACTGACCAGATACACGCCTACATTGATTAAAATTTTCATTTATTTTAAGTACGATAATTATGATGTTGCATGTACTACAACGCTGAAGGCAACCTTCAATGAAAATGCAAATTTTCTGCTAAATTAATCATCATATACAACCAAGATTACACGTAAGCTAACATGTATAATTATAAAATTATCAGTTTTTAGATTGTTATATTTAGCTATAAAGTTGCGTGTAAAAATAATCATTATAGAAATATATATCAGCCCCGTGGCTTCCCGTAACTATAGAAGAGTTACCAACATACTAGAGCACGAAAATTCTTACGTGGCACATTTTAAATCCGACAAGATATATGCAAAATATTCAAGAAAAATTCCGTGAATAACGAGGGCGAAAATATCATAAACATGTCTGTATTTATAAATTTTTTATACATTTTAGAAGCTTTTAGGCGTGCGCGCGCACTAGGAAAATGCATTAACCGGATATGGGCGAGTGCAAAGTGTGGTGAAGTATGTAGGTATGTTTGTACCCATGTCACGTGTGTAGGCAACGGAAAAGTATTGCCGGCTGATGCAACATATTTATGTATGCTGCTGGGCGGATGTTGTATATGCGATGTGCAGGTAAAGTGCTAATAAAACTTTTATCGTCCAGAAGGAGTACGGCTCTGTCTACTCTCGATATAACACAGGTACGTACGTTGCCTATAACGAACGTGCGTCTTTATTCGCATCCACAAAACCCGATACAATGTTCCAGTTAAAACTAAAATTCATTTAACGCAAAATGTTTTATTTCAAATGAATGTTCAGTATACAATAATCCGATTTTACCTAGTGTGCTTCCAACGAAACAGAATTAGACTTAGTTACAACGAACAGCGTCTGTAGTCAAGTTTGAATATCCAGTTAACGGTGTAACGAATACACAACAGAACTGCTTTCGAATATTAATTAATATCTACACAAACATACAACATTATCATTGTAACTGGAACAAGCAATGTAGGTATTGTTAATGTAATTTAAAACTTCGCCGACAAATGAAACAATTGCGAAGCGAATTGATTAAATAAAATTGTTGGAAAACATAATCAGTAACGCATTCAAATCCTGTAAATGTTTTATTAAACCAAGATCATAACTATTCTCTGTTAGAATGTTACTCCAATCTTATTGCTTTGAAACATTAATATTTACACTAATTCTTCTGTGAAATAATTACAGCGATTACAGTCAGGCTGTTTCTCATATTAAAGTGAAATGAGAAAATGAAGAATGGCTTCGTTTCTGTTGGAAAATTACGAAATAATTTTATCGCAAGGCCAAACTCGGCGACTCGGTAATTTCCATTTCATCCCAAAGAGCCAAACATAAAATTTTAATATCTAACAAACATCCCATGTACATTTCAACTAATCTATTAATTCTACATCAGCCGGAGGAATGAGGTACAACCATCAAGGGTACTTGTTCATTAAAATAAAGCCGAGGATTTCATTAATCTTACTGGAAACCGAGCAACTGTAAAAATACCTTTGTACTCTGTCTATATATTTGAAAATGAAACGTACACCTTTAGAACAAAATCAGATGTGGTGTCGGTGAAATTTCTCTTTACTTCCGGTTTCCGGTCTACTTTCATTTTCAGCAAAGTTTAACGTATTTCCATGTCTTCGGCCTCACAGGAAAATTCGGTTCCATAATTACTGTGTCCGTTATTTAAATTGGTTTACAATTTAATCAACAAATTAAAGAAAAAAAAATGAACAATTAATTATAAAGCTTCAAATTTCCTGACTGTGTTACTGCAACAGGGGGGAGGGGATACAAATCGTGATTGGCCGTGGTTTTATGTGTCAAGATAAGAGGGTTTCCATATATTATGTCGGCACGCACTATAGAAGTATTTCTCAGGTTTGCGGTATTTTTAAATGTCGTGTGTAAAATCGAGAGAATAAGGAATACAGTAATTACAACAAGGAAAGAAAGTTCCGTGGAAAAACATATTTCTTTATTAATTTACTCTAGTCCCAGGAAAAACAACCTAATGCAAAAATACACATTTCAAAGCTATGTATATCGCTTTTGATTATTTCTAAAAAGCTATTTAATGTTGGAAAAAACTAATATAGTAAAATTATTTTAATATCTGTTCATTTTTATATAAAATACTATTGTTTACTGTTAAATATACTCCTAGTGATTCATAAATAATACGAATAACATCATTAGAAATACATTTCAGCAACAGTAGACGAGATGGTTGATTAATTCTACCTCAGTCACTATAGAGTATCCAGAGTGGAAGAGATAGGCGTATACGGCTCTTCAATTTCAGTGAGTACACTGATCTCACAAACTTACAGGACAATGGCCATTATCTCAACCGAAAATATACTTTTCAGAATTAAAACGAACGAGCATAAATCGGAGTTTTACATTTGTTTTCAATTCATGAACACAGTTTTCAATAAACAGTGTACAAATTCAAATAATTTAGATATTGAAACATAAATAAATACAATTATTACATATTCCGAATATTTTGGAGTTTTGACAAGTCCCCTCATATATAAATGTTTGCTATATGATCTGAATACCATGTAGTTCAATATAGCAACTGTTTCAAATTGTGTAATAAAGAAAATTCACTGTTATTTTCGTTAACTGTACTTTTTTCATTAGCAACCAAGTACTGTACATCGGTCTTAACTTCCGGCAAACAAATTATTATTCCACGAATCGCAGTTTCAACATTTTCAATAGAGGCGTAATCAACAATAATTCTATTTTAATACTGAAAATGAAAAATTTCCGCCTTAAAATTTCAATATTAAATCAATCCTAGTATACGAGAATGGTAATTGTTATTAATATAACAATTTTAAAATATTGATTATATATTTAATACCAGCGCAAAATCTTATAAAAATTAATTAGTAATGCTATTGAGGTGTATGCAAATACGTGGTAAGCATTTTAACAATGACATGTCATGAAATACCTAGAACGGAACAGATATTGTTTATATTTTTTGCACGTTACAAACAATAATTTACATCGTGTGGCTATGGCACACCTGGAATAATTTTTATAAGTTTTTATCTATTCGCTAGTTCTGTTTTAGAATGCATATTCATACGGGAACCTTGTATTCAACATCTTGTATGCATACCGCTCAGCATAGTAATTTTTGAAAAGTTACTATGCAAGCAAAAATCATTTTTGCTTGCCCATGTTCATATGTAAAATCACTATTAAACATAAGGTAAAATTAGGACACTAAAATGATGTAGGCCGTGTTCGAATTCAAGATTTTAGTATTTTAGACAGCGAAATTAGGGAAATTTTTGGATCTTGGCGGTAAATTTAGGGTATGCAATTCAGGGCGTAGTGTGCCTTTACAAATCCCACTGTCTATTTCTAAAATCCTAACGTTATTTAGTGCACAATTTAAGTTATAAAACCAGTCACGTGATACATTAGTGCACTAAACAGTCCAATTCGAACGCAGCCAAAGTTTTATAATATGATCATGTCAAGCTTAAAGACTATGTAACTTTATCGATTAAATAATAATTTATTATCCATTATAATGAACATTTTATCGGTTGTTCAGTGAAAAACGTGTCGTACATGGTGTATGTCAATTTTCTTAATTGCGTAATAGAAAATAATAAAATTATCGGAATGATTTCAATGGACATGAAAGTGTTTTATATTGTCTCGTGCGATATTTTTATTTTTTATTACACATATAGATTTTCATAGCTATTGAAATTCAATACGTCTTGATTGAATTTACTATCGTACCAAAGTTTGGCTTCTGTTAATGAATCGGGTATCAGTTTCTAATTGCAATTTGCTTCACAAACTCACGTATCCCACAAAAGTTAGTAATTTAATAAACGGCAACATGATCATCAAAGTTACGGAATTCTGTAGACGGCCGCGGCGGTCCAGGTATATCGAACTTGTTTCACCTCAGGGGCCAGCAGCGCTGGATGGAACATGGTGTTGCTGGCCAATCGGAGACTTTAGTTTTTGGGGTTGATTATCAAGCGAGAAAGAGAGAGAGAGAGAGAGCGAGCCGGCCGTACGGATAACGACGTTACAAGAATGTTAATTAGACGCGGCATTTCAAGTACGCACGTGATATACTTGTAGTTATAAATTCCATTTATCCGTAGCACATGCATACAACATTTCTTCTGGTTAAGAGCAACGTATATGAACAAAGAAAAATATCGATGCGGGTAGCATTTTTCATGAATTAATATGTTAAGTGTCGAAGGCAGTTAATGTTTATTCAATGCCAGCCAGTCTCTATAACAAGTTGGCTTGTATATGTTCCGTTGTGTGCTGGATATTATAATGCAGCCTACAGATGACAAATGTGTTTATTGCAGTTTGCATTTTATTACTGCATCAACACTGCAGTTTCATAACGACTTTTATATACAATTTTTAGCTATTATAATTCTCTATTGCTTAACCCATCTACAATAATTTTTAAACAAACGTTCTTACACATATTGGTTAACGATTAATGGTTATTATAGTACGACGTAAGTGCATAGCTAATGTAATTGTGTAATGATAAGAGTTAATTTGCAACAGTAGACTTTCATTTGGTGGAAAAGTTCACCGATAACATCACGAACACACATAATGTGATGATGATACTTATAGAATCGAAAGTGAAAATTAGGCAAGTATTAATTTGCGAATGCATTCCTTAAAGTATGTTAATATACCTGTTACTACACAAAAACAAACTTTCTATTGATCGTCGGTAATTCTGCACGATTCAGTCTGTGCCTGTCCTAGTTTCGACGAAAATTGTCAATTACATTCAGTAAATAAATCACGTTTGCATAACAAGCGGATAGTAATATAAATTCAGCTATTTTTCAATTGGATGAATGCTCGTACAGCAATCGATATGCACTGACATCTTGTACATTAACTAAAAATAAAAGTACTATTTACTGAAAATATCTACGATTTTTAAATAACATTTTTCGCGAACTACGTATTTAATTATAAATATATGAATATAAAAAGTTTTACAAAAGATAATATAAAAGTTTTATTATAATAAATTAATAAAAATTACATTGTTTTACTACTTTTATATTTTTTAAATGTTCTACATGTTTCGACATAATATGTCATCATCGGGAACAAAAATTACAAATTCAAAATACATAACAACCAGAAACAAAAACAAAAACAAGTAAAAATTTTTCTTATTATTATTTAAACGAAAACCAAAGGCAACTAAATTTAATTTAAACATTTAAAAAGAATTGAATAATTTAAATCAGTTTGTTCATTTATCAAATTGGAATTTTGAGATTTATGTTTATATAATTTGTTGATGATCAAATGATGTTTGGTAAATATTTGATATATGATCTGAGACAGGCATTTAATTATAATAAATTGATGATTTCCAGCGGATGATGAAATTTAAATATTGACTGCTATATACGGGCGCATATGGCATCATCTAATAATAATAAGAAAAAAAATTTTTACTTGTTTTTGTTTTTGTTTCTGGTTGTTATGTATTTTGAATTTGTAATTTTTGTTCCCGATGATGACATATTATGTCGAAACATGTAGAACATTTTTAAAAAATATAAAAGTAGTAAAACAATGTAATTTTTATTAATTTATTATAATACAATGAATTACTACAAAGTAAAAGAAGAATCTATTTCATAAAAGTTTTAATTGATTTCATTCGAAATAAAGTCTGAAAGTAAAATTACTAATTATCATAAATTAAAATTAACAAATTTTCTTCGCAGAATTCATTTTTAATTATTTCCTGAAGCCAGCACGCCCACAAATTTCCCGGAATAAAATTGTTATACAAGGTTCTGGGGATCCTCTCGTATCACAGGTTCATCTTGTTAATACATAAATATGCATACATGTGGGTTCCATTTTCATATTTTACATATTTTACATTTAGCACTCTAGTTCATGTACTTTCTTGGCATAAAAATTACTCGCGAGTTCCTAAGATATTCATAAAGTACGCCAGATTCACTTAGGATAAAGCCTGCAAGTGCAAATAATAAAGGGCATCGTTTCGTGATTCTGCAAGTAACGTGCGAAGCTGGTGCGCCACATAGCGCAGTGGCGACTCGTGTAACGCAAATTGTCACATACACTTCTCATCGTGCTAACAACGTAGGATGGAAGATATACAAATATGTAAATTGCATACGTCGCCTCGACAAGAACCGTTTTTACATTTTATAAATAACTTTGCAATTGGGAACGTGAAAAATAGATGCAACTGCAACGGAAATTCTTGAATCACTTGCATCTACTGCATAAATAATCCACACAGAAAGACACAGAATATTTCACATGATTATTGCAAACAGAAGTTTGTTTACACATGCGACTGTGTTATTTATTAGACGATTCCATCGCTGATATTATGTTGCAATGTGTACATTTATTGTTGAACTGTATATTTTGTTCTAGTAATATAAATAATATATGTGTAATTTATGATTTTATTAGTACTAATACTTAACAGAGTTATAAATGTTTCAAGTGCGTAGCAATTTCAAATGAAATTTATTTGTTCCGATTATACCGACTCCATTCTCGATCGATGTGGATACCTTTTTTTGTTCTCTCTTTATCCACCACAGCTGCCGAATATCCTATAAAATCTACCGAGTGCCCGTGACGTCACAAGCTCTACGCAATTTGTTCCAGATCCAGCAAGAAAACAGGGAAACGGTGAACGGAAAATACTCTATTTTTGCCTCATGCATATTTCAATAGTTTCCGAGCCTGGCAATATCGATTCGGACATAAATGTATCACATAAATTGTTGTTCGGACTAAATAAATTACGGAATTTAATCAGTCCACTCCTGTCTCATTGGCCGGGAGTAATGCACAGCTGCTGCCTTCTCCTGTAAGCGTCAGGTTAAACTTTCAATGGAGAACTAAAGTAAGCCACTATCCTCGACGATGTTACCCATTTGATCTCTCGCGGGAAATAAAAAGAAAATAATAAAAATGCAAGAACTTTGTCGACTTACAATACGCTTTTCAAACAATGTGGAAAATATTTCATTTTCTCGTTAACCTTTAAGGTTGACAGGAAAGATTTTGAAAAGAAAATATTTTCTTTTATATTATACAGGAAAATGAAAAATTAAGGTATTTTTATATTAATAGAAAAATGTGATGATTGACGTAATATATTTAAAGAAAACTTCGTAAATAATTTGATATACCATGAATATGTATAAATCTATTCTCAGATTAAATTTTATCTGTCATCTAGAATATATATACTATCATTTACACGGCTTTACGGGTTATACACTAAAATATTTTTCCTATAAAAATACCCTTCGTAAGCTTACTGATAAACAACAATTTTATAGCATAAACATGTATTCGTCCCGCGTATCGAGAGTTTCGTTTAAATTACTCAATAATCAAAATTTAGCAGGGAGGAGATATTGGTACTGAAATTTTTATGTGAACCTAAAATACGGGTGAACTGTGTCAATCTGGAACTACGTGCGGGAATAATAACACATGTTATATCATACGTTATGAAACATGCTACATATAAACTCTCCCATGTTCATCAGATAAACGAAATACTGTTTAAAAGTTTGAACGTTCCGTTATACGGTAATGAACGTTTGTTTTTACAGAACAGCGATGAAGTTTCGAAAGTAAACAGTTGAACACATCCATCCAGATAATGAACAGATTAACTCAAATGCTATACAAATACATATTATGTTATATAGAACTTCATTTTAATGGTCGGCGAGCGACCGATCTCAACCTGTCAAACCAATTATTTTGTTGTTTGGCATAAGTTACCATTCGCTTCGCAACGTTAACAGCCGTAACCAAAAATAACTTAATTTACAACAAAAATCATCATTTGTGGCTCAACTTCTAATGGAGAATACAATATTACAGAAAATAGACATTTCGAATAGAACTGCTAAACAGACATTGGAACAATAGATAAATTTGACAGTAAAAAGTTCAGTGAAAATTATAATACATTTAGTGTACATCAAATAAAATAATATTTATATGCCAGTAGAGACCTTGTAAACAGATTAATGAAGAAAGTTTCAAATTCCGACGGTCTGTAATATGTACGTAGAAATGGAATTTCAAGTATCCATTGTTTATACTTTGAATATACTAAGATTAAAAGGATGACAAGGTCACCTTGTCATAACTCGAAATTTTACCTGAGATCTTACTATACCTGAAATGGTTATATATATTACCTGTAGGTAAAAAGTACTAAATGCCGATACATATTTGGAAAATCATAATTATATATTTCAATATTGTTGCGTCTAATATCTGAAATTCGTAACTTTTTTTCTTTGGATACCTAATAGTATATGATCATTTTGGATTTTTGTATTATTTCAAATTAATTTTAATAATCCAAATTTCATAAAAAAGAAAGTATATTTTATTTTATTCATAACATGCCAATGTATTGATAATACATTTTCGTATTTTAGATTCATAAATTGCATTCGAATATTTACTCTGATTTTGCATAGTATAATATTTGGACACATAATAAACTAATGAAATTTATTTGCTATCTATATCATTATTGTATATTTAAATTTCCCGTAAACATTTTCTAAATCCTAAGCTATTTTATGTAACTGCGTTTAATATAATAAAAAATTCAATAACGAGAAATGTTTCACATGTCCGAACATTCTTGCAGGAGTAATGACTTCAATTTACAACAAAGAATGCGTTTTGCAACTATAAAAGCAGTAATTGTCACAAAGTAATGAGTAACACACGTTACTAATGGCAGTTATGACAAGAATTTTAAATGTCTTAGCTGCGAGACTGCACTTCGGTGAAGTGTTCAGACAACTGCCATGCAATCTAACTCATTTATCTGTGCGCAAAAAGCAAACGGTCATCTGAAAACATCGTGTACTGGAGGAACTCGTTTTGTAAATAATATGCATGTGCAAACGTGTATAAATATCCTTGAACTTACCAACTAAATATTTTCTTAAGATTTGCCAAAAGAACTTACCAGAAACAAACGAATATAATTTACTGAATATGAAAATATATAATACCAAAGTAGGTAAACAGATCAATGTAAAAATGTACTCATTAAAGGAAAATAATAATCCAGCAACCTCGATAACTTTATCGATATTTTACAATAATTTTCCGCCGTTTTGAGCAATAGGAATTTTTTATTTTCTCTGCTAGACACAAGTCGTGTAATTATGACAAAAGTTGACGGGTAATCTGTCGAGAATGCAGTGGAAACTATAATAATGTTCGAATACGAATTAGAGCACTCGTCGGCTGTTTGACAAGCGGTAGTTTATTTAAATCAGCGTCGCCTACACGGACAAACAACTGTTTGCTAATTTCAATCTCGTTTTGCACCGGATATTGAAACAAAGTCCGGCTGGTGTCTCTTTGTATTTATTCCTGTAACGATATGCACGACTGTTACGATCAAAGCACAACGCGGAATCGATATATCCTGTTCGTGCGCGTAAACAACAAACACAGTGACAAGGCGAGTTTTAATCATTTATTTTTAATTTGAAACAGTTTTTTCGTCGATTAAAAAGTTAGATGTAATAGAGGAGATTTATTTAAAAACTGTCAATGTGCACAGCAATTGAAAAATTGTCAAAATATTATTGAGCATTCAGTTCTATCAAAATATTCTAGATACATAAAAAAAAATGTGTAGATTTTTCTGCATTCTAGATTCTGCGATTTGAATATTAATACTTTAAAAACACAGATCGCATAGCAAACTACCACATTAATAATTCAAAACACTCTTTTCAATTGAACAGCTTTCAGAGACATTGTCTTGGAAAACAAAAGTATCAAAACACGTCGCAACTTCTCACGTTTCCAACTATTCAAAACAAAAAAATGTTTTGCTTTTACAACTTGTAGTTTTCACAAAATAATTTTTGAATATCTAGTGTCTTAAGTACACTTAAAATTTAATCACTGATGTTTTTATACTTTAGGACAACAAAAAACACATTTAAAAATAAAACAAGTACATTATCATATAAATGAAATCCGCAAGGATAGACAAAATAACAAAACCATTAAATACGAAACAGTGGTGCTTTCCGTGCTCGTGTGTGAGCTGTATCCTTCACGATCTGTTTACTCTGTCGCGTTGTCAGTTGGTGCAGGCAGTGTATGTAAACAGGTGTGTTATCACTCCCGCTGTTGTTGTTGTTGTTTACAGTAGTGCCCCCTTGTACTGGGAAATGGAGTGCGACAGCGGATCGAAAAGGAAATTACTGATATCGGTGGATGATAGCGCAGAAAATGAATCGCGTATTTATAATGGTATGTACGTGGAATTTCCAGGCAATGTTCTTGCTGGTGTTCGTGCCGCTCTACGTGTGGTATCAGCGTAGGTTAAAAATCCTATTTTACACATAGCTTTCAACCATGCGAGCAAACTGGAGCGAGCAATATTTGCCTATAATTTTTTTTACAAAAAGCCGTTAAATTATGAACATATAAACATGCTTGCTGATACATTAATTGAACTAGTAATTAACATTTAAAACTTGAGTGTAAAAGGAATAAGGAAATATTAATCTTTGTATATCAGCTGATGACATTTGATAATTTATGATCGATATGAAAGTAAAATAAGTGCAATGTATTAAATTCAATGTAAGTGTATGTATAGTGTTTAAGATTGTTCTAGATAACGGAAATAGAAAATACAGCATTCACTGATAATCTAGTTTTATTTGAACGCTTCAAGCAATATTATACATGTATACTTATGAACAGAATTACCGGTGTCATGTAATAATTGTAAGGTGTACATAGCATACGCACTTTTCTGCAATTTTAAAACACGTAATCCTTTTAGTGGCCATAAAAAGCTAACGTTAAAAATCACTTTATTATACCGATATACTCACTTTCACATTTGTGTAATGTAATTGCTACGTATGTCAAGCGAAAGACACACATACACACATTCGAGAGGTCTGTGACTATGGAATGTACAAGTAATTTCAACTGCGGAACTAGAGCAAGCTATGCAATGTACATTAAACAAATTATCTGTACCGGTGTACGGAAAAAAAGATATGAGATTAAATTTAATAATACTGTTCAATAAAAACACGTTGCTTAAATGCACCATAGTGGTTTTCAGCCAGACTTGTTCACACGTTTTTATTTTAGTCTCGACATCAGACGCATATAAGCGGATTAAAATTGTAAACTGATTATAGGTAAGGATTTTTGTTAAACTTCGAAAAATAATTACATAACTATGCTGACAATCAATCATTAACAAATGAGAAATATTCCGCTTAAAGTTAGACATGTCGATCAAATAATACAACAACAGATAAATAACTATTAGTTACCCGACAGATGTTCCAACTTACAAAATGTATTCTAATTTAACATTTATCATTGTTCACTGTACAATAAAACAGAAGAGAAATTTAAAATAATTGTTCTGAAGATTATTGTGTTGGTTTTGTTCGGACAAATTTTGTTTAATTTCAGGTTATAAGAGAGGAAGTACACGAACTGTTGTTGGAATTATTCAAAGATAACATCTTGAAAGCTTTCTGTAACAACGAATTGGGAAACTTTATCAAATAAGAGGATTTAAATTACTTTATAATGAGTTCGAACTTCAAATAATATATATTAATTTCTAAAGTGCGATTTACATTTGTCAAACTTGAAAAAAACGAACAATGATTCAAAAGTTTCAGCAATGCTCGACATGAATCAAAACAGAGACAAATAAATTTGAAGTATTTCACGTTAGTCATTGAGGAAACATGAATTTGATGTGTTTCATGAAAATTTGATAGATGTAAATACACTTACGGCAAGTACGGTACTTTATACAAATTAGATAACCTACTCCGAATCGTATTTGGATTGGAAAGTTATGAATATACATTTATTTAAATATTCGAAACAATATATAAGTTATTATTGTTATTTACATCTCGAGGTAGGTAGCTCTATTTACCATAAAATATTCAAATATACCGTAATTTTTATTTCACAATCTTTGTACATTGAATGACGTATCATTTGAATGCGACTAGCGATTAAAAATGGATGAAGAAAAATGACTATCCGGACAACGTCTTACGAATCCATTCGTTAATTGTTTATGTACGGTATAATCAAGTATAGAAAATGATTAAGATTGATCACCGTCCAAAACTGATATGGTAATAACGTATTGAATATTCAACAAATTAATTTGCAATTTATTACAATTTCAGCAAATTGTTTAATGAAATATATTACAGTTTACTAATCGTCAAGTTTATGCACATAAATATTTTATTACCAGCAAATGAAATATGCAGGTAAACAAGATTATGTCTTTCGTAAATTGTACCAGTAAAATAAACATAATAAAAGCTATATATGTTCTTGCTCCTATTTTATTATGACACTTTACTATTATTAGAAAAGCATTGTGCATATATATTTTCCATATAATGTTGAAGTTACAATGAAATCATTTTATAATATAGAAAAAGAAAAACACGTCGTTTTTTTTGTAACAAATGCTGTACTGTGTACAAAAGAGAGGAATTGCTTTCATCAATCAAGCCTTGTATCGTATCAGTTCAACAGAAACTGAGCCATGGAAACGTTTGTCAATTTGATCATCACGCCATGTTGCGATATTTGTACATTGGTTTATATTTTGAAATCACAGAATCATTTACCATTTCGGAATTGTCTATATCAAGATTCATATATGTATGAAATTGGTTTTGAAACAATGTTCTGGTTTCATACTTTTAAAGTTTCAAATTTGCCTATTTTTCTAATTTATAATTATGAAAGGATAGTTATCTCGTTGTAGTTGTTTCGTTTGCATATATTCATTTATCAACGTTACAATAAATTTATCGATTCAAAGTTAGCTGGCTGTACATAATTATGTGTTCGGAACGACATATATTACGGGGAGGTTAAGCTCGCATTCGTGGTTCGCAGTTCCCTTCGGGCATTTGAATACAAAAATAAATGGATTTTGAAAGATTTATGTCACAGCGAACCCATAAGCCGCCCTTGTTTATATGCAGTGGAATAATGAAGTTTTTACCAACTTTATTATTGCTTTCGGTGTACCTAAAGAAATTTAATGCATGACCAAAAATAACCGGAACAGCTAATTGTTCATAACACGTATTAATTTCACTTAAAACACTACGAAACAATTTACATTCTACTTATTTAATTTATGTGAAATAAATCAAAACTTTAACTGAAAACTTTTTACACAGTTAAGTTCGCACGTAAATGTCTAATAAATCAATTAACAATTTGATATTAACTTGCTAGAAACTTGGAAGCTTTTCATTGAAATATATTTAGAGTTAAATAACCTTTGTATTAACAAAGGGGTTTATACATTCAGTGGATGGGCGCCATTTTGTTATCGTCTGCTTGTGAAGCTGCAGAGGTAGCTGACACATACACACAGTTACCGAAAATAAAACATCAGAGATAGTGCGGCATGTGGACGTTAACATAGTCTGTATGTTCACTCGTATATATACAGAGGATACACCATACACAGTGCAGGGGAGAGAAGAGAAAGAGAAGAGAGAGGAGGACTGTGAGAGCGAGGGGTGGGTACAGCATGTATCTATAGAATACACGGCACGGTCACAGGATGGGGACGTGCAGGGAGAGGGCTGAACATAACCAGCAGGCGTTGAACGACTCACCAGGGAAGCTGCAGGGTTGCTTTGTGTCGCAAGGTTAAACCAGTGCCACTCAAACGTTATCTAACAGCATATTAATTGACATATAAGGAAGGTTATAACGCCAGAGAAAATCCAAACATATCTATGTAAAGCTTTCATTAGGCAATAAAACTAAATATAAACATTGATTAATATTCTATACCCTTTAATTCAGTACCATTAAAGCATTGTATATAAAACTACACATTTGCTCTATATCGCTGGAAGAAATCCGATTGTGCTACTAGAAATTTATATAACGTTAACATGCAATTTTAACATTAGCGTAAATTTTATAAGAAATGACAGCGGAAACCGCAAAATTCTCTGTATATATCGTACCATACGAAACCGCAATCTTAAATATTATCCATACAGCTCAATTTCTTAACAAGTTCGTGGAGTAGCTGCAGAAAGTTCAATACATCACAGCACATACTTCACGAAACTTAAGATTGCTTATTTGCCGATCTTGATCCGCGTTGCTCAAATGGAAAAGAATTTCAAACATGTCATGTTTTGAAACTTGACTTGAATGTGAGTATATTCTTTGATCTCTGTGACATGTAGAATTTATAGAAAATCATTTCAAAAATAACTTTAATTATATATAAAAAATACGAATATGGTTTTAGTAGGATTTCATTCGAAAAGAACAAACAAACACGAAATGCGTATTAATATTCATTTCGTAACATTTATTTTTAAATCAATATGGTTTCGGTAGGAAATATTAACGTGCTTGCGCAAAAACAGGAAAAAAAAACATTGATTTGGCATGTGTTGTGCTGGAAACATGTGTGAGACCCACATTTGAGTACTGCTGGTTGACACTGTAACTACCACTAACTGCAACGGGGGAAACTTGAACGCTCGCGGGACTAACGAGACGAAAGGGATGGTGCATAACGCACCCTTGCAAAACATCCGACAAGGGGCAAAATGCAAAATTACATCTACTACTATATACATATATATGTATGGGCAAGAGGAGGGGTTACCATGGCAACGACGAATCACTGATCGATCAGTGAGAACTAAGTGTGTGCGTTAGAAAAATATACCGTCAAAATGTTTTACACGATTTATAGTTACATGTTTCTGCTAAAATTGTAAGAAATCAAAATGTATACAACAATGTACTAATTTTTTTGTTAAATGGAAGCAATTCACGAACCGTAACTTTGAGAATCACTGGTATAAATACAAATGATTTATAAATGAAAAAGTCCTGGTTTCATATTACTACCGGCAATCTTATATTACAGAAGATGATTTTCAATAATGTATTTTTGTTTTTCATATTTGTCTAGCATCATTTGATTTACTCAGGATTAGTTCCTTATCCATAGGCATTCTGATAAGAACCAGTTTAAAATTGACTACAAACATCCAATATTATTCTCGTTTATCAGCGTGATATCGAACCTCATGTCAAAGGTTGTTCAGTTCAGAGAGTAATAAGACGAACATTTACATGTATCTTATATTCTCATTATTAATCTTTCTTTTATTACGAATTTGTATAACTCTCAGTAAATGATAAAACAGATAGGTATATAGAGAGAAAAAAAATAACATTCGTTAATCAACACTAATAAAGTCAATCATAATAAGTCTATAGGTCATTGTCTCGTTAAAAAAATATATAGCTTCATCAATATATAAATATAGTAAAATATAATTACATATATACCATAGAAATATTTACAATACCACAATTTTATATAAATGTACTCTCAACTAACAGTAAATTCTTGATTATATAAATAATATTAAATGGTCTATTACCGAATAATAACCATATTCGCCTACAATACTGCCATATTGTTAATGAATATATGAGTACAGTATAATTAACGCAAATTATCAATAAATTACGATATTAATATATACATTCTGTATTATACGAATCATTTAATTTTTAATTAAATAAATTATAGTATAGTTATAATTATATGAGCATTATATTACTACAGTAATATATTGTTAAATAATGAATGAATATTACAAATGTATTTGGATTTTCTAATAATAACCAAATTCAAGAAATTGTTTGGAATAATTAAATATGACATGGGTGTAGCTAATGATATGCAGAAAAAATCCCACTGAATATGATTATTCCATATGTGTAACGCAAAGCTTCCAGCTGTTTGTATATTAGCTGTATACTGAATATTACAAGTGCTCCCATATATTATCTATGTGACGCGAGCAAATTGAATGAGCAAAACTGTGTGAGTGAACGCGTGATACTGAGATGAGTTAGTGATTGAGTGAGAGTAATTAATGGAAAGTGAATGAGTACCCTAGTGAGAGTGAATTAGCACGAGAATTTACAATGCTGTTGAATATGAATTTACTCAATGATTCTGAGACATTAAATAGCTAATAATTCCATCACAAGAATATAAGCTTTTTCGATACAATTATACGATTGCAGTACCAACCGAATTTGATTAGCTACTTTGAGCGTCCAAAGCATGGAAATCACGGACCGTTAATAATTCAAAGGCCCATGATTAAAAGAATTTAATTATCTCATAAAATTAGTTTTTCGATTACAGAAACCACGGATGGCCAATGACAAAATCGATTAACCAACGAGACTGTCACATACAAGTGCACACAAATGTTGACAATAAATCTTCACTGAATTTAATTATTTTTTAAATAAATCCCTCGAAATCAGAGAGTGCCAATTTTTTTTTTCTCAAAAAACAGACAAAAATAAGTTACAATTTTTGGGTGCTGTATTTTTTTACAAAACGTATAACACTAATATCAGAAACTTTGAATTGTAAAAAATTATAGTTCAACATAATTATACTGTATTAATGAAGTTCAAGATATTAAATGATGGATGCAGTTCATGAATAAATGTATATTAATTTGCATTCCTCCTCAGTGCTAGTTGATGTTGATGATGATGATGATGAAAAAGCATTTATTTAAAGTATGTTTTAACTATTCATATACACCGGAAATGCAATATCTGCGTATTACCATCCTCGTATAAAATATTGCTTAAAACATCTGTCGTTAATTATCCAATCAAAGAGCGGTAATTTTCTTACACTGTAATTACGACATGACCTTGTACACGTGTCAAGTGCACGCAAAACTCACTAAATGTGACCCATGTCAAAACTTTACTATTTTATACAATTGATGATTAAATTGGAAATGATTAACACTTACAAGAATTAATTTCGCCTTAAGAATTAACTAGAGAATGATGCTGATGAATAGTTGAAAATTATTACACTTTTTTGTAGGTTTCAATTATAGACGCCATTTTTTTTGTAGAGGACAATGAAAGGAATAATAGAATATGAAAAGATAACAGTAGATTTGAATCTATAGGTAGGTATAAAATTCCGATTGAAGATAAAAATAATGTCAGCTGGTATAGCGCATGACGGTAGTTTGTGACAGCTGGTGCTAAGGGGCATTAACTAGGTGTACTTTCCATGCATACCTACTCAACCAGTACAACCGGTCGCATACTGAGGGGCTTACTATGAATTGCACTTGTTAAACGAACTCTTCCTGCCCAGCACTGATCACACACTTCCTCTACGCGAACATCTGATTGCAGTTACAGTAATGCTATTAGCACAGATTCGTTATAAATGTATGGAACAATTGTGGGTATAGCAACTATCAACTACAGTGAACTTCGCTTATAACGAACCTCAAGGGATCGACGAAAATAGTTCGCTATAAGCGAAGTTCGTAATAAACGATAAGTAGGTACATAATATGAAGAACTGTTTTGCAAAACTAGACATATCCAGATTTGTTCAAAATTTAGTTAGATATTGTTTTGTAATACATATACATTGTACACTAACAATAGTTTTTATGAATCTTATTTGAAAAAATCGTTTATTTTACTTTTGTTTATACTTATTATTATTTTATATTATTTTTATTTATTTAAAGTAAGAGCTTTACGTGTTTTCTTTGAAATTGCGTAACTCATAATTGTATTTCTTTAACACATTAAATACAGTGAACAGGGGCAGACAGGACATGTGGAGCATGCTGAAATTTCCGTATGATCCGTTCCAATCGCGGGAAGGTCCGATAATTTTTTTTTCATACAATTAACCACATATACACAAAAACCGCGAAAACTGTTACGGCGACCCTACATATGCGAAGTTGAAAGATTTCGAGGAATCCCCTGATTATTTGGTAAAATGCCGTTTTAAGTTCGTTATAACCGAAAACTTTTGCGATTATAATAAAAATTAAGGTTCGTTATACCCGAAAGTTCGTTATAAACGGGTTCGTTATATGCGAAAAAAATAACACACGTTTAATGATACTTTAGTTCGTACTTTACAGATTGGTTCGTTATAAGCGAAAGTTCGCAATAAGCGGGTTCGTTATAAGCGAAATTCACTGTATATATATATATATATATATATATATATATATATATATATATATATATATATATATATATATACGGTCTGTTAAAAAAATACCCTGACTATTTGAATTGCGCGCCTCCAGTTGGTTCTAAAGCAAACCGCTTGGTGTCGCTAGGGTTGTACAGATCAGCTGATGATAACGCCGTTTCCCGATTGCAGATATCTTCATTTGTTGATTAGCTACGCGGTTTTTAGTGAAGTGCGATTTTTTCCATGATCTGGTTTCAGAATGAATGATGACCTGAAGGAGCAACGACTTGCTGTGAAATTTTGTGTTCAACCGTAAACCCATGATTCATCACTTGTTATGATCCTTGAGAAGAAGTTTTCATCTTCTTCTGAACGATCTAGCGGATTCCCCTAGAACCACCTGGAGCCGCGTAATTCAAACAGACCTCATATGATACCGTTATAAGCATTAGCAACTAATACAAAAATAAATCACATTGTTGCTCTTTCAATTTGGTTTCGCAGAATAATTATTTTTTTTATTTATACTACAAGAACATATTGGAAATTTCATAATTCTTCTTAGTTTTCGAAACAATTACTATTATTATATCCGCTGAAATGCAGAAAAGGAAGCCTTAGATAAACAAATTTCAACCTACAGAAAAAAACAAAAACAAATATGTAACTATATTCCCAAGGTTTCTGAATCACAGCCTGCCTGATGTTTCCACAAATATTTGCACAGTTCTTTTCCATTTCCTTAACAAACAGCGGATATCCGTGCTATTTATTCACCTATCGGTAACAATAGAACAATAAATAGCAATCCCCATTATGGAAAAAAATGCTGCAGTCATTTTTTCTTGCAAACACAAAGAACCCATATCCTTGGTGGAGGGTCTATCTATATTGGCGGCTAAAAATAAGATTTTAATGAACGTTGTGCTGTGCAATAGCAACCGTGTTTGCATTATACTTGATGACGCGGTGTAATGCTGGTACGTGAATCATTAGGAAATGTTGCTTAGAGCGTCTTCACTCTGAAGATGTAACACCCTCCAAAGAATAACGCACTTTTCATCTCATTATGTTAATAAGGTTATCTGAATCTGGTGGTTGGTGTTAAATGTAGCGCCGTGCTGTTGGAATGGCCAACGGGCGCAACCGGACGAGTATTGATTTTAATTGGCTGTCAGAATCTCGTAACCTAGCAGCCAACTGAAAAATGCGTAGGTGCGAAGGAATATTTTTTTTATATCAATAACGTAAATATACACTTGCGTACTTCATACACCTCTCTATCATAGCTTTATAACTATTGATTTTAAAAATTTACATCCAAACGCCATTGACCTCTCAGTACTCGAAATTCTCTAGGTTATGAAATATATTTTTTTTTTTTGTTTTAGTCAAAATTCGTGTGTAGTCCACCGCATGATAATAAATATTAAAAACGTTTTACAGAATTTGATTGCGCCATAGAACTGTACAGGTTTATAAGGAAGCAGATAATTAGTAGATAATGAATGCAGTAGTACTTGTTTTGTAAAGTATCAAATTCGATTAAATTTACGAACAAAAAAGGACATAAACGTTTTTTTTTTTACTTCCCACCGAAATTTTCGTAAATAATCAACATGTCATCAGGGCAAACATAAAAAAAAAAAACTAATTACGTCATTATTATGTACCCGCATGGTGTTGAAATCATCAGAACATATCACACAGAAAAAATCGTGTGACCCTGATTCAATTTAAACCGTGCATGCAAATGTCAACTGTTTGGTTAGCTCATTATTGTCACTATTATGCAAAAGATAAAAACCAACAAGATAAAACTACATGCAATAAATACGCTTCATAAACATCAAATATACATTAACGTATCAGTTTTAAGTATATTTTTGTAGATAAACGTATCGATTACTATTCAACATTTTATTTTCAATATAAACATTTTGTAATTGACAACTGACAGTGAAATTGAAATGATCAAATCCGAGGTAGTACAGCTGTAGTATTCCCATATATACATGAAACATTTTCAATCATATCTCCGGAAATCAAACCTGATCGTATTCCAGTCGTCACCTGCCAACTTCCACACGGCCAACAAATCAAGTTCGATATAGAAAGTTATTAAATGCATTTTTCAAAGCGTGGAACGAACCAACCAATAGGAGACAAGAATTCTCGAGTGGAACATAAACACTACACCATCCAAAACATACACACAGACGCAACATATATGTACGGTCATCAAATACATATAAACGTATCGACAATCTCAAGAATACACAGATACATGTTGGGGAACAAAGTCACAGGCGGGCGAGCACGTATCTGGAGAAATAAAATGAAACACATCTAAGGGCTAGCCGAAACTAGATTACGCGCCCCCAAATTGGAAGGGTGGACCAGTGTACAAGTTCAAGAGAGATCTCAGGCTTTCAGTATCGAATCCCCCAGCTTTCGACAGAGCCGGACTACGAAAAAAATCGTGGGGATTTTGTCCAAGTAGAAATTAGGTTTACAAGAGGCAATTTGTCGGACAACCGCACCTATGCAAATAACGTATCCCCACACAGATTTTACATACGTAACTTCTTTGATCGACATTGCCGTGCTTGGAAAATTAAATTTTCCCACAGGATATGTAACGAATATTTGCTCGAGGGACATTTATTCATAATTAGAGTGGCGTAGGTGGATTGAATTTAAAATGTACCACTTTTGTGATCAATATTTCAAGGTTGTTTGTCGTTGTACCTAAATAAATCCAACGTAATTCAACCGCATGCATGTGAAGAACTACTCGGTGTATTTATTAATTATAAAGAACAGTGAATAATTAATCGAAAGCATCGGTATGCTTCATAAATAAACCGTACTGAAGTAACTAACCAAAAGGCATACATCATTGTTTAAATCAAAACCTTATATATAGAAACAAGCAACATGTATGTAATATTTAATGTTTACAAATCTCTCAACTGAAGTGAAATGTCAATTAAAATATTCTCCTTACAATTTCCTTAGATACTAGAACGTAAATCGGCAGACAGAAAATGTGAATCAAGAATCAGTAGAATTTATCGTCAGAACAAAGCTTTCGAGACGGCCGAGTTTCGTTGATTTATCCATGTCCATCTAACATGACTGATAAAAATGTAGGAGAATTTTCCACGTGTGCAAAAAACGTTAAGGCCATTTCGCAGGCAACAGATAAATATTTTTTCAGGCAAATCCATTTCCAAAACAAACGAATGGTCACACACATCACAGAGCAAGAAAAAGTTCTAGAAGGGTAGATAATGGTAAACTACATTCATAAATCACTTGAAAAAACAATCGAAATACAATGTTACAGATTATTGGACAACATCTAGTTGTAATTACAAAGGAATGTGTACAAGACATCAGATAAAGAATTACTAAAACCATAAATTAAGCACATTCTTCCTGAAACCAATACGAATTTGTAATAAATACCATTGTACACAACAGACCAGCATTTTCTGTACAAAAACGAGTAACATTCCTGGAGAGTTTCCGTATATATAACAAGATACAATTATTCAATAGGGCAACAGAGTAAGTTCAGTAAACAGGACACAGAAGAAATCGAAATGGGCCACAGAGTTAGAAACGACGAAACGGAGACGAAGCTTCACAGATCTGCCGTCACAGAGGCGTAGCTTAGTTGCCGACAGCATTATTGCATTTTGCTTCTTCCCTTCATGTACAGCACTCGGCCATTCGCCTTTGTCTCGCTGTAAAAGCCGAAATGTACATTTCATAGGCCGCTGCCATATAGCAGTTGGGCCCAGGATGTACAACGGAGATCACAGGTTATGAACGTTACAGGCAATTTATAAAATGGATAGACACAGGTGCTGGCATCACCGGCCGACTGACGCAAACAACGCCATCTACCTAACTTTGAAAGCACTGCATCAGACAACCGTGAAATATGATGCTCGCATAGATACACACAACGAAAAAGAAGTGTTTTATGACTAGACGCGCTTGTACCATTCGAGATGAAATATATCATGTACATATCAAGTATTCTAAGCACTCAAATAGATCATCCATATTTTTCGATTGGAATTGAGCAAAGAGTATATACACAGTTTGATGTAAATACTACTTTCAGTCATCGAAAAAGATCAAATGTACGAGTATGTATATGAACCGATAAAAACTAGAATATATGTCAGTAACTGTTTTCTGTTCAACAATTTTTTACTCAGGTATTCCGCATTAGTTCCGGTCTAGTTTTGAGAATGTGTAATCGACTTGTTAAATTATTCCGTTAACGTTTCACTTTGCTATTTGCGTTAATATTTATAAACTGGAAATTTAATTATGAATTTCATATTTTAGGTACTAATATATGTGGATACAACATTCTGCAATGTAGAAGTAATAATCAGAATATATAATTATAAACCATTAAATACAGAAGCAATATATTCTCGTGTAGTAATAGGATTACTTATAGATTAAACATATGGCAATAAAAACTTCCACCAGAACTCAATCAAACTTATTTGGTTGGTGCTGACAGTAGTTTGAAATAAAACTCATTTTGTGCAGCCCTAGTGCCTGACAGAGATAAAGTTGAAAGCATCTGGGATAACTGACGGTCTCATTTCATATTAAATTTCACAGGACAAATAAAAATTTTCATATATATATATATATATATATATATATATATATATATATATATATATATATATATATATATATATCCCAATATAATCACTGTTGGTGACAAAAAATATATATGTATAGAAGCTTTTGCAAAATATACTCACAAAAACAAAAACACAAATGTAAAAAGTGTATGTTTTTACTTCGTTTTTTTTTTTCAATATGACCTGCCACATGTTAAGCAAAGGAAAATTTCAGATAAACACAATTAGCGGAAAATTATATCTTTTTTAGTGTTACATGTAAGTATATGTATATGAAACACTAATTTATATTTAGTTACCAGGTGGCGCAGTTCAAGATAATTTGTTTGAAGTTTCAGAATAAATATTTGCTGCATAGAAATGGACAAATAAATTTCATGTTAGGTGTGATACGATAAGAAACAGATTGTATCAACGGAAACATGGCCTATAGATTTTCGTATTTCACAACATTTAATATACTGAACATCAGTACTGCTCGTTTCAGATGTAACGGTAATTTTTAATCTTATTTCGAGATAAAATTGGTTCTCATCCTAATGAATACGTGTGTTAGGTCTGTAATTACGTAATTTCTATTCATAACACGATTAACCGGAGTTAAAATCCGGATTAAGTAGAGCTGAACATGCAATCCCAATATACTTAATGCGCTCCCTTAGGTTTTGAAGTTATGTCGTTGTAGAATATTCTCCCCGGCTAGAAATACACGTATGACTCTTAATAACAAAGTTGGGTGTTTGAAAATGTTTCCACGTACTACGGAGGGACCGGAAAATGCAAAATACTATCACACACACACACATTGGTTCTACAAAAATGTACAGCTACAGAAACAACATTGGGTAACGAATACAAAAATAAATGTTCCAATATGTCACCGTTCACTGGAAATACCATAGCGAGCAGTAACACGAAACAGTGCTTGGAATGAGCTGGTCGTCTGGTGTGCAGATGTGCGACCGCGACCTCAACTCACAGTTGGGTCTGGCCGTCAACTCCAGAAGCCACCGGTATGTTCTGTTTTGTACATTTAGCTACTACACATTGCATGCCGCTTGAATTATGAAATCATATTTAATTGTAACTTTTGTTCATCAATTTGTTTTCCAAAAACAATTTACATTACATTTTAATTTACAAATACAGACGTTGCATTTTAGAATATTTCTTTTATAATTTGCTACATTTCAAGAATAAAATTTTATACATTTTATGTCTTGCAACTGCAATGTTTATTGCTGTAACGAGAAATGAATTTACATAACAGATGAACCAGTACTGTCTTGTTACTGTAAGTATGTTCCAGTGGTTGACTATGAGGTTTCATGTCTTTAAGAGATCTGAGATAGTTTTTGTCGAGAACATACAAAAACCATCAACTATCACTCCACTTCAGGGATCTTGAGAATGCAAGATTTATTACACACATAATAACAAGACCAAGAAGGAGTCGGAACGCAATCGCAGGGACATATTTAACGTCGCTAAACCCTCGTTAAATCTAGATAACACAACAAGTTCGTTTCATCGAGGCTTTAGCGTTCAAAGAGATTCGTATCACCGGAAAAGTAATCGTACTGAAGAAAGCAAGAAAAATATTTGCAGTAAAAAAAAACTCTCGTAATGAATGAACTTATTTAAATGACTTTTACTTTTTTTTTTTAGGCGTTTGTAATTAAAAATGTACTGAAGAAACTAGAAAGCAGGTATTCCATTTAGGAGAATAAAAATTACCAGCGCAAACTACAATAAAAGACACTAAAAAATATAGTTATTAGAATTAAATGTATTTCATAAGGAATGCACAGTTTGTAGAAAAACTTTTTACATTATAGGAAGTTTACACGGACTGCACGAAAAAGTCTTTAAATTTTTATAGCAGCACCCGCCAGATTCTCAGGATGTTTATCGAAAAGTTTTTTAGCTACTGGACCACGAAACGTCAGCATATGAAGGTCACGTTGGCAGCAACCAGACTTCATCTTTTTTATAAGATCCCAGTGATCATCAAACTGTTCTCCCAAGAAAACACAATAGTCTAAGAAGCGGTATTTTCTAAAAATTTTAGACGTCTTGACACAAAACTGTATGCGTTCGAAGTCAGTAATAAAATATGGTGTGTTTACAGGAAAGTTTAAATATTTGTTCAGGAGTCGGAGGTCAGGCGGGACAAGAGAAGAAATACAGTGTAACGTCGTTGAGCAATGAAAATTAGTCTATCGTTCGGCTTCCTTATTACCGCAGCTAGTCACTGCTCCCGTATTTGAACATTTCCTCTCCAGACTGAATTTTTTTATTCGTTCACTTTTCTACCGACAGGATGGCAATTTAAAAATGTCGGCACACAGAAAAGTCACGTGAAATGATCTAATTTACGAGCCATTTTATCCCATTACAAAAAAAATATATAGAAAATTGTCTTTGAATATATCAAATGCAAAAAATAGTTTAACTAAATCAGTGACGCCTTTTATGTATAAAGGGTCGCATATAACTTCGTTTTTGAGTCGAGATTTTTTTCCCAGATTTTATTTTTCGTTTTTAGCTGAGTTTTTTTTTTAAGCTCGTGAAAAATGCCTAAGCGGGCCGCAAAAATTTGAAAAAGGCTCGTGGGTCATTGAATTAGATTGTTGGTTTACTTACAAATTGTAACATATACATCAGAGTAATGAATATCGGTATGGACACTTACCTAAAAAAGAAAAAACCAATTAGTGACATTCAAAAATAAAAATTACTAAAAGTATACGCAGTACAAATACACTAACTACACAATATGTAGATAAAATTGTCAAGTCTAAAATAGTTTTGAAATCACTTATACATGGTGAGGTGAAAAGATTACGGCGTAACTAATCTTACAGACATTAAAATAAAAGCAGTACGCGCTTAAAAGAACTAAACCGACCGTAGCTAGCTGTATAATTTACATCAATTGCCGACCGAGAAATCGTTAGTTAGCCGAACAATGGGCGACGATTAAGGAACGAACAAAAAAAAAAAAAAATCAAACAAGACTCGCCCCTATCTTCGTGCACCATCGTGTGCGTTCGTGTGCCATCTCATGGCCGCCTTGATTAATGACGCAAAACTGCAGACTTTCATTATAACGTGTGAATTAATTTACGAACTGAATTGCGCAGAATGGGCCCAAAATACGACATTAAATGTTAATAGAGCGACCGTTAACAAAAACCGCAACGTTACTAACGCCTGCCGCGCGGCCGCGTTGTGTACACGGAGCTTTAGTAAATCGTACAATTTAGGTTCAATTTGTAACCATATTACGACTGGAATATCTAAAGGGCATAATTACAAAAACATGACGCAATTCGCAAGGGATTTATAAAGGTCACACAACAAAAATGTAATGTACATTTGTGATATATCGGCACAAAATTGTTCCGTTTCCTAGATGTTTTATAATATACTAAAATGGTAGAATTTATATAAGCGATCTTCATTCGCATGGATAGTCAGTAAATCCTGACCGTCTTGTTTCGAACAACTTATAAATTCTAATTGAATGAAATTAAGCACAAAAGACACTTAAGGCAACTTGGACAGTGCCCTAACGGCAATGTGACTAAATTTTACAAGATCAAGTTCCCGGAACTCGTACAAAGGAACGTAAGGACGACCTAAACGAGGTTGGTGGTAATTTTCCAGACAAGTTCGGTCAAAATTCAACACAAGGGTCGAACAGCTTAAATAATCATAAATTTGTATTACTGCTTTACTAAAGGTTGCTTTACTCCAAACACAAAAATTGCAAGCAGCATGTGTTGTTAAGTACCCATTCCAACAGAAGATCATCATACATATAACTGTAATTGCAAATATCTCTTACTTAGCTAAGCTAACAATATTTAAAAGAATTGCTAGTTCATTGAAATATTAAATAAAATAAAACAATTTAGAGTTTTAAAATAATCTCAAATACTTGTACAATCAAATCAGATTCGTCAAAAATGTTGTAAAGTGATACCGGGCACAGAAGTGTTCAGTACTTGGGCTCCACTTAATGGCTAATGAAACCCGATAGAGAATACACGCTTACATTTGAACAGTATCGGCACCCGTATTTACTAGTGCTCAGTAAATATTTATACGAATTCCACTTTCAGTGATACACGTACCATGACCGTGCAAACAGTAACCAAACTCATTAACAAAACGCATTAAAACAAATATGAGTCACTTAGAGGCAAAATAACGAAATGTACAAAATACAATATTAAAACAAAAATATTCATGTTTTCTATATGTTACAATGTTCTTTCAAATATACAATTTACAAATACTATTACACAATGTTGTAAATATATTCAAGAAGAATATTACGACGCACCTATATATTTGACTACGGTTTACACATACTATTTCGATATTCGTGTCTCCTACAATGTTTGCAAAACAGAATACAGATATCATAAAAATTCAGATATTCCACAACATGCATGCATATTTTGTTTTGAGCCGTGCGGCATTCGTTTTAATAACGCAAGCAAAAAATATGAATTATTAACACTGTTTCACGTGATAAGACGTTATAATGTAAATTCGATTAATTGTATATCAACGCGAGAATTTTCTCAACAAACATTGAATTCATTTTAATTTCATTAGTCCGTGCAAATAAAGATAATATATGTGTTGATTATAGAATTGGATCTACTTGAAATAATATTTTATCTTACTATTTGCATTACGTGATTTGGGTATATTTTTAAATATATGGACCAAACCTCGGATAAAACTAATATTTACATGTTGTTTTATCAATAAGAGAGCAGCCTTTGTTGAATTAAACTGTGTCGTAAACAATATCTTTCATGTTTTTGTAATAATATTTTTAAACAATATTACAAAAAATAGTACCAACTGTTGTTATTTTCATGACGCTTCCAATTGCCGCGAATACTAATTTCCGTTATCAACAACTGAGAGTATTAAATATGTATGAATACATATTCAATTTCATTCTAACAGAATGTAGGAACTCGGCTTCGAACTAAATATATACGGAAACAACACGCATACGTTTAAAATTCTGTACTAGTTTAACATTCACTTTTTTTCGATTTGCAGCGTCATACAAAATTCAAGCGCCGCCCATGTGTTTTCCGTATCGCATCGTAGTGATTTTATTCATCAAATGATGAACGAAAAGGGTGAAAGCAAAAACAGCGTGCGAATAAACGAACAAAAACATAATTTCCCTTTCATACTTTGAAACACTACTGTAAATGAACTTCTAGAACAAAGGCACATTAAAATTGTACAGTGTTTTATAACAAGCAGTCTAGACTCAAACATCATGAAAACTTTGAGGAAAAAATAAGTGTTGAAATTAGTGAAGTAGAAACATTATAATAAAACTAAAAGATTTACATGTTTGAAAATTATAACTACGAGTGCTCTGGAAATATTCTCAGCGCTGAACTCCAGTTTGAAAATCTATTCCAACACTTGCACTGGCATCGGAATACCAGCAATATTTGACCCATGGAAATATTTGTTGCAGCTAAAAATACCGATGTGTAACCGGTGCTATATTAAGCGTGATTTGTGCATTTTCTTTCATATTTTAACCGACTTTATTGCGTTCTGAATCAGTGAGAAAAAACTTCTGTTAATTTTGATTTAAAACGATGTTTACACGTCCATTTTAGAGCAATGAAATTTATGCACCATGGATGCGATCTAGAAGGTTGTGTTTTATAGGTTGGCAACGCTGCATGACAGCGTAACGAGTTTATAACTTTGAAATTTTATACAACAAAATATTTATTGCGAACAGTGTAGCAATTTCTGATTCTACTTCGATCCGTAACAGACCATATAAGGGCAAATTGTTAGTATCAAATTGGTAACAAAACAAATTACAGTGTACAACAAAGCAAGAATAGTTAACGATAGTTTATTAGTTAGTTACTTAATATTGCGCAAGAGAGCGTGAACGTCACGCACATTTGAAAAAAAATATAGTTATAATTGTAGCAATTTAACATTAAGTATATGATCAACAATGGCACAGTAGGTATACAATTATAAACGTATTATTCGTATGTTTTTGTTGCTTTTTCCCGATAAAGTAAATACACTATTATAAGTTCAATTACCTCACTATACAGATAAACATATAGTAAAATGATTCATAAATAATGTGTGCAAATTGCTTATATGATTTGTATATTCATTAACCAACGATCATTATTCATGCATAATACAAAATAATAATAATTAATGACATTCAATATTATGTACATGTATTTGTAAAATATGATCTCATAAAATGTATCAAAAGTGCAATATATATAAATTACAGTAGTATAAATTCATCGAGAAACAATGCAGCAGCTTTAAAAAATTATTATTAATATGAGAAATGACATTTACAAGTAAATTCTTAGTAAAAAAACATTTCTGGGAAATGTCTCTCTAAATATCTTTCTTTAACACAGGAAAACAAAACTACGAAAGAATGTGCATTTAATGAATGCGCAGTTTTGCAAAAATGCCACTAATATGGCAACTTGCCATTGAACACAATTAGTCACGTAAATAAAGAAAACGTATTAATAAAAACAAACTTGGTTGACAATCTTACTAAACAGATATATGTATATGATGAACAAAAATTGTAAAACATTAACTTCAAAAGAATTATAAAGCCTGTTCTACATTATACTTTTTCCTCATATTTCGATGCTAGAAAAAAGTCATATTTTGATACTAGAAAAAATATGCGAAAAAAGTATAGTGTAGATGCCCTTCTATTTCGATGCTATACTTTTTCCATACTAGAAATGAAACTAGATCCGATCCGAGTTTCGTTCGATTTTCATACTAGAAACATGCGCAGTAAGCGCATTCGCAGTGATACCAATACATTTTTCTGACAGCTTAAATATATTAGTGACCGTTGGTGTAAAGATAAGTGCACAAATATTTGTTTGACTTGTATATTTTATATAGCAGCCACAGTTTATAAATTTTAACTAATTTATTTATTTTTGACATGATTTTAATATAACCTTCTTTCAATATAACTGTCAAAATGTAAATTTGTTTTAGTTTAAGTTGGTACTGGTGAAAAAAGTCGAAGATAAAAACGAATATATACGAATGATCTGTTCGGATACTTTTTTCTAGTATCAAAATATGACTTTTTTCTAGCATCGAAATATGAGGAAAAAGTATAATGTAGAACAGGCTTTAGGTACCTACTTTTCGAGAAGATACTTAACAATATAGAATATAATCATTGTATGAATTGAAAAGGAAAATTGCATGTTTTATCTAAATTTGATGTAATTTGCGGTAAAATATGACAACGATGTCATTTATATAAATATCTGCATCAAGACTGACAGCACTCTTGGGATGTCTGCCAAACAAAATGCAGCAACTAATTGCTATACTTTAAATAAGTATTTATGATTTATGATTCGTATAATACACTACCAAGGTATATTACAATTAGCGCATATAAAATGCACCCACAACGAGAATTATTCGGCAAATAGAAAATATATTCTAAAGTATTTTTAAAGAACGTGGCTGTTTGAACAACTATGGATGTTCTAGTTTAATAAGATGCACATGAATGTGCTTCACTGTTGTAATAAGAAGTGTAAGAATGTTTTGCAGTAAACCCAAGTCTATGTAAAAAACATAGCGAAGCATCAACCAACGCGACGACCTAGGCATTTGACCCGAGGCGAGTTAAGAGAGTTCATTAATTTATCTCACGAGAATTGGACATAGCCGCCGATAGTAAAAAACTACCACAAGCGCAGATGTCGCCCATGTGTGTATAACGTGATCACACACGAATACAAAAACACACACACACATGTACGTATTTACAAATAACAATAAATGCCTACAGAATGTGGTGCTGAATCAGCAAGTTTCAGACGATGCGATGATGATGACAGGAGTTCATACGTTTCAAGGGAAGACCAGATACAAAAATCAATATCATCCGAGATACGTCGCAACCTGCAATTATAGGTTACAGCCTGCACCATCTTAAAAGGCTTTGCTCTTTGTATTGTAAATGAAGCGAAGAAATGACTTATATTGTTCGTAAGAGAACCGATTTATATTTAAAAGAGCTTAATTACTCTGATCGATACATTAATATCAAATGTATAAGCGCTGTAATATTACGTTGGTACAATGTACAGCTACTGTCATTTATTTATTACGCTTTCCAGTAACATTTCATTGTATTGGAAACAAATGTATTAAATATATTTAGAATTGGCGACGAATTAAAAACAAACAATCGTTAATTTATGAGAAAATTAGTGCGCGCGCGCCATTCTAGAACAACAATTTATGAATTCAGCTGTCATTGTTTATACTATTATACGAATGTTTCTAAAAATTGACAATTCAATTCTGGAAATTAGTTTCTGGAATACATCTCTCTGGTCTTAACGCGTGCCTGCAAACTTTGTAGTAAAGCCGCAGATTTTTGGCACAAAACCAAATCGCTGGTGTTCTCATATGCGTCATACATTTCATATTTTTTAATTTTTTTTTTATTTTGTATGACATGACAGAAATGAATAGTCGTCATTTTCAACGACAGTAAATTGAAAGCAACTGCGGAAAATACAACTTGAAAGAGCCAACAATAATAGAAGATTCTGAAGCAAAACATGCAATTTGTGGCAAACCATCAGTGATAAATCGGCTTTATAAAAATAATAAAAAAAACAAATTAAGTCGTATAAATCATTTCGAATAAAACCAGGATTTTTTTTCCATTATTAATTATTCTTTTAAAATATTTTCGATGCAAATATATCAATTACCGTTATTGAAATCGTTTAATAGTCGGCAGCTTATGTTACATCAATTAAACTAAATCCGTAAAATTAATTTCAAATCAATTACACTCCAATGTTGCCAATATATCAAAGCAAACGTTAATACTGGTAACTTATTGCAAAATAATTCATTCGTTACATGTTAACTGTAATTTCAATCAGTAGATAATTGCAATTTATTATTACATTGTACCAGATACCTGCAATAATAATCATAAACTTTTAATGATTTAATAATATAATTAACAATAAAAATTAACTAACATATGGGTCAGAGACACAACATAGTAAAAAAAAAAACTGTTTCGTAAAAATAATTAAGTACAAATATTAATTAAATATTAACAAAGCATATTTAGGACACAACATAATACGAATTCCGTTATTTTCTATACTAGCTCACAATGACAAAAATTGTCAAAAGCAAATCAATATTCCCGAATTTCTGGCATGACTGACACCAAAGAGACTTGATCAATTTAATATTGAAAAACAAAATTGGATAAAAAAAAAAATACATGATTAACGTACAAATTTTTAGGTGAAAACCGGCAAAATGCGAAAATTTCAAGTCTAATAAATAAATTGAATCTGACGTGCGCCACGGCTTGTAACACTGTGCTGAATGACGCTCGTCCGACAGTGACGTACATGTGGGGTGTACTGTGGGGGAGGGTAGAATGAAAATTGCATAACGGTTTTATTGAATTTTCCACAAGCCGTAACGCCTCCAATACGACATCGGGAAATTATTATTTTTACAGTAAACAGAAATATTCGAAATCATATATCGATTGCTTGTCTTACGTCATAGGAATATAATTTAGTAAAGGATAATTGTATATTTATTATTCAGTTTCTATAATGCAATCTTACAAATTGAAATGCTGTTTTAGAGGTAGAAATTTATAAAGAACTAAAGTACTGAGTATGACGATATATTTCCGCCTAGAAAACTAGTATCTGTTAGCAAGTACCATATGTTAGAAAAATTGCACATAAACCAGTTCAGAAAGAAAAAAAGAAAGCGACGTATTTTCTCCTAGCTACAGACATACGGCGTATTTTGTAAAATATTCTGTTTTGCTTAGATTAAACCAACTGAACGCGGGTACATACTTTCTTTATTCCATTTTTATATTACATGCAATCCGCCAAAGTGGATTGAAGTAAAATGTAAATATTGAACTTGTAGAAAATCTGCATGAAATGAAATATGAGATTTTCATTTAGGAAAAAGGCTGCTAAATGCGAAAAAAATGAAATATATGTATAGTTATTACAATAGACTGTACTAGATTGCATATTACTTATATAGAAAGGATGTAGGTGCTCTTCATATGGATTGTATCGATCACGGTATGAATTTAAATGCGTTATAACGTTTCATAATGAAGCACATAAATAATCATTAATCAGAAGAAAGTCCCGACAGCGTATGTCATAATTGTAACACTTGAACACATCACGAACTACTTACCAATAAGAACCATATGAAATTTAACACGGGCGGAAGTGAAAACTTTCATTAAATTTCCATATTTACTTGAAATTTCCCGGTCATTGTATTAGCAGGTACAAGATTCTTACAAATACAGTTTGAACTAATTTAGAAGATCAATACTGTTATTATCGGACGCTAATTGTGCGCGAATCATTGCGGATTTTGTCTAGACAGAAAAATAATCTAGATAATGAGCAAAACAGTTTTTTTCTTTTTAAAAATTACAGTGTTTTCTTGTTGGCGGAACGACAGGGTCAGATCGCGTCATCGGGATGTGGTGTATTTTGGCAGCACATCAAACAACAGGCGCACGGCCAGTGAAGTTATAGTGATCAGTGCATGTGTGCAAACAGTATGTATGTATGTTGTAGTGGTAGTGTTGTTTATACTATTCAGTGAGTACATAAGGTAAGTGACAGCATGACCCTGACAATGTGGACACGGGTTACTAACACTCGCCACTCGGTGACCATTGCTAATAAACACGAAACGGAACCGGACGAAACAGATGGCAGCATGTGTGTGTATGTGTCACAACCGTGACTTTTGTTTTCATTTTACAACCGAAACGAAACGAATGTTCACACATTACATGGTAATGTTGTTCAAAGAGGATACATCCGCTATTACTAGATTCAAATTATCTACAGTTATATAAAATATATGTCGAAATATGTTCATCCACCAACCATACTTGTAATAGAATATTGTATATTTATATAGAATAGAGACCGTAACAATTTAATAACGTGCTAATGTAAATTTAAATAACATTCTTCCTTGAGCAATTTTCTATAATTTATTTTCACTTACAATATATAAATACAGAAATATTTTCAATTCAATGTTACAGTTGTTTTGCGAAATTAGTCATTATAAAAACTAATCTAAATAACAAGCATGTGTATAATACCGTATAATATTCTATAATTAATGATAACAGAAATAATCATTTGCGTGTTATATCAACTGCACGGTAAACCTAACGTCTCTATTGCAAGTAGTTTGTTATTAATTAATATTGATTAAGTGATTAACATAACAGGAGTTTTTTTGGATGATATGACTGGGTGTAGTGTTACGTGCGTGAATAATCTGGTACTTGGAGAGAATATATCGGGCCATGTTACATATTAATCACATAAAATACACAACCACGGTGTCAAGCAAGAATACAGAATCTTGATAATTTTACACGAAAATTAATATAAAAATAAGGTCAAGTTTAATAACCGGTAAATTACTTTGTACACCATTTACGCAGTACATATAACGGAAATGTTTATATAACCTCTATAGCTTGTACGAGATATTTTTTGATTATTAACTTTCCAAGATAAAACTAATTACCGTATTATTTTATGCCACCATGTCACTTATAAAATTATCCAAGAAAAGAAAAATTTAACAAAGGTGTTTACTTTTAAAATTACATATTTTATGTAAATTGCGTATGTGATCAAGTAATATAGATATTTTCATAATTTAAAATACAGATATTTAGGAACCGGTGATACCGCGTTAAAAACATTTTAATTCTATTCAGGAAATATGAAAAAAAAAACTCGGCTTATAGACAAAGGAACACCTGGCTAATTATACAGCATGCAATAACTGATTAGCATAAATAACCAGACTACCAGACTGCACTACAACTAAAATATTCCACGCATGTAGTTCAACAAATCTCAATTATTAACAACAAAGAAAAAGATTTGAATAAATGTAAATATTATTATTGATGCAGAGTTATAATAAGAAATCAGAAACGTATGTGATGTCAAGTGATATTTGTTCGTTAGTATATGGTTGTATCTACAGTCAGACTAATTTGAAATTGGGGCCGACGTTGTATCCGGGGGCGCGGCGGTCTCAAGTAGAAAATAGCCCCGATAATTGCGCTAGACTTGATAAAACGTAGAAAGACATAGCCAGACAACGAGTACACACGCACAGATATACCATGAAGCAGCACACAAAACACATGTTCTATTGGCTCAAGCTTACGAGACTAAATAACAAAACACAAGCAAAATTTCATCCATGTCTCTAGCTAATTTCAGACGGATCCAGAATATACACACTGGATTTACAGCGAGTCAGTCCAGAATAGACGACATCCCAAAATAACGCGGTTCGAAGAATTTTTTCCCGTTTATTTGTGTTTCAAAGATTAGTTCGCTAGTCCGGCCATATTTCTAGTGAAAATAATATTATTAATACATACAAATTGTATCATATTTTACAGACCGCAGTGGGCAGTGACTGTGTATAAACAAATGTTAAAAATAACGTTCAGATTAGTTTTCTTCGTTCATCGTTTGTTTTTACAAAGCCAACTCGATCGATATGTTTTCTTTTACAATATTTATATTTTGTTCGACGATGTCGAAACAGATCGATTCTATTTTTTATTTTAATATCAAAATAGTTAACTGGCAAAAATACAGTGTGTTTCGTTTTAATTTCAAGTGGACGTTTCGGATTAAAACAAAGACAAAATAAAGTCAGTCGGTTATAATCGTGCAAACAGAAGTTAATGATTGCCAACTTCAAAACCAACCCGGCCAGACTCGCTTCGGCAACAAAATGGTGAAACAGACTACAAGGACATTTGTTCAAATATCAGCGCACATACAGATTCGGAACACGCGGTCCCAACTCACTGGCAATTCAGTAACTGTAAACTTTACGGCGGCCCCCTTGGTAGACAGAACCCCAAGTGCAAGGGATGAAACAGCATTTTATGAAATTCCATGGGGGAACAAATGTTACACCAGCGGTACCAAAAAGTTAATATCATAATTTATTTATCTTATTTTGTACTTCAGTAGAATAAAATAAATCATTATGGCAATTAATTGAATTATCGAATTTATTAGTTAAGAATATAGCTATTCACGTAATTTTAGACGGTAAAATCGAATTTACTAACAAACCACGCGAAGAAGACCTTAAACTGTTTTTGGATAACGAAATGTCTGATTTTTAGTATTTCGTCCAAATCGACGTTTAACGAAACTTGTATTAAATGAATCAAGTTTTAATATTTTTACATAAGTATTAAAGGGTATAAGATTAGCGTGTAATTTGTAAAATATATATGTACTACAAAACTGAAATGATAAGTTGATTAAAAAATTTCCACACATGTTCAAAGCATGATAAAATGTATGTCTACTCAGCATTTTAATATCTTCCATATGCTTATAAACATTATATATATATATATATATATATATATATATATATATATATATATATCCCAGAAAGAATCTACAAATAATTAAAATATATTCGTTCTTGGTTTTCCCGCTGTTCATAATTTTCATTTTTCTTAAAACATATACAAATATCTGTCATATAAATACATTATTCATTGACAAAACGAATGATCCAGTTTTTATTGCTAATGTTTCGATTTAATAAGAAGTTTCGTAATTACGAGAGAAGTTATAGTAAGTTCAAGAACATTTATGTACTTGTTCTGCAAACGATTTAGTTTGTATACACAAGTAGGTGTACATGCAAAACAGAAGACAATTTACAAAGTCTAACAATAACAGCATAAAAACATAATATTATTTGCAACAAAACAAATTGTGGATACGTATTACACTTAAAAACATATCAATGTGAATAACGGATTTGTGCGTTAAATTCCGATTACGTCAGTATGAATACTGATAACTTTTAGTATCATATTTTCCGACCAAGCAATTATCATAATAAGCAATGCATAATTCTAAGTTCACACGTGACTTGATGTAATACGTCAAATGTTATTTATTATTTTGACCTCATCCCAACAACTTTCAAACATGTTTCATATTGTCATCAACATTTAGTAACAATATGAATATGTATTATTTTTGTAAATTATGGTGCAACAATGGATTACGAATAGGTAAAATTCGGGTCTTAGCAGCATGTGATAAAATCTATTTTCTATTTTCCAGGTAGCTGGAAATTTCTCAAAAGATCAGCTCGGTTATCACATAAACTACCACTAACCGCTCGAAACCGGTCGTACAGGGGCTCCGTCGTCTGCCGAGATACTAACATGGTACAAAAACAAGCATCAACGCTCTTCCGAATCAAACACACACACAGCGAACTCGACATTAGTCCTAGACCAAAAATAACCTAAAACGTGTAAATTCGTCACAAGCCGAGGCAATAACATTGTACATGAACGGTGAAGAGAATGCGACGAGATGTGAAACGTAGTATGTAGTAAAACAGAGACGCACCGGAAAGAAGAATCAACGAGCGAACGAATACAACGCGGGATTCTGCAGTGCAACCAGCGGACAGAGATAGGACTATGTCAGACTCACTCACCGGGTAATACATTCCCTGCGGCGGAAGAAAAAATGCTCCTGCACCCCACAGTTTGATGGCTGTTTAATAAACACAATCACATAAGAAACACACTGCACAAGGCAAAATATAGATTCGCTCCCAACGCGAGAGTGAATTCAACGGAACGAACACACGATATATGCACGTTTCTACTGACGTCTCATCTGGTCTTGATGCAGGGTTCGTTCAACAGAAGCGAAAAGTACAGTATGAGAATGTATGTACTGGCTGCCGTTTCGAAAATGCCGTGGAAACAACGCCCGTGTCTATTGCTTGGGGTGAAATAGCTTACTACCCCGGCGAACTAACGACGCCACTGCGCAGGCTGCAGACGGCATGTTGGCGGTGGAGGGGGGAGGCGAACAAACGCACACGGATCGGCGCGTTACACAGAGCAGCCAACAGCGGTGGGAGAGATGCTATGTTCATCGGTACATTGTTCATGTATGGATGTATGTGTGCGTGTGTGTGTGTGTATGCGTGTGTGTTATGTACACGATCCACTCCACATCGCTAGCCAAGAGGGGATAAATCAATGAACGGACCCAGCAGCTACCACGAAAGATACACACGTACCGCCAGCGACATCTTCAAAATTCAACACGAACTATTTGCCCCCAAACATAGGTTACGTCACTCAACTCAAATATTTCCAGCGCGAACTCACATATAAACAACAACAAGAAAATTCTATTTATCCCAAGACACTTTCATATACTTTCAAAACAATAAACAAAATTAAAATAATCATGAAATTGCATGTGTTCAGTATAACACATACCATCAAAAATCAGTATATTGCAATAATTACCACTGCCTTATAATAAACAACTAACAATTAAAATAAACGATAATACATTGGTATATTGTCTAAATACTTCATTTGTCAGTCACAATGAACAATATTACTGGTGAAATGAAACAAGAATTGAACATCACCATACCCAAATATCAGTGTTCAGCATATTCCATTCTTGATTTAAATCTTGATTAATTTCTTCCTTCCAACTCCAACACCAATAATAAGGAAGCATAATTAATATACTAGTTAGTGACAACACAAAGATTTGCTAAGAAAATTATCACAAATAAGTGCACAAAACCTAACACTGTGAAAATGTAGAGAAATGACACATAACTAACTATTTCCATGGCACTCTCTGATCGTAAAATATTTTATTTCAATAACAAATATGTCGGAATAAAGTACATAAAATATTTTGTTTAATTAGAAAGCAATTTGTATTTAAAATAATAATAACATATTTTTACATATAGATTTCAAATTATATTATAATATATTTGTCATTTAATATAAATAAAATATTTGAAAAATAGCGCTGACTAGTGAACAGAGCTAGTAACAGGTGGTGCGTTCAATGCCTTCTTTATCATCTAACCACAAAACATAGGTGTCGTTTAGTATCATGTTTCATGATTACTGATCAACATTTAAACAGGAAAAAAAATTGAATATTTGTATGGTCAAGTGTTTTTGTGTAAATGTAAACCTATTAATGAGAAATGACGTATGTATTCATGTATTATTTTTATTTATTTTTCAAATTATCACAGCTGAGTTCAATAACTTTACTTACAAATATACTCATTTAACATATCCGTCAATTACATATTGCAAAAAACGTCAAACTCAAATTACGCAACAGCAAAATCCTGTTTTTCAACTTTCAATTTTGCTATAGTCAATAATATATTTCTTTTTCTTAAATTATAAGCTAGTAATATTAATTTAAAAATATGTATAACGATCAGGTTCGTTTCGTATACCATAATCAATATTATCGTTATCAATTTTAAGCAAATGTTTGGAATACAACGGTATTATTGATATTTCATATGGAATCTTGGAATGAATAGATAAAAAAATACAATCACCGACGTGTTTAAACATACAAAAGCCCAATACTTTTACCTTGATGTATACGCATTGTTTATTATTGAAAGTGATATACATAATGTTCATTATATGTATATTTCCATAGTAAGTAATTTCCAATTCAACATATTTCTATAGTAGTCATCAAGTAACTGACAGACCTTGAAAATTGAATCAGTTCTATTTAAAAACACTACTGTAGAGATACCACAGCGAGTTTTTTTGAAAGGAATATTGAAACAAAGATATACAGTGTGAAATTGCACGCAATCATAACTGATCATAACTTCAATGTATGGTACACTGTGTTAAACGGACATTGCACTGCAGTGTGGATTTTTAAGAATTCTTCGGAAATATCTGAGTATGACAGACCGGTTTTATACAACCTTGTTAGCTAGCTTGCTTGAATAATAAAATGGCACGCACATAGATGAGCTAACAGGTGTCTTTCGCGTGTTCAAAACATAAATATCAAATTGAGACGGCGTCACTATGATTTCTGACAAAGAAACAAAACACCCATTCACATGTGTAAACCTCATATGTCATTCGGATACAGAACATGATGATTAGTCTGTCAAAATATAGTTTAAACTGCACTCACTCTGATAAAATGTGGTTTCTTGCGATTTTCCTTTGTCACAGCTTTTTATTGTCAGTCTATTGCACAAAACAATACATAATATTTGTAGAAACAGCAATTGGTTGTTTCGAAAACAAACGACAAACGTGATTGAGTCTTCGTCTTCGCAAAAAGTAACGACACAAAACAGATCAAAAAATAACTGACTGATTCGTCAGTTTCGCTTTCAGCGCATGGCTCATGCAAGTGGCGCCAGTTAAGTTGTGTTCGACACCATCGCACGATCAATGACAGAACTATTATCTATTTCTGTTGAAATTATTCAATCTTTGATTACAAATTACAATGCAATGAATATCAATACATACAGTTGTATTGTCAATAATTGTATTTATACTATTTCTCACACATTATCAGGCTTTATTTCAATTATAAAATCTTTCATTAGTATACTACATGTTTACTATTGTTATCATAACAATTGTATATAAAATCAATCAAGTTATACAAATAAACTTATTTCTGTAACATAATGAACGTAAATCAGTATATAAATAGTAAACAATCGTGTGTATCATTCATTAGATTTTAATGCTTTATTGACATTTATATTACTCAATTAAAGTTATGTAAACAATTATTTATTTCCAAGTAAGACCACTTGGGAATATATAGAAAATGAATTTTTGGCAAATGTTCTACAATACTGATATTTGAATTTATTGATTTGTTTTTCAACCCTCAGTTCTGTAACCTGCAACATGGCTGCATGTAGAATGATCACGCTGGTGTTAGTTTTATGGATATTCTCAATATTTGTTTCTTGTAACAACATTGAATCAGAAAGAATTACCTTTACATTTCCAGAATTTCAGTATAAAGAAACAAATAAAAATGTCAGTGCTGACTTGCCGTTCGTTCAAAATTACACATTTATTGAAATGAAATGCATGATCGGTTCGTTTTGTAGGAATTAACTTTCAGGGAATTTGAATCTGCCTGTGATCAGAGTCCAAGCTGTCAGAAGTTGACCGGAGTATCGAGAATACTGTGTATGAGGCAGTGCATATCACCATCCTGTTACCAGGATCTGTATTCATACGACCTGGTATGTATGGAATAGAACCTAATGACATCGTTATTTCTATAATCATGGATTTGTATATTTTATTTTCAGTTAGAAGAAGGTGAAGTAGACGTACGATTAAATTCTTTTAAAGGATGTTTTATTCAACGATACAACCGACCACGGCCATAACAAGTTAAAAGTATTATTAATTGAGGTATACACCATTTTTAATAATACACAACTATTAAATTTCTGTACAATAATATAACATGCATATATTAAGAAATAAACTTTAGAAACTCTAACCATTACAATTAGTTTATTGACAGTTATACAATGTAGAACATTCTCAAAAAGGAAATCGCCAAAACTGACACCCAAGATAGTATTTAGAAAAATAATACGCACCAGACGTGTCTTGCAGCCAGGGTTAAATTTATTGTTGAATAAAATGTATCGCATCAATAGTTATAATTATAGATTTGTAAGAGAAAGTACATATTAGTTATTATTTGTCATATCAGAAATGCAATACATTCAATTTTAATTCAATAATATTTTTAAATCCGTACTGATAATTGTATTGTAAGTTGAATATACAATGCACGTGTATTCATTCTACAACATTGCAGTGTCCATGTATCAGTTTGCTTCCATTCACGGAACTAACTAGCTAAATTCGAGTTATGCTTTGGGCATCAGCTCTGCACACGGCCTAGAAATTGATTTGTACATATTCGCACAACACGGTTAGGTAAATAGATTTGAATCTGCCACCGCAAGTACAATGATTAGTAATGAACACCTTTGTCGCACAAGGACACAAACACCAAATGCTCGCGATTCGGTAGAGAATTATTACATTAATGAGAATTACTAATTAACTAATATCAATTATGTATTAGTAGTTACATATCACCATCTGAAAAGTAACACGGGAAATGCTATTGTGAATACTGCGTTTTAGGCTGTACCAACGTCAGCCCCCTCGTCTATGTATATTTTACACGGAGCTCACGTGTATTGCGTTGTGAGTCATGCTTTCATTGTAACTCTCGATGATTGTAGTACCGTTATCCTTTGCATTATCTGCACTGTTCGCTTTAATAGAATCTGAAACCAGACTCACTTTCTCAGTATCGGTGCCTGCGATTCGTTTGAATTCTAAATTTTCCACGATTGATTGTTGTTTGTTAGAGGTTATGTCATCTTTTAAGTATTTCACAGCTTCCTTTTCTAATTCTATACTTTTTCTCGTCCCATCTCCTTTATCTTTATCCGTTAACTGAATCGGAGTCTTTGATATAACTTTCGATTCTTTGACCTTCTTACCAAGCCCTGAGAACGTTTTTGGCAAGTTTTTAACTCCTGCCAATGCCGAAGAACTCTCTTTGCCTGCTTTAAATGAACTCTTTAACGTTGTCTTGTCCTCTTCCTCCTTTTCTTCTGTGATGGCAACTAAACCACCGTCGCCATCTTCCTTAGCTAATTGAATTGGAATGTCATCTAAAATAAATATTAAACATGTCGTATAGTCGTAAGCAAGTGTAGAACATACACATTTTAATCATATATCAACAGTCTTCATTGTCACAAATAAATAAGAATATAACTACATTACTATGAAATTTATTGAATTTCCGTTAGTTAAAATATTCCAAAATTAAAACCATATAATGACCAAATATTTTTCTATTTTTTAAAACAATAAAAATTTCTTTTTCGGTTTCTCATGCAATTGATCTATGCGTTGAATATCATCTTCTTGTAAATCATCTACAATTAGTAACGAGTGATAATGTGAAGGGAAAATTGTACTGTGCAAATACCTGGTAATTTCTTTGTGCGGAATGACGCATTTGTAATCATCGATTTCGAAACAGGCACCGGCGTTGACGTGGATTGTACCAAGTTCATGTTCATTATGCCATCACTTATACCTGCAGAAGTGAATAAAACACATATAAATGATAATTCAGCGAGCGACGCACGTAATACATTTATCGACATATACTTTTGTCCACGACCTTCTCGATTACACAACTGTCACTCAATCAAGACGGTCGTGCTTTTGACATTTACTGAAACTGACATATTAACGTACTGTTCCACAAATATATTAGTTATGTTTTTGTGCTAATGTCAAAATGATTACACAAAGTTATACAGTTTTTTTATTACGATTCAACGGCTGAACTTTTTTCACAAATATTCTCTATTTATTAATTTGTTAAATGCATTGCACAATGATGATGATTAAATCAAAATTTTAAATTAAACAAATATTTGGTATAGCACGTACGTACATACACACACAAAACTTACGTGTATGCAGAACTAAAATTAGTTCTAGTGCTAATCTATACAAAATCACATCAAGTATTGTCTTCTAATCTTCTACAGATATAAACTTGCGACGAAAATCATAAATAGGGTGTTATGTGCGTAAAACAAAGACAATTCTCGATATAATTTTGTTAGTTTTAGCTCCAGAGCTGACCTTAGTTCCTTTTTACGAATTCCGCTGGCAATGTTTTCTAAAGAAAATATGAATAAAAATTAATACATTACATCACTACAAAATAAAGCGACGTTACCATTGAAATTAGAAATGAAATATATCTGTAAATGAATTTATATGTCTATTTACCACATTCAGTTATTTAGTACAGCATATCCAGGTAAAATTAGTTATAAATTTCGATACATGGACTACGTTCATTCATATGTAAATATTTAGTGCACATGTTTATCCAAGTGTCACGTCTGTACGTGTCTGTTCTCCTACCTGAGCGACTAATGTGTAAGAGATTCTTAATTCCGTTGGCAACGAGTAGCACGTCTGTATAGGATTCATACGCAGCACGGTTGTATATATCGTCCAGAGCCTGTGTAGCATGAATCACGTTACCCTCGAACAAGGCATAATGGATCGCGTGCAAGAATTCCAGCAGCAGTTGACTGGACAACGCTATGCGAGGCGCCAACAGGGATGAATGACTACTGTCACTGTCCACCGACAGGCGAACATGAGCACCAGATGCATGGAATCCTTGTGAAACTAATCTATAAACAATATCGCTTATAAATACATGCACAAATACCACAGCAAAATGATTAAATAACGACACTTACTTGGAAGACACTTTACATAAATGTTCCAACGACGTACTAGTTAGTCGACCAAGTTGTCGGTTGTAAATAAACAATAATGCAGTCATCACTCGCAAACGATTCTGTGCATTCAGAAACTCTACTTGTGGTAAGGGTCCCCAATTTACAAGTTTTGTGTTACACTCCTCCCAACGTCTCAAACTAGTTTCGGTTAAAAAGGCAGGTCCCAATGTCGTTGGCTAAAGTACAAATACGCATATATACTTTTCGTTAAATACATATAACAGTAATTTATCAAATACACCGGTACATACCTCATGATATATTGATGCTTGGGCTATAGAAGGTATTCTAAATGATATTACTTTTGGCTGACCGGATTTATCAGTGATTTCTAAATTATATACTCCGATAAGTAACGTTTCAACGCTACGACACACTTGTCTGTCACCATGAGTAACATTTTCTAAATAAAGGAGAATTAAAGCAGGCACAAACTGTAACGTAAACCTCTGTAACTCTTCCTCGCCAGAACGATAGAAACAGAAGAGCTGATTACAAACAGGATCCACCAACTAAAATATTAAATATTTTGAGTCATTTCGTCACGGAACTTTATATTATTCAAGTTACTAACATGAGAAAATTTGGTGTTCTCGTCAAATACAGTGCACAAAGCAATCACAACTTCATTGTTGTGTTCTTGTTCTGTAGCATAACTACGGATTTCACTTTCACTCAAAGAGTTGTACTCTTCGAGCCAATCCATCAGTAAAATTTCAACCATATTAATAACAGTTTATTGTACAAAGATATAATTTTACAATTCAAAAGTAAGGTTACTATTTGTTGACTATTTACAATTTTTACAACTTCGCAGAACTTGTTATCACTTTTCACATTTTTTATATTAAAAATAATATGGGAATGTTTAATTTAATTACTGCTATAGGAAACACATTCTCTCATATTATCACAACTGTCAAAATTAATCACATAATTTGTGGACTATTTACAGAAATCTGTATTGTCATCGCGATTTGAAGCCCTCTATTATTAACATGTCAACATAAGCAGTGATTTTAATCCTGTGCGCAACAAAAAAAGTTCGCAAATCAGTTGATCATGAATGATCTAATTATTTACAAAAACAAATAATTAATTCGCTCCTTTTATTTATTTTTCGTATTTGATGTATAACATCTCAAGTGTCCTATTCAGTATTCATGAAAAAAGAATATATAAATATAATAAAATCATTTATTATCATATTACAAACATTTTTCTACATATTCTTTTAATGATTTCATTTTATTCATGGTAAAACTAAAAATCACATCTAAATCATTTGAAATACAGTACAAATATAAATGATTTAAATATGAGTTAATTTAAGTATGAATAAAATGACACCATGAGTTAACATAATCAAACGATCCGTTTTATCACGACCTCTCGATAACAATGTGCAGAAGCAGAGAACACAGTTCCTTTTTTATCGAGAAAGATGTGCATTAAATACATATTTAACTTACATAAATGTTTAATCGACAAATAAAATAATTTGATAAATATGAGTTTAAAATGATGATGAATATTAGAAAATATATTATGTATCGAACATCAAGTGTGTGTTACTTCTATAAATAACAGTTCCAAGCTCTGGAAATTTCTTAAAAGCTGAAAAATAAATATGTTTCAAAATAAACTAATAATTTTTAATAAGTGCTAGATATTGTTTTTATTATTCCATGTGTATTGAGTATTGAGAAATATATTTAATTCAAAGTACTTACTGAGGAAATTCATGATCAGAAATAACGTCATCACCATCGTCGCCATGGCCTTCCTCTTCGATGGGACCTACACAAAATATTAAATTTACTATACAATATTAGAATCATTCAAGCCAAATGTATGAGGAGTTAAAATCAAAGTGTCGTATTAAAATTACATACCAACATCTTTCCTTTTACGACTATAAGCTCTTTTCGATGTAACAGGTAATTGATCTGATTCGCCGTGGACCAGAGAATTTCTATATAAAAGCAAAGGTTGCCAGTCCTCGCCACGGCTTGATGGCATTCCAGTTGCTATTCGTCGGTCCAAGAAATTTAATCTAAAACACACAAATATATAATAATCATTTAGATGAACATAATATAAAGTATTATATTCGGTACATTTACTTACACAACTTTCTTATCTTGTTTCAGTAACTTGTTAGTAAATTCAGTGAGTATTTCCAAAAATGGTAGATTCGGTGGCGGTCCTAAAGGATCTTCAACAGTTTCATTTGAATTAACTGCAAATAAAATACCTGCTCGGTGAAGAGCGGTTATTGCTTCACGATTCTTTACGGCATCTAGTCCAAATGACAGTGCGAATCGTTTTGCCAATTCCTGTAAATCAAAGTATGACACATTAAAGACGATTCATGCACAGTATTTTAAATATTCAAACACGCATATAAATAGTTTACCTTGAGTGCATAAAATTCCTCACTAGCCCGGACCACGCGACCACTAGTTTGTTGTTGAGTTTGGAACATTTGACTTAAACTGACACACATGGTAAGAGCACAATTGACCTTGTTAATTTCCCTGGCTTTACTTAATGTTGCCTTTATTATATCACCATATTCATTGTAGTACTACAAAAATATATCAAAATTAGACAGGATATGTTCATAATTTCGTCAATTTGCAACATATACCTTAACATAATGTTTGAAAACATCGGCAGCCGCTTTAGTTGGCATAATATTGTACACAATTAGTTTACAATAGGCAGCTAGAAAGTTACGTCTCTTATGAAGTTCTTCAATTCGATGTTCATCATGCTCGGAATCCTGTTCTGGTATAAACACATACATCTGAATGAAGTCATTCAACATCATTTGCATCGTTTTATCCGGTTCATAGACCAGATCACACAAGATACTGCTGTTCGACGTTCCCAGTTGATCACTGAATATCACTAGTAAATCACATATAGAGATGTATGATTCCTCTTTGATTACCTGATGAGGTGAATTTCGTATCATGTTCTGCATGGCAACCATGAAATTATCTAACCGATTACGTAGTTCTTCGATTTCGCCCCTTGCGTTGGAACTGCCACCGACTTCCATCGTGTGCTCGACATGTTTCAAGCCCCACATGATCGAGTAAAAGCAACTAGCTATGCAATATTTAAGTGCTTCTTGGGGTAGACTTTGTTCATCTGTTTGAACATCTTTAATATCTTGAAACAACGTCGGCCACAATTGCCACGTGTTCAAATTATGACACGCGTAAAATATAGAAACTTTCTTCAAACTTGACACCACATTGAATATCTCATCAGCATTCGGCGTTTCCTCTCCCATTAACAGATTTCGCCAGTCATCGATCGCATCTTTGTAACTCGATACGATCATGTCAATGATGGTTGATCTGGCAACGTCGCATCGAGTGAATATGGCGTTACCTTCGGAGCACAAGAACTCCAATGTTTTAGCGCAAGTCTCCAATACTTCTGTCTCTTGTTGTACCTGAACTACATGTTTCAGTTTGGCCAATAGCTGTTGTAAACTAGCCTCTTGACGACTTGTAGTGTAAATATCTAGATCAAAATATTGTGGAATAGCAAGCAAATTGGTTAACTTCTCCGGATCGGCTATGTATTTGTCGAGTAATTGCGGTAACGTTTGAATAAAGTGTTCAGTAAGTTTTTGCTTATCCTCGTTGGCCTGTTTTACTTCTTTGATTGATGTAACTTTACGGTTCGGTCCGCGGCCAACCGGTGCTTCACCAGTTGCCGCCTGGCGAACGCAACAAACCATAATTTCGATTAAACTCGTTTCCTGTCTGTTGTCTAATTGTTCCTCATGCGGACCCGGCTCTTCGAGAAGTAAATCCGTCATGCATTCCCAATCCTTCATCATGGGGTTCGATTCTATCAACGAATCCACCAAATATGCACCATGTTCGTGTAATTCACTCTCAATGAAGAACTGTACAAGATCACGAATGAATGGTGTATTTGGGAGCCTACGTTTACCACGTTTAGTTTTGCCGGGATCCAAATCCGTTACTGGCTGAAAGAGACGTTCGTTCAAAAACTCACCGGCCGCTTGTGCAACGGCACGATGTGAAGAATATACCAGCTCATAAACGTGTTCACAATCCTTGTCCGATAGAATTTCACTATGATGTTTTAATATACTAATGACGAGTTTAACAGCTTGCACGGCAACGTCATACTCTTTGTCCAAAGTCATTGCAACGATACGATCTTTAAACTTATTTGTGAACAATTCCAGCTTGCCTTTCAGTTCTTCCGAAGCATACAGCGGTTGCAATGCTTGTAAACACCGTAACCTAACCTCACCCACTTTATCGTGCAATGTCCAACCAATGTATTTCAGATACGAATCGTCTAGGAAATTAGCATGGAACTTCTGCATCCATACACCGATTTCCGACATAGCTATCGCACGGATTTCTGGTAATGTATCCCTGTATCGGTGCACGAACACAGATTTGAACATGTACGTAAGCATATTTTTAATTTCGTCCATATTTTCTTCTAGTTCTTGTCGTTTAGCAAGAAGTGATTCCAAGCGGTCACTGGCACGTTTATCTCTAGTTTTCTGTCTTTCTGATTCGTACTGACGTTGCGTATTGTCCAAATTAACACTCACTGTTAATGCTACGTCTACTAGAGCAGTCATTAGTTTCATTGCTATAGAAAATAAATTAGTATTATTTCTTCCTTTATGTTAGCTATCTAACTAATGTAAATGAACTCGACATATACCTGCAAGTGTAGCTGTATGTCTGAATGCTCGAACTTGTGAATCTGACAAGCCAGTCAGAAGAGAAATTACGTTATCCATCAAAAATTGATCGTAAATTATAGAATACTGACACTGTTTTACAAGCGTCTGAACAAAATCACAAAAGTTTTGTCGGAATTTTTTCCAAGCTTGCCCTGTCATTATTAATGGATATTCACCACTTTCCTAAAAAATAAGAACATGTATAAGCATTGATACTAACGAAATGAACAAATTAAACATACTTCGTCGAACTCTTCAGTCATTTTCCTAATAATAGTGACATGTTCCATCGTGGCTTGCATTTGCGGCGTGATACGTCCTTTACAACCAGACGCATTTATAAAGAATTGCATCAAGGATATTAGTGCTGTTTCCCTGTTTACTTTATAACTTTCAATCCAATCATCCACAATATTCTGATCAGAAATTATAGACATTAACTTACTACTTACTACAACTTTAACAAAAACTTACCGTCATTGAAGATTTACAGTTACGAATGATATTATAAAGGCTACTTTCATCTTCAGATGGAATTTCTACGTGTGGTTTTCGTCCAGCTTTACGTTTTCTGGGAGGTTCAGAAACCGCAGCCTGCCTTACTGAAGGTGGTGGATGAGCTGGTGCTGTTGCACCTAAATTAAAACCACTTGTTACACGATGAATTTTCAAAATGTTGTATATTCATATAAATATATCTTACCTCTAGCTTTTGATCTTGTAACTCGTCTATTTCCTCCTGGTGTTGGGGGAGATTCAAATTGAGTACCGTGATCATATCTGACACCGTCTCCAGAACTCCCAGCTTGTTCTCCGTATGTTTCCCCATAAAGTGCACTTTAAAACAATTATCTCTGTTGCATATAATTTGCTAGATACTTTGCTGATTTAAAATTACTTACGTAGCCGGAGTATATCCTCCATAACCATCTGGTTCCACACACGGAGTCATAGGATTTTCATATTCTGGTGGTGGTTCATCCATACGGATTCGCTTACCCCCTCGTCGTTGCATGATTGAAGTTGTCTATAAATATATATATAGTTCAATCTACTCAAATATACTATTCAAATACCTCCATATGAGTGTAGACTGACAGACAGCATTGAGTTACGAAAAATGAGTATCACTATAGGTGTACATTTTGGTAATTGATAACTTTATTTACAATACATACCTTGTAAACAATTAATTATAGTTTTATATTTATTTTTGTACTTAAAATGTAATGCAATTACGACAGCATATAAACATTCCACAACACAATCGCCATCTTTGTTTACGATGGTTGTAATTGGCGGGAAACTACAAATAAATGGCGGTATATTACAAAATATTTTATTTCTTTAAAAAGTTACATTATTCAGAATTCCTAAAAACGATAGCAATACATACGATGTAAATAACAATACTTAGGTATTACTAACATGAATTCATACATTATTTTCAGAACAAAGTAAATATTAAGAATTGTTATTGTTAAAACGCTAAATATTAACGCCAACTTGAAAACTGGGATCCTCTGTAAAATTAAAATAGTAATTAAATAACAGTTAAAATGAAATAATATAGTACATATATTTATTTTTCATTGCCTTACCCAGAAAATTGGGGAGCTTGTGGAGGTGCCGCAGCGGGTTGATTCTGAGCAAGACTACCAAATCCCAAAGTACTTTGATTAGCTAGATTGGCAAATGTGGAATTTTCCTGAACAGCGGCGCCAAATGTTCCTGAAGAAATAATTAATATATATATATATATATATATATATATATATATATATATATATATATATATATATATAAACACTCCTTCTTATATGCATACTAACCACCAGGTGGCGAAGCTGTTCCGGGACCAAACAATCGCTGTGGGCTGCTAAATGAAGGCGAACTACCAAATGCAGGTGGTGCACCAAATGTATTTTGTCCAAAACTAGGAGGCGAACCAAACACTGCTTTCTGACCAAATGCAGATGGTGAACCAAAACCACTACCAAATGTGCCAGTATTTTGCGTAGCAGCAGCAGCAGCAGCGGGATTTCCAAAAGCAGGCGCAGAACCAAAAGCAGATGGTGAACTAAATGAGGCAGTCTGACCAAAAGCCGGTGCTTGACCGAAAGTGGGTTTTGTTCCAAAAATACTGCCAGACGATGCACCAAAACTAGTATTCGCACCAGCGTTTTGAGTAAATGAGAAACTACTGGAAGCTGAAGTAGCAGCAGGATTTCCAAATGTATTTTGACCAAAAATTGAACCGGATGTCGTTGTGGGAGCAGTATTTGAACCAAAGTCGGAACTTTGGCCAAAAATTGAACCAGTTTTACTAGTCGCAGGTGGGGTCGAGCTTCCAAATGGTGTACTTGCGGTCTGACCGAAAATAGAAGCAGTAGAACTTGCAGTTGCACTTGCTCCAGTGCCACCAAATAGAGATCCACCGGTGTTTTGGCCGAATATGGAACCACCGGTGGCACCGGGTGTAGCTGGTTTTTGGGCAAATATATTACCTCCGGACTGACCGAACGTCGGAGCGGTATTCTGAGAGAACGTAGATGGACTGCAAATTGGCTGGCCCATGAACGAAGATGCTGTAGTTGTTGCAGCAGGCTTACAAAATAAACCATAATCACCGAAACTTGTGGTTGTAGTAGTTGTTGCCGGTGTAGCCGCTGGTAGAGCAAAACTAAATGTGCTCGTACCCGCAGTAGATATCGTAGTTGTGGTATTTGCATTTGGCGATAATGCTGAAACTGTTAAATTACCAAAACTGAATTTGTTGTTTTCTGCGCTAGAAACGGCCAAAGAATCGAAGCCAAACGTGGACTCCTGGCTACTCTTAGCAGTATCCGGCTGAGCACTGACAGTTTCAGCGGGTTTGGTTTCACCGGCCGAACTGAAAATTGTTGTTTTTGCAGTTGTTTGTTGGGTTGTAGTTGAAGTTGTATTTGCAGGTTGTAGAAAACTAAAGCCAGAAGTTGATGTAGTTGTAGCTGTACTACCAAATCCTGGGCTAGAAGAAGTTGTTTGTGCTGCACCTCCGAATATTGATGTTTGTTTCGGAAGTTCTACTGCTGGAACATTAGCAACAGACTGCACAAAACTGAAACCAGTACTAGGTGTACTCGTCGTACTGTTGCTCTCGGGTTTTTGTTCAAATAATGAGGTTGTGGTTTGCGGTGTAGTACTTTTACTTCCAAATAACAACCCTGGTGTACTTGTTTGTGTATTACTAAATATGCTTGCATTTGAAGCTACCGGATTAGTACTAAGTGTTGAAATTGCCTGAGCAAAAATTGAAGCAGTACTCGATGGTATGGGTGTTGAGGTAGTGGCAGTAGTTGCTACTTGCTGACCAAAAATTGAAGATGTTACGACTGCAGGTGTAGATACACTCACTGCACTGAATAGTGACGATGTACCGGTAGTAAACGCAGTTGGATTCGCAGTAGCAGTACTCGGAGTAGATAATGGTTGCTTAAAAACTGACGCTGTGCTCGCTGTTGGTGAAGCCATAGAAACATTTCCAAATAAAGAAGTTGTAGTAGAAATTGTTTCAACATTACTCATAACGGGTGTAGTAGAAACAACAGTTGCTGTTTCTGGAGCTGATGTTTGCGAAGTTGTGGCAGGAGAACCAGTTGATTTTGATGAAACTGGAACTGTAGGTTGAGCAATACTGAATGCCGGTTTTGGTGCGACTTTTTGCGTATTAGAAACAGAACTAGTAGCAGCATCTAATATAACTGGAGCTGCAGATATTGGTGGAACTACAACAGTTCCTACGAGTGACGAACTTGATTTGACTTTCGGTGTGGATTGTTGACCCATACTCAATGCTTTACCGAAACTAAATGCAGCCGAAGTTGTATCTAAAGAATCTCTGCCTGGAACAAAATTGTCGCTAGCAATTTTAAAAGTATTACCGGTACTTGCTGTCGCTATTGGCTCTTTAGGAGTTGAACCACTTTTTGGTTGCGGTACAGTAAATGTAAATGGTTGTGATGTTTTAACTTCGGGCGTTGGCAGTCCTCCGAAAAAAGTAGATTCTGTAGATGATGATGTTTTTATAACATTTGGTTTAATCAGTATCACTTCTGGTGCCGTTAATGCAGGTTTAGTAGATTCTTTTTTGGATTCAACAACTTTAGTGGTGGTTGAGTCAGCCTTATTCTGAGGAATTGCCGCAGTAGCAGTAGAATTTGTTAAAGAAAAGCTGAATATAGTATTCGGCTTCACCTGGTTTGTTTTATCTTTCTCAACATGTGATGAAACTGGTGTGATTGTGATATTCGATCCGAGTGAAAAACTAACAGGCACTGATGACTGTGTATTGGTATTGCTAGTAAAATATTGTGGTTTTGTTTGAGTTACATTAGAAGACGCTGCCGTGAAGCTAAAAACGGGTGCAGAAGCCACACTGATGGAGGTTGGAGCAGAATTTTTCATATTATATGTACTTGGAATATTTTCAGAAACTGATGATGTCATGGTGACTACCGGTTTGAATGCTTGAATTTCTGATGTTTTTGGCATATTTAACATAGATGATGATGCAATCGTTTTTTGCTGAATAGAGGAATTCTTTTCTAAAGACTGCCATTTTGTTTGGGACGAATCAAGAAGTGTAAAACTGAACAAATTCGATGAAGATATATTAGTTTCGACCGTGGTCACTTGTGGTAAATCGAATTTATTTTGCGCAATATTTTCAAATGTTTGATTAAGAGACCTTTGAACGTTCGGCGAAGTGATGTAAGATGGTACCGAAACAACTTTGGATGGTGTACGGAATAAAGGAGAACTAAGCCATTTAGGTTTCTTCGGCGCAATATGAACCACACTGCGATTTGTGAAAAATTCACACAATTTTGTCTGTTTATTCTGAGTGAACTTACGTTCATTACTGACAATTTTCTCGTATTTATAGGCGAAGATATCTTTACTATCAATCTTTAATTTGCTCAATTCTTCATCTATTTGTATATCATTTTTATTATTTCCCAAATTAAAATTCATAACAGACGGATAGGACGCGGCTTTCCTATTTCTGGTCTTAATTCTGCTGGAAATATCTTTTAAAATATAGCGCTGTTTGTCTAATATCGCGTTCTGACGCACAAGACTCTGATATATTGGCTCCAGCATGGGAATCTGCATTTTATCCCTTGCCTGTTTCTTGCACGAATCTTGAAAATCAGCCCATTGATTGTCAAGGAAACTATCAACTTGTTTCAATTGCGATTCTATATCATAAATCAGGTGTTTGATGTATGTCAACTGTTTCTCACTGAATGGATCTAATTCTTGCGCTTGCAAAAGATTTGCAAAATTTGGATCGGTGTATCGTTTTTGGCGGGATTTTGTGTCTTCATACCACGCGAATGACTGCATCACAGCCTGTTTCAAATAATGAACATCTGTCATTAAACTGTCGGTGGTTTCCTGCAGTTCTTTGTAAAATTCCATCAACGCATCTGTTGCGAGAACAATATTAGTTTTCTCCTCGTCTGTGCCTACATTCAGATCGATGTTTCTACATCTGTGAAATAATTCTTGTAGTTCGACATGGAAATTTTTTAATTCGTCCCTTATTTGACACTGGATTGCATGATTATTTAAAACCGTGTCGTCTTTTTTAATCGACGGAAAATCACTAGTTGGAAGTGGTGTTTGAATTGGTGTCTGATTGAGACAACTCGTTTGAGAGTTGCTTAATATGTCCGGCTTTGTAGCTTGTTTGGGAACAACATTTATCGGTTGTACATCTTTCGGTGTAGCCAACAGTGGTTGAACCATCGGTTTCACGGAAAATGCAGGTGTACCAACAACTTGACTTTTGACAGCAGCTGGCGCCATCGTTAGTGCAGCGGGAGTAGATGTATTCAAAGATGTGACGACATTTTGTGCGATTGGTTTCGTAGATAAATTCATCGATTGGAAATTGGGTGCAGTAGTTGCAGATAATGCAGTCAAGGATGTTTTATTGGAACTTCCGTCAGCAACAGAAGTTCCAATACTTGCTAATCCACCAAACAGTGTAGAACCACCAAAAGTTGGAGTAGCGGATGAAGAACTTGTATTTGCGACAGATGCAGTGCTCGGCATGGAGAAATTTAATGCTCCCGTACTACTTGCAGACACCGCACCAAATGTTGGAGTACCAATGCTTGGAGTAGGTGGTTTCGCAGCTCCACCAAGTGAACTGAACATTGATGCACTATTAGCAGAGAGTTTCATTGTTGGAGTGCTAGGACTTGCAGTGGCACTAGGAGATTGAACAGCCGGAGCACTAAAATTTGGTGTTGTTCCAAAAAGTGGTGGTGCAGGTGAGCCGCCAAAGAGAGTGGCAGGTTGAGCAGTTGGTTTGGCAAATGTAGAACTTATTGTAGGAGCGAGACTATCGCCAGCTGACAAACCAAAAGACACTGCATGTGGTGCTGTTCCCACTTGTGTCTGAAAGCAAAAAAAATGATTTAAGAAATACTAGATCTATGCTATATAATAGTATATTTATCAATTACCACAGGATTATTCGGTGTAGCAATTACGCTAGTAACAGGTGCAGGAGGAGGCATGGCCTGCTGTTGTACTCTGAACTGGCTGAGTCCTGATTGGTCCGGCACTGGTTCTGGAGGAATGCACAACGGTGCCACGCCCTGACGCACGTTGATTACCGAGAAGGAGCATAGCACCCCATGATGTGATAGTACATGGATCATTGGCATAGGTGGCAACGACTGATTCTCACCTGAATAGATATTTAGTACGTGTGAAATATTTGTTAATACTCTGGGTTAATTCAAACTTACCCCATGGTAGTTGCATAATGATTCCCGTATCAAATGCAAATCCGACAGGAAATGTTTCTTGATGATTTGCAGACAATGGCAACTCTGCTCTGGCCGCATCTATTTGATTCCACTGTTGCCACATTGCAGGTTCACCACTTTGAATTACGCCAAGTACTCCAACTTCCATACTGTTGGCTGATGCAACCAATAATACACCCCTATATATGTATAACAAGTATGCAATGAGAATATATCGCTGCGATCTATATACAATAACCTATATTACCAAGCTGGTTGATGAATAATGTAAAACTGAGGAGATCGCAAATTGCCATAGCTGTAGCAAATGTCTTCATAGTTGATGTAAGTGACAGCACCCGCTTTCGGTGCATTCACAATTAAAATAACAGGACGCGCATCTGGATTACTGACGTCATTATACACTGCCACAAATTGATAATTAGTAAGCCAAAACACATTCACTACAGAAAACGGCCCTGCCCCTTGTAAAGATGGAGCTGGTATAGCCTTAACGGCCTTCAGATCAGGCTTATATTGAGTCAGAGTGCCATTCATGGAACCTACGACGATTTGTTTGCCTTTTGGACTCCAGCAGAAAGATCTGAAATTTGTTTTTATTTAATAATTTAGATTTTGCAGCATCAATGAAATACAGATAATTGTGTCTACAAAATATCCTTACGTAGCACGGGCCATGGCTGGAATTTCATTGATATCGACACTGTTTTCTTGAATATTATATACACCTAAAGAACCATCAGATTTGCATGCAGTATAAACGGTAGGCATGGCAGGATTCCAACATGTTTCCAATGCAGACACACCAGATGTAACAGATACCCGAATCTCTCGTACAATTGCGACATTCTGAAACACTCAGTGTTGTATTTAATAACTTTTGGGATACATGTATGTCGTAACTTACGTGAGATAAAAATGAAGGTACGCTATAAATTATAGCAGTAGCACAACCATCCTTGGCAACGACAACAGCTACAAGTGACTGATCACAATTTAAAGCCAAATGTGATGGTGCTGATGGCAACGGAATACTTCTTTTAGCGTAGTTTGTTGATTCAACTTTACCAGTATTAGTAGATTCTATAGTTTTACTTTGCACAACTGTAAAATACATAATTATACAAGATAATGTTATAGCATAGTCACAAATATAGCCGAACCTTCAATAGACGCGCTGGGCGATCCAACAAAAATTAAACCATATTTGCTGGCTGCTACTATTAGATTAGTTGATGCCTTAAATTGGGAATCATCCGTAAAATCAAATATCTTTAACTTAGAATGAAGTTTGAATTGAAAGTCCTATAATAAATAACAGATGAATCGTAACCTACAAACTTATTTTTTAATACAAATACCTGTAAATCAACTGCAGCAGGTGCTGGTTCAACCATTTTTATGATAGCTAGTAAGGATTTTAAACAGATATTTCTAAATAATACATTAAAACATTACAAAATTACGAACAGTATTTACCGGAGATGACAACTTCGAATATACTTCAGAGTTGTATGGGCGCGAAATATGCTGCTGCCATTAGACTCTTTTTTTAATATTCCATATATACATTATCAAGTTAATTTAATTAAATAAAAAACAATGTTTTAATTCAGTATTTCTATATTTATTGTTTTAAATATATACGAAATTGTTTGAATTGAGGGCATACATTCAACACATCACAGATAAATAAAACCCCGGATACCACATATATTTTACTATTTTGGCTACTGACTGAATGCACTCAGTAACCAATCGGTAACGTCATTCCTAATAACAGCATGGCGTTTTTGTCTGATTTTGACACTTGACAGCCACCATTATTTTGTGTGCCACGTACTTTATTTGAATTTTGAAATTGTATTATGAGTTATAATGGGAGCTGCAAATAGTGTAGAAATTCCTGGTGGTGGCACCGAGGGTTACCATGTCCTACGAGTAAGTAGGCAAATATACTTTCAAAGCCTCATAGAAACAATTAAATTCTATTTAGGTTCAAGACAATTCTCCGGGTCACAAAGCTGGTTTAGAAGCCTTTTTTGACTTTATTGTTGCAATTGATGGAACTCGCCTAGATCAGGATAATGAAACATTAAAGGAAGTTTTGAAAAATGGGATAGGTATTATTGAAAATATTCTTTGTGACGCATTTTCGTAAATAAGATATTACTTATCCTTTCAGATAAAGTTCTGCATATGACTGTCTATAGCAGTAAAACGCAGACAGTACGAACAGTAAACATAACACCGAGTGAGAACTGGGGCGGCCAAGGTCTCCTCGGTGTCAGTATTCGATTTTGCTCATTTGAAGGTGCTAATGAGAACGTGTGGCATGTATTAGTAAGTAGACTTATTAAATTAGTTCATTTTTACTTTGGTTATTTTGGCCAGAAATACGTATAATGGTATACATATAGGTGTAATCTACAATATTTATGATTTCTTTTAGATAAATGTACTATATTTGCAGACTAAACGTATGCTCACGAATAGTTTTGAATTTAGATATATTGTTTTTTCGAGCCATATTGAAAATAAACTGAATAAATTCGTATATTTAATTAGAATTTCAGTTATTGTGATATAGTTTCACATATATTTGTATGTCGAATAAAATAATTCTAGCCAAATGTAATTATGTCACTCATAACTTGCGTTATTGTAATCTGCGTACTTTGATAGGAAGTACACCCAAGTTCCCCTGCAGAATTGGCAGGCTTACGATCCTTCACTGACTACATTATCGGGGCTGATTCTATTCTCCATGAAAGTGAAGATTTGTTTACATTAATTGAAAGCCATGAAGGACGGTGCTTGAAGCTTTATGTTTACAATACAGTAGACGATGCATGTAGAGAGGTAAGTTTCAGTTAGGTAAGGACTAAATATAGCAGCGCGTATAATGAATGTCTGTGTTTGTGTAGGTCGCCATCACACCTAACTTGTCATGGGGTGGTAACGGCAGTTTAGGTTGTGGCATCGGATACGGTTATCTCCATCGTATTCCAATTCGTAGTACCAATATAACTAAGATACCAGCAGTACCAACATCACACGTTACTGTAAGTAAACATATGTTTATGAGTATACTTAGAAAATAATTGTATTTCCTTTAGATGCCTCAAACGTATTCTACTTCAGTAAATACTCCGATCAGTTCAACACCAACGCCTACAAATACGCCAGTCTCAATTAACACACCAAGCACAGTTCCGTTAGTGGACATTGCAGCAACAACAACCATGCCTGTCATCTCCAATATAATGACTCCGGTTGTAACTTCGAACATGCCGATACAAACCACTATGAACAACGTTAACACTGGTTTCATTAACGCGGAAAGTTTAGTCACCTCTGAAGTACAGAATCTGCCAACTACTGTGCCGACTGCACCACCAATTACTTCGGCAACGAACCAACATTCTGCTCAAATCAATCAACCAGTTTTCAACAATCCTGCACTGATGAATCCCAACATAAAAACATTTGCACCGATACCGTTTTCTGGTTATGCTACGCAGCCCAGTACTAATCCATACAGTATGAGCAGTATTACGCATGCGTTACCAACGAACCCGAGTATACCTAGGTATCCTGCAGCCGCGAATTTGGTGTTTGATCCAGCATTAGCCGCTAAATCTGCGAACGAATTATTGGGTAAATATTTTCTTTGCGATTTGGGTCAGTCTATTTAATATTTACTATTGTATGTTTATAGGAAAAACAAGTGAAGTTCTGAGTAGTGGTGGACAGGTGAATGCTTTTATGTATAATGCCAGCCATCCAGTCAGTGGTAAGTTGATCGCGTGACTTATGTACTTGTACAAATTATTCTACATTAATTTTGGTATAGATGCACAAACCGCTCAGACACAGTTTGTGCCGGCTGTCCAACCCGTACCGATGATGCAACCGCCGGTACCAGCGCCTGTCACTAACTCAAACAATCCAACTCTGTACACGACGGTGAACAATAGTTAGAATAAAACTGTTTTAATTTAACGTTACCTTGGTTCTTACTAGCGCACTGTAGCTCTCGACACTCATTGCACAAAAACATCAGACGAACAAACATCATCCGTTACGCAAACCATAGTCTTTCAGCTAAAATTTTACAATTACGATGAACAAAAGACAGTAGATTCTTTTCTGAACTAAAATATGTTTGATTTTATGGTTTGGATCAGGAAACGGGTTGATGGTCTCACAGTGCAAGTAACAAAGTATTCGCGGAACTTATAAATTGTAACATGAAGATTTCGTTTAGGATACGGGATCATGTTTTTAAGATATTGTATTCGGCTAAAATATATTGATTTTATAAGTATATATTGTGTGCCTATGAGTGTTTTCCACAGAATTATGTATATTTGTGTTTTTTTTTTTTAATATATATGTACAGTATATAATTTTTGCAAAATCAATGTCTTGAAGTACAATTTTCATCCACTGTAATAGCAAAAAAGGGAGTATTATATGATACAAGCTATATATATATTACAGACTTTATGTAGTTTTATTATATTAAATAAAGTTACTTATTATTTACAACTACCGCCTTTTTATTTTATTACATTATATAATAAATATGTGCATTTTGGTTACGAAACTTGCATGATAATTTAATTGTTCATGTAAATATATTTAATAATATACAGTTTAGAAAGTATCGCATTACATTTTTAAATACTTGATTTTAGAAATTCAAGTTCAAGTAAAATAAGAATAAATATATAGTATATGCGTATAAAGTCATAATCACTTCTTGTGTTTAGATTTCCTTGTCCCAACCAGAGTTTTCATCTGGCGGTATATACGAATCTTTGGGATATTTATCGAAGTTGGAAGTGTCTGTACTATTTTTAATTACTGGCTTATAGGGTGCTTCCATTTGTTTGGTTTTTAATGCTGCCCAATTAAAACCATTGAACCATCTGCAAACAGAATGATATTTTGAAATAGGTACATAGCGATATGACAACGATAGAAGATGTCCTTATTTGTGGATGTATAAATAATACGCACTTATATTCTCTGATATCGTTGACTCCATTTTTCTGACAACCCATTCTGTCGGCCGGGACAGATCTGCATAATCTTCTTACGAGCGTCACTACAACTTTTGATACCTTTGGCGAATAATCTATAGAATCAATACCGCGAATAATCAAGTTATATGTTTTCATATGATCAGAACCTCGGAACGGCGGCTTTCCGACCAACAACTCGTAAATAAATATGCCAAGTGCCCAGTAATCAACGGCCTTATCATGACCCCGATTAAGAATAATTTCTGGAGCAACATATTCTGGAGTACCTGCAAATGTGTACGTTTTGCCACGAGATCCTAACTTCTTAGAGAACCCGAAATCTACCTACAAAATATTAATAAATCATAAGCTGATATTAATAAGGGCAGGAGGAGATTCTAAAATAAGTAACCGTAATCAGCTGTAGCAAAACTGTCATATATATTTGTCACGTTCACGTTACTTACAAGTTTAATATAACCAGCAGGATCTATAAGTAGATTTTCTGGTTTCAAATCTCGGTAAATGATATCTCTTGCGTGTAAATAATCAAAGGCTTCTACGACACAAGCTGTCATGAATTTTGCCATTTTCTCATCGAAACATCTGTTGCTCTGCTTTTGTAACAGAGTCCACACATCACCACCCAAGCAAAGTTCCATCAGGAAATATATGTACTTGGAATCCCTATACGTTTTATACAATCTGAAAATACACCAGATTTGAATATTTATATTTTCAATGCGTAATTAAATGATAAACATTATTTTCGCCTGTGTTTTCTTATATTATTATAATTATATTGAGTAAAAGCCTTACTTGCATATAAACTCACTGTTGCAACTGTACATAATCATTTTTTCATTGTATGCGTGTTCTTGTTGTTGTTGCTCAACAATGTCAACTTTTTTCAGATATTTCATAGCAAATGTAAGGTTTTTATTTGTAGAATATTGCATTAATTCTACTCGACCAAATCCTCCAACTCCCAACGTTCCTTTACGTACCAAATCATTAAACTGTATATAACTGTAATCTGAAAAAAAATGAAACAAAATTATACAGTACATTCGTATATGTATAATTACATATCTACCAGGTCTGTTTAATACTTCGGTATCTTGTACTAGTGATTTTGTCGTATAATCCTTCTTAAGCTCTTCTATCTCTCCCAAATATTCAATGAAATTACTAAAATCAAATATATAATTCATATCTCTCATTTGGATGATATGTGCATGCATAAATAGTTCTTCAATATAAGGATAATTACTTGCGATCTAAAGTGAGACATTCGACTCCTGGGGCTTGTGCCGTCACAGTTGCCTGCCTATAATCTTCTTTCAGTAACGCAAGCTCACCGAAGAATTGGCCTGCACGGAAAGTGCCTACATTTTCGTCAAGAGCACTTTCTTGCGTTCGTTTTGTTATCAAAACACTGCCCACTTTGATTATATAAAACTTATCGCCACGATCACCTTGTCGCACAATGACAGTACCGGTTGAAAAGAATTCCTATAATTTCATTTAGAATTTAACAATTCTTCGTCAATTTTATAGTCAACAATAATACCCTTTTCAGTAAATTGGAAACTTTGTTCAAAATCTCCGGTTTCACTCCTTCTAATTGTGGTACTTTTTTCAAGAAATCTATATTTGCCTCGTACTCTTCAATTGCGGTTCTTAGCATAATTTTCTGGAACACAGCACGATCCAGAATCCATAGCTTTCCTTTCGTTAGAGCTAGAAAATTATTTATAAGAAGCTACAGGATTTGAAACAACAAAGTAGACGGTAAACAACTTAGGTGATTGTAATGATTTAAAACAAAGTACATATACGAGTATTTACCTTGTACAGAAGCAAATCTTTTAGTGTTGTATAAAATTGCAAGCTCTCCAAAAGTTTCGCCAGCTTTCATCTTGTTTACAATCATGTCATTTTTAGTTACTTCAAACGAACCTTCTTCAGGAACGTATAAATGTGCACCTAAAATAAAAGTTTCGTAAGTAAAATAAAAGCAAATTTGCTAGATTGAAGTTTATATTTTGTTCATGCGGACAATAAATTTTTACTGCTTTTCCAAGAAAGTCTTAAGAGCATATACACACCAACACACCTGTATCGCCTTCTCTGATAACATATTGTTTTGGTTGAACTGTATCCATACGCATTGCATCAACAACTTGTTGCAAACGCTCCTTGTCCAATAAATTCCGAAGGAATTCATTTCTCATCAGTGACTCACCTATCAGTGTTTCAGTTCTATTACAAAATAAAATTACGTTAATCCATTGTTTGAAGATAAAACTTTTAATCTTTACAAAAAATACATTCTACCTTTTATCTTTTTCGTATTTAGTAATTTCTACGTCATCCAAATTCTTGCTTGGGGGCAACGGTAAACCTGGTCTTCTCTCATTAACTGCTGGAGGAGAAGACGGTGACGGAATAATCTTTTAACAAAAATATATTTGACACATATGTATATGTTTTTATTCACGGACTATTTATAGTCTTGCATATAGATCACATTAACAGTATTAATACTTCATACTTCAGGTGTTTCCTGAGAAACATTTCGCTGTTCTAGTGGTATAGGTAATTGAGGCAAATTCGAGTATCTTGGTTGTCTAGGTGGTCTTGGATTCACCACATTTACTGGATCGGCTGAAATCGTAACTGTTTCCTTAAATCCTAAGAGCTTCATTACTCTGAAAAAATTGCTGATTTGACATATGTTGATGATAAAAATCAGAGACCATTAAAATACACATGTAGATAATGTTCGTCGTACTATGTACGTATATATTATAACAAATTATTATTTTTAAGATAAAACGATGATACATGTAATATTTACAACAAATGCGCCAACTTATATTTATATATGGAATGTGAGATGTGAATAAAAATGTATGAATGAAATACAATTTCAAGCATATAAAACTACCAATTAAAAATTATCAAAGTTGTCGTACATAACGACTAATAAAAAAATTATAAATCGAATACGATATCGATTCTAGTTTTATTTGAAAGTGGCTTACATAGGTGTATTGTAAATGCACTACAAACTTTGGAACAATTATACGAATATATGATTTTTGTCAATTTTAGAATCTAGTACTGTGTATTATAGGTAAATATAGAACTAAATTAGGAAATCATACCTTACACAACAGCAACTCATTTACACAATTATAATTTTCACGAATCATAAAATACATTTAACACTTTCAACGTGCAACTAATGAATGATTTTATGACAAATATTATCTTATCGAATAATTCTTTAGATATACCATCTTAGATAGGATAAATTTTACTGTAAATGCCTATAATATTTCTTATCTAATAAGTTTTTATTATTATCTGATTATGTTTTCGCTACTTACAAGTGTTTTACTGAACTGATATATAAATAACAGATAAATAGTAAGTACAAAGAAAGTTCTCAGAAAATCAAAAACCTTTGACAAATTCAAAGATATAATCATTTCTTATTTAACTAATTGTTGTCTTTTTATATCAAAAACTTAATATATTTAAAGTTAAATTCTATTGAAATTAAATTATTTTGACACAAGTATTTTATCACGATAACTGAACTAAAATTGTTTAGTACGTATGTGAAACTGAAGTATAATACTATCTATAATTGGCATGTCGAGTAAATTAAATATTTATGTGTATAACGTGCTTATTGTTATCGGAATATTTTGTTCTTATATGTTGAATCAAACATGAAAACTACATTCTCGTTATTCTTAACATGAGAATTAATTTATTACAAAATGCACTGACACAATTTATATTAAAACGTATGAAAACGTTACTCAAGTACTAATAGTATTAAGAAAAATCAAGAATAATGATACACATAATAAAATTGAGATTTCGTTATTATAATTTTCTCGACTATATAGCTCTGTATTTATTAACCACAATGAACAATAATGAATAAAGCGCAACATTATTCTATGGCATAGAATCTATGCTTTGCAAAAATTTAAATCTGCAGTTATTAATGTTTAGCCTAATCCTAATGCATAGTAGGTAGTACATGAATCAGCAATTAAAAACAACACAGTATAACACTGTCGTTTATTTCATTGTATATTATATACAAAACTAAGTTAATATGCATAAATATAAATGTATGGAAGAGAAATGGAAAATTTCTAGAATTAATAAGTAAAATGTAAGTTTTAATTGTTCTGCCTACAGACAATTAAAAAAGTTTGCATGTTATATTGTTTTCAACAAAAGACGCACAAATATGTATTTATGCTTTGTTTTATTCAGTGATTTTATATTATAAAATCACTGGTTTTATCCAGATTGTTTAATAGCTCCATCTGTTAGACAAAATAAATATCAGATTTATTTTGACGTTCTTACATTGGCAGCGCTATGAACTTCTGTACATATTAATCACTTACTCATGCGCGCGCAAGTACATACTGTAGAGATTTCCGGCGTGTGCGCTCTTTCCGTTTAAGACTAGCAACATGCCTGGTTTTAGTGACAAGGTATTTACTGTTTTTAATTATTTTCAGCTAAGTTTAATTTAGATTTTTAAATAAAGTGTTTCATTTAAAATGAAAAGATAAAGAGAATGCTAATATAAATTGTGAATAACAATAAATCATATTGTTCGAAAGTTAGATTTCCAAGCGTTTTGACACGTGCGTTGGACATGTTGTTCAAACTGTGTTACGATTATTTTATTTTTCATTTAATCGTATTTCATTTGGTAAACATTGTTTTCTTATTTCCAGGCCATTTTAATAGACGGCCGTGGGCACCTTCTTGGTCGCCTGGCTGCCATCCTTGCAAAGACTCTCCTTCAGGGAAACAGAGTAATTGTTGTGCGATGTGAACAGTTAAATATTTCTGGTAATTTCTTCAGGTAAGAACTTCATATATGTTCAAAATTTAACCAAATTGAAAATACATGTGGTAGTGATTCAACTTTGTCGTTATATTGCTGAAATGTTCACCGGTGTGGAGTATTTGTGATTGCCGAAACAGTATTTCTATTGCTTTTTGTTGATTCGCATATTGTGTAAGTAGCTGTATTCAAATAGTTAATGTCTTTGTGTACATCAAGTTATTTATTAACTGCTGCTTAAAGCAAGTACATACTTCATTGTCACATTTTTATTATAGTAATACTACAAACTCCAGACTTTACATATTACAAGATACATTTAGTATGTTTAAAATATTTACAATTGTATATCCTCATTACAATTATAACGAACATGTAATCCCCCCATATCAATATAGTGAATAATTACATGTTTTCATAAATTTGTTTGTTGCAGAAATAAGCTGAAGTTTATGTCTTTCCTGCGTAAACGTTGCAATGTGAACCCTGCCCGTGGTCCATTCCATTTCCGTGCACCGTCCAAGATTTTATGGAAGACAGTGCGTGGTAAGTACCTGTTTCTTTATTTATATGATTGTTATTTGAAAGTTGTAATCGATGATTATAATACATCTTACCTACATTATTTGAAGGTCTATGAAACTAAAACTTAAATGAGATTACAATAAAAAACGTGTAGATTGCCCGTTAACTGGTGTATGTATATTTCTAACATAGAGTTTTGATGATCTAGGTATGGTGCCACACAAGACAGAACGTGGAAAGCAGGCTCTGCGCAGACTGAAGACATACGAGGGCTGCCCACCCCCATATGACCGTAGGAAGCGTCTCGTTGTCCCCGGTGCCATGCGCATTATGTGCCTTAAACCAGGCAGGAAGGTACGGTTACACTGAATGTACTAGCTATCAATGAATTCGCTATCCAGTCTATGATTATTAAATTCTTACCTACATTATTTGAATGTCCATGTAACGAACCTATTTTGAATGAGACTGTACATATATCTAAAGATGTTTGTATTTCACATGTGAATATGATCTATTGAATGCTGAAATTTTCATGTTTCAGTACTGTCACGTGGGCAGACTATCACATGAAGTCGGCTGGAAATACCAGAAGGTCGTAGAAACCCTTGAAAAGAAACGCAAGGTCAAGACTGTCTTGAGCATGCGCAAACGCGACAAACTGAAGGTACGTTTAACGGCTAATATTTACATTCAATACATTTTTCAGTTATTTTATGATTATTAAATTCTTACCTACATTATTTGAATGTAACTGAAACAAAACATTTTGAATGAAAATATTATGTTCTGTTTTTTCTTCCGTTAGAGTTATGATTGTTGAGACTGATTATTGTTCGCTTTTTTTTACACAGAAACTTACAAAGAAGGCCGGAGAGAAAGTAGAGAAGCAGGTTGCTCCCTTCACTACGATCATCAAATCATATGGTTATAACTAAGGAATTATTAAATAAATATTGAATACAAACTGTTTTCTATTTATTTACCATGCTGTTTCATTTAATGCACCAACTTCCGCAATTCTAGGTTAATACAGATTTGAAAGAATTTTAATAAGCAGCTGTCAGATTAACGGAATCAATGTTTTTCATAACTTGTAAAGCAATAAAAGTAAAACATTATTTATTACATGCCAAGTAAAATATTTTTATTACATTACAAATTTGTTAAATGAATCCTATGAACTATGTTTTGTAGTTTGTTAAGGTGAAATTGAAATTCGGAACCAATTTTGTTCGTACCAAAAAATAACAAAGTTTGTAAAGCAGATTGTGCAGATTTTCCATAAGTAAATGATTTCTACTTTTAAATCGATTGAGCCAACCACTGCTACATTTCAAATCTGAATATCCCAATAGACCAGCAATATTTTCAGCTCGAAAACTTAATGCAGGATCATTTACTCGAACACTGAATTTTTTTTTTGTAGCTGAACCCACCTTATAAGGGCATCTTCTAAATCATTTTAATACATTTTCGTAATTTCTTCGCGTTTAATTTATTTTTGTCAAGAGCAACAATAATGTTTTAACGATTTTTCCAAATAGTAGAAACTATGGAAGAGTTAAGATTAATCTTGCATATTAATGCATTAGTTAGTCCGCTCTCCAATTTACGAATAATATTCAACTGTGATAATTTTCCTTTTTGCGCCTATCACTAGGAAATATTGATGTGCATTAAAACAATATAAAAACTTAAATAGTAACTAGCATTTTCGCGCAATTTGGTGATTACAAATTATGTACTAGTTAAATTTCATTTAATCGTTCCGTTTATCATATTGTTTCCGAATATCAGAATAAAATCAGTAATAGGCAATTCGCAATCACCGTGCTCGTTATATATGTCTTAAGGCTATCTGTGTCATTTCAATAATCAGCTGCTCGAATAACCTTGATCTCGTTATATCCATTTTTACTATAAACGTGTAATTTACACCCTCGAAGTCATTTATCATAATATTTTGTAGACGTGAAATATTCAGAATTAAGAAGTAATAGCTTAAAAAGATGTTGGTATTAAATATGGATACTTTTGGTTATATAACGTTGGAAGTATTGCGCTCATCTTCCATATTTTTATTTTTCCACAGGGTTGATTGACCTTACGTAGTAAACATTGATCAATGTCTTGTAAGATGTAATCGTTTAAGTTACGCCTATTTCTGTTTTACCTGGTAGGTAAATTCTTATTTGTTGTGATTATTATTTCTGACAAGAAGCGTATTCTTAAACATATACCCAAGAAAAGTGTTGAAATAGATATATCTAGAATTTTTGCTATAATAACAGGTGTAAGATATATCCGGAACTGAAACAGTTTGTTTTGTTCACAGGTTGTTGTATTAAAAATTTAAGGTGAAGTTATATTTTGATAATCATGCAGCGAAAAAGTAAAACTGAGGCTATGCTGAATGACAGCATTTGCTTCGAGAAGAAGCGATTGGAAGTAGAAACATGGTTAGCCAGGATGGAAAGTAGACTAGATAGGATGGTTCCAGTAGGACATACGGCCGATGTGCTAGAAGCCCAACTGCGAGAACAAAAAGTAAACTTTTTGCTCAAGTAAATGCGCATTAAAAATCAAGTAATTAACTTTTGCATTTCAGTCTTTTCATGCCGAACTTCATCAATTTAAACAACAAATAGAATTATTCAAACAGCTCACGCAGCGACTAATATCTGTTTACCAAAATGAGGATACATCTCGTTTTAAAAAAGTCATGGAACATATTAATCAACATTATAGCCGATTAGATACATGGTTTGTTGTATGTTTTAAGTATATATTACTTTTTGCCTCGTAGTTCATTGCACGGTACCTTTTTAAAACAATTTTTGCATTTTGTGTAGTGTAGAATTTTGTATATTTATATATTCATAATATTTAATTTTTGATGCTATTTAAATATAATATGGCCGTGATCATCAGTATTAAATAGAGATTGATTTAGAAATTACAAAAATTCTTTTCTTGCATAATAAACATTTATCAAAAGATTCTTTGAAGGTGTATCACGTTCATACTTTATGTAGATAATGTATGTATGTAATATTTTAAAACCTAATATTGAGAGATGTGATATTTGTTACTGATATAGCATTATCAACCGCGGGAAATTATTAAATTCAGCAATGAATTCCTTACAAAATTTTGATCGTTCACTAGACAAATTTCTTGCCTGGTTGTCTGAAGCAGAATCCACATTAGAAAATTTTGAATCGGAAACTGAAAAACTGGATGGTCATCGGAAACGTAGCTCATATCATCAGCAACAATTAAAGGTAAAGCACTTTGTTTTTTTATTAATGAAACATATTAAGCGTGTATTTTTGTAATATATTGCTCTTATATTTTTATAGGAGTTACAAGCAGAGATAGAAATGCATGTTGACGGTTACACCGGATTAAGATCAAGCAGTCTAAAGTTGTTGAGTTCCTTATCCTGTCAAGAAGATGCTGTAATGTTACAATTACGAGTAGATGAAATGGATCAACGTTGGCATCATCTTAAATCAAAATGTATAGATCTAAGGTAATTATTGGAGTCGACAAATATCCACATATTTATTTACGATGAATTATGTTTAAACTGTTATAGAAACCGTCTAGAGAATAATGCTGAATATTGGAACGCATTACTTTTATCATTACGGGAACTAATTGAGTGGGTAATACGCAAAGACACAGAATTAACAAGTTTAACACTCATCAGGGAGACTCCACCATCTATACAGAAACAACAAGTAGCTGTTTTATCTTATATTCAAATATATTTGATTTGATTCGAGTGTATTTTTATTCCGTAGGATGATCATCGTGCGTTCCGTCAACAATTGGAGGATAAACGTCCTCTGGTTGAGAGTAATCTGTTGAGTGGTCGCCAGTATATTGCTAGTGAGTTATCATTGTCTGATATTGGTGACTCTGAATGCAGACGAGATTCGGATCGTAGAGGTAGTGGTCGGTTTTGGAGTTCTGAGGAACAACAACGTGAACTTACTAGAAATATCAGGCGTGAAGTGAGTAAGTTATCGGAAAAGTGGAATACCTTGATTGATAGATCGGATCAGTGGGGAAAGAAATTGGATAAAAATGCTACCGTACGTAAACTTATTTATAAATTTTAAAAACAAAACTTTGAACAATTGGTATTTTGTTTTTTTAGAAACTGCGCCATTTCCACAAATCACTAGATGATTTATTTACAAGTATTGGTGCATTAGAAAGAGCTAGTCTAAGCTGGAGTTCGCCTAGAAGTGCTACAGAGGCAAGGGATATGTTGCAAAATTTGCGCAAATTCGAAGACGATCTTGCTCCGCTTCAGCGTACTATTGAAGATTTGAACGACCAGGCAGCTGTGTTCTCTGCTACCGGTGTATTTTTGACGCCAAGTACGATTACTCACTTAGAAGATTATACAGCTAGGTTCGTGCATTTGTTTACAGTGTCAGTAAAGTCGGGAATGGTAAGAAATGTATTTTTAGATGGAAAGCACTACAAGCCGCTGTAAATGAACGGTATGAGCAGTTGGCAAGCAGCACTAAAGGAGACCTGTCACCAAGTCAAGATGGACAAGTCGTATCATCCGTTGTTCCACCTTGGGAGAGAGCACTGGCTGCTTCAAAGGTACCTTATTATATCAAGTAAGTGACCAACTGCATTATATTTAATAATAACAATCTTCATCCGAAATACAAAACCTATATAACTAGTAAATTATTTAGTCACAGTTTGGAAACAACTCATTGGGATCATCCTAAAATGATTGAATTAATGAACAGTTTACTTTCGTTGAATGAAGTTCGATTTTCTGCTTATCGTACAGCTTTAAAATTAAGGACAATGCAGAAAAAACTTTGCTGTAAGTACATAGTAGGATTTAGCAACGTGTTTATGTCTAATAAACAAATCGATGGTTTTTTTTTTTTAGTGGAAATGCTATCACTTTCTTCAGCAATGGAAGCATTTGATACACACGGTTTACGCGCACAAAATGACAAACTTATTGACGTTCCTGACATGATTCTGGTGTTAAAATCTATATATGGAGGCGTTGCATCTGCTCATCCAGGACAGGTATTTATAGATTTATTTGAAAACGCATGTTGAAGAAAGTACAGTGAAAATATTTCCTGTTGCAGGTAGAAATTGCTCTCTGTGTGGATATGACATTGAACTGGTTATTGAACGTGTACGATAGTCAGCGTACTGGACAACTCCGAGTGTTGTCTTTCAAAGTTGGACTGGTGCTTCTCTGTCACGGTCATCTGGAAGAGAAATACAGATATCTGTTCAGATTAATTGCGGATCCGAATCAACAAGTAGATCAGAGGAAGTTGGGATTGTTGCTGCACGATGTGATTCAGGTACCCCGACAACTTGGCGAGGTGGCAGCTTTTGGTGGATCGAATATAGAACCAAGTGTACGAAGCTGTTTTGAATTAGCTGGCCAAGAAGAAACCATAGAGGTAAGTGATCAACTCATGTTGCAAGAATCAATTTTACATGCAATTTTAATGATTAGGCTACACATTTCTTGAGCTGGTTACAACAAGAACCGCAGAGTATGGTATGGTTACCAGTACTACATAGACTTGCAGCTGCCGAAGCAGCAAAACATCAAGCGAAATGTAATATCTGTAAACAGTTTCCAATCATTGGATTCCGATACCGATGTCTTAAATGTTTCAACTTTGACATGTGTCAAACTTGTTTCTTTGCCGGGCGGGTTACAAAAACGCATAAATTTACTCATCCAATGCAAGAATATTGTACAGCTGTAAGTAATTATGCAATATGTTTACAGAATGAATAATAATGCGATCATGATGATTTATTCTAGACTACATCGGGAGAAGATGTGCGAGATTTTACACGTGCATTGCGCAATAAGTTTAAATCGAAGCGCTATTTTAAGAAACATCCACGTGTTGGTTATTTACCTGTCCGGTCTGTACTTGAAGGTGATGAATTGGAAAGTCCGGTACCGTCACCGCAACACGCGGGAACACTGGCACAAGATATGCACTCGAGACTGGAAATTTACGCGTCTCATCTTGCTGAAGTCGAACTGAGAACAATGACAAACACTACACCAGATTTGTGAGTCTCTATACGTATATTTGAAACATATATTCTTAAATAAATTCGAATTTACACGTTAAAACAATTTCAAGTTGTTTAATAAATTTGAAACATGTTGATTTGTTTAATTTATTATGAATATCTTCTAAATTTGTTTTTGTATTATCCAGGGATGATGAACACCAACTCATTGCACAGTATTGTCAGTCCCTGAACGGAGGCTGTGGGCCAGACGGCCCCGAATCATTATACAGTCCCGGACAACTAATGGTTGTGATCAATGAAGAACAACGCGCCGAACTTGAAATAATGATAAGAGAATTGGAAGAGGAAAACGCATCGCTTCAAGCTGAATATGAACATTTACAACTACACCAGAACAATATGACGTTGTCTGAGGAAACAGTTAAAGAACCGCCGTCCGGTGGCCAGGATATTCTCACCGAGGCCAAACTTTTACGTCAACATAAGGTACAGTTTATGTATTTGATATAATATTAGTTAAACATGTCATAGTATTCTGTCACCGGGTAATGTATGTTTTTGTCAAATAAAGGGTCGTCTGGAAGCACGAATGCAAATTCTAGAAGACCACAATAGACAGTTAGAAGCTCAGCTTCAGCGTTTACGACAGCTGCTAGAAGAACCGGCTAACAATGGTCAAACGTCCACACTGCAGACCAGATCGGTGACGGCTTCGCAACTCGCAACAGATACTCCTGGTAAGGTGCATCATTCACCGTATCCCGACGGTAATACAAGCAGCTCAGACAGATCCAGTCATGGAGTATCTTGAAAGAGAGTGTCATAAGAGGTAATACGTAAATAAAATGGAATCATATCTGATTGACCGTAAGAGGTATTTGAAAATACTCAGTCTGACAGTACAAGGTTTTAATTAAACCACAGATGCAGCATGTTTTATGATTGAATATACGCGTTTCTAAAAGTTGCGAGCTACTGAAAAGTACATAATGGTTTCATGATTTGAACGAAGAATATCGGTTAACTAGTGCAGTATTGAATCTATATTCAATATACAGTATTCGCTTACAAATTCGGTGCTTATACATGCCTCCGCTATTACTATAGGTTGTAATGCTTAAACAACAAAACGATTTGTGTGTTTCATTTTATGCACAGAACCATTTCATATGACTATGAAGTATCATACATTGCATATCAAGTTTATTTATACTTCGTACATATCTCTATGCATATGTTTAACTTGTTCTATTTATATCATGGTTTGTTACTGTACTTTCAATTTATATACCTGAACTAAATATTAGATCTACTAGTACAACATATATCGTATACATGATATTCACCTAACTGTGTCCACACTGGATCTTAAAAAAAAAACGTCTAAATTCTTAGGTACTTAACTATTATATTTCAAGTGATAGCCATCTGTCACTGTGTCCAGGCATATTTAATATTTTGTTTTTAAGATAAAAACGGTCGGATATAACTCACATTGATTATCGATGTACCAAAATCATTGCCATATATTTTCCGCCCAGTTGATGACAGTATTTTATATAGTTTTAGATACAACTTAAAAGTTGTTAGTATTAGTATTTAAATAGAGGTTATGTTAGTATTATTTTGATTAAGATCTAGCGTTGACACGGTGTAAATTACTTAAAATCCCTCTATTCTAAACGATAATAATGTCATTTACGGCCATGCTATGGAATAAATAGATTAGCTTCGTGACTTATCAATGTTAACTAACACAGATGTCCGTGTAAATGATATGTGTTGTGTGAGTATGTATTAAACAAGTAGTACAATATATTCGTAACAATATTTATATTCATTTGTATAGTGTGGTCCATACTTGATACTATTTCGCAGCATATTTTATATACTTATAATTATTTAAAATAAAACTGAAATAGAATCTTCAAAAGAATAGCGATGAATAACTAAATGAATGTCTGTTTAAACAGGTAAACACTTGAAGTATCTAACTAAACTCTTAGAGAACCTGTAGAAAATGATAAATTGTAAATCTTCAAACATTAAACGTTATACGATTTCCCCGACCTGTATAACTAAAATAAAGAACATGTTAATGAAATGTTCCTCCCAACACTGTAAAATTATATCATCTGTGTCTTCTCTATATAATATAGATATATCATTATATTTCGTAGATATTTGTTACGTAGACATGGACTTGAATATAAGTGTGTATACTTATTATTATTATTAACTATTTATGTCAAGATAGATTAGAAATTTGTTTGTACGTACGTATCTGTACTATATCAGTTTTCCAAGAACAACATTTATTAACATTGTTTTCTGTTAAATGTACCGCCATTTGCAGTTTTTTAATTAACAAAAAATCGAAATTCAATATTTTAATTAATTCGTTGTGCAATATGATTTTGTTTTTATTAGAGTGATAATTTGAAATATTTGTTATATTAAAAAGTAAGAAACAAATATTGTTTGAATTTCGATTTTAGTACTAATTTAAAACGATTAATAGTATTATAAATATATGTTAATGAATATAATTTTAGATATGCCATACATTTAAAATGTCATTGTAAAAGTGAAGATTTGATATCGTAATTTATTGTAAATTAATAACATATCATAATAATACGTACCTATTTACATTTTATTTGAAATTGCTGCATATCTAATACATGAATCTAAAATATTAACATCGAATAATTGTTATGTTATTTTAGTCGTTCCGAATAATGAAAACTTAGAAACACAAACACACCGTACATTATTAATGATTTTAGTACTCTTTTTACAATTTTATACAAATTTTAATAGCGACCAGATAATCAGGACGAATCTGTTTAGAAAATGTATGCTCCTATATTTACTGTTCACATTTCCAGGAAAAATATTTCCTAGTACATACAATGTTTTCATTAATAATGGATATTTTATTTCGTATATATTTGTATACCAGCTATTTTTATCAACTACTGCTCTAAATATTAAAATATTTATTGTAATGTGCAATTTTATTATGTACTTATTTTTATTAAGAAAAGTTATACGTTCATTATATTATTTTTATTTTAATTGTTTTTAAAGTTTATTTTTATTATTTCATTTAAATGAAATATATGCTTCCTCTTGTACAATATTGAAAATTTAAATTTAATATGGTATCGTGAATACTTGTATGTTAAATAAAATTGTAATCTGCCATATGATTTAGATTTTTTGAATTTACCCGAAATATATCTTGTTGGGAAACTAAAAAAATATTTTACGATAAAAAATATATTTGGCGCCCAGTTTTAAACGAATGACAGCTAAAAAAGAAAAATACTGAACAACAACTAAGTCGGTAAAGTAGTTGTATTGTAAATATATAAATGGCTGGGAAATATGTGAAATTGACAATTTTATTTTCATTTATACATCTAAATTTAAGTCAATATAATTTCTTTTAACAATTAAAGAAATATGAGAGTGTAATATTTTTCAGGGATCATAGAATTTTTAAATGTTAGTGACAATTAAAGTTTACGTTAAATATATTTGATATTCAGGTGAGCATTCTCTTTGTTTTGCAAAATCAGCTGTCACACTACTTGCGTAATTTTTGAAAGGTCATTTCAAATTTTTATTTTGAGATGCATTTAATTTCCGGGAGATAATGTAAATTAGACGTAGAATATGACTGTTTTAATTTGCAGTCTTAAAAGTAAGTGGAAATGTGTGTAAATAATATATTTGAACGTTGAATTTGTTTGTGTATGCAAATGAAGTAATTTACAAATACAATAAAGAAATTAAATTTACAGCATGTCAATTCCGATCAGACGAGACTGTAGTTATGAGCCCCTTCCAGAAATGAGCTCGGTTGAGGGACTCAATACTCAAGTAGATTGTGAAGAGACTCCACAACAGAGCGGATTGCATACTTATGCACCTGAATCTGGCCAAGGTAAATAGACCTAAGAACTAAACGACGCATAACAGTACAAGTTTATTATCCACTTACTTATTTATTTTAGTTCACAAGAGCCCTATACCAGATCTAGATTTATTTTTCTCACGCATTTACAATTATCACCAAAAACATGGTTTTACTTGTATGATGCTACAGGAGGGATTCGAGCTTGCCCAGTTTGTGTTCGTTGTATCGTTTTCAACATTTTTAATACATTGCGTAGATTATCCTGTATTATTCAGGTGAGTCATGTTCTTCTTTTAGTGACTCATATTTCTTTTAGCTATCTTACAATGATAACAAAGGCATTAGAGTTACTTTGTACTAAAACGTAATGATTGTACTTGAATGGCATATGTAGTGCCGATAGTAGATAAATCATTATTGTTATTCTTACTTTGCGTGGGTTATCTTTTAGCGACTGCAGTAAATATTTATGCGCTGAAGTGAATATCTAAATGAATTTATATGTTTTGATGAACTCTGGTGTACCTTATATGTTCAGGCTGTGATTTACAGTACAAAAAAAAAAACATGAATGATATGTAATAACTTATTATAAAATGTATGTTTATAGAGATCGTGTAAATAATAGTACGTCAACACATAAAGTCACAATATCCGATGCAATATTATCATCAGAACAGTGTCTAGCGAATTTCGGACTAGGAACATGGGTATGTTTGCTCGTAGCACTGTTCTTTTGGGCCTTGCGTTTTATCAAGGTCCTATATCATCTGTCGCACTTTTGGGATATCAAGTCATTCTTCAATGACACCCTTAAAATCGACGATGTAAGTTCGGTGAAATGATTGTAGTGTTAAATAATTGCGTGAATTGTTTTATCAGTTTAATAATAACACAGTACATTATTGCAGAGTCAGCTGGATAATTTCACATGGTATGAAGTACAAGAGCGTGTGCGTAATGTTCAACGAGAGGATCCAATTACAATATACAAGCCCGATCTATCCGAGTTGGACATATATCATCGAATCCTTAGGTTTAAAAACTATATGGTCGCTATGGTAAACAAGGGTCTGATTCCTGCACAGATCCGTGTTCCTTACATGGGCGATGTCTTATTTCTAACACAGGGTCTTAAATATAACTTGGAGATGATACTGTTTTGTGAGTAAATGTTTTCATTACTACAAGTAATAATTACTAATAACTTTGGTTTATTTAGGGGGACCATGGTCTCCATTCCAAGACAACTGGCACGTAAAGGAAGATTACAAACAAGCAAATAAACGTAAAGAATTGGCAGCTGACCTCTCGAAACATATCCTATGGATAGCTATTGCCAATTTAATCCTTTGTCCTTTAATTTTGCTCTGGCAGATATTATACGCTTTCTTCAATTATGCTGAAGTATATACGTCAATCATAAAGTATTGGAAACACTCAATTAATTAACGTAAAATAATGTTTCAGATTATTAAACGTGAACCAGGTAGTTTAGGTACCAGATGCTGGTCCATATATGGACGACTATATCTGAGACATTTCAATGAATTAGACCATGAACTAAACGCACGTCTAAACCGCGCTTATAGGCCAGCTTCTAAGTACATGAATATATTCACATCGCCTTTGAAAACTGTCATAGCCAAGTATGAGATTTTGTTACATTTAAATATTCTCTCTACACAAGTTGAGTGTTTATTTCCGTTACAGAAACGTAGGATTCTTAAGTGGAGCAGTTCTAGCAGTCTTGCTAATACTAACTGTTTACGATGAAGATGTTTTGGCGGTTGAACATGTTCTTACAACTATCACAGTATTGGGATCAATAGTAGCTGGGTGCAGGTATACTATATTACCCTAGTGCACAATGTATTTAGCTAAAACTTATTCCGTTCCTCTGCAGAGTGTTTATTCCGGATGAAAACTTAGTTTGGTGTCCAGAAAAGCTGATGACAGAAGTGTTGGCCCACGTGCATTATTTGCCAGATTCCTGGAGAGGGGCGGCACATACCGATCGTGTAAGAAATGAATTTGGTGATCTGTTTCAGTACAGAGTTATTTATTTAGGTAAGGATCTAATGTATGTTAAGTGCAGTTGTTTACATTTTTGTTTTTTATACAATTTGTAATGTTTTATCAGTGCAGGAGCTGGTATCTCCAATAGTAACACCTTTTATTCTCTGGTTTAACGTACGGAGTAGATCTCTGGATATCGTAGACTTTTATAGAAATTTCACAGTCACCGTGGAAGTAGGCGACGTGTGCAGTTTTGCACAAATGGATGTTAGAAAACACGGCAACCCTGATTGGCAGAATTCCGATCACTCGGGACCATTCGATGTTCCCGAAATAGGTATGGATATTGATTACTTTATTATTATTCAAATTATTTACATTATTGCATTGTTGATATAGTTAAACAACCACAACCTGCAATTAATTATGCTGAAGACGGTAAAACAGAGCTGTCTCTGATCCACTTCACACTGACTAACCCTAAATGGCAGATGCCATCGGAAGCGGAAGCGTTTGTCAAGACGCTTAGGAAAAACGCATTGAAAGAACTAGATCACGCGCAACCACTAGGACAGCAACCAGGAGCATTGATGTCCAGTCTTCACACTGTATCCAGTATAAGTGCTGGCGTAAGTAGATCAGTCTGATATTCTACGGTATATTTCTGACAGAAGTCAATTTTAATTTATGTTTGCCTTCTTTAGTACAACAGCGTAGTAGCCAGCATCATTCAGAATGCTATGATGCAACAATCAAACACGACTAGTTCACGTGACTATTTCACCAATGCGAATATAGACACCGCAACGGGCGAATTCAATGCGATGCTACAAACAGATCTCGGCGAAAGCGCTATTCCGGGCAGCTCAATGTCACACATCCAGGAGTCAATGTCACGAGGTGATTTGTCTACATCACACTTGCAGCGATCCGCCGTCAAAGGAGGCCTAAATCGTGCGGAAGGTCCTATATTTAATGACAATGGATTATTACACAGGTTAGTAGAACTGACAGAAGAGAGATCTGTGATTTGCTTATATAAATAATATATGTTACAGTCTGCATCAAAGTATGGCAGCCCCTAGCATGGGCGCGTCCATTTTTGGACCAAGCTCGTTAATTCCCACGGGCCCGGATGATGTGGTACCCTTAGAATATACTGCCGCCGATATGAGTCTCAGCACGTTATATCTGCACGCTTTGCATCAGCAACGGGTAATGGATAAAACATTAGCAGTTTCATTAAATTATATACATACTTGTTGTGTTTGTTACGTATGACAGGTTCGCAGAAGAGGTAATCGTCTGCGGCATATGTTCCACCAGCATTCGACAAGTGCCTCTGTGACAGCAAGGTCTGGGAATATGCCCGATACGCACTCCGTGGTGTGTACAGTGCCCACTGGTATAGCGTCAGGCAGCTCTCGTCTGGCCGAGAGCACACCGCTGCTCGGCAAGAAACGATAGGACGGCTCACTCCTACCCATCTAGTCATGTATATGAATCAACGAACAGAACATGATTTACTGTTATTTTATTAAGCACAACTATTTAATTAATTTTCTCTCTTTTTTAACAACGTGAATAAACGTGATGACTTTATGATATATTTCAGTAAGAATGGAGGTTCATTAATATTTTTACTTATATATTGTATGTAATAAATGACGTGTTCTTAAAATACAACCAAACTATGTACCTGTTGAAAGTTATGTCTGTGCCGCGTGTTAAGTATGATGAATTCCTAAATAAAAGCTTTTAAAATTATTTCCACGAAAATGTATTAAATTTTGTTGGGTACCTCATTGAAAATACCGCCAATTTCATTTGTCAGCAACTGTCAAAGTTAGCAAAACATAACCTGAAATTATTGTTAAAGTTGGTTATTTGTCGTAACACAATGAAAGATATATTTATTTTGCCAGATAAGCCATCATTTTTGTAAGTAATGGAATATACTATTATCATTTTGTAAACATATTTTACTTTTATTTAGGGACTCATTGTCTGGAAGTGGTGTAAAAGTGGTTGTTGTCTCAATTATTGGAAAAAGTGCTTATAGTGCTTTCGGACATAAAGTAAAACCTTTAGGAAAAGTATTAAATCTTAACACGGAACCAAAAGATGAGGTAATTCAGATTCCGTTTTTGTACTGCTAAATAATTTACAGAAATCCTCTTTAGTGTGTTATAGAAGGATCGTACGATGACGAAAATCAAATAATCTACCTTCATCTGCACAGTTTGCTTGATACAGCAAATCTAATAGAGCATTATAAGACTTTAGCGGCACGTTGTAAAGGACAAAATAAAAATACAGATTTTTTAACTATTTATAATGAAGTGAAAAGTTCTTTCGCACGCGCTTTATTACTTTTATTTCATATAAGCCATATTGTTATTCTCTCGAATCCGGGATATTCGTTTGATTTCGACATAAACTACATACAAATATTTAAATCGCTAGATATTATAAGGTATTTAATGAATAACGACATTTAGCACATTATCTTTATGTTTATTCTTATATTTTAGACAAAAATGTATGAGCCAGTTAACTGAAGTGCTACGTTCTGTATCAAAATTAAATCATGAGTGGATATCAAATGGCAGACCTTGCACTCCTCGTTTAGTATTTTATTTCGAGAGGTGCCCTAAACAGTTTAAAAATCCACAAAAATATCCACATCTAAATATAAAGAAATTAGAACATGAGATTGAAGATAGAATATACCATATACTTCGCAAAGTTAGGATCGTAGGTAGTACTAAGTAAGTATATTTCAATAATATTTTTATCCAAGCATGTTAATAATAATAATGATATTTCAGCTGTAATTCTTTATTTGCAATTCCCGCAAATCAAGAATACGTATACGTTAATGATTCTTCGGAACCAAATAATGACCGATTATCCCTCGCCGTTCATAATCTTATCAAATCGTGTCAACCCGGTGTACAAGAGACTTTGACTTTCCCATTTTCTTGTCAACCGGATGCACATTCAAAGGGTCGCACGTTTCATAGATTTCTTAAAGTACATACAGATTTGGCATTTTCAAAGGGATTTGATGACAATGTAGGTACAGGACGACATGCATCAAATGCTACTGCATATTTTGAGGTAAAGTATTACTTGTAGTTGTATTATTTAAATTATTGATCTAATTCATAATTCCAGGTTCCAGCTATTGATCAGTGGTTTGATGTTGCATCAGCCTTGTATCATTTCTTCATATCTAAGTCTATTGATGTTAACAATGACGAATCTATTCCAACACTACAGTCCAACTTGATGTCCTCACTATATACTGATACAAAATTTTCCGAACAAAGATGTCAGAAAGTTCTACCCCTAGCATTGGCCCGATATCAAGAAAACCTACCATCTCATTATACTAGAACTCATCATGAAACAAAAGTTAGTAATATAATATATGTGTGAGAAATCGTTCATTGCGGAAAAATTAAAATTACAAGTTCATTATTCTAATTGCTTGATTTGTAGTTGGCTATGGCATCCGGGTTTTTCGCTATGCAGGCTCGAGGACCAGTATTTGATAAATACAGTCAAGAATTGGTCGAGAAATGCAATAAACATTTTGAGAATGGCCATCAATTGTGTGAACATCCAAGTCTGACCGGGAATCCATGTACAAATCCGAAACATGAAAGGTGAAATATTTTACTCGAATATTATATGTGGTTAATATTATGAAATATTAATTTTTTCAGTGACATGGAGCACTGTAGTGGTGTACGTTACGTAGCTGCATGTGATTGCGGTAGAAAACAAGGATCACGCGATGATCCTTATAGTGTGCATCAATCCAATTATACATTCTACCAAACATTGGCAATGGACTGTGTGTGCGGTAAACTTCAAGTGGAGAGGGTGAAGTTTCCAGTATTTCAGCCATCTACCGAGGAATACAGGTAATATTTCAAATTCAAAAGTAATAATTATATATTATGTATATTAATATTTATTTGATTGTGCAAGTGTGTACCATATAAGTAATTACATGTAAGTTGTGTTTCCATTTCTTCTAGGGCTGCAAATTTATTTGCTAGTAGTACAACGACTGTGAAAACTCAACGATCACAAGAACAACCAAATTCTGATAAACTTTCTGACCCTAGATCAGATTTATCCCAGGGTAGTGATATGCTGGTTCCATCGAAATCTGAATTTAGTTTGGCGCCACCACAAGAAAATGTCACTTCGCAAGATAATGAAATAGTACTGGAACTTCTTGAAGAAAAAGAAGACTCGAAAGGTACGTTTTAATATATAAATTACTGAATATGTTATTATTTAAGATCTATATTATAATATAAATGAATGTTTTAGATAAGAATTTGGTGCGCCAACCAAGTACTACCGAGTATTTGCCAGGCATGTTAACTACTTCATCACCACTTAGTTTACTTCCGCAGTTTCCAAGTTGGTCATTAGTTTGTCTTGGCGCTAGTTCTCTATATAGCCACAATTTAGGATTGTCTGAAAATCAGCATCCTGGTTTCTTAGCTGGAACCAATTTCCTTTTACCGTGGGACGTTACTGTCAGGTAAGACAAATAAAATTTGTATTCTATGTACTTCTGGTTAAAATTAATTGATTCCAGATTGGAGCATAGTAAACCGAATTGGCCGGTTGTCAGCGATACTCGGAAATTTCAACCAAACATGATGAGATCTAGAAGGACACGGTCAGGAAGTAATATGTCACATTTTGTAGTGAAAATATTTGTCGGAGTTGAATATGAATGTCCTCGGGGTCATCGTTTCATGCTCGCATCACCTGATAAAGTTTTACGAGCTACTTCAGGTATATGAAATATAATATATTAATGAGTTAGTTTTAGAAATATTAACATTTTATTATTTTTTTATGTATAGGTATTGTAAAAGAAACGGGACATAAAATAACGAATTCTGATATGCCACTGTACTACAGTTGTCCTTGTCGCCCCAATAAACCTTTAGTGGCACAGTTAATGCGGATTCATGTCGTTTCTCCGAAAGCACCAGTTTATGTTACACTAAATCCCAAGGTAAACTTTTTGTGTATGACATTTGAAGTCATAAAATAATTTTAAAATACATCAATAGGTACAACCTGCTGCTGGTGCACCGATATTTGTCCCGAAGGTGGATGGTCCTGTTCATATATCGCAATCAGCGTACTGGGTCTTGAGATTGCCATACATATACGCAACGGACAGAGACACTTATGTTGCAAATAGACAGACAGCAGAAACAGCACCTAGACTTTTATCTGGAATGTGGGGTGTTGCGGAATCAGAAATTCAATGAAATGTAAATTAGTAATTATGTATTTATTTTCCATTCAAGAAATGAATTCCAATAGTTTATAATTGTTATTTTTATTTCACTATGCTTGACAATCCCTGAATTAAGTTGTGCCTAAGCTGATAAAGGTGCGAAAACAAACAAAAATCATTATAAGGTATAATCAACAAATAATGTTTTACTACTTGAAAACAATATTTAAAAATTTCGCGCTGAAAATAAGCATTTTACAATTGAGGAGAAAGAAGAAGAAAGTAAAACCGTTAAAATATATTCAAATGACAAGTTTGAACAGGTTCGTTAACGTTGTGTAACCGTGGTATATTTATATAATATTTATTTATCTGTGATTTATCAACAATGAATTTTAAAATTAATACGCGGAGGACAATCTGTGTGTTTTATTTCGTTATTCTAATTCATGTAACATGTGGATCATTTCTTGATTATTTCCCTTTGGGCAAATCATTATTTGGAAGATCTGAGATTGTAGATGAAAATACAAATGAACTTTCCACACAAAAGATTCCATACGAAGTGGAAGTTACAGATGAAAAATTTATTGAACAAGCAGCTAGATTTACTGGTGTTTCTTTGTCCGACTTGGATAAATGTCAACACAGGGTAATGTATTGTTTATATAGGTTATATTATTCAAACATAACAAGAAATTTAAACGGAAAATGCATAATAATGAAATAAATTTCTAAAATTATGTATTTGCTCATATAAATTACAATATTTAAATTACTTGCAAGCTTTGGATGAGTATATCACGTGTTGCTTTGTTTACAGGTGGTTTTGAAACTGCAAGAGGAATGTCATAAATTAAATGACGAAGAACTCGCTAAATTAGCAGTAAAACTCTTGAATTGCCAAAGTGCAATAGAAGGTCGGAAAATATACCCTTGCACAAATGAAATGGTAATGTTGTCACGTTCTTTCGTCTATTACTTTACGGTTATTTTTTTATTGTAATGTTACAGGCGATACGTGACTGTACAAGCAGCATGGATTCAGATACATGGAATAGTTATTTATTAATGTCAAATAGAGCACGTGCTGTATGCTATTCCATAAGACAAGCTCAGTTCCGAGGGCTAACAGAATTGACTGTAAATAAATTGATGGGTGCAGGTAATACTATTTCTATTTTATTATGTCAATTTTCAGTGTCACCGTATTTTTATGACAAGTGGCTTGGACTTCGTATCGCGATTGTGCGATGTACTGTCCTCTTCTAAATATTCTTCACTTATGCACAATTACTAAAGATAATATAAATAGAAAAACTTGTTGACGATATAATGAAATTAACATTTTTGTAGCTCATGAACAACTCAGTATAATGACACGTTTGAAGGATAGTCAGTTTAAAATAGAACAGGCTACTTCGGACACTTATAACACTGTTGTCATTGGAAATCAAGCTTTGAAAAGGCAACAGGACGATATACGTCAGGCACAATTTCATGGCCAATTGGCTTTAGAGGACAACATACGCCGACTAGCAGATGAAAAGCAATTGATTCTGGAAGGACATGAACAACTTACAGAAATGACGAAAGATGTTAAAGCTAAATTGGGTAATGTTGATGTTATTCCACGTGTTTGCAAATTTTAATTATTTCCTTTTTCAATTATAGATGAAGCTGCCAAACAACTAGATGCACAATCTGAAGAACGCAAAGATAATCATAAGGAGATATTAAATGATTTGGTTGCAATTCAGGAGCAAGCTCAAGTCATATTTGCACGTATAGGTAAATGTGTATATTTTTATATGATATAAAACGTTAATAATCGTTTTATTCGTAGAGGAATCTTCTCGACATATGTTGGAACAGAGTGTATTAGCTGCTAAACAATATGAAGCTACACTTGCACAATTGACTCAAGTGAACTCAACTGTATATGCCTTGGTGGATGTAATAGCTTCAACACGTTCAGCTTTAGAAGAAAAACTAAAATGGATGTCTGAAGCACTCGGTGGTACAGGTAAGATATCAATTATGATGCATCATACAATTCTTCACTGAATGTGAATAATTTGTTCTGAAATTGAACGTACTATATAATAATTTGTATATATTGTAGATGACACTGTCGAGCGCTTATATCTGTTCGTTAGTCACATATCATATTTGATATTGGCCATGGTATCGTGTGCATTTCTACAAGTAGCTGTTCCGTCTCGCGTGGCACTGGTAGTTCTGGTACCATTAAATTTGATTGTTGCCATTCAGCAAGGAACGAAAAATGCATTATCATTTGTAGGACTGAGCGCTGTTTTGCTGTCGTTTATAGCAGGTTGGTTATATTAAAAAATACAAAAATATGAATAACTACAAATTGCATAATGATATTTCTATAATGTATCTATATTTGTAGTTCAAACTACGTTATCCCTGGCCTTATTATTTTGGAACTCGCGATCGATGAAGAAAGAAGCGTTGAATCAAGATCAAAAGGCGAGCATTGCGTATGAAACGAGTGAAGCTGCAAGTAAAACGCAAGATGAATATGATAATACAACTTGCGATTCACCAACTGTTGCAAATACGTCTATTTGTGATTCGTATCCATATACAAATGGACACACATATCGTCGGTATAATGATTTGGACACTACCGATATTCATTCTGAAATTGGAGAAATTGATGAGTTCGTTCATCCAACGCCACCATTGTCTAGGAATGGTTATACTAGATCACGCAGGTACTTTTAACAAATCTATTTGGCTTGTTTTGTGACATGTATTTAATGAAACTATAATGTTTATTTTCAGTAAAACTCCGTCTATATTTAATCCGGACAAACGCAGGTGTCATGCCACTACTAGAATGGGCACTCCATGTAAGAGTAGTGTTGTGACAGGTCGTGATTACTGTTACAGGCATCAGTTGGGCAGCTCGGTCATACAATAGGTTTGGTTGTGATCGGTAATTGCGTAGATACTTATCGCTCAATGGGACAAGTTTATATTTATTCTAAAGTGTAATTAACATGATCTTACATATTCTTATTTTTGTATAAATCAAATTTTAGAATAAGTTTAATCTTGTGTTGGTGGTTCCTGTTTATTGGCTGTTATGATTTATTGCTGAACTGTGACATTATCTGATATGATATACATGCTATTTTTCCTTTTGACCTGATTATTGTTAACGATACTGAACCACAATTAGTTAATTGTATCAATGGGAAACTTACAGTGTTCTATTTTCATTGCATTGCGCGTGCTAGTCTAGATATTTTTTTTCAGTAGTAACACTGGAATTATAACCAGAAAGTTTGACGTTTGATCATAGGTTATTCCTTGTTATTTTAGAACCTAATAATAATGCTGCACTTTTATTATTGTGATAATAGCTTTTTTTTCTTGATGTCAACATTTTGATGAAGCATACAGCGTAACACTTTGGTTAGAATACAACTGTCACATAGACAATTGCTATTAAATCAAGAATTGCAGCAAAAAAGTATTGCACAGGTGTAAAACAGTGCACAAATATAAAACGAACCTAATTTTAAAATAGTCAATTTTCAAATAAAAACTAGGAATGTATACAGACATACATGCCTGCAGCTCATCGACGTATGTGCAAGTCTGACTATATCACAAATTATTATTTATCAAGATTCACTTTTAAAATCCTAGGTGCCTAGGTCGCAAACAAAACAACAAATTTAAAACAAGTGTAAATACATTTTCTTCTGTTGACAAAAGCAAAGCAAACTAAGCCGACTATAAATGCATTGATCTTCTTTTGTTCAATTTTTAATTAAAAAATATTTTTTTCTCCAATGGCCTTACATAATTTTTCAAAATAAAAAATATGGAAAAATATTGTTCCATTTCCTGCATATGCATGAAAATTTTGAATACAATTGAATAAAAAATAACGCGGAAAAAAAATAAAAACTGAAAAAATATTGGAAAATATTTTTTTTCTCAAGTACGAAGGAAAATTTTGAAAAATAAAATGTACCTTGCACAACTAGACCATAACACGTATCTGCAGAAAAAATTACATAAAAATCCGTTGGGTAGTTTAGGAGATCTGGGTGGAACAAAAAATCTCGTACGAGAGAGCGAGCGAGCGGACGAGCGACATACATACGGACATATGTTGTAATAGTCATTTCGTGGTCCAGGGGGTCTGTCCGGGATTTCTGTGCAAAAATTTTTGAAATCGGAAGATGCTACAGACATCGTACCGAACACTATAGCTCTTCGACAGGAGGTCGATGAGCTAATGACGTCATCTAAAAGAGTAGTGACGTAGCCAATCCGCAGACAGGTCTGCGCACTGGTGTGTTTTAATTCATTGTATTGTGTACTTGATTAAGTATTTAGTGTTACTATTGATGTACTTGACACCATAAACCATTTCTTAATTATTAGTTTTAACTTTTAACATCCAAATCCACGAAATAAAAGTTGTAACCTATGAGTAAACCAGTGTAAACAGTGAAACACTATCGGACTTGGCGCACGATTAAACACGGACCTTGACAGCACCACTAGTTAAAAGTCGGCTGAGGAGCGTGTTAGGGCGAATTTGAAACTGTACAGATTTTCATAATTTTTTATGGCATTAAAATGGAAATTAATAAAAAAAAATTACGGATTTTGTTTTAACGTACATAGATTCGGAAGAAAATGGTACAAACAATTGAGAAGTAGGCCATTTAAAATGTATTTCTCCAATACTGTTTAATGTGTTTTTGTATCTGACTATACACTTTTGTACTGTATCGTTTTAAAATTCGTAATTATTCCAGTGAAAATATTTGTCAACTACTGTATTTAATATATAAATAAAATATAAGATAATTTATGTTAGTTTAGTGTTACTGGTATGTTTTGTTCTTTGAATTTAAAATATGGATACTTAGTGTATTTTAAATAAGATACAAATTTGAGCATAGACCGCATTTTCACTTTCTTATATACTTGTGTGAAGGTGTTTAGAAATCGTAAATATAAGAAAGTTGTGCGGTGACTGTACCAGATTTTATTTAATTTACATATTGTTTATATATCACACTGTAACTGTTTTGAAATAAACGTACAATAATAGTATTCGTTTTTTGATATATGTATATTAATTTTTATCTAAAATTTCATATTATGGTTTGAACCTTCAGTGAAGGTCTACCAATTTAATCAATTTTTTTATGACAGCCGTGACAACGGAATTTGTGCTCTTTGACCGAAGTTCATTTTAAATTCTGGTGAAACAAAGATTTCTAATGAATATTTATTTTAATACTAAAGTAAGTAATTTCATTGGTTTCTAAACAATTATAACTATCTAAGTAGTGAATTGCAAAATGTAGAGGTTATGGTAGCTGTGTTAATTCAGATACTTTTATTTTAGAATGTCTGGAAAACTTAATACTACTATGAGTTTAAATTGGCTTACAAATGGTTCAGGAACTTGGCCAATGTTTTGGAAAATTTTTTCCTCTATATGCATTCCAGTAACAATTCCATGGCTTTGTTTTAAATTTATTAAAGCATTCAATTATAAGCGAAAATTTGCTTCATTGTCAGGGAAGGTATGTACATTTATTTTAATAATATGTGATAGTATAATTAAACATTTATGTTGTTATGTATAGGTTGTGCTCATAACTGGTGCAAGTTCCGGATTGGGCGAAGCTCTAGCTCATGCCTTCTATAGTCAGGGCTGTAAAGTAGTATTAGCAGCAAGACGTAAAGATGAGTTAGAGCGAGTGAAAAATGATCTGATGCAAATGCATGCAGTAAGCTGATAAAAGTTTGAATATACAACAGATTGTGAAATTGTTTTTTTTTTGTTTTACAGACGGTTCCAACGTATCCACCAGTTGTAGTTCCAGTAGATCTTTCAGAACTGAATTCCTTACCTGGACAGGTGTCCTCTGTGTTGGCTATTTTTGGTCACATTGATATTCTGATAAATAATGGCGGTATTAGTTATAGGGGTGGCGTCAATGAAACGAACATAGATGTGGATATTAAAGTAATGTTGGTGAATTATTTCGGTCAAGTTGCATTAACAAAAGGTAACGTTATAGTAAATAAACCTGCTGCAATTTGTTTTTATCAAACCAATTATTTATATTGCTAGCTGTATTACCTATGATGTTGGCCCGTGGTTGTGGACACGTTGTGGCTGTAAGCAGTGTTCAGGGTCGTATATCTTTACCTGATCGTTCGGCGTATGCTGCATCTAAACATGCTCTGCAAGCATTTTGCGATACGTTAAGAGCTGAAGTATCCAATCATGGCATAAAAGTTACCGTCATCAGTCCTGGTTATATCCAAACAAAGTTATCATTGAATGCATTGACCGGAAGTGGTCAGACATATGGAGGTAAATAAAATACTGTACATAATAATTACTTGATAACAATAATAGTAGTTGTATTCACCGATATCTTAAAGAAATGTTAATATTTCATCAGAAATATGTAAAATAATTAATGAAATTTCAGTAATGGATACAACCACAGCTAACGGTTATGAACCGGAGTATGTTGCACGGGAAATTGTGAAGGCAGTTGTCAATGAATCACCGGAATTGGTGATAGCACAATTTAGCGGTAGAATTGCTATTGTAATTCGTACCTTCATGCCGTCACTGTATTTTTGGATTATGTCGAAACGTGCTAAAAAAGCTGATAAGACGTAATTTTGTTTTTATTTATGAATATTTTATCTTGTACTAATCTATTAAATTAAGGTACCTAAATACTATAATTACAGGTTTTTATTTATATTTTTTTATAATTGTTTTATGGGCTAGTACAGTTAAACACATCTTTAGGTAACAAGTTGTAGTTTTTATTTAATTATATATATTAATTACATTTCAAACAGTATTTGTGGTGATGCAATGTTCATAATTGTTTGTTGATTGTGAATGTATTTGATAAGTGTCCTTGAGTCGTGTACTAAGAATTATAAATTTCATTTTTGTAGTTTACGTTAGTTAAATGAAAGAATTCTTCATCGTACATTTCAAATTTATATCAATGTGAAGCATATTCGCTAGTTGCATTTATATGTATGTGGTTGTATTTTTTACTTTGAGTGTATGTGTTGTATGTGATGTTTATTAGATTTTGGTAAATTGTGACATTTGTTAAAATATAAAATGTCTTTTCATTGTGTTGTCAGGGGAAACTTATTATTTATTTGTAGTTCGCATGATAAATAACAATTATCTGCGAAGAATTCCTATTTTCTTACAAACAAATGGACTATTAAGTTTGATTTTACATAATTATTGCATGAATTGAACTTTGAACATTACGTAATTACAAGCATTCCGTTTCCGTTGTTTTTGTTCATGTTAACAAAGCAGGTACAGTATCTTGAGTTTATAATCACTGACGTTTGCAGTGACCAAAATATCATAGTCTATATCTTATCATGTCGTAATCTAAAATCAATGCATTTTGTTTGCACCGATTCACGTTCTAAAGTTCAAGTCATGCAAATGTTCAAGGGCGGCAGTGTCATTCATTATGAGAATTATTCTAAAATGGATCAAATAGCATCGAGATGTTTGAAAGAAAATTAAATTTTGGCTGCCTACAGAGGGTATTTATTAACTATGTTCTACCTACATTATTGCAGGTGGTAGACAAACGCAAAATTAATAAAATACACAACAATTTCTCTCTAAAACATCATCAACGTTTACTAAAATTATAATTATTATTATTATTATCTATATCACTCTACAAACTAGTCCATTTTCATTCGTTCTGGTACAGTCTATTTGATTGAATGATAAATTCTATATGCACATAACGCTGCCGATAACAACGATATGGTGCAATGAACTAGTTTTCGTTTCGTATCGTCTTTGCGGACCAGAACAACCGGCGATGCAGAGGCCATCGCTGACAGAATTGGTAACCGAGCCAGTCGCTTTGAATCACATTCTACTTGGTACTTAACACAGGGATCAAACTGCCATGACACTGTGTACAGTCCAGTACACAGCAATGATAGGGTACCTAACGGTGTACAGATCAACGGACGATCTGCCCATGACAGTCCTGAAAAACAGCACAAACCCATTCACACATAGATTATAGAACAAACGCTATATGTAGCCTACCTGATAACAACGCCCCAAAACCGGATATAACAGCAGTCTTGTGCAGGCAATTTCCTACCGATATCCAACGCGCGGTCTCATCTCCAAGTTGGTTCGGCTCAATAACTATCACAGCACAGTTAGCATCTAATGCCCTTTCAAGTTCCATCGCAAATGCTTCGTGAGCATACTCACTGTCATACACTTCCCGTATGACAGCAACATTGCTGGGGTGAAGTAAACTTCTGCAATAAACGTGATCAAATGTAATAATATGACAATAATTTTTTCCCAACGATAAAATTACAAATCATGATTACTCTTTATTCCGCACATGACAGTGATGTATTTTCAACACAATATATTCTACGACGAATAGCAATTTGTTTTTGTTTAATACTACTTATAGAAAATCTATAAATAGAGAAATATATATTTACTTACGGTTCTATTAACCTGTCACCTCCAGCATCCATTTTTTACTTTAAGGTTAGGTTAGAATACACTTGTCATTAAAATAAATTTCACGTATATATTTATATAATCATTTATATAATTATTAGAATATATTGTCAGATCACTAAAAATCAAACAACTAATTATATTTATTATTTAATTTCTATATAATTATGTTTGATTCTATTTTGCGCTCATCTTTTTTATTTATAGTTGTTTATAGTTTACAATTTTTCGGTTAGATGGTACAAGATGTCTACGCAATGGTTGTTTACCTTTTATTTTACCAGTGTTACCATCTCTTTAAAGTATAAATATATATGTTATTCTAGTCTATGATTATATATCATATTCAAATTTTAATGATCACAAATTATGATATTGTAATTTTTAACTTTAAATATTATTTATAATATAGTTTCTAATTGGTTAATTTTAAAGTTCAATGCAATTGTTAATGTTTTAATATTATACAATTGGTAACAATTCTTGGTTGTCAGTCGCCATGCCGTGGCATACGATAAACATCAAGTTCAGTTTGTTACAGAACTTTGTGAGATGTAGGGATCTGCGAACTTTTAAAAAGAAGTGTTGTGTTTCGTAATGCAATATTGTGTTTTGAACATGATTGAACTAAAATATACCTCGTATTCTCTGCGAGGTACCTTAGATAAGGAGGATGGTTAAAATATAGTGTTAATTATTGACTGTACTGTGAACGCGATTTTCTTCAGTTGTAGTTTCAGAATCACCTGGAACAACAGTGCGGTGTGATCATTGTTTATTTTTAAGATTAAAAACACATGTGCTATTATTGATTGTTGTGTTGAATTTGAACATGTAAAACTGATTGATTGAAAACAGTTCTTGATTACAATGTCTCCAAATTCGTTGAGAAGTGACTGTCGAAAATTCGCGCCGAATATATTCAACAAGACGAAATGTTCGAATTGTTTCAAGCAGAAAGAGGAACACACACCAGAGGCTCTGGAATGCAATCGGGTGAGTGAGTTTGATTGACCCTAGAGCTCTGTTATTCACGGCACATTCCTTTACCTGTGCCTCAGCCCGCCTCGAGATGATAACCATGCGTGCTTTTACATGCGTTTCATACCTACTACGTTTAACATTCAGTTTAACTAACATCGCACCACTTTCAGTAATCACATACACCTGAGAGATAAAAAAGATTGCCATCAACAAAAAGATTCATTCGACAATCGTCTGACATACCTATACGTAATAACAACATCGTAAGATTTGACATTTTCATTATTATTATTATTTCATAACTCCGAAGAATATATTCATATTTGATCGTGTTCCGTAAAATATTTATTTGAATCTTATTGAAATCATATAGCAAATTTACTAATTGGTACAACTAGTATTGATTATTTCTAATTCCAGTACAAATTGTACAAGTTCCAAAAATTTTAATTGCATATTCAGTGAAATTATCTTCCTTTCTCACAATTCAATTATTATAGTTATATAAAATAATATTTTTTCTTATTTTTATTCGAAGACATAACGGATATTTTTTGTAGCAATTATTTCGGGAATTACGGTTATCCGAATTATTAAAAAATATAATCGACAAAAAAAGACGATTTAGAAACTTTGTTTTGTACTAATTCCATGTTTGAAAAGCGAGAGAGATGAGTTTGATGGAAGTCAGTATCTAATTTTAGTCGTGATAACTGAATTGGCATTTCAAAATATCATCATTACTTGCGCATATCACATGACGTAAATTTACGTGCAGATACAATGGAATTTTTCTACTTTTTATTTGTAATACAAATACGTGAATATATAATAATAATTAGTAATGAGTAAATATCATATTTATTATCACATATAGTGTGGATTTCTGTACATATTTGACTTTATTTAAATATTTAATTAAATTCAATATCACATGTATATAATAAGCAGATACACGATCAACTCTGTAGATATACATGAATATTCTTGCAATATTGTTTAGCATTTACACTGTTGATTGTATTGTATGGTGATCCAGTCCCGTGTTGAGTCATTCTTGTCTTGTGTGCTTATATGAAGTGCATACAGCAATTATTAAAATAGCTGTTATAACTTGTTGAGTTGCAACGAGACTGTTATTGATTAAATATTGATTTATTAGTGCAGTCTTGCAGGTGACTGATAACCTGTAGTCTGTACTTCACCGTTCATATCGGCGGCTTCATTGAGTAAACGAAACGTGGACTTGTTCTTTCATGCTTCTCGTCTTTGCACTATTTTATTTTTATCTTGTTCTGCTCAAGACTCGTGGTCTGCGATATATCTACAGGTACACAGACTGTATAATAACATTTTACTGTATTATACACTATAGCGCCGTAATAATATTTTATGAATCAGTTTTGTCTCGATATAATTAGATACGAGTTTAGTTTCCTCTTAACAGTAATGTCATCGAGTTAAAACAAAAAAAGTTCAGTAAAATAACAGTATTGATTTATTTGACAGAAGACAGCATGTAGAATAAAATACATTATTAACCATGTATTGGCATTTAGCCGTTGGCTATGTAAAAATTCCAGCGTTGCAAAAACTTATTTATTGCCAACGGTGTACAGGATTGCCAACATTAACATACACACCTGATGATTTATTGAAAATAAAAAAATACCTATACATTACACAAATAGCAATTTGATTCATAATTATTATTGTACATGTGAGTGTGTGTGTGTGTACCATTTCGTGATGTAACTTGAGAATGCCATTATATTAAATAATTAACCATCTAACAAACACATCCGTTTTAATCTGATAAATGTGATTTATTTTATTGTTCGCAGCTTATAATTTTATACGTATAGTTACAGAGGATTCGAATAAAATTGTTTTTGATGTTAACAAATAATTCAGTATTAGTTGCGATCGGTAATATTACATAATATTTTGTTAAATATGGTTGGTATGCGCTGTGGTCTGTGACATTTCAACCGTTGTCCGGACACAACGTCGTACCGTTGTCTCCTTATACGGGTATATTGATTTCACGTTTATATTACAACCTCGCACAGTGCAAACGGATCAGACCGAATGAAACAACCTGTCGTATACATCGGTGACTCACATCTCCTACCCTCACGATGCAACTATGCTGAGAACAAACATGGACGGGGGCGTTATACACTCGCCAATTTACATATTACACATACGATGGCAAATGGAATAGTTCATTGGTTCATTTACGTACAAAACGTGTCTCTAGTCATTCTAGATCATATACTGTCTGTCTAGACTGCACAGTAAACAATCTACAATAATAAGTGACAAAACAATTTATAGTTTTGTGATAAACATTTAAATTTTCACTTGATGCGTTAATTTATTTACCATTGTGTATACAATAAAGCTAGAAAAATATGAATGTGTTCTTAAATAAAAATATTAAATATTTTTTAGATTTTCTTTCGGATTTTCTCAATTTATACTGGTTCTGTGGGTGTATCGGCGGCATACAAGGTTAAATTAAGCAATTAATACGTTATTAATAATTGCGTGTGATAATTAACCTTTCTCATTTCCGTGATAGTTAAATTTTTGTTCAAATAAGTAAATGGACTGATTCATGTGTAGAACAAAAGATTAACAATGAATGAATAACATCAATTCGAGTACTTTAACTTTTGAACCACTTAAATTTTCATGTAATACATTTTATCTATTTTGTAATATTAATTTCGTAAAGCGCATTATCAGATTCTCAGAAATAAGTATTGTCAATTAGTGTAAAAAACGTGAAGAATCTATCGGTACATCAATATGAGAACGACACAATGATTGATTACTGATTTATCAAAGATTATCTATTGCACAAAATGTAAAATATTCAGCTATTTCGCTTCACATGAATCCTCGTAAGCTACTGTTATTCTCATTTAAATTGCGGTTTTACTGTACAAATAAATATTTATTTTCTTCATATGCAGTAGTATATAATATGGTTTACCACAAAATATTTGCCATTGGTGTTTATTTAGGTGGTTCCTAGATAAGTGTGATTCATCAGAAAATTTTAAGAATTGATTTTATACAAACATAGTTATGATTCCAAACCGTTAAATTAGTTTTAAGAAAAATGATCATTGCTTTTGAGAATCTGTTATTTCTATAAATTAAAAAATGCTAGCAATAGTGGAACTTTAATTGATTTTATGCAAATTTATGGATACTGATATGAAATTGGTTTCCTGTACCACAATATATGATCAAAAACTTGAAACAAAAAACCTACACTTTTTGTATTGTTTTCTTTTTATCGGAACCACTAATTTGGAGTTACTGCGGAAATATGCATTTGTGTGTTCATTTAAAATTTCTCGCCGTTTCCTGTTTTCAAGGGTAAATAAATTTTACGCTATAGGTACCTCCTGTAGTAATTGTTTTCTAAAAACTATTATTCACATTTATTAATTATAAATTATATGTAAAGAAAATTGTAGATTCAAGGATACATTTGGAATCATAATCCGTATAAGTTGAGCTTAGTATTTATGATATTTGCTGTATTTTAAGTGCACGTTGAATTGATTTGTTTATAACTGTACTTGATTCTGTTCCGAATAACATACTTTTATTTGTAAGTAATTCATAATTGAGCAAGTGCTTTATTTCTAACTATTTTTAGGTGTTGAAACGGATACCAATAAAATGTTTATTCATACGCAAATACCTTCTCGTAATTGTACGTCATGTTTGCCTGGCGCTAACCGTAAATTCCTAGAATCTATGATGCATGTTCGATTGTTGATCATCATACAAATATTTATCAGCAACATCGCGATTAGCATTAAAAAAAAAATGACTTCTTAAAAATCGTTTCTGACAAATGGTAATTCTGATGATACATAAAAATTGTAACATAGCAAATTGTAATTCACTTTTAATGTTGTAGAAAATGAATCAGAAACTCTTGTGTACAGTGACGACGAGATAAATTCTCCATAATTGTAGTGTTTCCAGTATGTATTAAACATTTCACAGACGTCCTTGCAACAAATGATTCTACCGTATGATTGATCATCATCACATACTTTCATTTTATTTTCAGTCCTTTGTCAGGAAAGTTAAGTGAACATCCTAATTTACATGTGTACAAGGTTAAACAAATTGTATTTTTATAACCTTTACGAAAGTTGTCGATAAAAGAAAACCTGTGTTTATAGCTCATATAGTCAGTTCAATTATCGGCGAATCTATTGCTGAACTGTTTTTTTTATTTTTTCGTACACGAGTAAATTTTAAAAGCTTTCAAATGAGCTGTCCAGTAAAATGTTTAATTAGTGCAATTTACATAAATTAGCAGAAGGCTTCCGATGTGTGATTATTGACTGGTATGCGATTTATCAGCGCTATAAATACAATTTAATTTCTGGTTAATTTGAATTTAAGAAAAATTTCAACATTTTTCTACGAAATTAGCTAAATATTGTTAGACAATTTATCAGTATCTATTACTGTTATGTTTAAACATTGCAGAATATATAGTTTCATGTTTGTTTGCAGTAATTATGTGTAGTATAAGAATTTTTTTTTGTATTATTTCTTTTTTATACTATTTACTGATTGCGCTTTCCTTTTTATTGATTTAAAATGTACTGCACATCGCATGACGGAGAATATTGATGAAAATGAAATCTTTCCTGTGCTGAAGTGCTCTTTGGCAGATTGCGTAGAGAATTATTTATAAAGAGTGTTGAATTATTTATGGCCGATTAAAAATTATAATCTGATAATTGTTGCACGTGTACGCGCGCGCACACACACACACTTCTCACGATACACATTGCACGTGTCTTATTGATTATTCGCAACAATTATACAGTATCGTTGTGTATAATTAATTAATTAATACTGTTACAAAAAGATGTCCTTCTGTAGAATGATACTTAACATGTGTTTTATGAAACCAATAGAAAATAATTACTATTGGTAAATGACTTTTACTCTGGATAATTAACAAACACTTAATTACTATATTTTCTAAAGTTCAAAATCAATATAGGATTTAATATTCTCTCATTTCTGGATATTTGACATCATGTGAATTTCTATCATAAACATAATCGTTTTCGTGTTTTATTATATTGTACTCTTAAATAATTATTATAATAATACTAATTATTACCAATTTTTCTTTTTATTGCAATAATATAGATTTTCACTTTCTGCCTTAAATACAAGTACTATGTTCATCGTATTGCAGGTTAAATAGTTAGAAAGTTTGAAAACCACTGTTTGCATGGACGTTACACACGACCCATAACAATACGTTATTTTATAGTTTATGTGAAGATAATAAGTAAAACTTTCTAGTTAATTCACAGCAAATTAATTTATACTTTAACAACGACAATTATTTTACCTCTGTACTTGATTTCCTGATCACGTGTTCTTTACAAGAATAAACATATTGTACATTTTACATTCGTCTACACAAAATCAATATGTATACATATTAAAATACGTATGTTTGAAAGTGAAATATGACGAAAATACGTATATGCTTGCCTTACTAATAGTCAAGGTTAACCAAATAATAATTACATTCAAATACAGTTAGTTGTTTATGAATTTCTCTATGTGTGCTACTGTAAGTCTGGTAGACAGTGGCGTAGTGTGTGGCGTGTCAACGGGGGCTACTATGCGCCAGGCGTCACTCATAGAGGGGCGCCAAACTGCCTTCGAGACAAACAACACTACTTTTTAGCTCATCGACCTCCTGTCGAAGAGCTATAGTGTTCGGTACGATGTCTGTAGCATCTTCCGATTTCAAAAATTTTTGCACAGAAATCCCGGACAGACCCCCTGGACCACGAAATGACTATTACAACATATGTCCGTATGTATGTCGCTCGTCCGCTCGCTCGCTCGCTCGCTCGCTCGTACGAGATTTTTTTGTTCCACCCAGATCTCCTAAACTACCCAACGGATTTTTATGAAATTTTTTCTGCAGATACTTGTTATGGTCTAGTTGTGCAAGGTATATTTTATTTTTCAAAATTTTCCTTCGCACTTGAGAAAAAAAATATTTTGCAACTTTTTTTCAGTTTTTATTTTTTTTCTCCTTTATTTTTCAGTCAATTGTATTCAAAATTTTCTTGCATATGCAGGAAATGGAACAATATTTTTCCATATTTTTTATTTTGAAAAATTATGTAAGACCATTGGAGAAAAAAATATTTTTTAATTAAAAATTGAACAAAAGAAGATCAATGCATTTATAGTCGGCTTAGTTTGCTTTGCTTTTGTCAAGAGAAGAAAATGTATTCACACTTGTTTTAAATTTGTTGTTTTATTTGCGACCTAGGCACCTACGATTTTAAAAGTGAATTTAGATAAATAATAATTTGTGATATATTCAGACTTGCACATACGTCGATGAGCTGCAGGCATGGGTGACTAACCCATTCTTTGAATACTAGTTTTTCAAAATTTCTAACGGAGAAAAAGATATCGTACCCCTGGCGCCAATTATGCTCGCTACGCCACTGGTGGTAGGTGCTATAAATATAAATAATAGTACGTTCAGTACTGGTAGTGCTTGTCAATAGCACCCACATTTTCTTATATATAAATTTACACAAACCTACTTGGTTCCTGCTTGTTTGTAACGACATGTTAACAACAATGGTTCATTGTGTCCGTATCATTATCGGGTTGTGCGTGTAGCAGCTAATTGTGGTTCACGCACGTGTCAACCCACGTGTCGCATGTCTTTCTATCTGTACATACACACATACACACACGTGCAGGCGCTGTATATGTATGTAGCTACATGGATAACACATGTACCAGAGGCGCACCTCTTCCTGTCCACTCACCGACGATGACTTGGACTCCGTTACACTGTCTGTTCTTGTTACGACGCAGTTGATCACTATACGCCGTCCCGGATTTCTATAAACTTCGCACATAGACGAGTAATTGTACTTGTGTGTGTGTTCATGTTTTTTTTTCTTCAATCCTTCTACTACTTACCAGCTTGAATACCGGATTAATCAATCGCCTGATTGGTCGGAGAGTGAACGGTGTGTGTGGTTGTCAATGAATGGGTTTGTTTACTGTTTTTTGTTTCGTTGTATTTTTTTCCACATATGTAGAACTTTAAACTAGGTGTATCGTGTTACATAATTGCAACTGAATTACGCGATTTTCACAATTATGTAAACGCTCGTGCAGTGCGAGAATTGGAGCGAAATGTTTAGCAATTTTAAATAATAATAAAATACTGTATTTTTTCAAGTATGTTCATAAAGGCAGAACGTTGTTTTATAAATGCAAATACGAAATTATAAAATACATGGTTTGAAATATGTATTAAGAAGTTTTACTACAGAAATTCGCGAATGAAATGTGTAAAACATGAAGAATTACGCTTTTTTTTTTCGGAATGTAATTGTATTAAACTATGTAGAATATAAGTGTTATTCAAGGATTAATCATTGATTCAATTATAGAGAAATTGTTAGATAAAAATGAAAATTGTTGTTACTGTATCTATATGCTGAATGCTCGTAATAATAGTAAGTCAAGTGCACTTTCTATTTGAATCCGATAATGACAGCAGACAGCTGTTCAAATAGTCAATAAACTACTTCGTTAAGAATAAATATTATGATTACTTTATTTTCTCTCATTTTTATTAAATCGTCAGAATGTTCAGTACATATTCTGCTGGTATAAACCAGTATATGCAATTAACAAAACTAAATATGTTTCCAAATAATAGCTAGTAAAAATCAAAGGAAATGACGTAACTGTGAAAAGGAAAGTAAAAAAAAAAAACGAAACACTGTAACATTTCATCAATCATTTAGAATGCCGCAGATGAGCCGGTAAAGAAAATTTCCAACTGTTATCGACCGGGTCGTGATCGTGAGAACTGTGAACAGATAAACAGACCTGTCAATTCGGATTCAAAAACAAGTTAATTTTTGTTTCGGAAATTGTAGCTAAGCACGCTTGATATCTTCATAGATATGGGATGCAACCAACGCAACGGCAGGAATGTTATCGTTATCGAAATCATCAATATTGTTAACAACATTATGCTTCACTGATCGGATTAGTAATGAAAGGTGTTTCATAAGAGCGTATAACCTACGCTTTGCCGCGCTATTTATGCTGAGAATGTAGTAAAATAAAGTTTCTTAGTATTAGTTGTAAATGGGAAAATATTATCATATAATGTTTGTGTAATGAAATATTTAGCCGCACAAATGATAATGAGTAATATATTCTAATCTACTATTTCAATAAATAATGATTGTTATTTGTTTTGAGTGATTAGTAAATCAATAAATATTTGAATGGTTAAAATAAACAATGAATGATTTTTGTTTTTGCTAAATTAAAAAATACCATGTTGTTATTGCGTTGTGTATTTATAAAGGACAGATCGGTAAATCTCATACATATTTTATTTATTGAAATAGACCAACTGACTTGTACGTCCTTGGAGTTATTAATGCTGAAGGTATGTGCACGGGAAAAAGCATATACACTGGATATCAGAAAAGTGGTTTGCCTATGAGATTGCCAATGTTTTTATTTTCTCTTCTCTCCGTACCGGCTACATAATGATACCGATACTCATTATGAAGTTCGATAATGAAAAAAAAAAAAAAATACAAAATGCTGGTTATTAATTTTCCATTACACACTGGGTGCATATCATGTGCTTCAATTTGAATTCTGGAAAAATATTTAATAAGAAAGCTGCCATTTCATTACACTGTATAGGGTTTGTGTACGTCAGTGGTGTGTATGTTTTATGACATGCGCACACACACAGATACGTACAGTATATAGTAATTAAAGCAGCCGTTATTATTTTCCACGAGTGTACAGGTGGTATAGGATTGTACTTCCCGCGCCGAGAATGCGTATTTAATTAATGTCCAGCCCACAGTGGGCGGGGCCTTTATCACGTGATTTTTAAACGGACACGTGTAATTATAGTGGTCCCTTCAACGTTCCTCTTGCTGTTGTTGTTGTTATGGGGAAAATGAAAAAAAATGCGGGTGGTAGTTTTAATTTTGTCCGTAGGTGAATGAAGGAGTTGGTGTAACTTGTGAACAGATGTTCAGTAAGGACAACCGTTCATCGATAATTCATCAACTTCAGCTGATGTTAATGTTACAGCGATGGTGGGAGAGGGGACACAAGCAGTAGTTATAGTCACACAACATATACACATTTGATGAGTTTGCATTTTATTTGACCCACACACACACATAAAGCGATCTTCTAATCAAATACCTCACTGCTAACCATTAACAGTTACATGTGTAAGCATCGGGCAGAGGACGAGGAACTTTACAGACTACAAATTGTATATTATACTCTGAACACCTGTTCAATGAGTTAAGAGTGTATAATATTTTCATTTGAAAATACAAACCGTGTTACCCAAAGTAATATAGGGAATACGCAAACAATACACAACATTCATATGGATTATGTGGTGTACGTGCCGTAATTTTCAACGTACGTTTCTAAGAATTAATTATCATAATGACAGCGTCCTGAAAGGCGTAGGTAAGCCCTCGGAACAAATTGGTTTATGGTTTCATTGTGAATACATATCGTAGTATATATTATATATATGTGGAACGTAGCGGTATTATAATAGTTAGTATTTTCAGGGAATTAATCTTACTAGTTCTTCACACCGCTGACAATGGGTGGACACTGTTAAACAATTTATTACGACTTTTTGTCCGTTTTTCAAATGTGGGTTAAAAAATTAGTTCAAACTGTTTTATATCCTTGAACATGTAAGTATAAAATAAGCTATTTATTATATATATATATATATATATATATATATATATATATATATATATATATATATATATATATATATACATATATATATATATATATATATATATATATATATATATATATATATATACCGGGTGTCCCAAGAAATCTGGGACATAGGGAATTAACATGTAAAATTGAAAAAGTTGCGATTACTTCTGTATTATATATTTTAGAGCTCTGAAATTTGGTACAGGTGTAGGGATAGGTTATTCGCATTGCTTGGTATTAATTAAAATAATATTATGTATGTATGTATGTATGTATATATATATATATATATATATATATATATATATATATATATATATATATATATATACGCACGAGAGAATGCGTAATACCTCAGCCGAAATACATTTATATCAGATGCTGTCTGTGGTTGCCTTTACAGAAGCTATGCTCTCCAGTTGAGAAAACTCGTGACATCATTTAAAATGTTTGGCCAAGTGACAAGTTTAACCATGATTATACACATATTTATCTTGTTATTTAGTACATAACAAGACGTGAAATTATATTTTTAACCCAAATTCGTAATGCACAAACGTTTCTACATTACGACGATAAAAACACACATGTTTAAGAAACGCTTTTAAAACAGTAAATGTATTTATGTTTTTTTTTTTTTTGTAAAATTAAATAGCGGAAAATTGTTGAAAGTATGTTGTTATACTTGTTTACTGGAGAAAGTAAAACGAATTATGTATACATGTTTCAATGAATTGTGAAATGCAAGTGTGTAATTGATTTTAATTATACGCTACGATATTTCGATTAGTCGAATTAATTTACGGTCCGTATTTTACTGATACAATCGTAATGTTGTATATATACTCGCCTCATCATACCAATAGTAATACAATGTACTGATATTCTTGTATTATAATATAATCATTCTTGAATAAAAGAAATAAGAATATTCCGCGGCTGGAATTCAATCGATCCTATCTGTGCTGTGTGCTGGTTGGTGTGGCTAATATATATTTTCGAGCAACATTGTCTCAGCCTTATAATTTTGTGCATCCGATGCGTTGAACTTGTGTGCAGATGACGAGAAATACCCTGATGTGTTGTCCGAAACCTGTACTTACCTATCACTTTTGTTTTTCCGTTAGAGGTTCGGACGCTCGCGTCTTTGGGCCGTAACTAATGAATATATCATTAAATTATCGGGGCCATCATATCACCTCATATTTGTACCTGCGAGATATTCCATAACTTGTATGTATACGTGTGTGTGTTTGTTCTTATATTGTCGTTTCGTCAATCATCAATCTGGGAATTTATTCTGCATTTAGATATATTTAATTATTTTGTTTTTGTCGCTCTATTGCATAACGATCTGTATCACCTAAATGTTGAAATGGTTCAATAATAATAGTTCTAAATTTGAAGTGTCACTTTGATAATTCAAATAATACTATAAACTGTCAATGTTGCCAATCTAATTTAAAATTCATAGCCCGCTTTAATTAGGATTTTAAATGACCACTCGGTATAACATATTTAACATTGAAATAGAACTGAATAAATATGAAATATTTAATACAGAAGTATCTGAACAGTGATAACAGAGTTTCATATTTTCGTTTCAAGTCGAAGATTTTAATCTGAGGTAACTAAGATTGTTGTACGGATTATCGTGTTCCGTCTAGGTAGTTATGTATTTAAATTTCGTGTGATGTATATTCCCACGAGAAGACTGAAACTCATCATCAACAGTTTTGAGGAAGTGGCTAAACGTTAACCGTCATTCCATATAGTGTTATACGGCAATCTCTCTCTCTCTCTGCAAATACTTTCAATAAAACGTTAGCAATACAGTACAACAAATATTAATTGCATTATGTGCGCGGTCCCGGTAGAGAATAATGTACAAATAGAAGAAACCGCTATCTTACATTTCTATTATTTAAACACGGGAAAAGCAACGTCGAATGTTCTTCCTCATTCTTCGATCAGCACGGAGCAGACACAGGAACATCTGTCATCATCAGTAGTAACGTGCGTACCTCATCCACTCTCACACTTACCACTCGTTCACATTCATATACACATCAAATTGGTATTTTCCCACGCGCTTGTACATTTGCATGTGATTTTTCTCGGCTCCTTGATGTAAATGAATCTCTTCCCGGAATATATACCGTGCCCTCGCGCCCATCAACCATTGTTTGTGACGCCCATGCCATCGACGCGATATGGGCGTCCGAGGTTCTACATATATGTACATAGATACACATTATATATATATATATATATATATATATATATATATATATATATATATATATATACATACTTCCTCTACACTGTCCACATATAGCACTGTTAATATTTTATACATATTCATCCATTCTTATTACTCAATCAAACATGCACGCGATCTGTAAATAAATAATTGAACATAGGAAATTGTATTGTTAGATCAATATTTGGCCTACATATCGGTTGGAATTTTGCAGTGAAGTACGTATTGGAATGTTGTATACACACAAATATATATGTTTGTATTGTTAATATACGGGATCACGATTTATTTATATCGTAGGTGTATATTTTATGCGTACATATATTGTTGTGACAGGCGATCTGATCAATTTCCTCCAAGCAATAGTCTGTCTGACCTCCTAGTCTGCTTCAGACGCGGACGGGTAAATGGTTGCCGCGCACACGCGCCTTCTCTCCCTTGCTGCACGACATCATTCGCGCGATGCAAATTTCACTCATTCTCTTTTGTACACGCACACCATGTGCTATATGACAACGCCTGTTTCAAGGACTCTGCTACAGATGCTATCGCTGTCGATATGAATTATTGTAAATGAATTCAGCCATTTTGTTTTACCTATTGTCTCTCCGTTTCTATAGAATTTTAAATTACCAATCTACTGTTTTATGTAAATTAGTTTGTATACAATTAGTAGGTGGGTAAAAATATTAATATAACTGGCAAACAGTACTTCATATATGTATATGGTTAAATATGTTAATATATCTAATACATAGTTCAGTATAACTGCATTTAATATCGCTAAGTATAGAGCTTAGAATACGGCCCATCAAGGTAGTATCTTGCAATTATCTGAAAGTATTTATTTATCTACTTTATAGGAATAAAAATGATCAACTTATTACGGATAATTTTCTATAATATGTTATTAAATATTAGAATTGTATTTGGATCGTAGGTAATGACATTATAATGTCTCATATACCTAACTAGAATTCTTATTCTTATTATAGTAACAATCATGGTTCTGTGGCCGTTTTTTGTGGAGTGGGCCAACGTGATAGAAGACACTTGTCATGTACGGAAACGATGAAATGATGAGGACAAATACTCGCACGGTCTGTAGTGTTGAAAATAGTGATCTTGGTTTCGTATAGAGGACATGACACGACACGACACAACACGACAGACGAGTACCTGAAGGCAAATTGTTACTTGTAACGTGATGTCGGATAAAAAAGAACCACGCAAGCAGATAAACACAGTATAAATAATAATGTTTTCAAGGATAGCTATCGGTCCAAGCTCTGTAACTGTACGACCTGTATGTGTGCGTGTGTGAGTGTGTGTCTGTACGAAATGCCACCACAGGCATCCATTCTCTCACACACACACTCACCTGGTTTAAACATACATGTACGTACGAGTATGATTTAGTGCACATCACTACCAATACATCCATGTCATACAATTGCATACGCACAACAACAAATAGCACTAGGACTTATTATTAGAGTTGAGAGCCACATGATCTGATTCTTTTTCGAATCGAAACTGGCGTCTGCCATAATGGATCCTTGCCTATTGTTTTTTCTTTTTTTTTTTGTTTGTGTAAAAAAGTAACCATTCATTAGCAATATGAAATGAGGTATTTGAAAAATAATTTACTTTTCAGGTATATTGCTTGTCTGCGAGCATCGAAATTAGTAGTTTTCAACAATGTAATATTTTCTGCTGATATCGAATGATAATACTTTTGTTTTCGAGATAATATCGTGTGGTTTGAGAGATAATGTTGAACATTTTGTGTACGTATGTGTATTTTCATTGAAATATCATTACTAACAGATATATATGAGAACGAGATGAGAATATACGATATGTAGAAAATAAATCAACAAAAGTATAACAAGAGGAAAGTGTTTATTTATGTGTCTATAAAATTATAAATTAATAACCAGAAAAATGGTTATTAAAACAGCATGGTGCACTTGATACGTATCTACCAGCTAGTTTATAAGTGCAATTGATATCAAGTAATTACGTTTTATCACTCAATTTACAAGGTGTTCGCGGCAGGACCGTCTTAAGGTACTCAGGGAAATTCAATATTGTGTTTTTAAGTTATAAAGTGCGGGTAAAAATTACGAAACAGTAATTAACTCTTAGGCTAGTTTAACCAGTGTGCAGCGATCCAGAACAGTCATTCAAATTGAACGAGCCGCCCTGTTTACTTGACCGTTGAAAAATCAATTAGTTACATCAATTAACAAGTACAAAGTTATTGTTACCTGTCCAAGTTATGACGTGCTGACACTGCTAACAATGTATAATGCTTATCATCCACTCAACAAATACAGTTGTGCCAGAAGTAACCTACTGATGAATTGTATCCTAAGTGACCAAACATGACTGTTTAGTATTTGGTATCAAAATCCTATAACTAAAATGATCCTGAACATTATAGATAAGTGAACTTTGATCCTAGCGTTTGCAACTTTCGGTCCACACTGTATATGGTCTGTATGTGTGTGGTTACAGGTGAAAAACGGTTATAAACGATTTCTTAATTAGTATGCACAAGTGCGCAAAGTCGACGATGCGATCTGCGGGTGGTGCAGCGGGGTGGTACGCCCCCCCCCCCGCCGTCGGGCGACGGGAACGTGGCTTGACGCACCAAGTCTCTTTGCCGTGACCTTCGAAAAGGATAATTTGTTGCAATTAGCGTTTACGTGCGGGACCTCCACGGAGAAGATCGAAGGTGCCCTCTTGTGCCTTTTTTTGCCATTTCTGTTTTTTACCATTGCGTCTGTTTCGCGGTCGTCACGATTTCCTGTCCGAAGGAAACGTCGAAAGCCTGCATGCAGATGGTTCATATATATATATATATACAGTGTGAATAGCCAGGCTTATAACAGAAGCAAGTACGTACCGGTAGTGCATGCAAATTGTACAGAATAACCGTGTACAAAGGTACTTATCTGTCTAATACCAGCTCATTGCGAACATTCTTACGTGAACTTCATCCCGCATGTGTAACATTAAAACTCGTAAGGTTTTCATTAAAATATCTGTATCAAATAGTAAAGCTCTGACTATTCTAGTATATGATAGAAATAACAGAAACTATTAGACTTGTTATATCCTGTTGATAGTTTAGAATTTATTTTACTTTGAACGTTATGTTAGTAGGTATATGGTACGTATCTTATATCTGTACGTAGTCATAGCACTCAGCACTACGAAACCACGCATATTCGGCGGAGATAATCGGCAAAGGTGTGCCGCCCTGAACTGTATACCATATTGGATTCACGGCCGCCTTGTTATCAAACCACACGGCACCGTAACATTGTATATGTTCAAACATACATATATATGTACATTTATACTGGAGATATGTATGTGTGTGCAGGAGAGATGTAAATTATAAATTAGTTAAGGCATGTTCACGAGTTAATTAAAGTGAAATAATACTCAACAACCCACGCGGAAAACTCGGCCTTTGGCTATTCATGTCGAAATACTTATGCTATCTGCAAGTACGCATAGTTATGCATCTATATATAATACATACTGCACACTGCTTATATGGTTGTAATATTTTACTTGTTGCAACTCACCATTTAAGGTTACAGATTATAAACTTTAAGTTCATATATTGTAAAGTACTTAGCATCTACACGACAATGATGTAAGATCAGTTTATTGGTATTTTCTCTATATTTTGTGAAATACGACGAGATATTACAGCAGGTGTAGCGTTAATTTGTATTATTACTACATATTAGAATGTTATTACCGGTAGTGAAAATATTCTACGTATTACAATATGAAATTTTCATATTTATCCTGTAACGTCAATAATTCGTCACACCGTTTTAAAATAATATTTATTTGTGTATATCCGAGTTAGTAATGCGTGAAAACATATGTTGAAGAAGTAATATGACAGTCATTCATTAACCAGACGATTTATCGTATACTTCCGTTATGTTCCAACGAGCAGCTATTTAGCTCGTATGTGCATACGTGAAAGTACCACACAATCAGTGCGTTCAATAATAACGAAATCGATAAGTCTCAGTCGCCTGTCTGTCCACTTTGCAAAGTCCGACCTCTCAACCAGTGCGTATATATTTTGCTGTTGACGCTGCAGATTTCACATGCAATTGATGAATTGCATATTGACATGTATTACTTACGACATAATATATTCACACATTTATCTTACATCCCATCCAAATGGCACGTTATTAAAATTGTATACGTTAATCTATCTTGTTCACCGCGTAGGCTATACGCAAACAGTAAAACACTCATTATGAACAAGTAATTTCACACTAAATTTAACGATAATCAGCTGTATTTACACGGACAATTACGTATACTTTCTCTACACTGTGTTATTTGAAATTTCATTTTATTTAAGCCTATGGTTTAGCATTCATTCTGTGTGGTTCAGTTGTACTGAAAGTTTTAATATACTATATGTAGGATTATGTTTTAGTTTAATCGATTAATATGCGAGTATTTTAATTGGTGCGTACGAATTTGGAACTGGTCTGATTCCATTTTTGACCAGCTAAATACGCATATGTAGGTGTGTATGATACCGCGGTAACATGTGTGATTAACAGAATATTACCTACGCGGCCTCAATTCAGTATAATTATAGTTCGTTAACAGGTTTATGTAGGCATGATTATTTTGAAGCTACTTGTTAATAGATTTTATAAAATTTGTACCAAAATTTACTAAGTATTTTTTTAAATTGAAAATAAATAATACACAGCGCGCTACTAAGGGCTTTACACTGAGCTACTAAATTTGATACTGTTTCCATAGTAATGATATAAAAATATCCAATATTACAGGCTCAAAATTAGAATAAAGATTTTGTAGCGCCTTCAGTTTCAAGCTGTAAATAGCTTTCATTGTATCTAGTATTTGTATTACTTCTTTGACGTTTATTAATGTTAGTTGCATTCACTAAAGAAGCCTTTTTTTGTATTTATATAACATTATCCCAATGGTTTTTTTGAAATGGAATTTCTGAAATTAAATATACCTACCGTAAATTACATTAAACTTCCCGAGATACCACTGTCGAATAACAAATATATTTGATTCTAAAAATACCCGACTACTCGTTGAAGTGAATACTTTTCGTGTAAATAAAAAGTTTCAAGCTGAGCTTCAGTCGGGGACCACACGAGCACGTAATAAATATCCTCTTTACACTTATTTAGTGTCAGTGTTTCACCGTATGCGTCGGGGTCAGCGTGCGTAGCTCATTTGTTGTATCGCGCGTGCTGCCTAATTTAAGAAACAATGTATGACATACATGGAAATGTATTGAATGTGATCACACGTCATGTAGAACAGTGACCAACCATAACTGTCCATGGAATGTGCGATTATGACAAGTGTACTCGATCAGGCACGCTTATAAATGAATTTGACAACGGTTCATTTTGATACGGAAACAACTATAGTTTGAATTCCTACACGGCAGTTTGTGCATTTTGTAAAGCACTGCTCCACTCTGCAATGCATGAGGTGGTGATTTTTATTTTGGACCATTCGACCATTAACCTTGGAATGTAGGAAGTAGACTTATATGGGGAGATATGTGAAGTGTCTCGCTTGTCATGTGCATAATATTATAGATGACCGCGCGGTGATTACGTTATAAAGTAATGCAGATTTACAATCAGTTTGTACTAGTCATCTAGAATTATGTATGTGTCTACGTTAGATTTACGTAAATATTTTATTAGTTTTATATTGTTTTACACTATGTATGTATAATATCTACTGTAAAGTTTTGCTGGTGATGTCTCATGAGTTTATTGTATTCATGACAGGAAACATGTGACGTGCAATTTAAATGTTGACATCTTCTTTATGAAAGGATCATCTAACGACAAGATTTATACGTGTCTCATTCTGGTTTCCCAATTAAATTAAGAATGCTGCTGCATTTATATGAACGTGCAGTAAGAGTAGTGTATGTAAACAAATGTCATGTCGGCTTGTGCAAACAGCGTGAATTACATACAGACGCCGGTATCCCGCGGACCCTGTCCACTGTTGTACTCCAACGGCCGTGAGCGTTTTCGGGAGTACAAGCTCAGGGTCACGTTTTACCAATCATATAATATGTAAACGGGTATAATTTGCGTAGGATATCGTGTTACTCAGTTTGCTTAATTTGTTACTTTACACTAGTAAGTTATGTATTCATATTGCAGGTTCATATGTAGCTTGCGTGTACCTTAGACAATATATACACATACAAAGTGTAGCTTGGCGTGTCTCAAAATAAAAACTACACTACTCTCGGGCTACATAAATATATTTCAGATTTGTCGGTATAATATATTACAAAGCTCTGTGGTATACAATTTACTGTTTTATCCACAATAGTTTGTTTACGTTTATTATATAGCTGGAGTAAAACGATTATTTTCTTTTCACATTGAACTATGCTGTGTACAATTTTCGGCACACTAAAAGGAACTGTTATAATGAAGTGTACGTACATTGAACATATGTATGTATGTCTGTATCATCTGTTAGTATGATGAATGGTTGTGGTTTGATATACGATATCGGTCATTCGAGCCGCTATGTCAGATGTGTAATGTGAGATCCCGACACACGGGGCGGCATTGCATCGGTGAGATATGGGCGCGTACGTCCTCGCACAAAAATATACATCATGCGGTTAATGAAGGTTAACATAGGTTACCTAGTATGATATATTTCACATACCTACCTAGCTCAACCAACTGGCCATCACACACAAACATTCACGCACATATATACGCGGAATACATTTATTCCACAGTTAAATGTAGATCAAGATCATACCTTGCTTGTATCATATACCTGTTGTGAAATATATTAAGATATTCAAATGAGCACCTGAAAAAAAAACTATTCAAATATAATTTCAAGTACAGATTTTTTAATCTCCAATGTTATTAAAGAAAACCGTTAAATCTCCATAAGTATTATTTATTGTTGTGAGTTCATTTAAATATAAATGTTTACTATAAATAAATAATCGTATTATGAATACCATGAGATAGTATGCTTTGATTTAATATTGTTGAGATTTTAATGCTATGAAAATCTTTTACAGTATATTAATTATAATTATATCATATGTGGACGTGATAAATGTTTGACCTAGTTTCAAGTTCAGTGATGCAATTATGTTAACAAAAAAAAATAATTTCAATTAAAAATAATCATCTCTCATCGGATAATCTAATATACAAGCGTATAACGGCTGGGAATCAGACAAGAACACGACAAGATTAGGACAACATAACAAAAGACTCTTTAGAGATTAGCGGACTCTTAAATTAACGGAGCGCGACCGTAGACCTTCTACAGATATGTTATACGTGTTGTGTAGTTTCCAAGAAACATGCACCTTGCATTGAAGCTTGAAGAACACCTGACACCTTAAATGTAACTGAAATTATCTTAAAAAAAGTAAAATGAAGGTTAAAATACGTGATAAATACATGTATATTAATTTGTTTAAAGCTTGTGCAGAATTTGTAATGTAATTATGTGCTTTGTAGTTACGTGATTATTGATCTATAGGAGGTCTGTGACATTAGGTACTCGGTGTCATAAAGCCGAGTACTTGACAAAGGAACAATGCAGTCAGTGAGAGAGAGAGAGAGAGAGAGAGGACAAGAGATAGCGGTATGAATTAGCGGACAGTGAATAAAGTATGCAAGATAAACATCACCGGTGGGGAGGTCACAGGACCGTGTACTGTTCTGAACTCTGCAGTCACAATGTCAAATGTCAACGTACACTAAATATACTAACACACACACACATTACAGCCGGAGGCACGGCTTCCTCTTACCATTCGCTTCGTAATACGTCAACGTTCTAGTTTCCTCTTTACCCGTAATCGTCAAGCAGGCGTGTTTGTGCATACATATTCACAACATGCCTTCACCTCACTCTCGTTTCTCTACTTGCTTTCTTTCACGATACCCGCCTGTACAGAATAATAATTAGTACGCAGCGAAAAGCTACTATCATTTATAGCATTTAATTGTCTGAAAATATTCTAAAACTTTGCGTAAACACATTCGGATGTTTCGTTACTGTTCGAAATAAATAAACAAACTCACATAATACGAGAGAAATATTTGCGAATTAATAACAGATGCTATGTAAGTATTTAAAGACAATAAATAATTTTTCTCTTTAATCAATGTTACTATAGTTAATTTCCTCTTTCTCTTGATTACATCTCAATAATGTTCTGTTCTGTAAACGTGGTTGTAATGCAACAATGTAATTGTTTTGAAATCTGTTTACATTGCACTTGTGCGTCGTTCGATTTAATGATATCTTAATCCTGAAATTATTTCCTTATACATCTTTTTATCGTCGTTGTCGCGTTATGCCGGTGACGAAGCACGGGCTTTTTGCACAGTGACATGCAGAATCGACTGGGATTTTCATTAGCGTTCGGACTTCCTTGATCGGATCGGAATGATGGCGTTTGTCGCACGGCTCCGGTACTGTTAGAAGGCACTTGGATTTGTTATTGTTTGTTATTTTGGTCGCAGCAGTGGCGTCAACTCAGGTGGATAAAAGTATCATAATAACGGTAGTCTGCTGTGCGAGCTCCATGTATAGACGCAACTAGTTCAGCCGTTTGATGTCATATTTTGCGTGTACGCCTTCCTTACAGGTCGCGCTAGCCTGTTTGATCCACTTGCTGCTTGTTGTTACCTGGTTGTCGCTGGTTACTCGATGTTACCAACGTACGTACATGCGTTACTTGTTTGTTGTTTATCTTAATTTGTATCTCCATAAATGTGTGTGCTGCTTATATGGAATGTGTTTATGGGAGAAGTGGAGAATTTACATGCATATTTCCCAGTTGTTGTTGTTGTTCTGTAACAAGTCGAGATGAAGACATAAACTTCACATACGCACATACTATGTATATTCTTGTTTATATACAATGTTCACATAATGTTATTTTATAAAATTCATTAGAGAAAATACTATATATTATTTGTTTCTTGTTTCGCATTTCGATTTTCTAGAATTGTAACACACAAGTTCAAAGTGTTTATATTTAATTGAAATAGAGAACAAACAAGTGTATTAATGACGGTGACTTGTAATGCATAAATACATCATCATATGGTCGACGGCAATTATTGTGTAACACGGAAAAATAAACAAATATGTAATTAGAACATCCTGTGTTGTTTATTTACGATCGTTGTTATTTGCTGATTTGCTGTCATACACGGTGTATGTATATGCAATTCGTGACGTCACACACCGTCCTATAGGTAAATACACGGGTATTTATGCTGTGCCACTCACACAACTGTAATTACAGGTATGTACAGGTACCTGTTATATTCACCTGGTTTCATTATCCTTGACTGTCAGGTGCACATTGATATGATATTTCATTGTTGCATATATGGCAAACACACGTAGACATTCAATTCATGGCTAACCTACATTTCTTCCAGCTATCTTTAATTAAATATTAATTGTAATCGGTTATTACGAATGAAATGATGTAGAAAATTGATCCTAGAAATACCAGATCCATTGCATTTCCCATCGATTATTATCTAGGTCAGAAATGTTCATTTGTATATATTTTATTATTTGTAACCGTGATCAATGTATATGTCGCATGTTTACAAGGATTTTATTATTAACCTTTTATTTTGCATACCTCAAAAATTAAAGCACAATTTCTTCATAAATCATTGTGCCGTCAACACAATGATATACCGCCCACATGTTTCAAAATTTCTGTAGGCGGGCGAGATAAAAATCTGTCCAGTATATCATACCCATTTAGTCATAATCTAGAAATGCGATTTTTATCGCAAAGAATAAAATTGAATTCTAAATTAGACGAGTTCATTTCGTAGTCCTTATGCATCCTTTGGTAACGTGCCGATCTTATCTGAATGTGATGATGCTGTATGGAGCTGCGATACCTCTAGATCTGTGGTACCATGTATTTGGGTCATAATTACCATGGAAAAGAAAATATGTAAATTATCGCTACAATATGTTTGGGCGTTTAGATGTACATGCGGCCTATGACATTCAATCAATTAATCAAAATTTGCACCGAAAGAATCTATGATGAATTTGCAGATACGTATATCTATTATTCTTTCATACACTTTTTTTTCACGTCGGAATGTACGTAGATGTTGATCAATCATTATTGAAAAATTAAATGTCGAAGATTTTTTGTATACGATTTAAATTTAAATATTTTACGCAATAATTTTTTTTTTTAATGTCAAGAATGTTAGGTCACTTCTTGTTGAATTTATTTCATATTTGTGGAGAAAATTTAAACAGAACCATTATATTGAGTACTTTTCGTTTGATTCATTATGTATTTACGAAAATAATAGTTTAAACATAAACGTTTAATTAGCATGTCGTATTATTTATTATTATAATTATTGTAAATTGATGGAGCGTGTAAGTACCTACTTTACAGTGTATACTGTACACTGTAAAGTATCCACGATGTAAATAAATAATTAGAAATGCTACATTCGTTATTCATTTATACTCATCGCCAATTTCAATACTTTCTATTGCAACAACTATTAAACATGTACTTAATAATTTCTTTTACATAAAAACAGCAATTATTCTTCAAGAAGATTATAGTACTTCTTTTACACTTCCTTATTAAACTTCTGACTGCAAACGAAACATTTTAACATGCATATAATTATCGCAAGTACAGTAATTTTTTATAAAATGATATAATTGTACTAAATTTGCTTTCATTAATCGTAGTGTTAATGTTGTTATATAAACAGTTCTATTACTCAGTAATTGATTGAATAAATATAAGGTGATTACTTGTTTAATGGACTGTGAAGTGTACACAATATTTCGGGCGGCTTTCGTAATAATTTATTAGAAATGTGTACAGAGTTCTACATGTCTGTTATGAAATTAAATTCTTCACATTTATGAGAGCAATCACCTCTGGAACACCTTCACACATGTATATCTGATTACGTTATTTGTTATTGCGTATCAGTAGACCAATAATATTGGTTATGTAATAGATCCTAAACATGCGACATTATTTAGCTACTAAATTTAATCGACATGTAATATCTAATTCAAGAATCTATACTGATAACTAATTTTTGTTTTGTTTCAGGTAAGCATGATTTGCTTGAACATTTTCTACTGTGCTGTAAGTCGTAAGTTATTTGAGGAAACATCCAAATTTTGTATAACGGCAGCGATCAGATTAATTACAGAATATGTTCAATATATATTTTTTTATTCGTTCCTTGTCCATACAAACACATGGTTTACGTACGTCGTTGCGACGCCAAAATATCACGTGTGCTTGGCAACCGGTAATTTGAGCGCGACCAATGCCGGCACTGTGCAATTACAGACTGTATTTAGATTTTTTTTTTTTAAGTGTCTGCTGTTTCGAGAAATTTCGTTTACGACGAACGGCAATCATATCTGGTGCGGTTATATTATTCATCTCATTTTTCGGAGCTTGCGTGATAGCTCAGTCGGCAAATTAGATCGAGCAGAGATTTTTGTTTGTAAATGTTATTCCGTGCAGTAAAAATTAAATATGACCGAATTTATTTTTTATTTTAAAGAAGAACCAAGTAGTATTATCCAGCATATTAATTATACCAATTAAATTATGTATCGCAATAAATTAATATGTACGAAAGAGGTGTTCAAATTAAAAAAAAATCTTTATCGTGATATTTTGCGATTTTTTGTTTGCTGTTTTTGTATTATTTGCATGTTATGTGTTCTATACGAAACAGACAAGATAATTGCTCGTCCAAATCTGTAACAATGTAATTATAAAATTACAATAATTAAGTAACACGTAAGGGTGTGATTAGTTCTGTTACGTGAACTGTCAGCAAATGAAAAATGTGTTTTAGTCCGTGGGCAACACTCTTAACGATAGAATTCTATCTATTTTTCTAAATTACACACGTGATATTTGTTTGGTTTTAATTTGAAACTGCTTTCCATGGTTGTCTTAACACTAAATGTTACGGAGTAATTTATATTGGCTCGAAAATTAACCGTCGTAAAAATATAATTAGTTTACTTTCTCAAAATGTCATCCGCTTGCACAGAGAACTTTTTTTTCACAGTCGGTGTAAATTTTATTACATTTTCTCAGTATTATTTGATTTACATACGTTGGTTAAATAAGTAGAAATCTGAAAAGTACGTAATCAGTATAAGAACATACTAGATCGCGTTTTTTTGCATCGCTAATGAAATTCACGAAGATTGATAATAATCAGTAGCACTTGTCGATATATTTTTTTTACTCCGAGTACACTCATCGAGAATATCAATTTTCTGTTTCGCTACTCATGGACGGTACTACTTGATTGCAGCAATTAATTTTATACAAGAAGTAGTGAAACTTCTTTTCCGTAGAATTACACCAATCAGTCGTCTCAGGTTGACTCACCGCGTACACACACACACACACACACACACACACACACACACACACACACACACACACACACACACAACTGTACAATCATAATGACTACCACACTCTACGTAGCATACCTGTCTTTACGTTCACCATTAAAAAGCATCGGTGCATATCAAGTATGTCATGCATTCCATGGCGACACAATTGACACGAGTGAAATTAATTTGAAAAAAAATGTGGCGAATCCAATTACGAATTAAAAAGCGCTAGTTTTTCTGCAACAATTACGTCGTCGGTGTGACAAGCAGACACATGTATTTGCACTTTGTGTTATGTAGCATTGATTGTCTTAATGAATTCAGGTTGTTGAACTTTGGTCATTTTCTTGTCGTTCGTTGGAAAAGTTTTTTGTTTACTGTTTTTTTTTTTGAAAGTAGATATACGTTGAACGATATTAAAATTAATGAGAAACAGAGAAGACGTATGCTAATATCTATTTGGAAACTGACATTTCTTTCAAGGTTGATTTTTGCATGTACAGTGACACTTTCTCCTTCATTGATCACTGAATCTTTTTTATTTCAATATCGATTATTAATCATCGTCATGTTTATTCGAAATCCGACAGGTATTAACACGTATTTTGACATAACATTCACTGAAGAAAAGGCTATGTTGTCATTCGTACAGTTAGTAAATGTGTATCAACTTTTTAAATAGCCATTAAATCTCTCTCAGTTGTGTAGAATATTCTATAAGTAATGAACAAATAAATGAAGAATCATTAAGTTTAAAAATTCAATGAACACATACTAAATGCAAGTAGACCAACAATTAACATTGTTTTATGGTAGCTTTCATTTTCAAAATTTCATTTTAGTTATTTTGTATAAACTTAATTTTTAATTGAACTGGGTAATTAATAATACCGTGTTGATAATTTGTAGTAAAATGATTTTTTTCTTGTAAAAAAATTAGTAGTTTAGCGCCAGCATAAAGAATGTGGGAAATTGAAGTGTTAAGTGGTTTTTGAAATTACACGGCCATTTTTAAAATATTTCTTGTGCATATGTATGAGTTGCTAATTACTGTTCGTGTACCTTACAGTTTTAAATTTATTTATTCGTGACTCATGCGTTTTTTTTTAACGTTGTTTAACATGTTTACTTACATTCCAAATTTGATTTACCAAATATGTTTGATGCAAATTCTAGAGTGCTCTTAGCATTTCAGATTTTATTCCATAAATTTGTATATTTACGATTTTTTTAGTATCGATGTGTAGTTGACAATTATTATTGCCTTTATTTTCATATTTTTTGTGTTGCATAGTTAGTTTTCATAGAAGTTTCTCGATACGTTGCTTGCGGGCGACTTTTGGTGCGGGTTAAATAATTCGCTGAGGTGGGGGTATGAAGGGAGGTGGTGTTCTTTGGCGCGTGTCGCACGCCACTGGCTATATAGGAAAGTCGCGGACGGACGGTACGTTTATATACACTTCCACATACCTAACTGTTCTTAACGTCGAATGTGTCCACGGCGCAATGGCTTGCCCGCCGGCATCTCCATAGCCGAGTCGGAGACGGACACATCGTCAGTATACATACGTACGTACGTAGTTGTAGTAGTAGCATAGCGTAACATAACACAACACGGCATACCAAACCGACATTGCTGTGAATGCGTGTACAAGTTTCGGCAGTGTTACACCGTGAAAATAACCATGTTCCGCTGTTAAAACAAGTCGTATCAGGCACTGAGACGATGAACACCGTCGAGCCGGAGCCAGAGGTAAGGCTGACACAGTGTATTTACATTCTGTTTGCTTTGATTAAAGTTTTACAATTCGACAATGTCATGTACCGTTACCCACCAAGTGTATTGACAGACTCACGTGCATATAAAGAATTTCTGTCAGTATTTAACCATGTGTTAGTTATTTGCAAACGACATAAGATGAATATACATATACGTTTATATCAACGGCCTGTATTAGAATTATTCTTTATACATATTCTAGAATTATAAATATTATGATTATATAAGTATTAGTGTGTTCTATTAAGAGCTGTCATTTTTCATTACATCGTCGAAAAATCTCTCAATCCAAAACGAGTGACAGTGAATTAAGCCCAGAAATGTGCGAAAGAATGATGAAAAATTTCTTCATAAGAGCGACCATTTGTATGGAAAGCAGAGGCTAATATTTATCAGATATAGTGTTCGACATTTAATGGTAAAGTTTGTATTTTATCTTGAAACAAACATGTTATCGTTTTTCATGTAATTTTAAATGACGGCTCTTATGAAACAGCCTATATTATATGAAATATTGAACCAGTTATAGTCAAATCAGGTTAGATGTACAGATAAAAAGTTCCTATTTATTACAATTGTAAGAGTTCTTATTAATAAAACCATTGAGTCATTTATTTCTTATCGGAAAATGTTTATTAAATCGATACTGCACTGTGAACATTGATTGTTAAACTTCAATTTACGAAATCAACTATTCGTATTGAACCAAAACCATGTAGACTTGATTGTATTCACCATTGTCAAACAATGATGATTTATGCAGGTATAAATAGAAAATGTAATAGTATTTTATACGTGAACAATTCTGTACTATATGTTCTTTAAATGTGCAAGTATATTTTTTTGTCTGTTTTGACACATGCCTAACATATTCATGTCTTACTTTGGAATAATTTATTCCGAGTTGTCAGTGGAACGCATGCCTTCATCAAACATGGCCTGTGTATTTTCGGATGGAAGAGATTTGTATCTTTCGAGAAGAAAGATTTCTTCTCGAAAGAGCCTAATGGCCACATCGATCTGTAGATTGTTTATCTAGGTTCGCCATTTTTGGATACAGTTGTCGATCTTTTTTTTTTTGTTTTTTGTGAACTTGTGTTACTCTGACATCAGGTCACTCATTTCAAGGTACGGTTATAAATTCGTTATGCTCAGGTTGCGTGGTCGTATTAGCTATATAAAAAAAATCTATATCGCATCAGATTAGGCCATTATAGCAGGTTGTAAATAACAACAAATTCTATTAAAATAAATATTGCGTTGTCGCGAAACCAACGGCTTCAGCGGCTAATTAAATTATTAAAAAGATTAGTTTTTTAATGTCAATTTGATAAACCAATTAAAAGGTTCTACTACGTTTCTTTTTATAATTCGACAAGTTTTTGTCAAGGTAGAAATCACAACACAAGATTCAGTTGACGACAAATTCTTGTATATTTTCGCATACAAATTAATTGAAAATGTCAAGAACTTTTCATTTATGTAATTTGTAGTAAATCAATATTGAAGGAAGTGTTCAATTTTGTACAGATTTAGCTGAAGATGTTTTATCGGTTTTTTTTCTTTTCTTGGGTAACGGAATGATGTGATCCTTGTGAAACATCATTTACACATTTTTCAGTTAATTTTTTATGTCGACTAATAAATGTTCTTTTAAAATTTATTACTTAAATATGAAAATAACTCGTGATCCAAATGAGTTTTAACTACAGATACTGTTTGTGCGTGTGTCTGTTGAATGTGTCTGATGTTGAAATCTAAGTAAATTGTAAAATTATAATTTTAACTGAATTTCAACAAAAAAAAAAACATGTTTGTCGCCTTTAAGTATATCAATTAAGAAACAATTAACGTTCGTTATATTGGAGCATTGCGTGAAACATGTGACAAGATCAGATCGTAGATAAAACTCGAATCTTCGTTATATATCTGTTTAAAACGAACACAGTCAGTCTATTTCATAATAACGTACGTGTTTAGTGACGGGATATTCCATAAATTGTGCCCACTACATGGTTGCCCACCTAAATTGCTGTTCGCTTCATTAGGTACAGTGACAAAATGTAGTCGCATCATTTACAATTTATATTGCTGTTACGAAATGGCTGTTTTGGTCGGAAAACGGCACCTACATCTTATTCACACACATGTGCTCCACGTTGTATTAGTCTAATATCTTACTAAGCAACACGATGAATGCTCAGCTGTTGCTATACAAATGTGTATGTGTGCGTGTGTAATTGATTTGATGACGGCAGTGCTCTCATTCTGTGGCTGTGTTGGTTTGATGTCGAGACCTCGTTATTAGGTTTGCCACGATTAATTAATACCTTGTGCATACGGAGTTGCGAGACCGTGAATGTAGGTACATGGATGTGCACAATTGAACACACGTATTCGCGGTTTACAGCGAGAAAGGTGCGCACTCAACCAGGTGAAATTAACCATCAATACAAACATTCAATAGGATTGTACACATTTTTACTATAGTTGTTGCGGCTCAGTCAATTCTTTCTCACATTACTATTTAATTAAGATTATTCATCTTATTGTAAGTTATGTGCAATATTTGATCAGATTATAATTTATATATCTACGTGTATATATATATATATATATATATATATATATATATATATATATATATATATATATATATATATATATATATATATATATATATATATATATATATATATATATTATGAAGAATTACGAGTTGTTATTACAGAGCAATTATAAACGGTATTTACAATTTTCTAATAAATTACGTTCTAATTAGACAGTTTTATAATACGTTAATAATGAATCTATATGCTTGACTTCTTGTTAGACTTATGTAATACTAAATTATCTACGATTTCAGTTATTATTTATTAATTATTTGTAGACATTTATTGCGGATGTATTTATAGTCGATACGATTGTGTATGTAATTTTGCATTCCGTAAGAATTTCTATTGACGATATTGCTCGATGCTCGTTGGCTTGTTGCGTTTGCATTACCATCCACGCATATACATATCGTGCGTGCATCGCGGACGGTACCGTTATTTGCGAATAAAACAATAATTTTTCATCAATGGATGCTGCCATCCTTAGTAGGTTAACCTGTACCTACACAAACTTCACAATGTCGGTTTTTTTTTTTATAATAAAGTAAACATTATGATGAAATACTGCGATAACTGTAATTATTTAACGCAAATAAGGATTGTACAGCGTCTTCCAAGGTTGTGTAATTATACAGAAATGCTAAACAAAATATTTATCCAATAGCTGTGTTTTTCCTGTGGATAGAATACAATAGCGAATATGCAAATGAACATTGCTCTAATATGTTAACACAAGTAAACTATATTATAGAACATATAGTTCAGTGGACTTTCGCGTGACAAATTAGGAAAATAATTAACCTTTGAAAATGAGTTTGAAAAATACAATCAAGTAATATCAACCTGTACGTAAAATCAGTTTTCACCATAACATTACTTTCATACTTACGAGAAATGATATTTACTTTTTTTTTTTCATACGTTTTATACAACTTTATTACCGTTTGCAATTTATGAGTTTATACGTGTTCATAAAATTTCTTTTTTCCTGGAAAATCTGAAAGTTATTCAAAATGCCATTTGTGTAATTACTAGAACTGTACATTTTATGTACTTACATTTATAATTCATATATGTACATAATATTTATGAAAATACTATTTTTCTGTCTTTGCTAATATGTTTTATTGCAATTACTGTTCATTTATTGATCGGTTGTGGTTGCGTAATTCAAAATATTAGTTAATTGAGTTAACATTTTCTTAACTGGGATTTCACCGTTATTAGTTGTTAAGTCTATAGTAATTAACATTTAAATTATCCAGGAAAAATTATATTAATGATTTAATTAAAATTAATTACAGAGATTTTGCAAATAATCTTTAAAGAGTCTTCATTTAATGCTTGCGTTAATGTTTTTTCTTTTAACAAATCGTATTAATTTCGTTCCATGAATGGGTTTACCTGTTGTTCAAGTCTCGAGGACGACGGCGATTTAATAATAATATAAATAAACGAAAATAATTATACTTGCCTGCAACATTAACACGGTTTATAATCGACAACAGAAAGATGATAAATAAATAAAATGCTGGTCCAGTAGTACAGAGAATTACGAATACTATATGTATTTGCTATGCTTATGTAGTATACGCGGTAACGCGTTCACTAATAACACAAGGATTAAAGTATTATAGATATTATAAGTACTTGTCGATTGTAAGAAAACCTTACATGACATTGGCAGCGGGACTTCGGCAGTTAAGCGAATAAAAATAATTACATGGCCAACATGATTACGTGCGTGTGTTTATATGATTTTTTTTTGCTTCCTTTTTCTTTCATTCTATAATGATAATTGACTATCGAGAAAAAGCATTTACAATCATTTTCACTTAATTACATCGCAGTAAGTAACGGTTATGATATTGTTAAGTGAAATATTTTACAAGTAGTGTACATGTTCATTTTAATGATTGCATTTATTCTCCGTCCGCTGCATATTTTTGTATGTATTTTTAGTAACGCAATTTTGAGAAGAAATCGAAATATTCGTTGAGACAATATGCGAATGCACATAAAATGTCTATAAGATTTAATCTATATAAAGTAAAATACACAGTAGTTAAATAATTCTATGTCCGAAGGGTAAGATGCAGTGAGTGTGTCTTACGCCACTACAAATATAAGCCTCGCATGATGAGATGTAATGCTAGTGGCGTGTTCCCACGTATATAAGATGGACTTGCATCAATCTGTATGTACAACACGGTCTAGATTTTTCATACACAATTAATAACATCTAGTTTTGTTCTTGTGTTTCGTGTTTTATTTAAAATGATACTGTTTCCAAGCGCCTGCACATACACACTACGCATGCGCATTCGTTACGCGCCCGTGCAACTTACAAGTTGACTCCTGATGCGATTTATGTTAATTTATGCTGTCGACGTTTACAGATTTTAATGCTTTTTGATCACTCGATGTACGTACGTACCGAGATACGACATGTGTAATGTTTAGTTTTAAAAGCACGCTTTTAAACACAAATATTATTTATGAGCAAAAGATACGGTGCATTGGTGAAGCGTATAATTTATTAATGGGCCGGTATATTGAACGGAAAATGAATTTATTCGAGAATAAATTGATGGTGTATAGATAAATACGTACCAGCTTGTTTAGTTAATAGCCTATACAGAACGTTTAGAAATTAACTGTATCGCAAGAACATTCAAGTTTGCCGCATTTGATATATAAATAAATATCCTCAGGAATTGTAGAAAATACCGAATAATAACGTATATTTTACAATTATTAATTACAATTAACTGTTGTTAAATATATTCCGTATTGGAACATGATTCCATGACAGTTTCTATTAACACTTCTCGTTGTGGTAACTCGTAGTTAATGAATTCATCCGTGTTTGCGGTATGAATTTAAATCTACCGTATCCTGTAGTTTTGTTGCAACGTGCAATCAGTTCCGAAACCTACATTCACATTGCAATTCTATCGTCAGTAACATTTCCGTTCTGATTCTTGTGTTCTATGTGTGTGTATGTGTTTCGTATCTTCTCTGAGTCTAGCACCTGTTCAACCATGGCTTACTACACGGGATGGTACAAGTGTGCCTGCAGCGTGCACTTGTTGACCGTTTCCGATGTGTAAGTTATAGTCGCCGCCGCCTAGATTATTTTTGCCGCACGTCTTGTGTCCGGGTCAGCCACGACTGGCACCAGTACTCCATCTCACGCCGCACACTCTTCCAACCGCGCGAACTGAAGATCTTCACTTCCTGTGCGCCGTCAGATGTGTCATCGACGGTGGCTAGGTTACCGCGGTTACTCCAATGACCGACCTACTTCCCTGGTCATCGATGATTTTTATAACGAGTTTCAGTCGGTAAACAGATTTTTTTCCAGTCTAGAATTTTAAATGAGATTTCTTATTGGCGGCTACGTTACCGACTCTGGGTGTGCCGGTATAACTTTATGGATGTACATTGATTCTATGGATTAATGTAAATCACTCGCGTAATTTTCTAAATAGTATATCTACTCTTGAAACATTTTATATAAATGTTCGGTATTTCATATTAGTTGCTTGATATTTTTAACGAGAACTGTTAGTGTCTTACGTGCTGTAGATTTTAATTTAATTTACATTTCTAGTATGATTCAAGGAAAGGTTACTACGATATTCAATATTGTTCTTCCATTTCATTCACAGGTTTACTTTTTATTATACTCTGATCAACAGTAAATTTACATATGCTAGTTGGAATACAGATAATAAAAAAACTTTACGACATACATAGTAATAAAATCAAATGATGAAATGATTAGACTGTTAGTAGCACATAGTAAAATAGCTTATTACAAGGTTCTGTGATTTGTGAAAATGAAATTAGCTTTATACCGTATGTTTTTATATATAAAACTGTTGGATTGTTTCATTTTGTGGTCCTGAAATAGTTACCGTGGAATGGGGTGTCGAGGTATGTGCCCATGTCTGCATTTTGATATGACCTTGAGTTCTATTTGCGAAGTGCCTGCGCAGACAGAAAAAGGCCATCTTAAGCAAAAAAGGAACATGTGTTTTTGCAAATTGGATACCTATTCAAAGTACTTAACACCTACATCACATATTGTTCATCCGTTCGATCAATATGACCGAAATTAGTACATGACACACATTTCACTATAAATGTTTCGTAGAATTATTCCACGTACAAATATATTCATATTTCGTAGAATAATAAATCTCAGATCAAAATTGCTTAATCTGTTACTTATAGTAGTTACTACTAGTAAATAGAAAGTATAAATTCGTAGATTTTTATTTGCGACTTCCATGTTTTGCAAAGTATCAAACTATGGTGTTTTTTTTTTGAACTGTGAAACCGTTTGAGTTCTCAGCTATTAGCAGTGTAACAATGGCGTTATGCAATTTGCAACTTTAGTTAAATGAATTTTCATAACATTTTTAATTGTCGGTATTTCACAATGCGCTCATCACAGGTGCATTTACAGTTTGTCTGATTCTAAATTAAAAGTAGACTGTGGGATCCAACATTGTTTCTGGTTTGCGGAAAATTGCGTAAAATCTTTTCCGTCTTGGTACCAAGCCAGACCCGTAAGTTACGCCTATGATTGAATAGATACGCACTTTGCACATACATTTTTAAAAGATATAACATTAAAATAAATACAATTTCTAATAAAATGAAATGTTAACTTCCTTGTTGTAATTATATTTCGTTCTTTTAATTTAAATGATTAAAAAAAGGTAAATATTGTTCTCGGTTAAAAGAAAAATAGCATTGTGAATTTGTGGCCAAGTGCATCTTGGTTGCGGTGATAACGATGACGTATATTTGACACGGTGCGAGGAGTTAACTGGTTAGTTTCGCCGTTTGACCGTGTCGCTGGCGGTTAATAGCGGTCACTTGGTCTTCAGACAGGTGCAGCAGTTATTTCGAGTTTCTTATGTTTGTCATCCCAGGTCAGATCTTTCATGGTTACTACTGTCCTCTGGTTCATGACAACCTGTACCAACAACAAAGAAATAAAGAATAATTCATCGCAACTATGGTATCATGCCGGTTGAAACACGTAATACAGTTATAATTTTAAAATTCAAATTGTCAACGTTAAAATTCAATGTCACGTTTTATGATGATTGCAATCTTTGGTCACGTTGTATCCGTTAGGAAAATGAACTGCTCACACAAATCTCATACATACATATATTATTGAAACGAATGCGTTGATTTTATTTCAAAATTATACCGTAGAACACTGACTGTGTTGTTGTCCTATGCTCTGTGCGATTGTATGAAACAAGTTGGCCTGATTTCGTTAATCACTGCCGATGCGCTTTTTTTGCGTGGGCTTCAATTGCTTTTATTTTTGCAAACGAGTCGTGAATTAGTGCACAGGTGGTCCGCGAAGCAGCATCTGAAACTTGACAGTTTTTTTTTTCATTGATTTTATCGGTATGATTGATCGCCATCTTTGTATACTGTGATTAGGTACCTATGTAGGATTCTTACGTGCCGAATTCTTCAGTTTAGGATGCACCCTTTCTTTCTGTTCATTTAATTGTTTTGGGTGTGCGTTCAAAGGTAAGATACAGATTCAGATTGTATCGCAATACAATTTTTTGTATGGTTACAGTTGTAGGTTTGTATCAGATTTGATCGCAAACCAAAAGGAACAGGTGATATTTGTTTTCGGACAAATGTATCTTATTATTTTATTTACATTTTTGTGTTACTAAAATATACTACAAGTACAAAAGTAATACATATTAACAAGTACATTTGGTTAGTCCCTTCTTCATGTTTCGCCAAATAAACATGACATCATGAGTATCTCTTCATCTTGGTCAAACAACTACATTTGTTTACATCACCAAGCCCAAACAATATGACGTCACTGGTAAAATTTATCCATCCCATAAAACAAACATGTCGACATATATTTACAATTAATAATTATTGTATTGTGCCGGGCGATGCGAAGAGCACATTTATTACGTCAGATTGCCAAGCTCGTGGTTCGATAACATCCAAATATTTTTCGCCCACATGATCCACCTGTTCGCACAAGATGTTTTATTGTATACCAAGAGCTAGATTTATGCATAAGCTAAATCTGTTTACAAGCACAGACTAGATTCTTACGGTGAATTCTGTTTATGGAATTTTTCGTACATAAGTATTAGATAAGCGTGGGTTTTTTGGTGACTTCAAACTTCTTTTGTTGTATAAAATACAAGTCTAGAGTTGTTTTATTAACTCTTCGCCTGTTTTGCATACTTAGCAAATGTGAACATTTATTTGGGATATTATGGTGTTGTTGTTCGATATAGCATACAGATTTTATTTAATTTTATTTTTGTTGCAGGCTAGTCGGAAGGTCGCTAAGAGTGGGTACCTATTCGTGGCTCCAGGCTGGGATTTCTCGATACCCTTAAATCGAACAAAGGTCAGTACACATTCATTGATTTGGTCATATTTTGCTCACAACAACATTGATTAATACTAATATTCCGTTATCTTATACGGTTGTTTGTGAAAAATGTAAAAAATATACTAATAACTATGCGCAGGCCTAACCTCAATTTGGGAACTGTAAGTCGCACACAAAATTTCAGCGCATATGTAGGCGTATCAACCAGAGATTTAATTAACGGTTACGCTTCTAAAGTTGCATGGGTAGTACATTAGTAATAGTTCAATTTATACGCACTGTACGAAGTAGGATGCATATTTAAAGTATGTAATTTAACGCTATATTAGAAAATTACTTCTCGTGCCTGTTGTATAATTGAAAATATATATTTTACCAAGGCTTAAAAATCGCGCAATATCTGAATGATGAATGCTTACTACTATATTAAAGGAAAATAATTTGTTAACAGAATTTCAGAATCTTGTACCAGTCAACATTTATTGCCTAAAATGTGTGTCATTTTATTTGGTTTTCTAGAAAATACGACGCAGTTATAATATAGCGAAAAAAAAAAATAACACATGTGTTTAAAAATGCTCGAATATGATTTATCTAGAAATAGTTACACACTATTTTATGTTTACTAAGACCAGTACATATATTTCGTGAAATGTTTGCTCATAAATCTGTTGACTGAGACTGATCTAATTGCACATAAGCAAATAGCAAATCCCCCCGTGTCAGATACAATTTATACCGGGCATGTCAGAAACAACACCACATATAACAATCAACGCACGCATGCAATCGTCGCAAAATAACGACGTGGACTTTGGAAAGAAAACATCAGCCATTAGGTTCGGTGTGTGTGTGTGTGACGGTATTTTGGGTGCCTTGGGCGACCCATTTCGAGTAAAATATGGTATCGAATCTGTAGCGAAATGGCGTCACCTTGGGATGTGAGACAAGGCCATTTTCGTAGCCCGTTATCATACGTGGATACATAACTCGTTCTACAACATACACTCGTGTATGAAGTGTACATGAGCAGATTTCTGTTGTTCATTCGTCAGACGTGCCTCACACACGAAACACGACTAAAACAACACGCATAATTAACAACTCGTACTTAAATTGGGTGACGCACGTCTGCGTGCAACCATTAAATTTTCATTTTTTTTTTTTAATTACTGCCGTGGAAAAAACTGTTTTATGAGCTTCAGTTTTATAGCAGTCGTTTGCGAGCACGTTTAGCTCAATAATCGTGTCCGATAAAATTATTATGTTGGTTGTTGAACTAGTGTAAAAGTACAGACAAAATATGATATACATTGCATGGGAAATACACGGATTTTCACGAATTATTCACGTGTAATACTGTTAGCCCAAAAACCTCATTTTAAGCAACGTGATTGCTCGTCGGCTTATATTTTTTACAAAATCACTGTAATTTATTCATTACTTTAGATATATCATTTTCTGACCTTTACAACAACAAAAAATCAACCAATTTTTATAAAAATAATCTTTCCTGAAACTGTGACACATTACATTTTAAAATTGTTCATTTTATCTTATAGTAGGCACTATATATTATATGAGTATTATTTATTGTCATTGTTCTATACGACAAATGACATTACGGTTTCGTACTTTTATTTCCAATTATTTACGATCGATTGAGAACAATAACGTGGAGAAAGCATTTCGAATCTTCCGATCTATAAATGCGCCGGCTAAGAAGAAAGGTTACCACCATTGATTTGATATCGGAACGAATAAAAAAGTAAAAACGGAAATAAATGAATATAATATGTAAATGTCGACACGTTCGTTTTCTGTATAAGTTCACAAATTTTTTCAAATTTGACTTATAATTTCCCTTTTCATATTCATAACTCAACTTTCACTGGCAACATATTAACTGTGTCTATGTTTTAAATTGTATAAAATATCGTAATAGACAGGCTGTTAATAGGTTACATTCGTCTACTTTTATTGCATCCAGTAGTTTAATTTTAATATTATTTTTATGAGTTATCACAGATTGTCGAATTGGTTTTATACTTATTAAATACACGCAACTTAAAAAAATTATTTGGAATACAATAGTATATTGCATCAGATAGAACATCACCTTTTAAAGTAATTGGCTAATTTCAAAATTCCACCTGTAATAACGACTGGCAAAAAATAATGGTACCTGCGTGCAATTACTATTGCCTGTCAAATAATTACGAAAGTCAACGGTTTTTGCATCGCAAATATCACGATAGTACATTCGGGTGCGTGTCCAAATATACCAATTGCCAGTTTCAACATTTGGAACTGGTCTTCGAAAGCAAGTCGATTTTCTGTCTAAAGAGAGAAAAAAAAAAAAACATTTGACGTTATCTAAAATATTTAGTAACGTAATAGACAGACAGCTCTATTGTATTACAAACACCGTAATAACATTGTAAGTGACGTGAAATGAATTATAATAATATAAATTAAGGTTATGTTTAAAAAAATAATATAATCTACAGGAAATCTATTATATCTTTTATATGCGATAATGGACATTTTTTTCTTCATCAATAATGATATAATACGTGAAAGAGGTGTCTATTTATTTGAAATCCAGGGTCACATATAGTTTTAACTTAGCTAATTGTTTGTTCGATATATGATTTAGGGTACCTTACATGTAGGGATATTATGTAAGTATGTAATTTGCTGTTGTGTTCGGGATAAGATCTTGTCTAGAACTCGTATATTCAAGGTTACGTTGAGAACTCATTCAGGTGTGGACTCTAAATGAGGTTGGTTTGCTTTAGTTGTTACAGGTCACCGGGCCATAATAACGTTTATAAATAACGTTTTGCATATCGCGAATTGTCCTCCTCTTACGTAAAAAATTCCAATACAAAGAATAACTGTTACACAACGACCGTATTTGACATCTTAATCCTTCGCCATCGGTGAGTCGAGAGAGTCAGTTGTGAATCTGTACGCTGACCAGGCGCGGACTTGCTATTTTTCATTGCAAAACATTAACGATATCTAAAAACATAGACGCAGAATTTCATATTTTACGAGCTCCTAATACATATATTAGAATATAATTAACGTTTCAGCACGCAAGAAACGATAACATTTTCATGTTCGTCTATATTGATAACTAATAAATTTTATTAGTGACTTTTTTTTTTCGATGTAGGTTACATTACATATCCGGTCCGAATTTGAAAAGTCTATTATAATTATTTATTGGAATAGTTTTTTTTTCGAATATATGTTACATATCCATAAATAAGCTTTTTTATTTCTTAAAAGAATACAAACTTGATATATATATAATAAAGAACCTGAACTACAACTAATGCTGGGTAAGTTATGATATAGTGTATAACTAAATTGTAAATATTAAAAGATGATTATTTAAGTAGTCAATAAATAAAGAGCCTGTTTAATGACAGGTTTATGAAATGTACATGCCAACATTATTAAATGTTAAAGCAATAGATGTTGCATCTAGGAAGTTATATAATTTGCTTGGCGGTAAGAATTTTCCAATCGATATTCTTACATTAGGTAATGATAATTTTTAACTGCAAGTAAAAATATATTAATTCTTTAAAAATATAAGTTTTACATGATCGGTTATACTTTATACTTGCTTACTTGGGCAATAATTCTCTATAAATAATTATATGTACTGTACGGATATTAGATTGTTTATTTTGGTTGAATTTTGACGTGTGTATTTTCCAGTAGAGTCCGTCCCTGTATGTATTATGTAGAATCCGCACAGATAGCGCGAACTCGACACAGCAGCGCGCGCGTATATCGGGGTCGCGAGTGAAAGTCGGCGCCCGTAGCGTTGGCACCTGTACACACGGTGCACAGAACACATTACAGGTGCTGCTCTCTCGGCCAAGCTGCCGTGTCGCAAGCACACGGACATACGGCACACAGGTGCAAGTGTAAATGACACCCGAACATTGCACCTGTAATCCGTGCATGGCCAACTAAACGCGTACGACGCATATCGACATCCACCCTCAAAAATAACACGTAAAATATTACACCTACAGAGAGATATCAAGTAAATTATTAATATACACAGAGCAACTATTCCTAACCTAACATATTAGCTTATATTATGTGACACATGCAATTTCTAAGAACGTTATTATTATTTATGATGTCGCGAAAAACGAGTGTAGTTTTTATGACTGGCTGGGCTACATTTCTAATGCTTCACTGTTACACTTCACCTAATTAGTTTTGATTTATCTCTCTCTGTGTGTTTGTGTGTGTGTGTAAATAAGTTTGTCGGGATGTGCACGACGGGGTGAAAAGTGAGGTTAAAAGTCTTTTTCTCAGCGCGAACGTGCCGGCATCTTGATTAAAACAAAACGTAGACGTCGCGTCGGTGCGAGCAGCACGTTTGTGCATTTATCAAAGTGTTATGTTTCCGTCATATCATGTTAATGATTTCGCATTTCTGAACAACACAAGTACTGTTTTACAATTTTTCATCGTGCCAACTTGACATTTTGCTGTGGTTTTCTGTTAAATAAATTAACGGCAATGCAGCTGTATATCTATACTTCCGTAATTAGTATTATTATAAATGTAAATCTTTCAATGAGCCATGTAGTTGTTTGAATACATATTTCAATATGCATTATGTAAAATATCGTTCTGTAATGTAAATAGCTTTGGTCAAATATTAAAATCATACAGGAAAAAAAAATGTAAATTATTTACAAGATGTTGGCGAACCTGTTTTGTTTTTAAATTTAAACAATCGTTATTCGCTTGTTCAAAATACATACCGGTATTATAAATTACTGAATTATATTTAAATTTACACCTGAGTTTGTGCGAAAGTAAATCTGATTTTGTATGCAGCATTATGCATGCATAGTGCATCGTCGTATTTGAAGAAAGTAAGTTGCGTGTTTGTGCAGTCGCAAGGCGGAAGGTTAAGTCGTGTGTTGACACAGAAATACTTTGGCCCGTTATCGACACTTGCGAATCTGTGAAATGTTTCGGATAGTTATCGATCGTGGCCATATAACAGTAGATGATTGCTAGTTGAAATTCAGACATAATCATTGCCGTCTAGGCTGCCGGTGACGTTCAATGTGATACACATGCCTGCAACAGGCAACAACAAGATTTATATGCCCATAAATATGGAGCTTGACACTCACCCCATTACGCTGTCTTTGCACTTGTCCACTTTTTAACTACACTGTAGAACACCACATGCATATGAACTCGATTAATAGCATCCAACATGAACCGTGAAACCTTTCAACCATGATAGAATCCGGAAATCCCACCGAATTTTCTCATATATCTCTGGAATAAATGCTACATGCAATTTTAGTAAAATAATAAGAATAAATTACTATGATGAGCAGATGTCAAGAAAAAAAAACCTAGTTAATATTCATACTTACTGTAGAGATGTTTCATCGTAATCTCCAAATGTCGGCATGCAAAATCATCAGACGTAATCACAATTATGTATAATAAAATCAGTCTGTTCATTAGTGTCCTTCATTAATTGCAATAATATGGTTAATGCTGGGCTAATTAGTAATTAAAAATACATTTATACTAATGAAACAAAACCATCCGCAATGGATGATTGATGTCGTTGTACGTACATGGATTTTTATAATTCATTTTAATTGAAAATAATATTTAAACAAGGTCAAACAGTGTTGTTTTTTATTTATAATAATAATAAGCGAGAGAGTGATTGAAATATTCTAATGTTATTCGTTTGTTAAACATGGTGAACGTTTCCATAATGATGTCTAAGTAAATGCTAATTAATATGGTAAACATGTTTAAATTGTACACAATATAATAATCTTTAGTAATGCACGTGTCTATTTGGTTCAGTGCACCTGTTCAGAATGAGATACAGGTGTGTTTGTCGTCTGCTGTGTATCTGTAGACGTTGGTATGTTGTACATTGCTGGACGCATCCTCACACCACAACATCACTGGTCCGAATTGTGCAACAATTTGATTTTATCGACAGGAGAGTTCGTTTTGAATGAGCCTTGCCATATATGACATATGCCGTAGTAGATTACGCAACATTTTACGAATCATAAAGATTTCACATAGTGTTAGTTTTCTATATAATATATACTATTAAATATTTTGAGTGATTGTAAGGAATAAGGGGCCTGCTACTCCAGTAATGGGAAAGGCGTGATATGTATGTATGTAGAAAGATTTCAGTTATATTACAATTAGTAGGCTTAGATTCCTATCTACTAGATTCATTTATATAAATATACATTGCCACTAGAATTCCTCCTGGTTTAAAACAACAACATTAGTCTATGAAAACAATACGTTAATTGTTCTGTGTACTTGCAGTAAACAGTATTTAAAATAGTTCTGGTATGCATGTCACCTAGTTGGATCCAGACCCCCGGAATTACTTTATATTTATCATATGACTCAGGCTGCAGAGACGTCTGTTTTTTCATTGACTCATTAACAATGTCATCTACACTGCCCTATTAAAATAATTATTTAGTACTTAACAAATGAACCATTTATTAATCCAATTGAACTGACCTCGTAAGTTTTCTTTTAAAAGAAATCAATCTGCATTAATTAATCCGTTTATATGGCGAAGTTTACGTATTATTGTCATATAATGCTGAACCAGCATATTTTTTTGCTGTTTTCCTATAAATTTAATTTAAATAATCACCAGTGTGTAAGATTAAAGGAAAAAAGAGGAAAGCTGATATTTTAAATGCTATGCTACTACATAATTATGTGGAACATTTTTTTTTTTTGTACACAATTTTATAGTAATACACTTCGTAAAGTATGTTGAATTGAAATTTTTAAATGCAATTTATACGTATAATTTGAGTGGCATCGAATGGTTTTCAATTTAAATAAAGTACCCCATACAGACACAGGTATATTATTACTGTGACATTTTTATACTTTCGCGATACAACAATAATAATAATAGTCATATTGATACTGCACCTAAATTCGCTTCATTACCATATAAATTAAAATGACAGCAATTTGCATGTGTTATTTCGACAGCAATATCAAGATTAATTCGCAGTAATTAAAACATAAAGTACTGTTCGGATTTTCTCAAGGCGAATCAAAAATACTACAGACGGGCGGCTCACTTAGAGCAGACATTAAATTTTACGAGCATTCGTGGGGCATATCGATTAATCTTTTAATTGATTGATAATTACGATTCGTATTTAATTATGTGTTTACATTTCCAAATGGAACGTCAAACAGCAAGTATAATAATAATCTGTTGTAAAATTAGCGACTACATGTTTGAGAATGCATCATGTACCAATATTTAACGAACCGATAAACCTTGAAAAGCGAAATTTACCTACACTAATTTTCTATCATTAAATGATTATTCACCACAGGTTGATTTGCATAGTGGTATTCTACTGAAATACTGTATTTTGTATTTATAGCTACAATTAAACAGCATTATACTTGTACAGTATGCAGGTAGGTATAGACGTATATATTTTTTAAAAAGAATCTGTGGAAAATAATTGATATTTTACTTTATTTGCACTGGGAACAATCATAAATTGAATTATACTTGCCCATGTAGAACACAGCGTGTGTGCATCATGTGTTGTTGATTCGCTTACGTTATTGTTAAGTGATTTTATGAAATTGTAATCGACGATTAGATTGTTAGTGGTTAACATTTAACAATGCGCGAGTGATGTGATGTGATGCCGCGAGCTGATAGTCGCATCATCGATATCTTCTTGAGAATTTATTGCGAAATCTCGGTAATACCTGTGCGCTAGATGATTATTCCGTGACGTGGCTGTGAACCAAAACCGACCTGTCCGACCATGTTTAGCGAACAACACCGCGGGACAAGCACAAGCACACACACACACACACACACACACACACACACACACACACACACACACACACACACACACACACACACACACACACACACACACACACACACACGCGCGCGCGCGCACGCGCGCGCGCGCCCGCGCGCGCGCATATGCTTATACGTCTTATGCACATAGATTTATACATAGGTTTGTTTAAATTTACGTATTACGGCTTTTTCTGCTCTACTTGGCCTCATACAAAACATATCGTGCGAATTGTTGTTTTTTGTTAACTTTCATTTTACATCAACAGTAGTTCACTATTTTTTCCAGCCTATGTTGACAAGTATTACTGAACTATAACACATTAGTTGGTGTTATTTATAACATTGTAGGTCAATCAATTATTGAATATGATCAACTATAGTATTTAATAGATAAGATGATTTGATTCATTCATAATGTACGTTGTTAAGATAATTTTATTTACAATTATATTATATTCATAGTCATGCTGATTTCACAACATCCGGTATCTTAGCAAATCCGAGTGATTGAATGATACAGGTTGTACTGATAAATGTAATACCGCGACACAGTTTTCTTGCTGTCTAAAATAATCTAACGGCATTGGTGTTGAGGTTAAATTTAGTATAACTAATTAACTAGTTGCTCCAATTACCTGCTTGTTTATATACGCACACATATACACACACACACATCTGCTTACATACATATGTACATATGTGTGTACATATGTATGTTTATTAGCTAGGAATGTACGAACATAAATATACCTGAAGAAAACAACACTGGCCATGCATAAAAAAAACCAACATAATCGTGTTTAATGCAAACAACGTTGCAAGGTCGTCCAGCCCAAATATAGACTTTATTACATTATACGAAAATTGCTAGTCAGTGTGTGCTAACTGTTTGTTGCTTTTTCTTTTGATATCTCAGTGATACTTGTAATTCATACTCGTGATTAGGTGTGTCTTTTATTTAGATATCTTCAAATTGATTACTGAACGAAAAAAAAATCATTATAGGTGTATGCAATTACTTCCTTTAACCTTTACAGAGTCAATTTAGAAAGATGATTTTTCGATTTAACAATGTTTAAATTCAACGCCTAATCGGGAATATAATTAAAATATCTGATTTCTGAAATCAGTATAATGCAAATTTAATATCGCTATTAACTTGTATTTAGATTGTATACTTTATTTGAGTGGTAGAAAGAAAATGAAAATACCATGAGAAATCATCGTTGTTTTCTTAATCAGTTCAATGTCGTTTTTCATAACATAAGTGCCGCTACGTTACAAAATATTTTATTAGAAAATGTATTCCTGAATAAATTGTCTTGGAAGTGCATAACGGAAATCTTGAAAATAATATGCTAGTACCTAGTACCTATATTGCAGATGGTGATGCAAGATATATTTTCTAACGCGGCCAAGTAAATATGAATCTTTTCAACACTACCAATCATTATCTGATTTTTCCGAGAATGCAAAATTATGTATGCACGTATATATTATTGTATTATGCGACCATCACTTACAGTTACCTAATAAATAAAAGCAGCAAACGCGAACGTGGAATTATCTATAAATAAAGCAAGCAGGTATAGTGTATCCATAGATATAAGAACTTGACTAAACGCAGCATGCTATTAACAGAGGATTATCCCAAATTATACGACACAGTAAATGAATAAAAAGCAGAGCTGTATTCAGAAATTTATAAATACATTTTGAAAAATAACAACAAAAATATGATATACATCTTAACAATAATAATACAAATTAACATAAATAAATGTAATATTCAATAAATTATTATTACGTCTTAATTATAGACAAAATGTCTCTTGTCTTTCCCGCTAAGAGCATTACAAATGTACCTGAATACCGCCACTACTAGTAGTTTATGGCCTCTCCTGCTGTGAAGGGTACCACCCTACCTATTAAGGAATCATGTCAAGTTCTTATATCTATGGATAGACTATACACACGTACACACACAGCTTACCCGGTTGTCCCGCGAACCATGTTATGTGGTGACCTCTACTAGCACCGTGTCCAACTAACTAAATGTACGCGTGCTCTCTGTATACTACAGTGTGTATAATGTATTTACTGTTGCTTTTGTTCAAATATGCGAGTGTACATGTTGTACTAACGAAACACATTTTGAAAGCTAGATGTGTGTGAGCCGCATAACTTGCGACATATTTCACACACATGTGCGTGTGTATGCTCATAGTGTATTCAGAACACACACTTACACGCGCACACACACACACGGACACACTTATTCTCGCACGTCGTCTGTGTTGTTTCATGTTCATGCAGATCTGTGAGGTGATAATTAGGTGTGTTTTAAGTACGTGTCGTTGTGCATTCTCTGTATAAACAACGTTAGTTTATCGCCTTATCCACTTTCCCACTGCTGTTTACCAACGCTTGCCATCAGCCGCTTCCCACCGTGTAAATGAATGCATTTAAATTTAAAGTCAAATGTGAACTACCTGTTGAATATTGATCGGCAGTAGGCGTACCTACCACCACCACCGCCAACTTGGATGCTGTTATTGTTTCTTGCATTGATAATGTGAGAAAGAACGATACATACATGGTATAGTTCCTGATGCAAATATTCCATGTTCCATACCTAGATCAATGCTCAGATTGCAAGGTACAACACAGTATCTGAATGTGGCTAATTACTGTGAAGCCTTCCGACTTCTCTCTGGTACTTGCATTTCCGTCTTCAGAAGTACACTCGTCCCTTCCCGGCATTATAAGTTCTGCTAAATCACCACCAGCAACCGCAATTAATTCTAATACATGTTGGTTCTTAGAAGTGGATTTCTGGTTATAATTACGCATTATTAATACGCTTACATTTGTCAAGTCCAGAACCTAGTAACCTACATGCGTGCAAGATTAAATCATCTCTCAACAAATCCATGTGTTCGTTGACGTAATTATAACGCGTAAACATACACCGTCATAAAAAGAACATTTGTTAACATGTCGTTATTATTACTAACGCTCGTTACCCGGTTCAGTAGAAGCGACGCGGTCGGTAACATCCTGGTAACAAGCTAACCAACGATCTAGCGCAAGTGATATTTGTGGGAAACGGTTTCAATGTTAAAAAATCTAATATTTGTTTGGTGGCCGCCGAGAAATAATGATGATTAAATGAATTTGTAGCAATTTTAAAGCCATCAGTAAGATAAATGATGTCATATTTCATTCTAGATTAAGACTATTTGCCGGTGATGCATTGCGGTTGAAATAGCTGTTTTTTTTTGCGGCGTTCTGACTAACAAACAATAAAAAAATATTGTGAATTCTGCCGAAGGATGTAGAGCACACGGAATTAATTAATGGAAGCTGTTAAGGTGGGAACGATATAAAAACGTGCTAAACGCGCTCATGTTTCAAGGACACGTTCTGAACACATTGCACATCATATGCGTATGTAAATGTAACTAATGTCACATAATACTCGCATAATGAACGGAAATGTTCCATTATATTTAAATTATGAATAATACTTTGAAGCAAAACGGCCATGCGGGACAATATGTATTGACTACAACATTGTATTAATCACGGAAAACTTACGAACGATTCTTAGGCACGTTGAAAATTTTCCATTACATAATTGTGATGGAACAAATGATTTTATAAATACGGATATTATAAAGCGTCATTATGGTAAGATATCTGTGGATAGATGGGTTTGTGTACTTGCTTATTTCATTATTAAATGAAACAGTAATGTTCAAGAAATGCAGGAAGCATCTGGGTACTTGTATATTTAATTTATAGCCGTTCAATTTATATTTTTATTGACCGTTAAATAGATACTCTTCGTTTTTGAATGAAATAATTGATGCCTCGGCGACATACCATTAACACTGCATACATTAACAGCTTTCCAAGGAAATATTACAGTGTACTACCGCACACCGTTGCCAATTTCTTGGAAACCACGTACATATTCACTTATTTCTTCGGTAATCACCAGGTTACTTACAGGCAGTGACTGGTAAGAGTATTGAGTAACGTCGGAAATAGACTATCAAAAGGTGTGCAGAATGTTTTTCCGATTGCATTATTATTAAGTACCTATGTACTCTGACCGGATCACGCTTGTTAGATGCATAGAAGTTGGCCATGGAACAATAATAGATGGTCCCATTTCTGGGAGAGACACCGCCGGATGACACGTAGGTAGATGAGACAATGACTGTGGCGGATTCGGGATGAAAAACTAAGCGTGATGACACTACAACCTCGATTCCATTGAACTGGACTGGAAATTTTCGACGGCAGACATTGAATTATTAGCTGGGCTCGGCTTTATTTTTCCAAAGTACAATGTAATATATTCTCTCTAATTTTTAGGGTGGTTGATACGTGGATGAATTATAGTGCTTAGAAATGTTGCGGAAGTGATTCTTCATTACAATACGCTACATGAATCAACATGTCATCGTGTCTGATTCATTTGACAACATTGTCTGTTGTTAAATATGTTGAGGTATTTTTCTCGAACAATTTAATTGTAATTTTATATTAATAATATTAATATTGGTATATTTGTAAACTCGTTACGGTAGCCTTAATTGGTAAGTAAGGCTATTATGAAGTTACCCATATATCCTTTAGTGTAGTTTACTTGTGACGGCTAATTGTAGCGCCAAGTTATTGATTGTAACGACATTTGAAGAGAACTACCTTATATAAAGCATTGGCTACCTTCATTTTCATGCACATACAGTGCGAATAACGTAAGACTATACATTGGCGACTTTATTTTAGCTTTAATCAATTTGCCCATGTCAGTAACAACTGAAATTACAATGACGTTTGTTTTGGTAAATGTCACTATTTTCAATATTGTGTTACTGATATCTCACGAGTTTGCGTAATAATTAGTGCAAAAAATGTACATCACAGAAGAAAAGTTTAAGATGTATTCCTGGTATTTAGAAGGGGCGTCTTTGCGAGAAATTTCTGATTATTTCAGCTTTGAATTCCCGGGCAGGGCCCATCACATGTCATCAAACGATGACAAATTTAGTTATCACCCCCAAGTGATTTTGGAAATGTACTGATACCAATTACAATTTCAGTACTTGAAGTGTACTTTTAATTCAATAACATGTAATAGATTTAATAAAATATTGGAATAAATTCTGTAAATGATTTAAATAAATATAGTACAGTACAGTCTCGAAACTGTGAACACAAAAAAATTTAGGTTGTTCAACCTACCGCGTTTGTTCATATTTGCGGGGTAAAACTATATACCTCGGGTTTAATGTTAAGTTTTAAATAACATTATAATAACAACGCAAGATTGTTTTTAAGATTTATTTTTAACCTTTTAATTGATCTGATGATAAATTAATAACCGCATATTTTAGAGAAGGTTTTTTAAGACCTTCTTGTATGTTGTCTTTTGTAAGAAGTATCGTACTCAACAGATTTTTTCTGTAGAACAGTTTGGTAAGTTTTAAAACATTTTGATCCATCGGTTGGATGAGTGCTGTGACGTTTTTTACTTTTAATTGAACAAATGGTCGACTTTGTTACACCGTACTTTTTGGACAGCCCTGTTACACTCAAACCTTTGTCATCTTCCTCCAAAGTTTTTGCATTTTGGGAGAGACACTTTTTTAATTTTAGAAATTTCATAAGTTTAACCTACACTTTCACGTATGAATGGTTACAATTCTACTGTTTATGAAAGTAGCAAGCTTGCATTAAATATCTAGGGGAATCCCGGATCAATTCCCCTAACTCTTAAATAAACACATTTATTCATCGCATTGTTCATGTTATCGCAACTTGCACGCTGTTCACACTTCTGAGATACACATTGAAGAAAAAATGTGTTCATATTAGCGCGTTGTTCACACAAACGCAAGTTCACATTATCGCGACTGTACTGTAGTCTGTGGACTGGTGTCTAATTTTACATTATTCAACCATAATAAATTGGAGTTTTTGTATGATATCACCATGGTAACATTAAGTAAATGCCCTATGTCTAATTTTAAATTATTCAACGAGTTGATACTAGCATGGGCAAATTGATTAACGCTAAAATAAAGTTGCCAATGTATAGCCTTACATTATTCGCACTGTATATGTATGTATTGAGATAACTCCTGTTTTTGGTATTCACATTGCGTCAGTCAGTCCTACCCGTAACATACGTCATGGACCAGTGGCGCCCGTCCAGTTGTCTTGCAATCTCTCTCTGTTCGGGTGGCCCACTGCATGTATAATCGTGAGGAACAAGCATCGTGATCTAGCAGGCCAAGGACCAACAAGAATTTTAATTTACACGATCGATAAACACACTGTTCTTAACTTAACCGTTCATAATTAACAAGCAATTTTCATTCACGTCAAATATCCATGGAACTATTTTGTTCTATGACGTTTATGGTTAAATGTGTACGTGCCGATAAAATCTTCGCTATTATGCAAATCAAATTACTGGTTTTTTTTTTGCAGATTTTAATTGCAATCCTGGCGATGATATATTCCGATTGCAAAATGTATTATAAAATACGGATATATTTCTCGTTTTTTGTTGTTGTATGTTCATGCATAGAGTATTATCTAATATTGTTGTTTTAATTTAATTTTATTCATGCTTGAACTGTCCAATAGAACGACTAAGATCGAAGGAAAAAGTGTTACAAAGATGAATTAAAGAATGTCTGCCAACTTCGTCGCACTAAAATCACTGAAGTGAAAACTAATACATATTCTACCTTGTTAAATCTGCAATTTAGTCATGCGTAAACATTCAAATATACTATAGCGATGTACCTGCTATTGAAATTTGATTTAATATTCTACGTATTTCCAATAATAATTGTTCGTAATCGAATGAGTTTATCATAATGTACTTATATTAATCGTAACATAAATGTTTCGTACAGGTCAATGTACATATTCGCAGTTTACGGAAATGAGCTATGTCAAAATATGATTGATTGAATGCAAATTAATAAAATGGTATGATTAATTGTCTGATTAATCGTAACATGTAATCCAGAAACGTGCAAGTATTTAAGTTTTATCTCACGCCAACATACTTCCACGATAAATACCTACTCCGCTAATTTTTCATGCTTTTATTTTCTAATTTGCCGTATGTAAATTCACCTTTGGAAGTGTACGGTTAATTACTCGTGCACACAACCAAGATTTACACGGTAATTATGGTTATTAAAAATTTAACAATTCCTTCGGTTCATAGATCAATGATTTGGAACGTATTCATCGGTTTGCTTTCAAATATTTAACGAGTCGCGTACTATTTGTAATGTAGTAAATATATACGGTGAAACGAAGCAATGCAGTGATTGCAAAACTGTTTTCACGCTGCGACCCCCTACGAGCAAATTTCAGATTCCTTTGGGTTACATCACGGAGTGTTTTATTGCTACTGTCTTATTAAAACCGGCAAACACTGTGTGTTATATAATTTATTAAGATAAATGATTCGCTATGAATCATTCATCGAATGCATTTTCGTTCATAGAAAAAGAAATTTAATATCTTTCATTATACATGGTTATATTTCATAGATACTTATGTGATGTAAGAACTTTAATAGGAAACTGTATATGTAGATAAATATACTAATTGTAATTGACACATCGATATATTGATTAGCTAATAGTTAGACGTTGGATACACGTATGTGTTTAACTAGTCTGGTTTTATAGAAGCAGCAGTAATGATATTTCTACTTTACGATATTCACTCTTATTAAGACTTAATGTAACTTAACATTAGGTCCGTTAAGTTGAGTTGAATTCATCTATCTGGCGTGAGATTTACCTGTGTGAATGTACCATTGTTCTAACGCAATTGTTCCACAAATCATTTACAATTCGCATAACGAGATATTCAATTTCCTTTTGTCTTCCAGAAATTACGTAACATTGTTGCCAATTTTAATTCTTAAGACTTACGGTGTACGGTTTAATTTCTACCAAATGATTGTTTATAGTTTTTATTTGTGCTATTGTATGTGTGTTTCAAATAGAAATATAATGAGCTAACTTGGATCAAAACGTACAGTATTATTTCTATTGTAACTCGTCATTAATCTTCAAATGAAATTATGCAACACAATATGCGCTGTATATATTTTCACTCATCATTTCCTGGTCTCGTAACGTTATTATGAACTTTAATTTTTGCCATCAACTTTCGTGCATCTGTAAATATAGAATATCACATACACTTGTAATAATTTTTTTGCTGTACCCAATGAAGAATATTTCTGTTTGGATCTTATGTTAAGGTTAATACAATTATTTATTAACCATTGACACTGGTTGTGCTTTACCATGTTGCCGACTGGTTCTGGTGGCGCTCGTGTCGTTATTGGCGGTGGTGTTTGAATGTTTGTAACGTGCAAATGAGTTTAACGAACCCGTTCCCGCGTACTGTTTTCTTATTTCACGCCGTATGGATGTGATGATACGCGGCCAGTATCACAAGCTATCCCCACTCCACTCCCCGCCCGATGGTACACACCCCTCATGCGATGCATCTAGCATATGTTTGTAATTATGCACGTAATCCACTTGGCTCGATGCGTATGCACACGTACCTATGTAAATACGAAATGAGATTCAGTTGAAAGATTTTAATTTTAATTTCTTGCACGCAGTGTGCCATGCTGCGACAACTCTCACTTTCGCGCGCTGCCGGCGACCAATTTAGACTTCCGGTGACCGCTGAGCAACCGGGTAATTGTGGGGCACTCGAGTTTTTAATATGTAAACATCGTTTTACCCGGCACACAGGTTCAACATAGCCGCGACCTCTCTTACTTTACAAGTATCAACTGATTTAAGTGCAACGTTGCATATGCAAAGAGCGAACAGCAATGTTGTTTGTTCATGCTACTATATTAACATTACAGATTCATATTAATGGAAATACTCATCCTGTATGCTACTTCTGAAGAAGTATAATTTAATATAAAACGTTTATATGTAGTTACAAATTTACACTACTATCAAATTCAAGGTATTTCGGCACAAAATAATAAATTGTCAACACTTGGCAACTTTAATTAAACATGATAAATTTCGAATTTTAATCGAATTTTATATGAAAAATATGCGCGCTTACTAAATATAAATATGCGTAGTGATAAATCTTGCCAACACAACGTTAGTAGCCATAAATTAGAATTAATTAGTGGTTCTTGTAATATTATAAATAAATATTTAAACAAGTTAACATTTTTATGAAATTAAGATGTTTAATGTGAATTCAAATATGCGCAACTAATAAACACATACAGCTGTTCTTTTTTTCTGTCTTCATTACACTTTTTTAATTGTTTTTACGTAATTGTATAACGAAGACTTGATCATTATAAATGTTACTGTAAAAAAAATAATTGTTAATTTCTTGTTCGTTATAATCATTCATAATTTAAAAGTAAACATTTTATTTTATAATCACAACGAAATGGGTTTAGATAACTTTTATAGTGTTTTGCGAAATGTTTTCGTGTTTAAATTTCTGATAATAATATTCAGGTTTATAAAACACATGTCGGCATGTAATAATCTTGGCTAATTTCACTGATCTAATTATACAAAGTATCATGTCAGTTATTAAGAAACGGAGATAAAGTCATTAAGATGGAAGAGATGCGATGTATTCGGACACGGCTGTATATAGTATTGCTACAGAACTACTACCTACTATCACCTACTATATATGCATATGTACAAGCATATGTTCATTGCTTTAATAACGTAATATTTCGTCGGATGTAATTTCCATGGTTGGTAATGCAATTCCTTTGTTTCGATTTGAATGAAAATGATAGCGCGCTCCCGGGTTCTCATCTTCTACAGCCGTCGGTGATGACAATCTTAACATAGACTAACGTGTATATATATATATCTATGTGTGTATGTGTGTGTGTATATACGTGTATGTGTGTATGAGAACTTTTGATTGCTGATGAGATTGCGTCGCCGTCTCGAAATAATTACAGTCTGTGCGCCCGTGCTGTTTGTTTCTGTTCCACTGCTGTAATTAAAATACGTTGCATGCAGCCATAGACGGTGAAATGACAGCGAATGTTTTCTACACCGGCTACCTGGTAAATAGTCTAACCTACCACTGCAATACCAGACACAACCAACTCGAAAACCACATCTAAATTACATTCAGAATTAGTTCAACTTCAATGTTATTATTATTATTTTTTATAAACAAAATAAAATAGAATAATCTTTTATTTATATCGTTACTCATTAAATTACATTTTATACTAATTTTATTGTATTTTCTTTCAGGTAAGCGGTCTGATCATACGTTGAAATCACCAACTTACTTGTAATATTTGCATTTGGTAAGTGTGTTACCTCATATAGATCCATGTAGTGTGTTGTAATAATTTACCGTAAATTGTTTATTAGATGAAATGAAAATGTAATTTTTCATTATCTCTTTTCACCACGTTCCAGCCAGTTATGGTTAGTGCGCGGTGACGTCATCAAGGCTACAGAGAGCACGCGCCGCTACGTACACTGGCCGCGTCCAGTAATTACACAATAACAATGAAAACGTGATCGGTTGCGTGCTGAATTATTTGATCACGTGTCCTCTTTACTTATCGTACGTTGTGTCTCATACACCGACGACTCGAATTCGACCACAAACATATATACAGTCGGTCACAAAAGTCTTCGTACACCTATAGAAATAGCTAAACTTATGATAAAACACAATTTTAATTTAAAATAATATTACACAAATATTAGTTTACTATAGATTAAATCAGGAAAATGTAAGTGAAAAAAAATATTTATTCTTGACTAACGATTTTTACAAAAATGTTACCTCACAAATTTCGGTATTTTGATAGGTGTACGAAGACTTGTGTGACCGACAGATACAGATATGTATTTCCTAAGCAGTTATTAGTATACTTTTATAATAATTATTATTTATGTTAATAATTTCAGATTATTTTTATATTGCATTGTTTTTATATTGAAACCTGTACAATTTAACTTATAAAAACACTTTTTCAAAACTAATTTCATGCACTGGTGAATAATAAAAAAATCTGTATTTGATTGAAAGTGAAAATACAGCAGAAAAAAAAAAAAAACTAATGAAAAATATCATAATTTAATAATATAATATTCAATTGGTAGACACAATTTTTACAAATTAGTTTTATATTTATTTGGTTTCATGTCTGTGTACGTGTAGTCTGTCATGGAATGCAATTCAGCGTCTGAAAAATCAATTGAGACAGTGTCAAATGTAAAAAGCAGATGTCTGTATAGTACGTTTCATCTCCATATTCCTGACTACTTGATTTGTAATAGTTAGTTTATTGGGGGTGTTATATTCTAACAAACAAGTTCTTTGAAAATATTTCAATAGATAATTAAATAGGGATCAGTAGGGAACAGGGTTGCAATTTTATTCGGGGCTAATTACCTATTGAAATATTTCAATGAACTTGTATAGTTAGGATATAGCACCCCCAATAAACTAATTATAACAAGTGAAGTAGTCTGGAATATGAACGTGGAATAGACTATACCTGTATGAATGTCGGTGCGGCTTCTCCATTTAAAGAATAAAGCACCGAGCAGGGCTTTGACAGATGAATGTATGGACGGACGTACGTTGACACGGGTTTTAGTCTATTCACGTGATTTATGACCTAGCGCGGACATACACTTTCGCAACATCCGGACAAACAAGCAAAAAAGCGTTTCCGTTTTACTGTCAATTTATAACGGTCCATTATAACGAATAACTATGCGAATTTAAACTGTAGGATACAGTTGTTTTTAACAGCTTTTTTAATACAAGTATTTGACTTTCAGCAAATAAATTCTACGTATATTATTTTTTATAATATTTAAATAACCATCTGCAATATATATATATATATATATATATATATATATATATATATATATATATATATATATAAAATTGGAGTTAATTTAGCGAGTTCCAAATTTTATTACATTTAACTGTTTAACTATTTATGACTCATTAAACATGGATATTTGGTGATTATTTCTGGAAATCGTGCGTAATATCAGCCATACTTGGTACTTCTAAAATTTTAATTAGCGATACTAATCAAATAACATGTGTATAACAATTTATTAAAAATTCTTTTATTATCTTTAAATCTATAATTGTTGTTTGTATAATAAAGCTAATACAAAATCATTACATTTCGCTAATTCTGATTGTTCAAAATTTTACTTTTTTTTATAATCGTACTCTGTATTATTACCTATATATTGTAGTTTCATCTTAAATACACCAAAACGCAGATAATATTACCTAAAATTAATGTAGAATACAGAATCACGTTTAAATGATATTCCGAATGTTCAATTCTACCATAAGCGTTACATTGCAGCATATAAAACTTCCTGTTTGCTTGTATGAGCGTGCATGCATTTATCTTTAATTAACACTACGATGTTGTTCATTACATAAAGCTTACATGTCATTAAAGTCTTATCGGTACGTGCGTAAAAAGTGCGCACAAACACCAATAACATCATCGAGTGGTGAACCATGCACCCATGTATACCATGTCCCGAGTACAGAGAACATTCACGGTGCATTTCATTCACCCTCTGTGCGGTTTTCTTCGTTGCCTTGGTGCTGGTGCTGCGCGGCACGGCGCTATTGTAAGCCGGCTCGTTTATATATATATACATATATATATATATATATATATATATATATATATATATATATATATATATATATATATAAAGTTTCGAATAACACGTGTTCAGTCACCTGTACACGCGCACCTATACAGTACCGGAACACAATTATTCTGCTCTTCCATGTTGAAAGTTTCAGTAGAACGTTATCCTTCCGCATTAATAGTTAAACATGAGTTTGTATTGTAGAAATGTTCAGTGTATTTAAGTTTGCATGAACGAATCCGTTGTATATACATATTGTATAGTTTTGCATTTTCGTAACATTTGTAAATACTTTCAACACGTATTGTAGAGTACTGACCTGGAAACATGAACTTGGCGTATAAGTATTATAAACATACATGTAACCTGTACATACTTACATGCATAGACATCAGGAGAGATGTATGCAGATACATTTGCGGTCCAAGTTTGTAGCGGAATAAAACGACTATCTTAAATGCACCGCACCGCACCGCACCGCACTGTGTGGAATGCGTGAGCCTGACCGACTGTAAATTAATATTAATTAATCCACGTACGTTTCCTGATCAGTGGACGGAGCGACTCACAGCTCATTTGCAACATGTATGCAACACAGATTTATTTATTGCTTCTAGTTGATTTTCCTATACACATTACGCACTAGTGATCTTCCGTATGTTTGCAATAGTTATTAATTAGCCGCTTCTCTTATCACGGAATCAAACGTTCGATGGAAGATAATACGCGCAAGGTTATAAATAATATCAGTGAGTAAAATTTATATTTATATATTATTGAAACATTTAATATATTATGCGGAGTGAACTTTGCCGATCGATGTGAAATTTAAATGTTTCGTTCAGAAATTACATGTGTATATAATAATATTTATTATAAGTTACGCAGTAAGTATTACAGGTGTACAAGTAGAACAGGTATGACAGCATGTTCATAGATGAACATTTTCATATTATCAAGAACTATAACATAAAACCAGCCCGGGACAAATTTACAACTTATCGATTAAGACCAATTAAAAACGTTGATCATCCTCGTTTCGCAATCATCGTAATTCAATTAGAGTTATCACACATGCATTACATTGTAATTATCCGTCATAAAGTTTATTGTCTCATTAGTTACTTTTTATTACAAATTTATGATCGGGAGCGCGTCGGAATCATTTGTCTATAAATAAATATACATATACGTACTAACGTAACGTAACGTAACGTATGCACAGCATCACTATGAACTCGCTAATCTTACGTACACTTTATACCGGCGCATGAGTGCATACATTTTAATTGCAATTAAACATTAGTAATTGCCAATTAAATATTATAAATTATCTGAAGATCTTCCGTTTAAATTACGTCTGTGGGAAGTCCTATTCGGGCAATTGACACTCTTGGTTGAAACTGCCGCATTCCACTCAAAGTACTTAGATTCCAAGATATGTACATTGGCAAATTTCGCAGAATTTCATTATTTACACTAACTCGTAGCCATTTGTAATTGTCTGACAGTTGTCAAGCGTACTGTGTGTGGTGGTTTTGATAAATGGGCGCATCCTGAAACATTGTTTCTTTAATTCGTAATTTATTCGATGTGAGAAATTGTCCAGCAATCAACTTAATTACATATTATTGTTCATAGTCACACTTTACCGACTTTTTCTACGGAAATTCATTAAAATATTCTAGTTATATCACACATGAACAATAATGACACCAATTCGAATGAAAAATACTATTGTTTACCTACTTTTCAATGACAATAGGCACATTCATGGTTTTATGGCGACGTAATTTTCTAATAATTAAGTAAATACAAGTAGGTTTGCTATAAAATGCTAGGAGAAATTTTCTAGTACAACAATAATAATTAAATGTTGGTACTTATTGTCAATTTGTTACGGAAACAATAAATGCTGGTAATTTTAATTAACGTTAGATTTTGATTGCCAAGTAGACGTGAATGTATAAGCGGACATGTATTAACTTAGTGAAACAAACAATATCACTTTTTATCAATCCACTTTCATCGTGGAATGTGCAAGTGAAGCATCTAACGTTACATCTATTGCATGCGCAGTTGGCTTTGGCTGCCGTCGGCTAATTGCTTGACACATAACTGCATCTTTGTGTGCTAGTACTCAGTTTCATTTACCATTTATTTAAAAATTACACGTACACATCAAGAACCTCGCTATTTCTGTGTCATTGCTAAACATTTCAATTTCTTCCGTGACTTTAGACTCTGTTGAATATATTGAAACAGTATTTCATACGTCGAGTTAAAAACACCATTATAGATGTTACTGTTAGGTAGTGTTACTATGCAATGTTAAATCGTGCAAATGTACTGCGAAGCCGATATACGAGTTTTGTTCATCTAATGCCGACAGGACGAGCTGAATCTTCTTCACAATGGGATGCCGGTGCCGCGGTTACTTCTGCTGATCCGAACACCAGATGGTCACTCATATATTATCTGCATGCTTGATTACCATTCACGGTGCATGTCGAACAGATTGGGTCATTTGTAAAACTATTCAAACATTTTTTCTCTATCCACCTAATCACGAAGTAGACGCATTGTTACACGGGAACTACATTATATTCTAATCATTGGATATTTAAATCGTGCCTTTATCTTAATTTATACGTACAATTAGTGTACATAGTAATATTGACTACTGAACACTTGGATCTCTGGCAAGCGTATTTATCTACAAGACTTGGAAAAGATCTCTGTGTACATAAGTGTTGGTATTTTAGCGCCAAGTTTCCTATAACTGTTTACTACGTGTCGTAATGCCCAATGCATACAGGCGAGCTTCGGATTCTTTTTCGGTTCCTGGTGTTATTTTCCATGGTACGAACAGAACCCAACAAGCGCCGCCAGTGAAATAACAGCACATCGAATTCCAAGCATTGGCTTACCGAATCATTGCAACTGACTACGCACGCACCGTTACCCATACACCTTACCATGTAGCCTATGGTGACCAGTACCGCGGTGACCTTGACCGTGTCCTTGATCAGTGATGTGCACGCACAGGGTGTCCGCGTGAGTATTTGACCGCAAGTTTGGAAGGTCGATTTCGGTACCCGTTTGAACTTGGCCACAAATGTTCGTTATATTCATGTATGTAGACTTGTGTGTGTATGTGTGCATGCGTGCGTATGTGTGTGTGTGTGTAAATGGATGCTATTTATAAATATGCACATATATACACTTGGTTTCGAATGACATGCAAAACAAACACCAACAACTAACTGACTCCACTGTCTTGTGCCGTGACCGACAGATATAAAATTAGTTATATCAGCATTCCTCTTGCTTTGTTGAGAGTAAAAACTAGTGTTGAACTCGGGAGTATCTGGAGGATGGAATTTGGGTCTCCAGTTTAGAGATTGTAGGGCTTTTTATTTTTATAATAATTAGTAATAAATAAACAAAAGCTTTTATCAAACGCGCACAGCCTTTCTCTATAATAACCTACTCAGTCAACCACGTTTCAGTATGTACTAGATATATTATGACGCACCGAATAAGCAAAAAAATAATGATGAGTACGGCTCTGGAACAAGGACGCAAGCAGCAGCTGGTATCGAATATCTGATGACATATGCACATGACAAGGACGGGAGGAGACACACATAGGTCACCGTCACTGACCACTGGTCCACAGCGGTTCTCGCGTCATATACACACGTAGCAAGCAGTGCCGTGTATGAAACACAAACACGTAAGTTCTGGTTGCAAACCTGACAGATCTAACATCCATATTGCTCCATGCCGTGTGTCTCTTTCTGTCAACAACACACTTAATCGTGATCATATTGTATGCTGTGTCTCGCAGGTTGACAGATTATTCTGATTGCATAATTCAACCACACTAGCTAGTTCATCTAGACCCGTATGAACTTGTCATGTCAACAAAACGTACAAATATGTTTCAGTGCTTGGCTGGATGACAGCACCATCCTAGTGTGTTGATGTCGAGTAAGTCGGCTTATCTCTCCTATATACGTACGTTTCGTCCTCCTGGAGGACGAGCACGTACAGGTTTTATGTGAGGTTATGTGGTGCATCGGTGAATTTGTAATGCGTCATCACATTGCTTAGATTCCACTTTGAGTTTGTGCGCTGTTGAACGTTAACGTGACGTCCTTGGGATGGTTATCTGGTATTTTATATGTGCAGGATGTTCTAGGCAGATCCGTGATTACAGCATTCGTGCATTGTTGTTTTTTTTTTTTTGCATAGATAACAATTTTAATTACAATGAACTTCTTCAGTATCCGCATTAATACGTAATCTGTAATTTGTGCAATGTTTGTTTTTTTTAGATACAAGTTACATTTCTTGTTTTATCATAACATAATTTACTTACAATGTTTTAGTGTACTTAAAATTCTTTATGCCTTTTCTCGGAAAACATATTATTGCTCTTAATAGGTGTTCTTAAAGAAAACTATAAATTTATGTAATAGTATTCAAAGTAGATATTCCATGAATTGTTTTTTTTTTTTTCAGTAGAAAATGTTAACATAGTAACACAAATATTTATATGTAAGCCTCTAAATATGTAAATAAAAGTGCTGTAGTATTGCTGTAAATAATTACAAGAACATAAGTTTAGTTAGGTAAAAGCATTTATACGGTAGATGACAGGCGGAGTCCTATTTTTGTGTTTGGATACTGTACCGTTAGTCATTTGGATAAAGTAAATTCAATTCCACGCTTTGCTGCATTGATAAATGTACAACTGACATTTTATGGAGCGTGGAACACCCGATATTATGTGAGCTCGATTCTGTGAAACAGGCAGGAAGGTGACTGAGTTATACACCGGTAACATTTGTGTGAGTGTACACTTTGTGTAATGATGCAGCGTGATACGATTCATCAAATGCAACAACTTGCACTCGTTCCACTACCACTAAGAGTGTCCTCAATGTCACGCTCTGTAAAGTCCAACACAAAATAGAAAACGCGCTTGACACTGGAACACTTGTCAGTTATCAGCTGGAAATTGAACATGTTGTTGGATAATTATGATGTACTACCTAATTGTGTCCTTACGTTCAACTAAAATATAGGTCATCTGAAACATCAAAACTATGCTTATTAGTAACTCCAAGACGTAGAACTGGTGGGAAAAGCGACAGACTCTGCTTAGGGTGCTTTTTTATACCTAATCAGATGAAGCAGTCTTGAATTTTCGAATGAATTATCATGTGAGTAGGTTTCGTAAGCTCATAAACACTGTAACACTTGTCAGCATAGACATTTTATTTCAAATTAAAATATGACAATGATACACGCGTAAATATTTTACAATCAACATATTTTTTTTTACGTCGTTATTATTTAAATTATTTTAATGAGAGACTAGTCTACAATCGGTATGGGGCGTTGATTAGTTATGAATCTTAAAACATTTACGAGTTAAAAGAAATTAACATTTATATATGCGTGCAGGTAAATAATAATAATAATGAATACTATTTCTAGTTGAAATGATGTTCGTTCCGTGAAATTACCATTTTACTACTGCATCGTCAACAGAGGAGTGGATACATTTCATGTACACCTCGTGCGCCTGTGTTTACATTTGTAACGGACAACATTTAAATACATCCACCTCTAGAACATTACAATAAAATTAAAATTTCCATTTTCATTGCTCATAAACTGTTCGTAACCCATTATTAAACGGCAATTATGCTTTTAATAAATAATTTAACACCAGTAAAGACTTTATGCGTAAGTAAATTATATTACCGAACCACCTAACAACAAACCGTAATAAAATAGATATATGTGTGTGAAGATCGAATTTCTGAACGTTTTGTTCGGGCGTTATCAATGTAAAAAATGCGCCATCTGACATACAAGGTAATAGATAAGAATATCTTTATAGCTGACGTGTGTATGCATGTACCGTAAATTTACCGAGTATTATGTGGACTTCTCAAGGTCAGTCATGTACGCATGCGCATCATCTTATGTCACGGTTCCAGGTTATGTACATGTGAATGCAGCAGATAAACCTTATAAGAAGAGGTATATGATATCTGCAACGATACTTCATGCTAGACTGAGTGCTAGTGTACCTTGTGAATAAGAATTACTAGTCATTTAGGCTTTTACTTATTCTTACCAGCATACTACTGTATTATTATAAAAGCTTTCTTCAAAAGTATTTTCCCTAAAAGCATACTGAAAATATTCATCCAATTCATCGTATACATTTTGTGATAGAAACTATGGAACAGTGTTTCCCAACCTATTTTAAGTGGCGACCCCCCTTTCTTAACGGTCAAATACCCAAACGCCAAACATTTTTATGAAAAGAAGAGATTTTTTTTTATTTACTATTCATTCGGTTGAAGTTTTTTTTTTTTAGCTCGATTGAGATTTTCAAATATGTTTACGCGACCCGCCGTTTGGTATAGAAGTATAAGCAACAAAGTAGAATGAGAAAAGAAGAGCACCTTTCTTTCTTTTTTAAAATTGGTTCCACTAATGATCATTAAAGAGAAAGTGTCAAGAACTCGAATTTATATTTCATTGTGACTGCCCGATACTTACAAAGGCTTTACCTTAATAAGATTTCGGTTCTATTGTTGTTTTCACCAGAATCTTCGTAGTTCTGCTCTAAAAAAAATCAATCATCACAAATGAAGCAAATCGTTGGTTGGCCTAACACACTTTAATGTTATTGTGCTTGACGATGACAAATTAAATAACTGTACTACAATAAAAACACAATAAAATAATAGAACAGACACACCACACAGCCATCTTTTTTTTTTCTTAATTTGCAATTAGTGCCAGCAATGAGCACTCGTAATGTGAACACACCTTTATAATAAAACTAAGCCTTTTCTATACGATCTTTTTTTTTTCTCGAGACCGTTAGGAACAATAAGTTAATTAGCAAGTAGTTGTTCAGTGTATATTTTAGATTACTGTAAATTGATGATACGTTCTGGTTATTAGTGATGGCGCTGTTATTTCAGTAAATGATACCGTAATTAGATCAATTTTAATCTGTGCCGTTATTATAAGTTGTGTAGTGTTTTGTTTCAAAGTGCCCTTCACGTTGAATATTTTAGTGACATCCGCTTGTCAACTTAAACTGTAACGCATATTATACATGGTAATCGTGTGTCAGCTATCGTGAATATTTGTATTGAATCGCACTTTAGTAGGTAATTTTCTTGGTGGAATAATTGCAGAGAACAAGTACTTATACAGTAAATGTCTTGCATCATAATTTCCACGCCACAAGTTCCGTCTGAAAAACACTGTATTTTGAAGGAAAGTGAACTAACTTTACACATAGCCTCAAGTATATTGATCAATTGAAAAAACAAACTAATTTCATTACTCCTCCTTCCATTAAGTTTTTTTCCCTGTGCACGCATCATATGCGAGAGAACACAAAAAGTGTAGAAAAATAATTTTCGAGTGAATTAGGTGAATTCGGTTCACTGGTTTTTGTCTTGCCATCTTCGAAATGAAGCACAGCCTACCTGATGCCGTCTGCGGTAGGTGGATTTTGAATTTTTCTAACGGCAAAAAAAAAATGTCTCGTTCCTTGTAATTATTTATATTATTTTTCTTTTTCTTCGGACCGCATATGAACGAAATCTTCCATGACCTTGGCCATGGAGTAATTACTCATGGAACTTATTTCTTTTATTTTGTATTCTTCGGATGATGGTCACACGCCATCTGTACGTGTATATGCTTGCTGCTCTCGTCCCAGGTTGCGTGAAGCCATTTCTATACTATGATTCAGACCATTATGACTCCTAAAGCTTCAACTAAAGAATGGATATGATGCACGCGATTTTATTACGAACTTTAGTTTAATTTACTACACTTGTCAGGACAGCAGAACTGTGTTTTTAGTGTAGGCGTCGCCATTAATTTCTGGCAATGCAAATTAATTAGATGCGTATAGACTCTGCGTCAGTTCAAAGTATACACTACGTTATGTTCAAATTCTCAGTTGAATGTTTGCAATAGTAGTAAATAAATAAGTAGTATTTGTGAAATAATTTGTTTTCTATGATTCAGAAAGTAAATCTGTATCAATTGCAGACGTATAGTTGTCGGTAGCCCAATTAGGCATTGCATTATTGTACAACTAATGACAATGTATAGTGGGATATATTTTACGTGATGGTAATGCCGATATGTAGTACTGGCACGCAATGTGGTATATATGAATGCATTCGGGCGGACAGTGTTCCACCAGACTGGACTATTATTCATAAGTTTCTTCTGGAAATATAGGTACTTATATAGCGAGCATACACACCGATATGTATGGGAATATTGCATGTGGTGAGTGATTATCATGTGAGTTTATATCACAGTGTATCGGATGTTTATTTGCGGTATCATCGCGTTTCATTGACTATGATCACGCGAATTTTAGCATTACGCATACCGACATGAGCTATTGACGTATTGAAGTGGTTCTCGCTTGTACTCCTGCGGTGAAAGTCAAGTACACAGCGAATTAGCCGCGTATTATTCACTTGCAACACGATACTTACACCCTTACCAATACGTTATCGTATATTTATATATTACACGAGACAGACAAAATTAGAAGAAAAAAGCTCACTCACACCGGCACATCTAATTATAAATCATAACCAAAGACTTAATTAGATCGAATTACTTACTGCATATTTCAGTACATAAAACGAAATAAAAATAAAAACCGCAGTCAAGTATATCATATGTAAAATCATAATACATGTGAATTCATGAGAATTTTCTGGAACGAGGTTATGAGACGGTTAGTGCCTGTTGAGTATAATCATTTATTCTGATATATGGTTCTATTTTAGTTTACTGAATCAACCATGTCAGCATAGATTAATTTATTATATATATATATATATATATATATATATATATATATATATATATATATATATACCGGGTGTTAATTAAAAAACTGGCCATAGGCGTTTAACATGTAAAATCAGTTTTCCTTCTGCATTAGTTCCCAAATTACTTTAGAGAAAAATACTTTAAATAAAAGTTGTAGAGAATTAAATTCTGCATCTAAGTGAGCAATCAGATTTAATTTTTGACATTTCCTAACTGAGAAAATCAAGTTTAAAATTTCATGAAAACACATAATATATAGGAATAGCCATGGAATTTAAACAAAATTAAAAACAATTGTATGATTTGCTGTCAAAAAAATTATTAAATCACGAATATTTAGATAAATTTGTCCAGAATAGAACCATTTTATTACTTGAAGCTTTTCTTCATGTGAAAACTGTTCCATACTTTTAGAAATATCTGTTATAGAACGAAAATTATGAAACACAAATTTTTTTGACAGTTACAATGTCATACAATTGTTTTTAATTTTGTTTAAATTCCATGGCTATTCCTATATATTATGTGTTTTCATGAAATTTTAAACTTGATTTTCTCAGTTAGGAAAGGTGAAAAATTAAATCTGATTGCTCACTTAGATGCAGAATTTAATTCTCTACAACTTTTATTTAAAGTATTTTTCTCTAAAGTAATTTGGGAACTAATGCAGAAGGAAAAACTGATTTTACATGTTAAACGCCTATGGCCAGTTTTTTAATTAACACCCGGTATATATATATATATATATATATATATATATATATATATATATATATATATATATAATAGATCAGTTAAGTATATTTACCATTTTCCAAATTAAATTATAGTCCGGAGAGTTCAGTTACTGTTATATCACATAAATGCATTGGCCTGTGACCCGTATTACACGTACATTCATTAAATCTAATACCGTGATCATATGATCATGAAACATCCATAAATTAAAATAAAATACCATTACAACTATCCAATAATATTGTGAAAAATAATAAATGAATTTTATTTTGCAGTTTAATTCAATTCAATTCAATTATACTCGCTAGTAAAAATGTTTATTTAAATTTGCAATTGGTGATAGAGATTAATTTAATAAATAAATTCCATTAGACTTTATTGTACAACAACAAAATAAAATCAAACCAGTTCGAATTGAAAGAAATTTCAATTATTGTTTTATTTATTTTGATTTATTGTAAAGCATGTTTTCAACAATAAAAATTAATTGCACGGCAAAACGAGGTTAATAAAATAAACAAAACCTTTTTTAGGATTATTTATTTTGTTGATCTAAAATAAATATTGTACTGGCTGATTGGCACTGTTTCAATAAAACAACAATCTTTAATAGGCCACAAATAATTCGATTACAAATATGTGTGTTGGAATAAATCTGATTGAAATAGTATAATATCTCTGAATAGAAACAATTACTTGTTTGCCTACGCTGTAATAAATCAATGTGCGCGCACATACCGATTTAGAATTTCTCACGCTGGTATTATCTGCACATGTGGCATTTCCAATTCAAAACAATATTTGTTTTTCAATCAATGGGTGGATCATAAAATTGAGTTAGTATCATCATGGCTGTATTCTGATTATAGTAGATATGCAGGTATGTGTATACATACATACATTTCGCATGACCTTGAGTCGAGTATGCTTTTAGTTGAAATATGCGAGAGACGGGTTCGTCAGTTTAAGCTGATGCTTGCAGCTTAAACGCGGATTACCTAACACAACATCGGTGTCAAATGTCTTGGGATTTGCACAGGTGCGGCCCGTGATACCTACACACGTGTATGTATGTATGTATGAACAAACATACTTATGTGCTAATAGACAAGCGTATACCTGTGTGCCATGTTCATGTTATATGCTAACATGAATCTTGATACAAGAATGGTAAAAACAACGAACATAATATGAGCGAACATGTTTCTAAGATTATGCTAATTAAAACATACTTGAAATAACAATAAAACAATACGAATGCTAATCAGTGTTGTATACTTATTGATTTTAGATGTGTATCGTGTATTTTGCATTTAACTTATCTATCAAAAGTATCAAATGTTATTTTTATTTTATTTTGATATTTTTAGAATACCAAACGCTGAAGAATTGTGACAACGCAATTTTTTAGCGAAAGTATTTTAATGTGCTAAACATAGATGAAAGATATTCCATAAATGGCGTAATTTGTTCTAAGATAAAAATGTTGAAAATTATGCTCTTTTAATGAACACATATATCTAGTCTGCACTATAAAATTATATATTATTATATATTTTCCCAATTACTGTGGAGAAAGTCGAGTGAAATAAAGTCGGCAAACCTAGCACAGTCCACTAAGATTGGCTGAATTAAGATTTATGGACATCGTTGACATTCAGCGCGTGTATACCACACACATACAGCCACCAGCACACTATCCGGTATTTGATCTACGTTTTAACCCGAATAACAAACAGCTTGTATAACCATAATCAAGAAATAATTTCCCATGCGACCAATATTCTATTATTGGTCAACTACTAGAAAAGTTCCGAATCAGATTTCTACGTTCCAGATATGAGATATCGGAGTTTTGAATCTTGCTAGTACGGCTGTCTGCCACCAGAGCCGCTACATACCCCGGAGCTGTCACTGACTCTGTTACTCCATCTAATAATCAGAGCGTCTCGACAGGCCCAACTTATTATTATTTGTTAGTATTATTTTCGCTAATGGCTAATCCTTGTTTTTATCATGATCCAACCATGTTGTTTTTTTTTTCAGACTATTAAATTATCCGCATTAATTTTGTGGATAATTGAATTAAAAGAGTAAAAAATTACATAGAATTTTGTTCGGGAAATGTGTCTAGGTAGTTCGTAGTTAAAATTGCATTAACCTAGTTTGTGATTTCAATCGTGCTTTAAAACGAATATAGCAAGTGCGATTGTTTGTATTTAAATGAAATATTCATGTTTGTTTCTGGTTAATCGTTTAAACCAGCTTTAGAATATCATTTAAATTTACATTTAATGTTGCAAATATGTGTGTCAAATCTGGTTATTCCTAAATTTGAGTTCACTTGTATATGAATCTATTGTGATTCGTGCAATAATAATAAAAGAAAAAACAGGTATTATTGTTACAATCATATTATTTCCGCGTGTAGAAATATAGTAAAAAGGCAAATGACTAAACATAGTAATTTGAAAATGACGGTTCAAGGTAATTTCAATCCGTCATCTGTAAATAATGAGTTGTGCATGTTCGATAGGGTGGTCACGGTGTCGAACAGGAAGTGACAAAACACGTGCACGAGTAGCGAATGTAAACGGCATCAACTCTATCATCCTTGGACGTCTTGTCTGTCTGTCGTTCGGTCGGTCGATGGATCGCGATACCTACTACGTTCATATTGTCACGTCCTCCCTTAACCAGCCAACAACTTCTTCTTCTCCTTCTTCCGTCTCACCGACAGATTGCGCACCTGCACGATATAAAATTCTACATCTCAATTACAGTTGCATGCGACATAACTGGTAGATTTATATGTAAGGTGAATATTGTTGTCATTGTGAATACTCTCTGACCAGTTCCGGCGACAAATATCACAGCAAAGTGCAAACTTGTTAGTACGTATAGATATTTGCACATGCATGCCAGATTCCATTGATAAAATGTTGCACAAAACCAGTTTCAGGTAATTTTGTTGGTACCCTCTTTGTAAGAACGGTTCGGTGATGTCAGCGGTTAAGATTAGCAGATGGTAGAGATGAGATGCGTGGGCTGAGTGGTTGATACACGTACATAGAATGTTTAGAGTGTACCTGAGAGTTTAGTGGGTAGCTTTCTGTGTCTACGGTACAGAACACAAGCGTGCCGTACGATGTTGTGTACCGCGTACACGGGTAAGCACCGCGACATTGTCCCAGCACCTGTTCACTGAAGCGTGGGCAATGCGTGGACAGACACACATTCCGAAATATTCCTTATACATATGCATTGCTGAATTATCAACAACGACGTTGTATTCAAATGTCAATGAGTCAATTTATACAAAACACACGAAATGTTTTAAATTATCTGCTGTTATTTCAAAATACCTTTACCTTCTGAAATACATCCGAGCAGAATAGTTATCACAAAATGTTAATTCGTGACAACTCAACACATGAATTGACAAATAAATACCTACTCAGCACTATTATTTACTAAAGATGCACATGCTGACAGAAATACAATTCCGGGAATTTCAGAATCTCCAAAATTGTTTACGCCAACACTTCGTTTTGTTCAACTCGGCCGGTACATATGTATTTGACACCTGTGACAGCGGTGAGTTATTACGGTTTGGTTTGGCTGACGCTGGTTTTCAGATACCTGCCTGCTACTACTTGTGAGTGTGTGTGTGTGTGTGTGTGTGTGTGTGTGTGTGTGTGTGTGTGTGTGTGTGTGTGTGTGTGTGTGTGTGTGTGTGTGGAAGCCTTCTCTATTTTGTAGAGAGAATCGTGTCGTGTAACGTCACTGATAGGACCTCGCTCCGATAATGAGCCGAAACGTCTAATCGGGTGTGATTTGTGTCGCGGAAGTCTCGTTATCTGTCGTCACCGGCGGCACTCGCACGGTATGAGGTGTTCGCCAAACCGTGACATACCTAACGTACATTGCCAATTTTATATTCAATCTCGGAAAAATGTATCTACTTACAACTAATAACTAACAATTTCACCATTTTGTAATAGCCGATAAGTCAAGTCACACTGGTCAACGTTCATTATCTAAGACGATATTATTCCGTTGCAAACCAGTTAACACAGGTCTGTGCACGTAATATATTTCCTACGATAAATATCTTACGAACGTATCGGAAGTTTAAACTTTATGTAAGAATTCTTTATGCATCACTAAATTGAGCCATATTTATCTAAAGATTTAGTTTCCGTGCAGATGTAATATTAGATATATTTGTATTGACAGTTCGTGTTATATTGATGAAAGCTTAACTGAGAGGGAACAGTGGTACTTACCAACCGAATTGGTCCGTGATTGACCATTTTTAGTACCGCCTGAATCAGTTTTCATTCCAAGCATTGCCTGGTTATTTACAATTGATATTCTTATCGATTCTAATTTATTGTTTTATTACAGTGGAATATAAATTTAGTTTATTAGCAAATATGCATAGTTTTACGGATTTCGAAATCATTTATTTATTCAATTACCTAAGCTATTCAATCTGAAATGGTAATAAAATTTTATGCATATTGCTAATAACACTTCTAGTTTATTTAAATATTAGAGGGGGTTCTATTATTTGCGCAGCGAAATAAAAACGTGATTGATTGCCTTTTAAAAAGTGTCATTCTTAAAATATATGATACATTTTTATGACATTTTTACTGAATATAAATCAATATATTTTCTGTTTGGCTTAGGTAATTTTAACACATGTAAAAGCGTGTAAAGATATTCAATAAATCTATTTTTATATGTACCATCATGCGTTTTGACAGGTTGTCAAGGAACATTTATTATTATATACATATAATATTTATATACATATATTATTGACGGGCATTTATAATTGTAAGTAATGTGCTATTCTCAATTGTTTTTTTACATTTTTATATGTGTATTTTATTTAAGTTTCTTGACTATTCGGGATATCATACTGTTTTACATACATAATATTATAAACAACAGAACTTACAAGTCTCTGTATATGAAAACCCGTACACGCATGTCGATCTGAATGCTCTATTCATTGATCACGGGTGCCATTGATTCACTTGGCGGCCACCTACTGCATGTATGAAATGTGTGAAAGAAGCCATTTGTGCAGGTGAGAATTTTCAGCAGCTCAACAAATGTACAGTAATTTACTTCACGGCAATAACATGCTAACGTGTTATCGAACTCCAAATGTGAATACATAATTCCGTGCTTAATGTACCGGCACACAAGCAATGGCACTCACACATGTACCAACGTAGTTGCACGTACGACGTCGGAGTTAGTAGTCGTGGTACGCCTACGCGCGACATCTTCTGAGGAAGGACACGGTGCTGGAGCCGTCCTCGCGACTCCTTGTCGGAGATGATCTAACGCGGAACTCGCAGCCTTCGCGAGAACAGTGGCGTACGTACGGGCAAATGTATGATTGCTAGTTGTTAACCTACAATATTTTACAATGTTACCTTTAAAGAAAAATAAGTAACATACATTTTAACACAAAAGATGAAGGAATATTTTAAAATCTTTATTTAAATGAACCACTATTATCTTTACTGTAGATAGTTTTGTTCTTCTGCTGATACTATAAAATATGCATATGTATTCCATAACACTCAGTGCATATATAGTATGTAATTAATATTATCTCGCAGACTAATGGATTAATAAGCGCACATTGTAATTAAGTAAGTAATAGACGTGGTGTACGCTTGTGACATGGTTGTGTAAATAAGAATCTGTATATAGTGGCAGTACGAGTGTGCTGCTAGACATTCAGTCGAGACGTAAGTAAACTGATCCCGTGTGACCGTATATACACAACTGTGGTTACAGAATATAATTGCACGCAGCACGCAACGCACGTGGGTCGGCGGGTCTGCCCACCAGCGAGTTCAGGACCCGATAAGGGCCGTATACTTCCAACCAGGGTGCAATGTACCTTCATTTAACTAAATCAAACATCACACGACACATTTATTACACCCATATGATAGGTACTTTGTATGTTACACAGACTTTTATTTATATTCAGACAGCTTAACAGGATGTAGTAATATTTGTGTACGTATTTCTTGAACACGAGTAAATCTAATTTAATGAAACAATGTTTCAGCGTGTGATGCTATAACATTGTACAAAATGAATTTAATTATTTAATCGAATAAAAGAAAAACAAACAAATGTCTGGTACAAATTGTACAAATCATTACAGCCGTTCTATTTGTAGTTGAGACTAGCCGAGTTTAACAAGGTGAAGCGTGTAAGCGTCTAGTCAGTCGTACAGATTCCAATCGTAACGAGATGATCTCAATTTCCCCCGCGGGCAATCATGGCAATTATGTAGTCGCAGGTTAGAAATCGCAGAGTAGAAGGCGCCCGCCGACTCATCATCACCTGTTTACTTGAAATCACTGGCCACAAACACAAGTGTAATGTTATAACTACCATCACCACCAGCAGCAGTAGACAGTAGACAGAAGTGTACATTAAACAGAAGTTACCGGCGCTGATTCCGCTACACACTCACTTGTACATTGCCGCTCTCTACACGCATACTTATATTCACCAACGCTCATGAAGAAATACAATTTCCAGCCGTACCGGCAATTGCGAACGATTAATAACTTTTCACGTCGGCTACGTTTCAATTTAATTGCATGCGGAAGTGGGCGTCTGACCGACCATTCTTGCCGCGGAACGTGTCATTAGTGGCGCGCTGTCTAGTGATCCGAAAGAAACCCGCAGAACTCGGGTACGCGCGATTTGAATCGCATCGCACATTTAAACTGTGTTAATTCCGAGTGCGTGTACAACGCGTTTGGTGCACTTATTTTATTCGCTCGGAATACCTCTGTCATATCGTTAGCTGTATAGGTAGATACTTGCACCAGAATATTACACGGCAGTGGATTATCACTAAGCTAATACGCGATCAAATGATCTTTTCTTATATTTACGGAACACTTAGATTCTCTAAAGACACGTATTTTCACCTTTGTTACTCTGGCGAATAAACTACTTGTATAGGAATTCTCGAAAACATTGTATATATTTAAACAATTCCAAGAAATGTTGAACCCAAAGCCACATTTGACCTCAATACGGGTTATAAAACAGATGAGTTCTAAAATGAATTATGGTATGTCTCTCTGTATAGTTTTTTTGTTGTTGTTGTTGCTTTATCTAAATAAATTCAGTACAAGTAGTTATATAGACGCAGTGGTTGCTGGTTGTTCGTCTACCAGGTACAGTTAATCCGGCAACGGTTCAGAGCGTCTCATTGAATCTGAACCCTGACTGATATACGCACGTACGCACGCACATTATCAGACAATGCCTTGATGCTGGTCCTCCGCTGCGGAACACGTGTTAGCGGTACACGTGCAGGAATGCACCACTCCATTCTGACTGTAGGACGTGGACATATGTGTGCTGTTGGAGGTTCTCTTTTTTTTTTATCAGACAGTTGTACTCTCGGTCAAACACTTCAATTCCAGCCATAACATAACATTGGATCATGCAAAAACCACCGTAGATGTGATCCATGTTTAATATCAAACGCTTTCACATTCGATTAAAAAGTGTTTTAGTTCTTAGCAGACGGATAACACATGCATTAGTACTTTAAGCACATACATATACTTCATTACATGCACTATCCATATCTATAATAGCAGTGACATTCCATTGAAATATGCCAAAACATTCTTAAATAATTCAAACTATACATATGCTTGTTTATTTCTAGAATTAATCATTTTTCTTTCTGTCTTATTTAAGATATCTTCCGATAAAATCACTCCATCTGTTCCTGTTTGTAATTTCATTGAAATATTTTATCCATAAACGTCATCTTGTTTGAAGGTTTGATAGATATGTGTACACGGTGTACATTGTAGATCTTTACTCAGTATAGATGCGCGCGCTGTTGATCCAGTGTCTACAATGTCTACGGTATTACATACATGATGTTTTATGATTTATGGATGTGATCTTGTTGGTCGGCATGTCGGTGTGGCGCGTCGTCCAGTATTTATGATCTATAGGTTCTAATTCTATTCATTTCTATTTTTTTCTAGCGATGGCAGCGCCGATGGTTCGTGCTGTACGACGACGGGGAGCTGAACTATTCAGTGGACGAACACGTGAGTACATATTAACTATGTTCACCGACACACATACCTGCTACTTACCTATTACTCATGTACAATTATAATTGGAATCGGCTTTTTATATTCCTTATTAATTACACTTTGAAATATTTAACACACATATACAATGTACCTATCTACCTATTGCTGCTGTTGATCGAAATCAGTAGCGTTGTAGCAATATTCATCGTCTCTAATAACACAACCGGGACGACGCGCCGATCAATATTTCTACACAAGAACACAATTAGAATATTCATACACTATTCAAAGATATTTTTATACAAATCGTATTACATTCAATTCATAGTGGTAACATTTGAAGCAGAACAGCTTGGACAAAATTCTTATAATTTCCAAATTGAAATAATAGACAATAACAAAATTCTTGATAATTATCAAATTGAAATAATAGACAATAACAAAATTCTTGATAATTATCAAATTGAAGTAATAGACATGGTTTCCTGTTAAATTACCGACTTCACAAGAAACAGATTATGATTGAATAAGAAAATCGCACATGTTAATTTGCATAATAAACTTTATAATTTTATTATAAACATTGTTGTCGGTATGATATCAAACGGAATGTATAATTTATTAAAATAATTAATTCATTCACGTGTGGACAATTCATAGTATTTCTCATTGGCATATTTCTTCGTAATACATATTTTCATTATGATTATCTTGTGGAAGGAGTAAAGTGATTGTAAAATAATCCAGGAAGTATGTACATGGATGCTTGTAAACATAATTCTTATTATAAACAATGGCTGTTCATATAATATATAAAAGACAGCTGCAAATTTGATAATTAATAGAAGACTCTCTATTACGGCAGATCAGCGTGGATTTATAGGATAATTTCCTTATTAACTAACAAGCTATTCAACAGCAAGTTGAATTGTAGTTATTTTTGTTTATTTTCGACGTCGTATATAGAAGTGAGGTTAACGTTGCAGTTTTACGTTAATTTTGCTTGCGTCTAACTCCGTAATTTCACAGATCCGCGATGGTAATTAGCAGAGTTGATTATTAGTTAGCGCGCACGTACATTTTATGACAGCGATTAACCGTGCTGAACTTAATCTCCAGTCAATCGGTCCATATATGTTGAGGTCTTTTCAGTTCGGAGATACGGCCCAAGAGATAAACGCTCAGCTGCCAAGGTCGTTGCACCCATTTCGGAATTTCATTGTCTTTTTATGTAAATCGGAATTCTTCCAGCCCTTTTTCCTCCATCTGCTGGCGACTGTAGGAAACATAAGGAAGTAATTCGTACTCGTATCATCGCAAGTTTTTATGCAATGAAAAATATTTTGTATCAGCGATGTACATTTTATAACGATATTAAAATATATAAGATCTTACCAAGGATTATTTCGAAATTGTTATCGAATATTTCTACAATCCACAATCAACAGAAATATCAGTTATGCTTGACATACATACATTCTTCCAAGAATGTACAGTCATACTTGACACATAGTATATGCCGTCATTTTTACTTTTTTTAATATTTGACAACATTTATCACAGGATTTAACAATAAATTTCGATTTGTAATAATATTGCGTACATCAATTAAGATAAGATAATCTCAGGTGACATTTTTCCAATATTAGTTACTGCCTTTAATGTATTTTTTGTCTGTGGAGAATGGTATTACTTTCAAATTGTCACTAATCTTTGCAGATTTCAACAAGATTCACATATATTTTTTTTCTATATTTCAGTTAACTTTTTCAGGCTATAAATGTACTTTCTAATGAATAAATTAGGATATTAATTAATTACTGGTATAGATAAAAACGGAAACAAAACTATCACTTTCAGTTCATACCAATTTAAATATCTTACATTTTCATCGATTAATCTTCTTTTATTTGGACGAAATTTCACCGTACATTTAAGTTGCACTTAAAATAGTATTGATAATGACTGAGTATGGTTGTTTGAAAGTAACTTACAACATTCGGTTCTCTAAGCACGAGGAAACTGCGGTTACTGTCAATTCTTCTTACAAACAGAATAAGAAATTTGAAAAAGATAAAAATACACGCTTGTTTATTGAGTTTCGAAAGAAGTGGTGCGGTTGTTGTTGTTTTTTTCACTTATATCGGAGCCGTTCCTCATTTTATGTTTACGGCCGTAAATTGCGTTTTGGTTTTTGCTTGCAGACATGAAAATAACAGCACCAAGATCTCTCTAAGTGCTCGCAACTGTAACGATTCTCATTTAAAAACTAAACTAGTTTTACATTTCTTCAACCCGTGTCAATTGTCCGGTTCGAAATAGGTTCCGATTCTTCTCAATATTGATTTCAGTGTGCACTACAATTATCCATAATCAATATGTTTTTACACGCTGCTGCAATGTTTTTACACAACTCGTACAATTTACTGCAATATATAAAATATCTATATATATGTTTTCCAAAAACTTGTCGTTTATACTTTTAATTTATGTTATATTATTTTACTTATTTTGTAAATTCCAATGTTGAGTTAGTTTATTTATTGGCGCATACCTATTGAGCTGTTATGTACCGAGAGTATAATATATGCTTAGTGTTAAAGGGTGAATTCTTTTATTTCATTGAATTAAGATTTCATAGTTTATTTTTTCCATAAAATAAGAATGTACCATCGCACGCTCTGTGGAACGGTGCAATTTATTAAAAAAAGTAGTATTTATGCATAGTTTGTCTATAAATTATAAACCTATAAACGTGCATGTACATTTAATCTCGCTGTAAATTACACGTAAAAGTTTTAGTAAAATAAAACATGACGCCCGGATCCGCTCATCGTTTCGTTCTTGTGATGACTTTCATGTGGTTGCTACGCAATGCATGTGACTGTCGTTCGTTGTAGTGGTACAACTGCAGCTCGAACTCGATGCTCTGGTGGCTAGGTGAGCTTCCTCATTCTACCTAAGCAGGCCTCGTAAAGAATAAACTTCCATTGCAATTCTACGCAGTCTTTTTAAGGCAACATCCTTCCTTGCCGTATAAGGATAGAGGTTGCATTGCACGTTCATCTCATACATACAAGTGTACGTATGTTATATTTCAGTGTGTACGCCATGGTAAAGACTACAAACATCACGAGTGATTAATTCTTGCCGACTTGGCCAAGAATACTTACCTACCTATCTGGCTTCCTTGTTGCTGTTGCTTCACAATCACCTGCACTTATCGATCACCAAGGAAAGCCGAATAATTGGAAACCATTCGAGTTATTGTTTATAATCGTACCTAACGTGACGTTGCACCAGATTTACTTGAAGGCGAAAATTAATGGTGACCGTGGCAAATCGGTAATTGCGCGTAAATGCATTGTGTTTCAAATTTTAATTGGCTACCGTAATATACATGAACTATTATTTGCAATGCAGTTTCAATAGATGGGTTTTTGAAAAGATCAGTTGTATTATTTGGTTAAATATAAGGGATTTTCATAAATTATTTTTAAAGCTCTATTATTGACAATTGTGCTTGTCGAAGATAATGATATTCTCTCGTGTATTCTGCGCATGTGCTGATTTTGTAGTTAATAATACAGCCAGCCCGTATGTGCGCGTGTATGTGTAAAAGTTGGCAAACGACGTGGTATTTCCGGTGAGATTTCGCTGTTTTCTTTCGATAGTTGTTGTGTCGTCTTGTCGGATATGCGCACATGCGTTTGCCTTGAAAAACCACGCGTACACATTCAACATGCTTATAAATAAGGTGTTGCACTAACAACACGTTAGGGATTATTTTAATTATAACCTGTATGTGTGTGTGTCTGTCTGATGTAGAATACTATATGCCTGTCGATTTATCTCTCATAGCAAAACCGGCTGACAAGCTTATACACTGCATGCTACTCATGCACACATTGTACACTATTTCGTCTCTCAAGTTGAAAAACTGACTTATCCAATATTCACTAAAACATTTAGATTTTAGTGTTTTTATAATATAAAATATACTGAATGTAAATACATACAAGAATTAATTCCTTCGCTTCAAGTGATATATTGTACAATTTAAAACATATTAAAATTATATCACAACGGATTCGATTGAAGTGGAATTTCAAGTTGTTATAATTAGTGCAGCGTGTGTGTGTAATGTTGATTTAAGCAGGCTATATGCTGTATCATAAACGCATTTTTTGTACATTAATTTGCCCCACAGTAGTCCAGACGCATTCCATAGATTATATGGGGTCGTTTCACTCACTTACACTTTTCAGTGATATTTCATGTAGACGATATAGTTGACATGGCCAGTGCACAGACCTATTATTATTTTAGAGATGTCTATATTTCCCGACCACTAAAACAAGAATTCCTCAGATTATGACAGCTAAAACGGGTTCGTTCACCTTTACACTGTCGTAGATACATTCAAGTTAGACGAAATATGTTCGCCAAATACGTACCTTCCAAACATTCATTTATCATAACAGTGTGAACCCGTATCCAGACAGATTTCTACATCGTAAATACATAATTACACTTGTTGTTAATTTGTACATGAATCAAAAGTGTTCTTTGTTTTATACTCGTTTTTTTTTATTTCTACACTAATAAATTAAAATCACTTTCTCCATTTGCAATGGAAACGCCTCATGTGGAAATATTCGTCAAATATATATATATATATAAAAAAATTAAATGTAACTATCTTTGTTGTAAATTATAATTTAAAAGTACATAATTGTTTTCTTGATGGTAGTAAAATAGTAATCTGAACAGAAATAAATATAAAACATGTAAATAATTGTCGCTCATCTTACAGATATCCCATTAACATTTGACAACCAATTTTTTCACAAACTATTTTTTTGTCTTCATGTTAATTTATATGAGAAAGTAAAAACGGTGGCAACGAAAAGTTCATAGACTTACCTATCTACGTATGTATATATATTTCGTATAAATAGAAAGTAAATCTAGTTACCTATGCCATGTACCATTGCGAATATTCTGTGTGTATTGCCTTGAAATGAATCTGTCGAAATGAATAATTTCACATGTGAACACGTGTGTACTATCACGAAATATGACCATTCATGTCGGCTCGCTCGCATATATACATGTTTGCTGATGTTGATTTTTATCGCAATATTACACTAATTTGCCCTCTGGGTCCGTTTCACTTTATTTAATATTATTTTTATATTGGCTGTTGTTTAATATTTTCATCTAACTGCCTGTGACCAATATAATAGATAAAGTGATAATGAAACGGAACTTGTTTTGCAAACGATAAAAACTAATGTAACTTTCTCCTCTGAATTTGTATAATATTGGTTCACTAGTGGAATGTTACACGCAATAAATTTCAAAATTGCTATTTTTAAAATAATACTAATACATATTTAGCAATGGAATATTAATATGTTTCTCACGGTTTTATACATTTTGTTCATCTTGTTTTCATACTATCCGTTTGTCATTGAAATATGCATAATGTAAATATATATTGTGCTTACCAAGTTGCTTCATTCGATATGCAAACATTCCTGTATCAATTGATCAGAGACATACAGCTAGACGTAGACATGATAAGGAACGATAGTATACCTATAGACATTTTCCACACATGACTGTGTGTAGAGAAGAACATTGTGTACATACATGGTGGTTCTAGGCTATACATGATCGGGATATCGATGTCGATGTGTTTGTTTCCATTTCTTTGCGAGGTGAAATCAATCGGTGTGTTGTGCGGGCCCGTGCGCGACTAACCGTGACGTCGGCTGCTGTACTGATGGTTTTTTGCCCGGTGTTCTACCACGTTGAACGTGTTAGACTCAATGGTTGTACCGGCACCACCCGCTGTCTACAGCTAGATCCACCACGATGATCTACTGCCCATTTGATCTGATTTTACCTGTACCTCTCACCAACAAACGGCTACATATCTTCTTACAATACTTACTGATTCAATAACCTAACTTAACAATAACCTAACTTATGTAATATATATATATATATATATATATATATATATATATATATATATATATATATATATACAGTGAAATTCGCTTATAGTGAACCTGAAGGGACCGGTTCACTATAAGTGAGTGTTCACTATAACGAAGGTACACATTTTTTTTTAAATTAGTTTTTTTAGCATATATTCTACTCATATGTGCAACTAAAATTATAAATTTTTTAAATAAAAGATTATTTAAATTTTTATAAATATACATGTATACTGGGATGATCGTTAAATGGGGATTGGGGCCCCAAATATGTAAATAATAAATGAATAATAATAAAAACACATTTCTTGTTAATTCATTAATGTGAATTGTCAATATTTATTTTATAAAGTTAATTTTTTGTTAAAAATACACACGATTATATATATTTATTTTATTGACCATTGTTCCACATATTGTGATAATTATACAACAACCCCCGGATACCTTGGTTAATTAGAACGTAAATTAAGTAGAACTTTGAATTCTGGTGAATATTTTACTTGTAACAGGTGTGTTGGGCAAATTTAATTCTACCGTAATGCGATAATCGCCATTAGGAAGAATTGCCATTGGCAAATCGAACTGATTCATATTAAAATCTTTGATTTTAAATATGCTGCCTTTCTTAATTGGACAACGACGTGGTATATTTTCGCCATATTTAATTATTGTCGGATAGAATGCCTTATCGTCTTTGATATAATCACAATATGGTTTCTGGAGCGGCATTCCAGCCGTTACATATTTTCCATATACTTCACGCTCAATCCGGAGTGTTATATCGGCATCAGGCGGAAAGTCTTTTAGAACTTTGTATATGACAGTTACTGATGCATCTACTGTGCCCGCATTTTTAATGGTACACTCAAGATCCACATACTCGGGATTTGTTTTCACAGTGTAATTCATCAACACAATATCGAAAGCTCGCTAAAATGTTAGTTAATTACACTCACTAATTGATTATTACAAAATTTATAATTCATAATAAATATAGAAATATATATACATATATGTACTTACTTGCGATGTACATTGTACTCCAGCACAATATAATAAAAGTGAAAACACTAGAAAATGTTTAGTTGTATCCATTGTTGACAAATAATGAATGATTCTACTGTATGTCGCATTTATTTATATGTACAGACATTTTACCACTCAACATTGCAATATATTTCCGGTACGATATTTTTAATTGTAATGCATTTTTAATGATACTTTATTTTATTGTTGCTGATCGCTGTACTCTACGTAATTATTTTTTAATGTCAGTGGCGTGCGAAGAATTTTAAATATTATTCATAATAATTAATGATGAACAGAAACTAGTTTATATATAATTTTATGTTTATTTTGAGGTGTATTAATTAATTGTGGTGATTTATTTTTTGAAATATTATATGCAGAAATTAGAAATCAGTAAAATAATTTGTTACATTTTAAAGAAATACGCTACTGTTGAAAATATATGTCATGTAGATAAATTCTGATAATACTGGAATTATTATTATGATTTTTTAATGGTAGTAATATTTTATAATTATCAAGTTCCGTTTAGATTATATTTTACATTACTTTGGTGAAACTAGCGTGCTGGCTAGTTTATTATTTGCTATATATTATTTTCTAAAACCATGTATAATGATGGATGATATGAAATTTAAAAATAAAATAGTAATTGGTACTGATTTAGTGAAAAATAGTTTTACTGATAAGTAAATTGCATAAGGAAACGTCGTTTTGTTGTGTGATTTAGTTGATTAGTTTATATTAGACTTATCTATTATTAGCTTTTTTCACCTTGGATACGAAATACGGAAACAAGGCCATTATACCCCAAGGCATAATGATCGGGCGTATAAGTCATTATGCTCGCTAATCATTAACTTTATTTTCCAACTTCCAGTCAACAAATATTTTGAAGACTTTCATAAATTGCCTTCGATTTCGTGGGTAATAAATCTTCAGTCGCTTTCTTCGTTCTGGTTAAAATATCTTCTGACATGTCATCAAAAACAGGTAATTCAATCGACGGGATTTTCAAAAATAAACCAGTTGTATGGGTAAATAAATAAATACAAATCAAACTGCCTGGCTACGCATATATCGTAGTTAGTTTGAACTATCACCGGCAATGTATTTTTGATAAAAATAATAGCAAAGTATTATACTTTCTTGTATGCACCACTAACATAATCACTTGTTACTAGATGTTGACGATGTTCCAGCCCGAGGGCTTCTAGCCCGGGGCATAATCATCGTCATAACACCCGTGGCACATAAATAACTATTTTTATCGCATCTGATACATTTGCACATATTACAGTCACACGCTACAAGTCCATTGCAAAGCTGAATGCAACTTTATTATAGACGGTGTGTACGTGTAATAATACCAGCAATCGTTTCGTTTAAGATGCAGTTTGTGAATAATTACATCTTCAGCAAATCTAATTACCACTGTGATGGCTGGATATGTGTGCTGGCATACATTAACCTGTCATTACAATCACCTTGCACATGTTTGTTTGTTTGTCTGTTACTGCAGCATTTGTTGACGCTGTTATACAACAAGTATTATCCAAGTACACATAGTACATAGTCAATGTGCATGTACATACTCGTGTACGTATAGTATCCGTCCATCTGTGGTGTGATTACTCTATTGTTATCTAAATGCCATCGGCATAAGATTCGTTTGCCTTTTGAATATAAATCGTGGGATAATTCACGTGAAATATTCAATTTCAACATCTCTAGTCGCGCTGTAACGTCGTGCTTATGATCACTAAATTACGATGGGAAATAAACAAATAAACTTGACAGATACATACACAATCATACACTATATACTTATATATATATATATATATATATATATATATATATATATATAACATTTCCATTTACAATTGCTGTGATATACTTGACTCATAATTGAAAGTTTTTATCATGTTGTTTTTCAATTTCTCCATGTGTGTCCTTCATTCAATATCTGGCTATTAATTAAATATCCTATTGTTTATTGATTACCGCTGCGTAACATTCAGTTACTGATATTTTTCAGTTTGGAAAATAATTACATTAATTGTTTTTGACGCTGTATACACGGAGTATTGTTGTATCGATATGTTACGTTTTTTTTTCTGTTGTTGTGAAAATTTTAATTTAGTTGTCAAACTGACAAGCGATGCCGAATGGAACACTCCCATCTGGTGGTGTACGCCCGCAACGTGTGTGGTATGTACACGTACCTGTACATACGTGCGTCTGTATATAAATGTATATCTATGTGTGTGCGTGTGTGTGGAAAAAAGAGAAAAGCCAATAATTAATATATATATATATATATATATATATATATATATATATATATATATATATATATATACCTATCTCGCTGTGTACATGTTCTACCGCCTACGGCATTTTCTCAGATCAGCATTATTGCGAAGATTTCATTTGTTCGAGAAATTCTATATTGAAGATAATTAATAACTAGTTCTAAATTCGTATTTGCCTTTTTTGTTGTTCTTAATTAGTAGATTGTTTTTGAATAGTTGGCCATCTATTGAGCAATACAAGAACGAAATGCCACCACAGTCTCGTAATGTTATAGTTTTTTTGACGACCGTATTAAATATTGTTGTATTCGTATACGAACATCGTTGTTGTTTTTCAGATTTGTTTTTTTTTTTTCTTTATTTCGGAATAGTTTTTAATGAACATTGAGTATTGATACTTATGTTCTGGTTAATTTAATTGTTTGTATGAAGATGCAATTACGCGCACTGAAGACATTTGCAGTATGATTATTGTTTAATGGGTATATCAACTGTGAATAACAACTGTCTGAAGGTTATTTTTAATAACTTAGTTTTTTGTAAAATGGTTTTAACTGGAGCTTAAATAGAACAAAATAAATTTTGTTGTGTAAAATGGACCGTTTGGTGAAACACTTTGAATATGCCTGCTTTTGTTGAACGAATGGCCACACATGAGTTTAGTATTTATTATTTACGCATGTTTGACTTATTCTACACAAGTCATATATGCATGTATGTTCTCAATATCTTGTTTCACGGAACCAGCTGCTGCACACGATACAATAATCTAATGCGATTCTAGCACGCCAATGTTACGGATCGATTCTTAGAACTACACTCGGAAACTGAACAATCGTGCGTGAATGAATATATGTATATCTATATCTATATATATATATATATATATATATATATATATATATATATATATATATATATATATATATATATATATACAGTGAATTTCGCTTATAACGAACCCGCTTACTGCGAACTTTCGCTTATAACGAACCAATCTGTAAAGTACGAACTAAAGTATCATTAAACGTGTGTTATTTTTTTCGCATATAACGAACCCGTTTATAACGAACTTTCGGGTATAACGAACCTTAATTTTTGTAATAATCGCAAAAGTTTTCGGTTATAACGAACTTCAAACGGCATTTTACCAAATAATCAGGGGATTCCTCGAAATCTTTCAACTCCGCATATGTAGGGTCGCCGTAACAGTTTTTGGGGTTCTTGTGTATATGTGGTTAATTGTATGAAAAAAATTATCGGACCTTTCCGCGATTGGAACGGATCATGCGGAAATTTCAGCATGCTCCACATGTCCTGTCCGCCCCTGTTCACTGTATTTAATGTGTTAAAGAAGTACAATTATGAGTTACGCAATTTCGAAGAAAACATGTAAAGCTCTAACTTTAAATATATAAAAATAATATAAAATAATAATAAGTATAAAGAAAAGTAAAATAAACGATTTTTTCAAATAAGCTTCATAAAAAGTATTGTTAGTGTACAATGTATATGTATTACAAAACAATATCTAACTCAATTTTGAACAAATCTGGATTTGTCTAGTTTTGCAAAACAGTTCTTCATATTATGTACCTACTTGAAACATGTACCTATGCATTCATAAAAAAAAATGAATTTCTGATGTTTATCGTTTATTACGAACTTCGCTTATAGCGAACTATTTTCGTCGGTCCCTTGAGGTTCGTTATAAGCGAAGTTCACTGTATATATATATATATATATACAGTAGAGGCGCGATTTAGTGAACTAATTCCGGCCAAGCCTGTTCACTTTTTAGGGGTGTTTACATTTTCGGGGTTCTAGTCTCACTCCGATATTTTGAGAAACAACTTATATTCTAGATACCTAAATCAACAGAATTATGTATATATATGTAAAATAATAAAAGAGAAGGAAAATTATTGAATCCAAAATGGTTAGTTCAAGGTAATGTGAACTGTTTGTTTCAAAACTTAATCATAAAGATGATTTTTTTATTATTTTATTGTAGATTTTCTTTAGTCAATTGTAGATTTGTTTCTTTCCTCTAGAATTTTGTTATTTGCTTGAAAATGACCAAAAAACATCTGGTCGAAACGTCGCATATCTGTTATCATCTTGAACTATAGTCATTTATTCCAATCATTTTGGATTCAATATTTTTTCTTCTCAAGATCTACAATTGACAAAAGAAAATCTACAATAAAATAATTTAAAAAAAAAATGTAATGGGAAGGTAAATATAAAAGGTTATTTATTGCAGAAGCGAAAAAAATTAAGTAATATTGGATTGTTTACGCTTTTTTTCAGGTTTATTTGTACTAATTTTTATCGCAAATCATGTAACACGAGCAAACTGCAATATTCTACTAGCAAACACGGTCACACATTCTCCTTTACCCAGACATTAAGTATTTATTTTTTTTTGTTTTAAATTCAAGTATTTTCGTTTACGCTCCATCTAGATTCATATTTAGTGGGATCCCCCAGAGAAGTATCGCAAATACCATAGTTTACTGTATCGGGGTTCACAGTTGTTCACTATATCGAGACGCGATGATAAAATTTAAGTGTTCACTCTATCGGGTTGTTCATTTAATCGAGAGTTCACTAAATCGCGACTTTACTGTATATATATATATATATATATATATATATATATATATATATATATATATATATATATATATATATATATATATATATATATATATGTATGTATGTATGTATGTATGTATGTATGTATATGTTATGTAGAGAGAGAATGAAGCCAATCTCGACTGGCTACCATATCATAGTGCTATTTCACTACGAATTCGGAACATCATTAATCGATTCTACATATTGACATTGACAGAGTCATGTCGCGTTCGCTTTATCAATATTAATCGCTGCAGGCTCCGTGATCTCCCGATTATATGACGGACGATACCATTATTGATCAGTTCACATGCCACGTAAATGTCAAATTGTATGAACGTCAGTCATAGTTGACCTGGGTTGAAAGTGAAAAGTTTCGTATCATCATTCCCAAATTGGCCATTGACCTGTTACGGAGAAGATCGCATTTCAGTTCGGTTCAACGTTCTACAAACATACATACACACTTGCAATATGTCTTTGTTTCAGCAACAACAACGTATATGTACGTGTTATTTCTTCTCTCTAATTACCAGTTGATTGTAAGTTTTGTGAAATCACATGGGAAACAATATTTCTTAAGGAGAAAGTGATTTCGTGGTTTATTATTTAGCACTATTCGTGAATGACCAACTCTTATATATGTTCTACATATTTGAAAACATTTTTTTCCTGACAATCGGAACATTTTTACTTCAAGTGTACTGACCATATTTGCTGATATAGCGGAATATGTAACTGTTACTTTTTGTATTACCTGTATACAAGTGAACACATTCGATATTTATTAATATGGAAAGGTGAAATGTTTATTAATGTCACTCGCGAATGGTTAATGGCCAAATTAAGATAACTATGTCCATATATGTACAATGGTTCTTTTGCAATACACGAATTACTGTTCGATATTTTCACATGTAAGAATTAAATGATGTAATCAAAAGCATTTTCATTATTTGTACTGAAATGAATTTGATTTAAGCCGTTGAATATATTTCGTTATTTATAATTAAATTCTTATCAAGAAATTCTTTCTGTAACAAAGTTTGCTGGTATTCACATTAAATTGTTGACATGCAAAACATAATTCTTTGTCTTACATCATATGAGTACATTTGCTATGATATAACTTGGTTCTAAATCATATGTAATGTTAGTAAAACGGACATTTATTTGACTGTTTTCTGTAATCTGATTCACGTTGTGTCTCTATATAACTTTTTTCTTTTAATTTTGTTCACTTCTCTATACTATAATGTAATACTAGTAACATATACAGAATGTCTCAAGATATCCGTGATCTAAAATGTATTGCTCCGAAGTAATCACGATTTTTCTCTATTTAAATGTTAATTCCCTATGTCCTAGATTTCTTAGGACACCCGGTATATAGCCTAATGAATATGTAGCGTAATTTTGTTTATCAAATATTTGCCTACTCTATGTGAGTTTATCTTTATCTATATGTGTATACTTGTACAAATATTTTTATCATCAAATATTTACAATGGTATGTTGTACTATTTTACTATATATTGTTCATAACGCTGATAAAAAATTAATTGAAAACAAGAACTATTTTTCATTTTAGTTACATATACACATTGAATCTTCATTGTCTATAATGGTAGATTTTGTAACCGACATCCGGTACTTTAAGCGTTATTTCCTTGTAAAGTAAACTTGTTTCAAGTGTTGCAAATCGCAGTGAGTTCAACAATCTGCAGAGTCTCGATAAACAGCATAACATCATCCCTTTTAACCTAATTCGTATTCGCAACTTGTTCCGTGGTGCAGGAGGCACGCGCTCGTGTCGCCATCTGTGCGCATCGACCGCGTGAGAGAATGCAGGGCCGGGCCCGAGGAGAGTCGGTGACCTGCCACGGGCCCACTGACATACCGCGTACTAACACACACGTACATACATGTACACGGACAAACACACAATGTCATGCAAAAGAAAAGTGACATGTATGAGTGAACATCATATTCACTATGTTGATATTGCTTTATTCCACCCGTATAACCAGTGACGTTTTACGAATGGATCGATGTTCCGGACGGGTGTTGAATTTCTATTTCAATGCCAGCGATCAGTGTAAATGAGTTGAAACATTATTTTGCATAGAAGTGAAGAACACTACAAATTTATCTATGTCATGCATTCAAGATAATTCATTTATAAAGTGCACACTCTACACAGTAACTATCTCCGATCATTCAAAGATATAAATTAGTAATTATTGTCTTCAAGTATATTTACCGAGTAAATAATCATTCTATTAGGCAATGTACAGTAAATATTTATTTATTTTATCTTATCAGTGTAAATATAAATTAATTGTATTTTTAAATAAACACAAGTTAACTTAAATATACAATATGTATCTACTTGAAATTGGAACATTTTAGACAAATATATTAGTAACAGAATTTTCCTATTTTTAAATATATTTGTTGATAACTTTTTGTTCAATGTTTTTATTTCAAAAAAGTTTTTTGTAATAACTGAAAGTGGGTAGTAATTTCTTTTATATATATGATATATAGCCCTTATTAATGGACAATAAAATAGTGATGAAGAAGAAGAAGAAGCCATCGGCCGCATCAACTGTGACTTTAATTCTTATTAAATTTATGATAGATCTAATAATTCCGCCTTTGGCTCGTTTATTACGTTAATTTACATTTACGGTTTTATGACAATCTCCTTTCTAGTTAATATGATGACAACTATATATCACAATTTTTTTTATTTTTTTTGCACCACGCCCCTTCTTAGACGTACGTCTATGTGTGTACGCACCACATATTAATTCATAATACATACATAAATTTAATATCTTATTTTACTGCATCGATACGTCATAAAATTTTATTGCATGCATACGTTAGTATGCTTCATTTGAGTGTGTGTGTGTGTGTGTATGTACGAACGGATCAAGTAACGAACGATTACTGAGAATAATGCACATGATGAAATGTTCGGAATATGAAAGTTCTTTTTTTTTCCTCATTGTATTTACCAGCTTGTTAACATGCAAACATTACATCCGATGTTTATTCTACGGGCGTCGTACACCGCACTTCATGTACCCGTTGTATGTGTGTGTGTATTTGTACACTTTTGCATTGATCAGAGAAGGCGGGTGTGTATGCGACCGACCGACTTGTACGTACTTGCCACTGTGACTGGAAGCCAAGAACGTGCAAGTATAAAATGGTTTGTTTGTTTAAATTATGAAATCGCAAAGAAAGCTGTTAACTGCCTCGTAATGCATGCAATATACTGACTTCACCTGTTTCCAATGATCGTATTTTTTCGATATTATTTACTGAATTTATTCCTCATGCATATGTGATTTGTTTTCATTATTTCTTCATTTTATGAACCCCCCATTTCGTTATTATTGAACATGTTTTTTTCAGATAATAATGTCAACAATAATTATTACCTGACGTGTATAATACTCAATATATTTTTTTTTCATGTTGTAGTCTTTACTTGCTACTGTTTTCACTTGACTAATTAATATTCTTTCAACATACTCAGACTTACTTGTCGGTAAAGTCGTGTATATATACGTATTTAGAAGTACATTTTCACTACTGAAATAGATACCTACTTTTCATGTACTCTCCTAGATTTCTTTGTGTATATTGTATTTGTAGAAACTTCAATTCGCTACCAAATACAAGCATGCTAGTTGAAAACTACGGTTGTTTATTTCTTTGTTAGGTTGGCAATAACCTGCTACCCCAGTTTAACAGGATGCACAGTGTATGTATGTTCCGCGATGAACAAACAACAAATATCCTCTCCACTTGTGAATATTACGTTATTAATTCAGACCGAAAGTGTTGTTGTCGTTGTCAATAAATTCGTTCTGGTTCGTTTAGCTGCAGTTAACGAGTACAGAGTACTTAGCACGCATACATACATGCATATTGAACCGGTATAAATGTTCCAAGATTTTATTGGTACACACACACACACACACACACACACACACACACAAATGTCTGGGTAATGGCCGGCAATAAACCTCTTTTAAAACCCGATTTCAATGGAATAAAGCAATTCCAAGCCGGTGGATTATCTGACGGTAATTATAAAGCGCAAAAGGACCTTAATCACAACGATCGACTCCCCTACATACTGGCCGGCGGGGGGAGTCGGAAGCGGGGGTCCCCGCACTACTCATAAAATGTAATTTAAATGACCAACCCGTGTATTTAAACCTGTTTTTATTAACCTGATTCATATGGAAAAGTGTAATTATATGAACGTACGTCGTCCATGTTCCGAGATTGTACATGGGTAAAGTAGCACTACTCCGTTACCGACCCACATCGCGTATCTTTGTCGTTCACTCTCTACAGAATTAATTATTGTTCATTGAAGCGATTTATTGCATATGTACATTTGTACATACTTACGTAGACAAGCTCGCATATCCAGAAAAGCCAGTGAAAACAATATTTATTAAATACAGTAATGAAGTCATACATTGACGTTATTTCATTATAAATTAAATGTGAAATTTTCGAATGCAATTATCTACTTATTGTACGCTTCTTAATGTTTCGACAAGCAGTTTTATATAATTAAAAGTCATATTATATGGATTGAAATATTTTAATTCATGATTCTTAAATACTATAGTTTAAGTGAAATGATATTCTCAGTTATTTCATAGCTAAATTGTATCGTAATATTATCTCGTTATGTAACTCAGGCAGCCGTGTACTGTGATATATAGTATACATAATATATTGATAGGTAAATTGAACAATAATTGTAGGTCATACATGAGTACGTACGTATTTGAAATTTCGTAACCGATTGTTATATGTAATACGATCTAGTTCTATAATCTATGATTTAGTAATTGGTATAGATCGAAAGCAGTCGGTAATATTTGTTAAAGTGAATTACGTTTGATTATATCATTATATAAATTTTGTAATTTATTATAATAAATTGTTCATGCATTACAAATAAGTTGAATTGCTATGATTAAAATACATATAATAATTTATTTTCATATAATAATCTTATTGTTTGACATATCTGCAGACGACTTTCTTCTACTTCACATATATATGTATATGAATTTCAATTTCACACATGTTGTGACATTTTAAATGAACGTTTTAGTAAACTTTAGTAAATTGAAGATGGGATTGAGAATGGTTTGGTTAATGTGTGTTTGTGTGTGTATTGTTACAGCCGGACACGGTACCGCAGGCCAGTGTGGATATGACCCAGGTGTTGGAGGTGGCTAGTGCTGAGGAGGTCACTGGACACGCGTACAGCCTAGCCATTACGGCGCCAGACAGGGTCACCTTTGTCAAAGCCATGGCCAGGGAGGAGGCTCGCTGTTGGACGAATGTTCTCAGTGTCTACACCAGGAACAAGGTAACTACAACTACCAACTACTACTACTTGTGTTTTCTCTCCAGCAAACTATTTTAGTGTTCCACATCGCACACAACATATGTTATTAATATGTTTTGCAAGTTATAATACACTTGCTACCCGGACACAGCAAATGTACATTCTCAAAATACATTCAGAACTTCCTGTCTTTCGTAACACAGCACAGGATGTTTAATGACACATTTCACATCATACCCGACCAGCAACATAACCTGCAATATTTGCGTTTTCTCGCGAATGTAAAATACACATATTTATCGTCATTTTGTTTTGCGTTGCCTAAATATAGACATTAGTGGCTATTAAATACGGAGGTATTCAATGTATCATACCGAGCATATATCATATTTAACGAATCATAACATTTTGATTGCAGCCGTCATAAAATTACCGTTGTTCCTTGCAGGAATCGTATAATGTTCAACCTATAAATCTGTTTATCATTTTAATATCCGGACGTTAACCCACTCTCGCCATCTTCGCTTCGCTTTTAGATTAAGAATACATATTTTTTTTTGTTAAATTTATTTCTTCTTTATTTTTGTACAATTATTTATAGCATACGTGCGCTTTCATACATGTATATTCAACATCGCCATAACAGTTTATGGTTCATATTTTCGGTCACGTACCGGGAACATGTCATAAACTCGCAAAAGTTTCATAAAAACGCAAAGCCAAAATTACCATGACCAGAGCACGCTGGATCCAGGTTAACCGACAAAAGAACCGCAGAAGATTCGCATCTATAAAAATCGGTTTTTATCACCTGCGCCGGTGTAAGCTTCGGCAATCCGGGAGTGTTGTTGGTACACACACACACACACACACGTTCGCCTCAAGTTAATTCCGCGCTAAATCTTACCTACAAGGATAATCTGCTTTTTTGCGTTGTATAGCTGTTTGCATGTTTATAGTGTTTAATATAGTCGCTGTAATATTGTAATGTACATGTCAGAATTTAGTTTAGCTGTGGCCGGGTTTAAATTGGAAAATGCTGTAATCGTGCCAATAAATTTTATACTCCGTTATATATACTCGTATAGTAAGTACATTGTAAAGCAAAATGACACTTATATTTTACGTTGTTATTATATATATATATATATATATATATATATATATATATATATATATATATATATATATATATACGTAGTACACGGTTTTAGTAGAATTTAATACGTAGTTGTGCTAACGTGTAAAAATTCTTTAGTCTGATTATTTTTAGTATTTATTTAATTTCCAGGGCCGTCATAAGAGGAATGCCACGTTTCCTGGCGGCCAGACGACTACTATACACCAGCCGCAGTCCTTGACAAGAAGTAAGTCATTGTCGTTTGTCTCTCTGTAAGGCAATTTTCACAAACTACCCATAAAAAACAATCATTAATTAATAAATATGCGATAACTCCAAATAATTACCATATCGAATACTGCATAATTGACATTCTTTCCATGTGATAACGATCTTAATTAATTCACGTTATTAAGTAAATATATTCCAAGTTCTAGAATGAATTCCTGCAATATCAGATTGTTTTATAATCGTTCATATGCACGGTCTCGCGTTGTGATTCAAAATATATACGAGGATAATGGACAGTTTATTATTTTTTATTATTGTTTCTTGCATGTGGGTATATTTAATAATATATCATTTTAATAAAACAATTTCCAATACATAAGTATCATTGTAATTTCAACATTCGCATTACTAATGTGCAATGAATCAGATTAAAATTGCATGTCCGGCAGTTGCATGGTGGTTATATCAAACATATATACGCAAGTGTTTCGCATCCCACCATAAACCATAAATGTCATATTTACTGATTTTACAACGGCCCAGTGAAGTGCAATAAATTGATGTAATAAATCACGATATTATCGTTTATTGTTCAAATCATTCAGTCGTATATTCTTTCCACTTAGGTGGTACACCGAATCCTATAAGACCGCGATATAACAGCTGTCATTCAGACAGCACATTACGAACTGTTCGACCTCCTCTCGGCTGGATTCAGTCTGATCCACCGACACCGACAGTGTCTGTCGCTCAGGGTCAAGTACCGGCAACACAACCATCACCACCACCACCAGCACTAGCACGTGTAAGTCCACCAAGGGACTTGGTACAGACATCCACATCCCCTAGTCCACAGCAGTCTGTATCTACACCTGTCATTATCGCAGCCGACTATAAACCTGGTAAGTGCTTAATCGCGAGAAAAATTCTACACTCCACACACTAACGGCAATCGTAATGCGGATTGCATTTATCATTTAATCCAATTTAGAATTTAACCAAGGCCGCCATTTCAATTTAATTCGCAGAATCAATAAACAATTTTATTGGTCTACAAATAATTAAATGGTATAAAAACAAAACAGTTATGATAACATGAAAGAATGAAAAAGAAAAAACGACAAGAAATAGATTCTAATCTACTGTGGAACGAACGAAAAAAGACAAGATATTTCTAAAAGCACAGTTAGTACATTGTCAAACGTTCGGTTAATTTGGTGTTAGCGAATTTCACGGGTACATGTTATTGGCATGTAGTAGTTTTGACGCAATTCGTAGCCTCCTTGATCAACCAACTGGAAAGAAACATTGAAGGCTGCAGGCATTATTATTTGCTCGTGTAAGAATTAATTGTTGCGACTGTCGATTAAATCAGTGAACAGGTGTAGCCGAAATAACGTATTCTTACGTCCTTCTGCTCCATTTGTTCTGCGTAATTGTGCCTGGCTATGCCGATTAATCATTTTTGACAGTGAATATTTTATACAGACTTGACAATGGACAAGTACTGGGCCGGCCAGAGGAATTATTCTCTCAAGTGCGCTTTACGTATTAAGCGACTATGAAACCAAGTGGGCAACATGCTGAATACGCTCCTGACCTTTTGCCATGGAATGTAAGGCGACTAATTGATCTTGTTGTTAGATATTTGGTCTAATGCTCTTGTAAGGCCGATTCATGACAGATTTAATTGGTGTTTTGCACGTTAATTACATTGACAATGGTTTTTCTATTTGAAACATTGAAGTTATGATTATTTTATTGGACAGATTAATTATTATAATTAGAGAGAAATTATATAGACTTATATCTGCACTTGGATAAATTATTGTTTTGCATATATTGTGTTCTATATTTTCTACATGACTAGTTGATATTAGTATTTTTTAGAACCAGGCCCCAGAATGGAGGGTACAAATTCCCGGGGCCCGGATCTGGAGAATAATAACTTAAAAAACGTCAGCAGGATGAATATTAGCAAAAAAAAAAAATGTTTTTCCGGGGCCCGGGCCCAGTCTCGCCGGCCCTGTTCAAAACTCGGTTATCTGGTATAATTTCCGCTATTGGTGTATCTGTTGCGGTGTTCCACAAGTATGTCGGCAGTTGCAATTAGACTCATCTCGCGCCGCCGTATTTATATACGAAAAAAACTCCACACATGTCAAACAAAATTATTGCACTTTTTTCATCACAAACAAAAGTAATTGCGCTTCTGTTTTTCTATAGTAATCTAGTCATCAGATAATTTATATGATTAGCACGTAGTAGCAACTCCGGTAGAAATATTTCCTATTTAAAAACTAGATCACATGTACAATGTAATTGAATAATTTCCGTATGCAAAAAGAAATAAAATAAAACATATGTGATTATGCAATTTAAATTACAATGTGAAATTTTCTTAATGCAATACATATTACATTCTACTTAGTTGATATATTTTGTAGCTCGTAATAATGAACATTTTATCTTACAATCGTTATTATTAATCTGTTCACAAACTTATTTAGATATTGTTCATTGACATCTAGAATTAATGGTTTTGCGATCTGACATTTTCGTAATACAGTTGTATCAGTAGCAGTGCTTTTATTCCGAGGAGAAGACCAGGAGTTATTTATTTCAGCATTGCATAATATCACACTGTGCATGTGGTAAATGGACCTGTCAAAAATTAACCCACATACATTTCGGCATTGTACAAAGACATATGTGTTGACTCACTCTACAATTTCATTTATTTATCACCAGACATTATGTGTATGAATATGAATAGCACATTCATTTATTTAAACGAATGTAATCTTGTACATAATTGTAAAGTATCCATAAAGAAATTGAAGAATATCATATCACCAAACTAGCATCACTTGATTTATTGTAACCGAATGTAAGACGTGTATCTAACGTCCGATTGTTGATGAATTATCTCGTAAATGTAACCGGCTAGAAGTCAGTCCACCTACGCATTATTCGACAAGTAATAGGTTCAAGTTTGCCGCTGGTCAAACATGCCATACTGCCATGACAATGCGTTTGGCAGCTTACAATAGATATTGATTGATGACGATCAGTGAAAGTGTTAGTATACACGGTACAAGGTCGCATTCATCATTCAATACTCCCTGTAGGTACATGTGCACCTGTACGACGCTCTAGAATAATCAAAATTAGATTGCAACGTCACATTGTGTACGACTCAAATTGTATATATCATCTTTGAAATAATAACTAATTATCGATTGCAACACGGAACGATTATTATCTTCTCCGAATGAGAATTATAGTTCGTCCATTCATAGATATAACCAGAGGATATCTATAAATAATTGTATGTCTACATGACATTATTAAAATGTTCATTTCTACAGATAAGCACCGCACGTGTTGCATCAATAATTGATATATCTCAAATGTCCATTACAATATGAGATTTGTATTATTAAAAGCTAATTTGCAATAAAGCAGTATTAAAATTGAGATAGAACTTTCTCTGATTACATACAAAGGTCAATTGATAAACAATATATCACTTTATTTTCCATCTGTCAGTTCAATTAATTTAAAATATTCCGAGCTGTAATTAATCAGGCCACTTATTACTTGAACATAAACTATAAACGACAATAGTAAAAATTCATATCCTGTTCTATTTACCGCATGACATATGTGTAACCAAAACGTATTTAACAATTGAAAAATCTATTAATAACAATAAATTTAATATCTGCATTGTATCGTGATACATACATGGTTGAAATGGTAGTGAAAATTTAGTACAGATATTCATTACGGATATATTGATGCGGAAGGTGTGGAATTGAAGGGAGCGTGATAAGCTTGTTATATTTATGTGAATGAAGTAACCTTTTCAACGATTCGCAAGATGAAAAGTCCGCATGAAGTTCAGTTGATTTTATGTGATATCGATGTATAACAAAATGCCTGACCGGTTTCAAGTTGTATCGTAAGTTTTATTGAAAGTGGTTAGATGCAGGAGATAAGGAGCATATTGGTACATCTTGTTTCTTTATGATGCGAGCCGTCGAGTACCGCAAAGTGCTGTTCACCTCAACACACCGAGGCCGTCCCCCGTTCAACCGTCCACCATCACATCATTCGCAATCCTTCTTGTTGTACACCGTACATGAACATCAACTGAAATCACAATATCGTCACTCACTCACTCGCTACCAATAAACTACATATAATGCTTTACTTCTGACAATACAATGACATCTAAAACATCAAACTCAGTCTCACATATTTATATTTTACAAAAGAAATTTCACATATACCGAACAGAAAAAACAACGATCACAATATGCAGGTTCCTGGATCATAAATTGTACAACCGAAATTATAATTGTGTTACATGTTGTGAAACCAGAAATTTAAGCAATTATTATTTTTAACCTTTGTTTCGTAAGACTTTCAGTTTTTTTCTGATCATTTTTTTTTTATAAATTTATAATGTACGTGATGTGAATAAAATGATCGGCACACTCGTCCTCGTATTCTCATCGTAATCATGCGGCTAAAATTAATAATCCAAGATTGGGTCGTGTTCAACTAAAATATGACTGTGTTTTGCGAATGGCTCCTTACTCTCGTACACACTGTTAATTAAATATGACATATTTATCGATTTTCGTACCGTTTACTACAGTTCCATATTGTTATTATCTGTAAACATGTAATTTTTAATTAATGAATTGCCAGATAATTTACCACTTTTATCATGCCGGATGTTCAACATTTAATAATGTATCGTTAATCCGTTACGTTATTTAGTGGCAATAAATATTTATCATATATTCTGGAATGATAACATTTTGTAAGATGTTTAACGGTAATTTTTAATAAACCAGTATTTGGTGAGTTGAGGTCAAACGGTAGACACGGATCTACAGCAAATTTGGAATTACAGATATGAAGAAAAACTATACCCGCTGAAGAAATTCTTCATCATTTTTTGCAAAGGCACATGCTTCGAATCCATTCTTAAAATATACAATGAGTTACGGGAATTTCCAGATCTATAAACGTGAAGATGAATATTTACTTCGTCGTATTTGCATGACTAAAATACAATATATTCCTCGGCTATAGAACTGTCATATTGCTCAAATATTTCACTTGACTCATATAAAATATTTCGTCAATTTTAGTAAATAATTCTAAATTTATACAGGTATAAAGCGCAGCATATCAGAACTATCAAAGTAAACTCTTGAAATAACAGTTTACAAAAAATCGCTTTACTGTAGTGCGTTAATTCTCAACACTCTTCTCTTGTTTACATTGTCACTTCTGGTTCATTATTTAGATGGTAAAAAGGAAGAAATGCGTAAACATTACGCAGTAGATTTATTACAAGTGTATGTATATAAGTACTAAATATAACCTGTAAAGTCGGTGATTACAACGGCACACTGTAACGAGTGCAGTCTATGGAAACCTAGCATTTCGTGACTACGTTCTTTGAGAACACACACACATACGGTTTTAAATATAGTGTTTGCGGAATTAGACGGGTTTCTGAGAAACCCTTCTAAGACGGAAGGAATGACCGCGTGCACACACCTACATGCCTCTGTTGCACATGGAGCCTTACAAAAAAAAAATCACGTTTCAAATAATTGGATGCCCCAGGAACGTAACATTCTTAACGTCACGAAGAACAATGACGTGCGTTAAGTAGAGTTATTGATTTTTATTTTATTATTAGATTTCTTTCAGTAGTAGATATAACTCACTTCCACATTGTGTTCTAATTTATGGTGCGCTTAATTTTATAAACTGAAACATTATCGAATTCAGACGTATTTTAGAAAAACTTATAGAAAATAATTCGCTCATAGAAAAACTCTTTACTATAATAATTATATCTATTACATAATTAGTTTTATGTAGTATATTGGGCCCCAGTTTATGTATTTTGTCAGTTACGCCACTGTGTCATATTCTTAAGTGTCTCGAGCGCAAATTTTGAGAATCAATTTTTTTTATTCTACGAAAAATATACGCACCATACAAACGAGTATGTATGTACAATGTACATATACTATTTTGTACTTGATTTATTTTTTTGGAATTTGGAACAAGGTTGATAATCTGAATTTCAAGGATTCAATATTAGCACATTTTTACCAAGAATTAAATAAATGACAGGATGTGGTTGCTTCATTTCTAAAGAATTTTTTTCTTTATCTAATAAATAAAAATAGTTGACGTAATATTAAAAATCTAGAACACATTTACTTTATCTAATAATTGTTCATCTCATAACTTAATAGGGTTTGGTTATTTACTATTTTAATTACTCATTTCCTCAATACTTCAAACTGTTATCGACTGAAAAAAATTATATGATCGATAGTCCAAATTAACGATAATTAGATTTGATAAATGTTTTTGTTATAAAAACACTTGAGAGATATTTTTAAGTAAGTACTCTTTTAAAAAAGAATCTCTTTTAATTGAGAGAATGTGAATAAATTTATTTTATATACGGCGGTGATGTAACGATACAATTACACAGAAGTCTCATGTTGCATGTTTTGTTCTGTTCACAGGATATCGCGATCAGCCCGCAAGTTCTGCCTCACCGCCCACGCGAGACAAGCTGAACAGTGAGGAAAAAGCACGCACTCGACGTCTTTCCCAGCGTCCTGCTACCGACTGGATGACCGCTGGCATTAAATCACCCACGGAGATCCACAATCAGGGTGAGCGAATGAAACCGAATCCTACACCGATCATTTTACCAAACTATTTCTTACCTCTACTAATTAAAAATATATTAAAATATAATAAAACATAATGTGATATAAATTACTTGAATTTTGTCCTTGGTTTTTGTTTAAAAAATGTTGTAATTCTGTATTATTACATTGAAATATATAAAAGAACAGACAAATAATGTGTAGTAAATATTGCAGTATCGAACCAACGTATTTTATCCGACTACGAACAACAGTCTAAACGGGACGAAAAACTGAAAGATATTGCTGCAGTCCTGACAAGACCGCGTGCAAATGGATCGCCATTATTGAACAGTTGTCCACCGGCAGTCCAAACACCAACGCGAGACAGTGACAGTACGGACGATGAAAGAAGACAATTGAACAATAACGAAGTGACCAATCCACAAGATTCTGTCGATGGTTTGTCACCTGAAAATACGGTGGACCTTCGAGTAGAATTGCCTGCGGAAAATCTTCTGCACATGAAGAAAGGATGGTTGATGCAACAATATGGACACGAATGGAACAAACATTGGTTCGTCCTGTGCGGTTACACATTGACAGCGTACCGAGATCCGGATGGTGAAGATTCCGGAACACCTGAGTCAGTTATCAATCTCAATAGTATCTCGTCGGTAACGGAGGTGCAGGTTGCACGAAATTACGGATTTCAAATTAGGGTAAGTTACATAAATTTTATTTCTCGGAATTGTCTACAATACAAGTTCTTCTTTGCAGTTATGGAATGACATTAAACATACGCTCTCTGCTGTTACTTCCGGTATCCGAACGAACTGGATGTTGGCTGTTCGTAAAGCTGCTGGTCTTGATGAATTACCGCCAAAGCCAATGTTGAGTAAAACTCTAGAAGAGAAATTACACCGTGAACTTAGCACTAGTTCAGTGCCGGCGATCATTGATAAAGAAATATCGAGAACTCCATCTACGCCTGTTACCCCGAGATCGTTACTGTTTTCCTCAGATGAAGAGTATAAAACTGCTTCAGAAGGTAGGAGTCCAGTACCGATGTCTTCAATTTACCACAGAAGCAAATATGTATTACATTTTGTATTAATATTGAAATATTTTCCTAGGTGGCAGACGAGAAAGTGGTGATTGGGTTGAGGGTTTGACAGCACTTCCACCGTCTCCGCCCCTGAATCGAACACCAATATCCCGAGTGAAAGATCGAGCACGCTCACGATCCAGCTCTCGAAGTCGATTGTACAAACGTTCAAGATCGTCGCCACCGTCCTCCAGGAATTCAACTCTTGATTCCGTATCAACAGAAGACTTGATGCAAGCATGCTGTGGTGATGTACCCGAATCCGAGATCGAAGACAGCCGTGTACCGTCTGTTATGACTGACAGTTCCATAATTGAAATGCTTGAAGCGGAGGTTCAAAGTCTTCGTGAACAACTAGAAAAAGCACAAATACAAACGTTCAAATCGAATCTTCACGACACAGTTGAAAAACAGTGCACGGAAATTGACGAACTCAGAAAAAAATTGCGGAACGCCATCAACGACCTGAATAATTCCGAACAAGAACTTGTACGCTTGCGCAAAGTAAAAGCAGAGTCTGTATTAAGAGAGCGGAGAATGGAAGAACTACTGGCAACACTGGAGAGAACCGAGCAACAACTAAACCAACGTACAAGACAACTTGAAGATATCGAAGGCTTGAAAATGATGTACCTGAAAGACAAAGATCTGTGGGAAGATAAATTGAAGGAAAAGGAATGCATATTGAAGGAAACTTTAGACAAATTTGAAATCTTAAATAAGGATTTCATATCGAAACAACTGAATAATACCTCGCTGAAAGAAGATATCAAATGTTTAAACGACAGGTTACGTCGCGGAATTGAAGAGAATGATTATCTCTATAGAAAGGTACATGATTTAGAGGGAAAAGGTCTGAAAAATCATAGTTCCAGTTTTGGCTCGTTAAGTAATTTGACCAATATCGATTTGGATTTGGATTTTAACAATATTAATAAAGAAGGACTTATGGACGAGTACAACAATTTAAAATCTAGATTCGAAAAAGCCGTATGTGAAATTCGAGCAATGAAAAGAGAGTTACGTGATTCGCATATCAAGTATGACGATTTAGAACTGACGAATATCACACTGAGGCAGGACATAAAGAGATTGGAAGATGAAAACCAGGGACAGAACACACTAATGGCGGCTCGAATACAAGATCTAACCGTTAAATTAACCGCTTCGGAGAAACAAGTGCGAAATTTGAAATCGAAACTACAAGATTCCAGAGAAAAACGTAGATCCTTATCATTAAAGGGAAAAGAATCATTCTCAATCAATAAAGAGGTTGAGGACAAAATCACAGAATTAGAAGCGAAAATTATAGCACTGGAAACACTGGAACAGACGAATGGATCACTTAGTAAAAGGTTAGTGAAATCAGCCACTAAGAAAACAATACGAAGAGACCGAAGCAGTGAGAGGACATCCCCGGCTGAGGATCGCACTCAGCGAAGACTTAGAAGGAAATCACTGGACAGCGCTACTACTTCTGAACCTATGAAAATACTTATCCGATTAAGTTCATTAGAATCGAAAGTATGTGAGTTGAAATCACCGACGAAAGATGAAAGTATTACAACATCTACAGAATCATTGAATGTCAGTAACTTAGAACTCCGACCTGATAACGATTCAGACATGAAAACTAACATCAACAAGATACTTGGAACAGCAAGGGAAAAGTTAAAAGAATGTCTGGAACAAGTTGACGTTTTGAAACATTCAAGAAGATCAGTATCCCCGTTATCAGAACGTTTAGTACCACTGGAACAAGCACTGGTGGAAACCGATAACATGTTAAAAACAATTAGTGATTGTGGTAGTGTCAGCACTGCAGAAGTAAATGTGATCAGTGAATCGGTGACGACCGTAGTTAAGTCATTCGAACATTTGTTAAAGACCAAACTTACCGAACTCGCCAACAAACGTAACACATTGCGCGAAAGTGGTAAATTGAACAACCAAAGCAGTATGCAAATATTAGCAGAGAAATTAGCGTACGAAACCATACTGGTCGGTAGAATACGGGACGCTCTGAATTCGCCAGAGAACGACAGTGTGTACAGTAACCGAATATTCCAGCGTGAGATAGTGGAAACTAGTCAACTGATGAAAGTACTCAAGTGCAAACTCAACGGATCGTGCATTAAGAAGTACTTCAGCAGCAAAATATCGGAAGACTACCTCACCAGAGTACTCACCCGGAAACTTATCCAAGTCGGTTTCGTCACAAATAATAATCGATCGCAGGTTGAACAGCAGAACACTTGCAAATCGAAAGATATTACTAAAGCTATGGAATATCTTCTGGCGAAACAACGTGACATTAACATGTCACTGCAAAAGTACAAATCTACCAGACTCGAGCAGTTAGCGTACGCGTTAGCACTTGAAACGCTGAATTACTCGTCAGACACTGATTGTAGGTTAGAAAAACGCGGTCTCGATGAAATACACGTGAAAGATGCGTGGAAACAAGCACAGGAGACCGTAAGCACGGAACTCATCCAATCAGAGATCTCGCACGTGATGATGCGATGTGCGCAGATGTACGAGAACAACATCAGTACAAATCACGCATCGTTCTTTAGTTTCTTTGCCTCCGAACGGGCAGCACTTGAATTGTGGTCGGACACGGTTGAAGAAAAACTAAGAACAGAAATGGATAAGAGTGTTGAGGAATTGCAGACATCGTACAAAAATTGTCTGACTAAACTCCGTCAACAGAGTTCAGGTATTTGGCGAAGACGTGTGGAGCAGGAAAGAAACGCGAATAAATCGCGACAATTACTGTCAGAATTTGCAGATGTGATAGCTCACAAGGCACTGGTCGATTCCAGGATAGCAGTTCTGACGGGAGATTGTAAATATATAGCCAGTAGTAGTATAGACAAATCGGAGAATGTCTTCGTCAAGAACTTGATCGAAAGCGATCAGTATCTATCTATTATGGAAGATTGTGGCGTTTTGGAAAAAGATCCATTGTTAGACGGTGAATTCCAGTATTTATATCAGCATTACGTCATTGAATGTGAAGCGGCTATTAGTAAAATTGATACACCGACATCGTTCGAAAAAATGTACATGAAGAAAGTAACAGAAGGCATCGGTGTTCTTGAAAAAGAAATTCACAAGTTACAGTCACATGTGAAAGTGGATGGTACACCCGTATCGGAGACTGAAGTCAAGAGTTGGAGCGATGTTTGTATGAAATGCACGGAACTTCAGACGCGTTTGCATCAAGTAACATCAGTTGTACTTAATACCAAAGCCTGTAGTAAATGTGAACAACTCAGGGACTCGCTGAATAGGTGCGTACAATATTACTCATCCGGTATATTGTCATTTGAATTGTTTACTTGATTTATTGCAGTTTAAACAGAGAACATGAACATGAAGTCGCATTGTTACGGCGTGATCAAGAACGGGACATGGTAAGTTTACGTGGTGAACTGGAACATGAACGTGCATCGCTAGTCACACGTCACGAAACTGAACAGGCGCAACTGAAGGAGCGAGCACGCATGCTCGAGCGAAGACTGGGTACACTGGACAGTGAATATGCTCAGCAATTGGACAATCTCAGAGCGGCGTATAGGAAAACGATAAATTCCAGTCTTGAGGGAGGGGTGCAAGGAGAAGATAATATTCGTCAGAGATATCAGGCAGAAATTGAACAACTAAGAGTAAGCAACAGAAATAAAATAGTGCTATTTTTATTTATTAATCAGCGTACAATCATGTATAACTTTTATTTCATCAGGTTTTATGCGAAAAAGGTCTAATGGCGGTAGAAAATTCTCATCGACGTGTAGTAGCCGAGTTGGAAGACAAACACCGACGTGAACGAGAACAACTGAGATTGGAAAAAGAACAAGCGTTGGCGGAAGAAACGCAAGCCACGTTAGCAGCACTTGACGCAATGCGGAAAGCGCACGAATCAGAAGTGCGACGTGAAATCAACAAGTTCAAGCAGGATTTTATCCGAAAGATGCAGGCCACACATGACATTGGAGCGTTGCATAAAGAGCATGAAGCGGAGATGACGGAAATCAAACAGGAGATTCTATCACTTTCAGAAAGGTACTCTGTCAAATGCGTAGAGTCTGCATCTTTAGAAGAACAGTTGTGTAACGTCAATCAGAGGCTGGCGCAAGCGCAGCAACACATACAACAGCTGGATTCTCGGTACGTCATAGAAATATGTATTATTACAGATATCAAATGCAACATGCGACGGCCATGACGTGAATGTAAAGTTTGTGCATGTTGTTTGTATTTTGTGTAACAGGTTTTATGCATTTTTATTGCAGTAATAAACAGTTACGAGCACATTTAGTCTCAGAAGCCAATGAGACGGAGTCCGCAGAAGAACCATTAACCTCTTTGACTTACCGACTGGATAGGGTATGCATGTTTTGTTTGACTAACTAATTTTATAACTTTGCTTGCAATAATTTCGTATGTTGAATGTTGCAAAACACAATTGGAATCATTGTGTACCTGTGTATGTATATAATTCTGTCCGTTGCACATTGTTCCATGTATGCAACACAAATACACATTAATTAATTGTCTTCTTTCTATATCTCACTTACTTTGTCGTGTTTTCACGACTCTTTTTGCTACTAAATGCAAATACATATGTATGAAGTGATTTTGTTCACGTTGTGTAATTGTGTGCTTAGGTAAGCAGAAGAGGGAACAGTGGAGTGGACGGTTGCAAACCTAAAATCAACACAATTCGGAACCCCCAGCTCTCTCCTATGCAGGTACAGTTAATTTATTTCTGCGTACTTAATATACATAACATTATATGTTACACTGTTTGATTACAGAATTGAAGGCGTATCAGAATTTGTGTTGCCATAGACGGGATGTGAAATTCCCTGTTGTATCCTAGCCCACTGATATCCTCGCTCCGTCCTGACTAGGGATCGATGTTGAGTCTTCAGTTTACAGCCAATCAATTATTCTCTAACCTTCTAGATTCACTCTCGCGTGCGCTACTGCTACGGTTGTGACCGGATAGAGTTTGAGAAGCAAGCACGCTATAGGATGGTTACAGAATGTTCCCAAGCTGCTGTAGTTTATACCAGTAACCAGTGTCATGTAACAAGAACAGTACATATACGTAAATAGATGTAAGGATACTTTATGTGTATTTAATGTTTAGTCTGTAAGTAGTTTGTCAATGTGAAAATGCGTCTTCATACATGTAATTGGTATTAAAATATGTAGTTAGTTTTGTAAAATTGATGCTGAAATAACGACATATGCGTGCATTCTGTGGCAGCTACATTAGATTGTAACGATATTTTTGTATGTATTTCGCTGATGTTAGGGGTAATTGAATATAGGGAAAGAGTAGTAGGGAGGAATATTTTCGACACATAAACTTCTTACAGACTGTAGCTCATAAGAACAAAGAGTTATAGAACAATATTGTGCTAGTCCCTTTTACCAATATGTAGTTTGGAGTTTTACACACATATATATGTATATTTTGATGTGCAAGCAAGATTGTAGCAAGTGTCAGTGTTCTACGATGCTACTTGTTCTCTAGTGTTGATTGTTTGTTTTTGCAGGTGGAAATATTTAATTCTACAATAGATATACTGTAATTATTGTTAAACATTATTATCTTTGTAACACTGTGTTTGAAAATAATCAATAACACACCCACACACACATATACCCCCCCGCAACAACAATGTACTTTATCGAATGTTAGGTTCTTGGAGGTTTATGTAATTTGTTACTTTAAAATAAATAAGTGAAATTATTCTGTTTTAGTAAGTACAAAATTTGTGATGAATCATCAGAGAATTGTACATTTAAATATTTTAGACTTTATTGAAATGTTAACTCAAAGTTAGATCATCCCACCATGTTGTGTACAGACATTTGCACCATAATTTCATATATATATTATTATTATAAAAGTAAATACCGATACTAATATTTACTAACTTGTTAATAATAAAACATTTCAATAAAAGAAATTTTATTATTACTGTTGTATTTTTAATTCCTAGTTTCATTTGTAACAACGTATATTCACTAAAATCAACTCGAATTAGCACTGGTAAAGTTTCACACGTTCATTGAATAATAATCAATGAATATCCAGAATTAATTACCGAAAGTCAAAGGTGAGATTCAATAATACTACTTGCATTATCTCTGTAAGTACCATCATTCTATATTTTTAACTCAATACAGCTACCTTAATATTTTTCTATAAAAACAATTTAAATCTATATGTGAAATTAGATATTCTGAAAATGTAAAATTTTTAATAATTTAAATTTCGCGGTGTAACTTTGGCGACGATAGCACTTTCTGGTGTTAAATTAAAAAACTATGTTGCTAAACAAAAATCGACTTTAACGTCATAAAATGACAGGTGACGTTTATATCTAGCAGAAATAAAACAAATATTAAATCATGTGATAATTGCCGCATGTGTGCTTTCGTTCGTTTACATTAGAAAAGGTATCATACTTCCATTTAGTACATCATGTATATTAAATCACGATGGAAGTCACAGACTTTCATAAAACAATTTGACACATTGACAATTTCACCAATTTATCCTATATAATTTTCACATATGTATACACACTTTGATTTCAGATGAATATATCAGCATTAGGTTGGCTTGGTCTAGTACTTACGCTTTGCATATCTTCGTTTGGAGCATCTTGGGTTGTTGCACTTGTAGTAGGTCTCCTGTCATTCATTGTCGGGTTAGTTTTCATTTACCTTATGGTTTGTTTAATTATTGTATTAATTGGATTATTTGTTCTTTAGACTGTTAACAGTGTTATATGTGCAAAATAGTAATACAGAAGAAGATTATTTTCATAGTAGTTTATTAGAGAATCCGTTAACAGTACAAGAATCACCTGTTGGAGTTTTGGAAAAGGTAAAATTGGATTAAACTATCTTTGGAACAGATTACACATATGTTACATACTTTTTATAATGCAGAGGACTATGCACATAATATTTTTATTGTAGTCATTGACATACTTTACCTTACAGCTAGCTCAGTCTTTGAAAAAGTCTAAGAATGCTCAGAAACAAGACAGAAGAGTTACTGGTAGTGATGTCATTGACAGTTCCTTGCAAGAAATTTTCGGGTATATAATCCGTGATTATATACAACCTTGGTATGGTTTAATATCAAATGATAGTGAGTTTTTAGAAAGCGGTGTTCGAAAATCTGCTCAGACTTTAGCTATTAACATTTCCAATAGGTATTTATTTAAAGTTTCCTTCAATTACACAAAATCGTCGTTATTAATTATTTAATTGCAGAGTAAAAGAAATCGATTGGCTGCCATATTTAACCACAAGACTTGTTGATGATGCTGCTACCCACCTAAGGCTGTTCAGACAAGCGAGAGCCAAAATTAAGACTACAGAAAAACCAAAGTCCCCTCGAGGATCTCCGATGAGAACCGATTTAAAGTTATCACCAAAGAGAACGCATAAACGAAATAAAAGTGAAACCGATGTTGGTTGGTATTTTGGATCTAGGAGTGCGGAGAAAAGAGGTAAACAAATTACAAATAAAAATGTACATACTATTTTATTACATTTCATGTGTATTTTTATAAAATATTTCTATTCCAGTTACAGATAATGCTGCTAATTTAAATACGTTAGAGGAATATTTTTTTGATTTAGAATGTAAAATGGAAAATAATTTAATATGCAGAGATGTTGTTTCGATGGATATTAAGAAAGAGACGGGTAAGTTTAAATGATATGTGTTTGAGTTCATAATGTGTTAACATTTATATGTGTAGAATTCCTGTCGGAACTGACTGAACTGCTGCTGTATACATTACTGCCCGATGAGGATTTTCAGTGTAAACCCGTGTGCTACATTCTTCGAGAGCTATTCGCAACATGTATCATACGGCCACTGTTAAATATGATCGCAGATCCTGATTATATTAATCAAGTTGTTATTTGGCTGGTGAGTTCTACGCAACTTATTAGCACTGTTGATCGTTGATGGTTGTGTTTGTATAATTAGTGCTTCCGAGATGCCACCCTACCTAGTGATATATTTCTAACTACGCTTCGTATAACTGATAACTGTGATGAGTTAAAATATACAAAGGAAATTGTAGCCAAAGAAATACAGCAACTGGTACCTATACACACATATGTTATAATAGTATTCGTGGAATGATGTGAATTATTTCAGAGATCGAGAGATTCAGGTGGAGAATCAGACGCTGCAATAAAACAACAATTGAGTAGTTTAAATTATCTTATAAAAATCATAGATAACCGGATGTCGAAATTAGAAGATACGGATAATCCAGGTTTCAGTTCTTTAGCGCATGTGCACAATATTTTTGTTACATGTTTCCTGTAATTCGTAGGTCTCTGGAATCAACAAGATTACGCTAGATTAATGGGTGATTGGAAACCGTTAAATTTGCCACTTGATGCTATTCTTAAAAACAATGTCGCTCTATCGTATTTCATAGATTACGTAACCAGCATTGGGCAACAATCGTATTTGTTTTTTTACTTAAATGTTGAAGGTTGGAAAGTAACGGCGGAACAGCAAATATCAAATATTGAAATAAATAAAATGAAAGGAATTACCGAGAACGCTGATGTAGTATATGACAAAATCAGAGAAACGGCTTACAATATTTACGAACAGTATTTGGGCGAGAAGAGTCAACACAAACTGCAGGTGCATCCTTCTCTGGTGCAAACCTTGTTCTTCCGCATCAAAAATCTAACTGATCAACCATCTGAGTTATGGTTTGATGAGATACAGAAATACATATACGAGAAACTAAAGGTTAGTGAATGGTGTAGAAGTTGAATGTGTGTAGTTTAAGATTCATTTCATTCTGTACAGTCTCAGGATCAATTTTTACCGGGATTTGAACGAAGTAGCTCATATCTCCGACTTTTGGCTGAACTGGATCTGCTCGGTCAGTCGAACTTGGAGGAAGATGAGCTTAGTTTGAGCAGTCTAGAGGAAGACGCATGCCTTGATGCGCAAAGTGACAAAACTGGTTCAGACGTAGCTACTTCGAGCAACAGTGATGTATCGGAGAAAGATTATCTAACGGTGAACTATACGGAGAATGCTCAAAAAATTAGCAAACATGCACGCTCGTACAGTGACATAACAGACATCGCGGCCATGTCAAAGAATAAACCCGAAAACAAAACTCATAAATCCGAATCACATGAACAATTTGATGTGGTCAACAATGAAGATTTAAAGATGTCAGACACGGAAGAAGATTATAGTAAACTAAAAGTTGGAAATTTCACGCTGTCAGTTGATATTATTGAAGCAGGTAATTAGAATTTTATTTTAATAAGTGTTTGGATTTAAATATGTTTATATTTTGTTTGTTTTGCAATACTTTGGCATAGGTGTAATGTCGGAAAAGGGCAAAACATTCGGTATTTATGCAACGCAAGTAACGAAAATGTTCGACACGGGTTTCCTAGAACAATGGCACATATACCGACGGTATAGTGATTTTCACGATCTTTATTCAAAGATAAAAGAAAAGGTACATACAATTGGTTTGGTATGTACAAATAACACTGATATTATTATTTTCCAGTTTGTTGATCTAAGCAAATTACCATTCCCCGGTAAAAAGACATTTCATAATATGGATCGCGTAGTGCTGGAGCGTCGAATGCGTATGCTTAACACGTATATGCAAGAAGTGTGCCGACGAGTTGTTGTGGATTCACATGTGGGTATTAGGCCGTTGTTGTTATCGTTCACTGAACAAGGAGACTATGACAGAGCAACAGGCGGAGGACATATCTCACAGACCGTAAGTACAACATATATGGAACATTTATGAATATTCTCCTTCATATTTACAATCTTTTATTATTTTCATTGAAATATTCTAGATTGACACATTAAAATCAGGTATGAAAACTATAAAGAATATGCCCGAGCAACTGATAAACACCGTCGATGAAGTAGTAGGCGGATTAACAAAAGTATTTCACTCTAAAAATGAGCGCGTACCGCTGGAAGCAAGCAAAGTTGGTGCTGGTATCGAAGAGGTACATTCTTTTATCATTTACATTAACAATACACGTAGACGTAGATGTCACACAATATCTTCTTTGCAGACTCATGACAATATTCCACTTCGTATAATGTTGTTATTAATGGATGAAGTATTTGACTTAAAATCACGGAATCAGTGGTTGCGTAGACGAATTGTAACCTTGCTGAGACAAATTATAAGAACAATGTTCGGGGATATCGTTAATAGAAGAATATTAGATTACGTTTCTGTCATAACCAGTCCGAAGAACGTTGCGCATTATCTTCATACGTTTAAGTGAGTATCGTTATTGTATAAACGTGGATCATTTAACGTTTCTAATGCGATTATGATGAATTATTGAACGACACGTTTAGTATATTAACTACTAACGTACAATGTGTTATGGATTTGCCTTTCAGAAATTCATTCTGGCCAAATGGTGTGAAAGCAGAGAAGAAGCCAGTCCGTAGTGAGGTGATACGTAGTAGAACTCGTGTAGCCGCTAAAGTTGCGCTTCTCTCTACTCTTTCAGGTAAGTTTGTTTAAGTTTCTTCGGTCTGTTCAACTAATCTAGGCTAGTCTTGATATGATACAGTATAGATATGTTAAATAAATAAATTACAGATGAACTGAAACATATAATCGGTTCAGAAACAACACGTAGAGGTTTGCTGACCGTTTTCGAACTTTTCCAAAGACCAATTTTAAACCGTAGATTGCTGTATGTTCTGATCGAGGGCGTGTTGTGTACTCTGTTCCCCGAGAAGAATATGACTGACATATTTCAAAAACTCCACTCCAATTCCAGGCGAGTGCCTGGCCAAAAACAAAACTATCGTGTTCAGAAAACCAGGTGATAATTAAATAATATACATGATGCGATTGTTCTAGTGCCATTTGTTGTTTACATAAAAAGAAAACAAAACGATTGGAAAGATATATTGAACATGTGTATTTTATTTATTGCGTAGAGTACTATATAAATTATATATACATAATAGTGATAATTGTATATGTATCTCTGAAATATCGGGAAAATTTGTTCTCTGGCATTTGAAATTTTTATCTGTAGCAGTAATTACGGAACTCGGTACATGTATGTTGTCTGACATGGTGGCTCTGAATGTGCTTACGGAGGGAAGCTATAAAAAAGTACAAATTCTATAAAATGACGTTGTCTGAGTGCTGGTCCAGCGCGAGGTTCCTTAGTATAAACATGTTTTACACTTTTATAAATGCATCACATAACAATTTCAGTCTCTTCTCGATATGCTGCAGCTACTGGCATATGGCATTGTAATATCTATAGAGTAGTTTGTGATTGTTTACTTTCATCAACCAATTATAGATCTGGATTATTACTGAATCAGATGGACTGTGAAACGGTCGAACTGAATATACCTACTACATTATTATAGTTTTATTTTTAAGTAGAGAATATATTTATAGACACCATATTTATATTATATAATACCCTTAAATTTATATACTTACATATGTATTATTTTGCATTTTTTAGTTGAAATACTCGTTTATTTACGTGCAAGTCTACATATTACATCACAAGTGTTTATTTTTTCGATCAGCTTTGATTCTCGAATCAATACACTGATTAATTCACGTAAGTTATTTAGGTCGAAAATATAAAGATAAATTTGAAATATAATGACTGACAATTATAAAGTAAAATTTAGTAAATTAGCCATATATAAATTTATATTTGAAACAAGTGTATTACTTATATGTAAATTATACATATTTTATAACTGAATCAAGGAAAATATAATAATTATTACCGAACTACTAATCAGTAATTTTTTGACCAATTACATGTGCGAAAAAACTAATTGCTTCTGTGATAAAATGAACTTATTTCAATTCCATAGCCACATTACACATGATGAATACCGTAACATTATTATAACTCTGCATATCTGATACTCTATAGCTATTATACATGTCACAGAGGGTCGTGTATTAAATGTGACCATTGAGTATGTACCAACTACACTTATCTGTACTATGTGTGACCATTTTATACTCGATAAGCAATATACAGAGTGTCTATCATCACTCACATCTACATGCATATGCAAAATTATTTTCTCACTTGTCATTAGTGCGCACGGTTGTCAGTTGATCAGTGGACAATTTGCAAATAATAAAATAAATTCATATCACAATTGTTAAATAGAATAATTAAACGTGTAACGTGTGTACATTTTAGCAAAAGTTATATATGTGTGTGTTATAGTAAATCCGAATTATATTAACAAAATATTCAAGTTGTCCATAAATATAAATGACAAGTGTGAAAATAATTTCAATTGTAAAATATGAAGGAACTATAGATTAATTAAATACTTTATAATATGTATGTTAGCGATACACACTCTGTACCTAAATAAGAAAAGAAAAACTTTAAAGTTACATACTTTGAAATTATTAAATTGTAAATTAACAAACAATACACGTTCTTGTTATTGTCGTAATTCCTGAAATGGCCTTATCGCATAAACTGTACTTAAACACCATGCTTTAGGGCCTATGTGATATTGATTCATCTCCAATTGAATGAATTGTTAAAATATAATTATTTACTTTAAAGTTTTTACCCAGTGGTTTTATTTAATGGTGTTTAGTTTAGTTTCATGTCACTTCTTAAAACTTGCACATATGTATCAATAAATTCAATGTTTCACTCCAATTTCACGTGCGTACTTTGGTTACATGTTAGCTATTACTTTAGATAAGATCTGACTTGTTTATTTTAGAATTTTCTGTCAACCTGGGAACAGCTGCTTGATGATAATTTATTATTAATTTTATATTTTTTACAAATGTTATTTATTTTTATTGCACAGGAACATATCACAATATTTTATTTCTCTGTCAATGATGTATAGTCTATAAATTCAGTTACAATAAAATATTTATTTAATAATGGTACTTTCAACTTTCATTTACATCAAATCAGCATTCCTTTGTGGGAAATCTCGACATCGGATAGTGGAAAATTATATTCCAGAGGTTTGTTTTATCCAATTTCTAAGTTTCGATATGGAAGTATAAACACCAAAACTGCCAGGCTGGGCACACTGTTTATTCCAGGATGAGATAGCTATCAACTTATCCTGATACACCATGGGTCCCCCAAAATCTCCGTCGCAGATATCCTTACCGCCACTTGTAAGTCCAGCACAAATCATACTAAAAATATATTTAATATACACACGATTTACAAGACGGAAATCAAATACCTCTTACCGATCTGTTATTTGTTTTCCAACTGCTAGAATACAGACATTTTTTTCGATTATTGGCACTGTTATTTGTTGTAATTTGTCAGGAAATACTGTACCCCCGGGCTGTAAACATTCACGAATTGAAATTATTTAGAAAGAAATGCATAAACTCGAACTAATACGTCCGAATTTGTCACTTACAGTTAAAACACCCCAACCTGTGACTGAAACTTGTGTTCCGGGTTTCAAAATAGAACCATCAGAAGCTAAAGTAATTGCTTTGACTTTATTTAAGTCAAAGTTCGGTTGTACCTAGGAAAAAACTAATATAGTTTACCATTTTTTATCTTTTCCATAATCTTTCTTACTTCTACTAAAGCAATATCATAATCCTTTGATACTTTATCGTAAGTTGGATGCATAATTGTTTTTACAGCTTTATGTATGGTACCACCTGTAGCATGTGAATTACTACCTGCTCTTAAAGATATATCCTTTACTGCAATTCTAAATAATACTATTAGTTTTGCTTGGAATTTTATAGATTAATATTTCATGAAATATTAATTTTATATTCGATGAGAATCCCAACATATTTGTTACAAATGAATCACAAAATATCACATTAAAAAATTATTCCACGTGTAAGAAATTATATAATATATTAATTTAATAAAAAAATTCAGTATACCCTTGTAGACAATTTGCGGATGTTAATGCCCATGATTTACTTATGATTACTGCTCCGCAAATATGTTTGCCATTTTTCATTAGAGACAACTAAAAGAAAATTTAGTCAATATTGTTCAGTTGTAAAAATGTTCACACTTACTTGATGTGGAGACAAATCAATTGAAATACTATTGCCACCAACAATTCTGAATTGTATTTCTGCATCTATAATACCTAAAATTCAAAACATAAATAAATATCATTTTCAAAAATTCAAATGAAGTATCTTACTTATTAAAAAAATCGAAAGGAATACTAAATTTTGGATGCGAAACATTTTTGTTTGTTCTTTAAATATTAGTTTATAACTAAGATATCTCACTGAAGCTTACTTAATGTAGATTATTCACCTTATCAGTAGATATCAATATATGATAAACATATAAATATCTTGTTAATAATTACGAATATCGCGGGTAAAAATTGAAGTTTTGCGCAGTCATAGATCATATGATCTATGTGCGCAGTATATAGCTGATCCATTTAAACTTCTATCACCTGACCTGAGTCATTTTCCGGTCGAATGTCAAAAATTGACATTTGGGTGTTGTATTCAAATATGATTAAAGTGTTCCTTTTAGTAAATATGAATATCTTATAACGTAACTAATTATATAATAAGTATAGTTATCAGTGTCATAACAGGTAGTATTTGTCAACCACAAATTAATTTTGTAAACAAATATTTAAAGGTTAGGTGTTGTATTTAGCAACAATGCCTATTTCATTGTTGTTTGCTATAAACAATGAGGGGCGTATTTATACATTGTCAACAAGTAGTTCTATGTGGCGTGAACTTCAATATGTAGGTCAAGAATTTAAGAAATTATCAGCTGTACCTCATTTTCTTTGGGCTGTTGGTGGAGATCATCAAATATATGTGTATGTTCATGGATTAGATATACCGATAAGAGTGAAAGAGGAATCGTATGAAAATGAGGTATACACACTTTACATATGTTAGTGGAATAATTATACTGAATTACGCTATACTTTGCAGCGATGGTTACCATTGGAAGGCTTCAGTTCGCGCTTATTACCAACGGATCGATACCATTTTTCTTCTGTTGATGGCACAGTAGATAGATCAATTGATAAAATCCGCGTACCATCCATGGCTTGGCAATGGGAAGGCGATTGGCATTTGGATACAACGCTAGACGGCCAGCCGTTGGATCATACAGGTTGGAGTTACGCAGTAGACTTTCCCGCGCAATATCACGCGCAAAAACAATGGAAAAGTTGTGTGAGACGGCGTAAGTGGATCAGGTATAGAAGATATAGTGCCATGAATTCTTGGTGTGCCATTGCTCCGTTACACAAAGATCCTACACAGGTTCGCTTTTATTCACGAGATACATGTATCGAGAGGTGTTTAATGTAGATGTTACAGGAACCGTTTATAGTTGTCTCCATCGGGGGCCAGTCCATTCCTGGAGGGATTCCCGGTACAATGTTAGTGTGGGCTGTTACAGCACAAGGACGAGTAAGTAGGTTGTCGTGTTAGTGTATTCGTACAGCATTATTATTACTTATTGTTTCTTGATTTTTCGTTGTTTACAGGAGTTATGTTTTGCTTGGTAAATTTTCTAGTACACAATGTCATTAATAAATGATGTGAATGTTCTGTAGGTGATGTTTAGGACCGGCGTTAGTACCACGTCACCGGAAGGTTTACGTTGGACGGCTGTAGCCTTGCCGCAAGGCTGTGAAGTAAATCAACTCAGCGTTGGACCGACAGGACTAGTTTGGGCTTTATTATTAAATGGTCGAGCTTTGGTGCGCAGTGGTGTCAGTAGAGATTCACCTACAGGTGTGTCTCGGTTCATACATTAATTTATGTATGTTGGTGCACGTCTTGTAAGTGTTATTACTCCAATGCATGCATGACTCAGGAATTCACACTTTATTCTTTTTGTTACATTCTTAATAATACTTAATTTCTGTTTATACTCGTAATCCGATGTGCTGTGTATCTATCTGTGCGTTTTGATTTAATATTAATAATGTAAGTAACACAATTTATAGGCGAAAGTTGGTTAGAAGTTCGTCCGCCAGGTGAAGGACTTAGACTTATGCACGTAGCCGTCGGCACTAACGCTGTATGGGCTGTCAGCTCCGATAAACGTGTATGGTTCCGCAAAGGAGTAAAAGGTGACGCTGCTAACATCAGTGAAGACCTGGCCATGGGCTCCGGTTGGGTGGAAATGGTTGGAAATATGGCTTACGTATCTGTTGCGCCAAATGATCAGGTACATTAAAACAATCTACACATCTTTCAAATGTTTAAAAATAATATAATATTAGGTGTGGGCAGTTGGAAGCGAAGACCGTTGTATTTACTATCGTACAGGAGTAACAAACTCCGAGTTAACTGGTAAAAAATGGCGTATGGTTCAAGCTGCCATGCAACTTAGTCGAGCGAGCAGTAATGCTAGTCTTGTGTCAAATAATTCGCATCACCGGCACAGTATTACTGGATCAATTCGCGAAAAACATCGTAGTTGGACATCTCTTGTAAGTAAACATTAAATATTATGACATATTTCTCAATCCTTACTAACCTATAAATGAATTTTCTTTTCAAATGCCGTATATTTCTTCTGTAGAATCGTCCACACAGCACATATGAACCATCAAGTTTAGGAGCCAGAGAATGCGAAGAACAATCTCGTTCAGCTCCAACAACTCTACGACTTCGAACGGAACGCGCTCATCTTTTAAACGAATCGTCACAAAGTCGTGATTCTGTCTCCGAAGGTTCAGAGAACGGCGACGGTGACGCAAATGTTTGTACACAACCGGAAGAAATCACAGGGAAACACTTTGAAACTACACCAAAGAATCCCAAAGCTTGGAGTCCTGTAAGAAGTGTCGGCTCTGTGGTAAGTACTCAGGTTTTACAGGTTACATACCTGTCAGTTTCTAACCAACAAATATAATTTGTGTAGGTGGGTACGGAAGCACACCCGGAAACTGATTGTAGTGTATGGGATGCTGATCTAACACGTGATTCTGGTGTTTATGGCGAGGATGAAGATGCAGCAACACTATACTGGGCCGAGTTTGATGCTATGTGGTCTTGGGTAGAAGCTGGTGCATGTACTGTAGATCCTACACAGCAAATTCCTAACTGGTACGTCATACCATGATATCAGTTATAATAATTGTTACCAACCTCATAAAACTATAGAAATAAGTTAGTGGAGTTATTCATAGCAATATGTCGAGAATGATGGTACATTTATTACGCTAGGTTCATAGATGCAGGTTCCATTCCTCAAGAAGATCTCACACAACCATGGCGGATAGCTATCCTAGATGAATTACGATCTCGCATACCACCTGCAACAGTTGAATTTGATAACTACGAAACTGCCGTTGAAACATCGTCATGGATTCGGACAGGTGAAGCACGATGCCATTTACCCGTCAATGGAATCACCACGGTTACTCTATATGAAGATTGTGTTATCCAACTTGAGTGGATCGGCAACAGTGGTACATTCACTGTACTTAATCCAGATGGTGCGACAACGAAAGTAAGTTTTTCACTATTGCAGACCATTATTAGAAACAAAAAATAATAAAAAAGTTACTAATTTTTCAAATTTACGTGAAATGTAAGTAATTCATACTACCTATATGATTTTCCAGAGCCAATTTAGTTTATCAGAGGTTACTTGCGTAGTATGCTGCAGCGAACCGGCCAATCCCCGCCTAGCAATACATATACCGAGGCTCTCAAAGCAACCTCTTAAGCTGCAGTTTGGTGGAGACACAGACATGGAAGACTGGATGGCAAACCTCACCTCAGGTATTTACAATCCTATTTAGAATTAACCACATATATATATATATATATATATATATATATATATATATATATATTAAATATTTTTATTAATTATGTCGTAGTGTGTTGTCAAGTAAACGAGGTACAAGGTAGACCAGCCAACAATTCAATGTGGGTAATAACGGCTCTCGGCGATGTATTTGTATTCGATCCTGTGACAATGGAATTAAGTCAACAACAAGAAAATGTTTACATACAGGATTTCGACGTTGTTGGTAAAGAATCGCCACAAGAAATAACATTACATAATGGCTGTCGTCCAGGAACTGTCATTGAAATAACAGGCTGCATTCATGACGATGCTGATCGTGTATCTTTTAACTTGGTTGCGCATTCGGTTCTTAAAATCAGACACAAAGCGCACACAGAAATTAAATTCATGCCCTTCCATTTCAATGCCAGGTAGATATTTGTTCTTGTATTCTATTATATTGCATAGCTTCTAAATATACTGTAAATATGCATTATTTATTTTAGATTTGAAGACAATGTAATAGTACGTAATAGTATGATCGAAAGTGAATGGGGCACAGAGGAAAGGGAAGGGGGCATACCCTTAGCGACGGGACAGGAATTCTCTATACGCATAATGTGTGAAGAAGACGGATATAAAACTTATGTTAACGATAGCTTTTTTACATTTTATAATAACCGGCTTCCCATGCAATCTGTGTACAAACTGGAAGTTGTGGGAAAAGTTAAACTTTTCAAAGTCACTTATCAAACAAAAGAGGTTCGTATTAATCATTAAAGGAAAATTGTTCAGCACAGGAAATATTTGACTTTATTCGTTATTTTGTAGGTGATAATTTCGCCGCTAGAGATGTTTTGGCGGCAAATGGGAGGTCATCTACGCAGGGTTGAAACCTGTCATCATGGTGTTACATGGGGTATTGGGTATGACCATACTGCTTGGGTATATACGGATGGCTGGGGTGGCGCCTTCCTCAAAGGTAACAAAAAATAGATTTTGTAAATTTTGAAATCAAACTGTTTTCTTTGCTATGAGCAGGTTTGGAGAGTAGCAACAATGGTATTAATCCAATGACAGATACTCAGGACTATCTTGTTTACGAGAATCAACGCTGGAACCCCTTAACTGGTTACACATCGACAGGGTTGCCAACTGACAGATACATGTGGAGTGATGTGACGGGCAAACACAAACGGACAAGGGAACATGCTAAATTACTGTCTATGCATTGGCATTGGGTAAGTAAGATTGAAATTGAAGTCAAGTATATTTGTTTTAAAATCGAAAAATATATATAGGTTTCAGATTGGTTAGTGGATTTTCATACTCCTGGTGGAGTTGATCGGGATGGTTGGCAATATGCTGTAGACTTCCCTGCCACGTATCATGCTCAGAAACACTTCACCGATTATGTGCGCAGGCGTCGATGGTACAGACGTTGCGCAATCGGTACAACAGGCCCGTGGCAAGAATTGGGTAACACCAAAATATTAGACGTGTCGATGCAGGTATATAAATAATGAATTCATTGTAGTATATTGTATATAACTTATTGTAATGTGTATTATGAAGCCGGCAGATGATACTGTGGATTCTCCCATCTTTGTTTGGGCCGTGGCAGCTCGCGGTGATGCCATTTTGCGAAGAGGCGTTTCACAATCGAATCCCATTGTAAGTTTGATCTACCTCTTACGAGTCTCGTGCATTTGTGTTAGCAGAGATTTGAATGTAAAAATAAGAAAGGTATTTTATAATGTGATCTTTAGGGTTCCGTATGGGAACATGTAGCCTGTGATCAAGCTCTGTGTAGTATCAGTTGTGGACCAGGTAATCGGGTATGGGCAGTTGGTAGAAATGGTTCAGCATACCGACGGTCAGGTATAACCACGGACAAACCTGAAGGTATGTTTTTTTCAAATTAGTATTGATTTCTTTTCTCTGTAACATGTAATGTTTCAGGCGACTTTTGGCAAAATATTGAGCCACCCTCAGGAGCACAATTGAAGCAAATATCAGTAGGTACAGCGAATATTTGGGCGCTGGACAATAACGGTAGACTGTGTGTTCGTAAAGAAGTTACAAATGTGTTTCCAGAAGGTACACATTGGCAAGTATTGATCAATGATCCAGCTAATTTAGGTAAGTTTAAATGTTGTTAGTATTTAATTAAACCTGAGAGATATCATTTTATGAATTACGCTGTAGAAACAACTCCGAACACATCTAGTGGTTTCCGTCATGTATCAGCTGGCCGCACAAGTATTTGGGCAGTGACTAATTCTGGTTACATATGTCGACGATGTGGTACTACGCCTGACAATCCTGCTGGCACAGGATGGGACTTTGGAATAGGGGTAACATTATACATAATTACATTTAAATATAATTACATAATTCGTTAACAAAGTATATTGCATTATTTCCATTTTGATTGTAGGGTAATTTCCAATATGTCACTGCAAGAGGTTTGAATTAGGTTGCAAAGCTTGAGATATATTCCAGCTAAAATTGTGCGAAATTATTTTATTGTGATTTTTGTTCTAATTTGAAACCAGCGTACGATTAAACGAGATTTATTACATTGTTATTTATTACAAGAACTAAACTGAACACATAATCATGCTATCAAGCAAACAATCTATAATTAATTTTCCACATTTAATTGGTGATTACAGAAGTTTGTAGCGCAATGGATTATCATTAAATACGTTTTAATCGTACGGTGGAATATTTATAATTTATTTAATGCTAAGACTGAATTATGGGTTACATTTACTAACGAAAATGTATTGGATAACGTATAAACAATCATTAACTGCACGCTGATATAAAATTTTAATCGTATAGTGTTCGGGCCATAAGCTACAGTACAAGAATGCAGTTTTAGCTGGTGATTAGTAATGTTATCTGGAGATATAATAAGTATAAAATGATCATTACACACTCTCTGACTGTATAAGCCTTCATATACATACCTGTTCGTTGTCCGTTGTTCAGAAAACAGTGTACAATTTTCAATATTTCGTCAGACTCAGGTGTATAGATCTTTTATTTTTAGAAACATTATAACGCAGAGGAAATATATTCTAGGTCACGCAGTAAGTCATTGGTTAATATAAGAGTGCCTGTGATACGTTTACTAACCTGTCTATTTCTACTTGAATAAGAGATGTTGAGTATTGCAGATACTATTATATAAACCAGATTTAAACAAAGATATTAAGTACATATTCTATGATTGCTGAATAATTGCACTATTTGCAACTCCTATACATCGTATGTTCTCCGTACAATCAGGATCTCCATGAATATTGAAGCTAATGTATTCAATTGTTGTTGGTTTTAATTTAACGGGAGTTTTATTTATTTTTATTTAATTAGTATTGTTATATCTTATTTTATAATTTATTAAATATTTTATTACAAATTAAAATGTATTCTATTCATACATTTTAATACACAAAATACGCTATTTTATTAAATCTAGAAATAGGAATATATTTTATGATATTTTTGGGCCTATCTGAACTGTATTTTTCGATTATAATTTCCATGTATGTGCAGCTCAATGTATTTTATCTGTGTATGTTTTAAACAATAAATTATTGGTGATTTAACTTTCTAGTTTTTAATTTTCATTACCTTTATAATGATTGAAATAATTTCATGTATAATACATAACTTCCTATAGAAAATATATGTGCATATGATACCTTTAACAATATTAATATAAAATAATACATAAATTCACAACAAATGTACATAATTTTACAATAAATATACAAACCTGTGAATTGCTGTGAATATTTAAACTTTTTATTAAAAGTGTAGTGGCAACAATGTTTCTTGCGTATGCGCATATGAGTTTGGCCACGTTAAGTGTTTATTGCCGCATACGTGTTTGACATTTTGTGATTTTTGTGTAATTTAAGATTTTATTACCGGCAAAATGGTAAGTTCTTTGAATGCATACTTTGGTACGCCGTTATCATTTCGATTTTCATGTTTTTACCGGCATATTAGATATAGCAAAAGTACCGATTAGGTTAAATGTCAATATTTAATATTTCGTCATGCATTACTTATAAAACAATTTTACTTTCAGCCACTTCGTTTAGATATAAAGAGAAAATTAACAGCACGATCAGATCGTGTGAAATGTGTCGATATACATCCTACAGAACCATGGATGCTCTGTTCATTGTACAATGGCAATATTAACGTTTGGAACCAAGAAAATCAGCAGCTTGTCAAAACATTTGAAGTATGTGATTTACCAGTAAGGGCTGCCAGATTTGTTCCACGCAAGAACTGGATTGTCACCGGATCTGATGATATGCAAATCAGAGTGTTCAATTACAACACTTTAGAAAGAGTACACTCGTACGAGGCCCATTCAGATTATGTCCGATGCATCGTTGTTCATCCTACCCAACCTTACATTCTTACAAGCAGCGGTATGTCCTATGAACAATTCACAGATATGTCAGATAAGTGTTTAGTTGTTTATATTACTTTATCGATCTTCCTATTTAGATGATATGTTAATTAAACTGTGGAACTGGGAAAAGCAGTGGTCGTGTCAGCAAGTTTTCGAAGGGCATACGCACTATGTTATGCAGATTGTTATAAATCCAAAAGATAATAATACATTCGCTAGTGCATCTCTAGATCGTACTGTAAAAGTACGTTGAACATTCTGTGCTATTATTGTTTACATATTATATTCGTACTTCTTGTGATCGTAGGTGTGGCAACTCGGTTCATCCACGGCAAATTTCACTCTGGAAGGGCACGAGAAGGGTGTGAATTGTGTTGATTATTATCATGGAGGGGATAAGCCATATTTAATTTCGGGTGCTGATGACAGGCTCGTTAAAATTTGGGATTATCAGAATAAAACTTGTGTACAGACACTTGAAGGCAAGTGTCAGATATTAAAAAAATATAATAAAACCGTTTATTGTTGGCGTAGATTAATTATTAGTTTAGATATGTATAACTAAATCATTTCTTAACAGGGCATGCACAAAACGTATCTGCTGTGAGTTTTCATCCAGAGTTGCCAATAGTTTTAACCGGCAGTGAGGATGGCACAGTACGAATTTGGCACGCAGGAACATACCGACTGGAAAGTTCCTTGAATTACGGGTTCGAACGTGTATGGACAATAGCCTGCATGCATGGTTCCAATAATGTAGCCTTGGGGTAAATACTTATTCATGTTTTCTTATTCCGTTTTAGAATAACAACAATAAGTATTAGATAATATACAATTGTCCATTTTTAGTTACGATGAAGGTAGTATAATGGTGAAAGTAGGTCGAGAGGAACCAGCCGTGTCTATGGATGTTAATGGCGGCAAAATTGTATGGGCAAAACACTCTGAAATACAACAAGCCAATCTTAAAGCTCTACCAGAGGGTACAGAAATTAAAGATGGCGAACGGTAAGATGTCAGCAGACGATACATCTTTTAACATTTTGTTTATTTTGTATTGTGTGTGTGTTGTTTTAGATTACCGTTGGCTATTAAAGATATGGGCGCTTGTGAAATATACCCCCAGACCATCGCTCATAATCCAAATGGAAGGTAAAAGATGAAATATATTTGCGTTAATAACAATACAGTAATCAAATCACATACATGTAATAAAATAAAAATCGGATCAAGTTGGTAAAAATTGTGTAACATAATTATGTATACGTTAGGTTCGTTGTCGTTTGTGGAGACGGTGAATACATCATTTACACAGCAATGGCTTTACGTAACAAGGCATTTGGAAGTGCACAAGAATTCGTTTGGGCACAAGATTCATCTGAATACGCCATTCGAGAAGGCAGTTCCACTGTCAAAGTATTCAAGAACTTCAAAGAGAAAAAATCGTTCAAACCTGATTTTGGTGCAGATGGTAAAAGATTTAATATATATAAAAAAAAGTATTGTTAATGACTTACCTTGTATTTTACCTAGGAATATTTGGCGGATATATGTTGGGAGTAAAAAGTGTATCCGGTCTCGCATTTTATGATTGGGATAATCTCGAACTGGTCAGACGTATTGAAATTCAGCCGAGATCTATTTATTGGTCAGAGAGTGGTCATCTAGTTTGTCTGGCCACCGATGAAAGCTACTTCATCTTACGGTTCAATGCAGACGTTGTTGCCAAAGCGCATGACACAAAAGCAGAACTGACTGAAGACGGCATTGAAGATGCATTTGATGTGTTGGGCGAGATGCACGAGAGTGTCAAAACAGGCTTGTGGGTTGGCGATTGTTTCATTTACACGAACAGCGTGAACCGCATCAATTATTACGTTGGTGGCGAACTAGTCACAGTATCTCACCTGGATCATACGATGTATTTACTGGGATATGTACCGAGGGACAACAGGTACACAATTGCACACAAACATACTATAAATATCATTCAATATTAATGAAAAAATATTATTCAAACTTAATGTTCTGCTATTTTGTTTGTAGATTATACTTGGGTGATAAAGAATTAAACGTCGTAAGCTATTCGTTACTCTTATCCGTCCTTGAATACCAAACCGCTGTGATGCGAAGAGACTTTGATACGGCGGATCGCGTATTGCCAACTATACCAAAAGAACACCGAACTCGTGTGGCACATTTCCTGGAGAAACAAGGCTTCAAGAAACAAGCCTTGGCTGTATCCTCTGATCCCGAACATAGATTCGAATTGGCTCTCCAATTAGGTACTTATTTGATATTTCATATTGTCTGTATTAATCTGTTTTAGTTGTTGTTTTTATATAATAATTATCGTATTTGTTCACAGGTGAACTTACCGTTGCCCAACAACTCGCACAAGAGGCCAACTCACAACAAAAATGGCGACAGCTTGCCGAATTGGCTACAACTAAAAACAATTTCATTCTGGCACAAGAATGTTTACAGAAAGCACAAGACTATGGTGGACTTCTCTTGTTGGCTACTAGTTCCGGTAATTATACACTCGTGCATTTCATGTTGAACTTTTGCTATAAACTTGTACCTTTGTCGTACAGGCAATGAGAATATGGTGCGTCAATTAGGTGCAATGTCTGATAAAGAAGGAAAGAATAACATTTCATTCATCTCATTCTTCTTACTTGGCGATCTTGATAAATGTTTAGACATTTTGATTACGACCGATCGATTACCCGAAGCGGCGTTCTTCGCCAGGTAAACTTACATCTGTGTTGCAAATTACAATATGTTAAATATACTTATTTTTCAGATCATATATGCCAGACAAAATATCATTCGTTGTAGAGAAGTGGAGAGAGCAGCTCTCCCTGACAAACCAGAAGGCTGGCCAAAGTTTAGCTGACCCGAAAGATTACGAAAATCTCTTCCCGGGATTAGCGGATGCTCTGAAAACGCAACAGTACCTTAAAGCGGAGCGGTCGCAGCTGGCAGCGGCCGAAGCGGCTGCATCCATGCCGCCGAATTACGAACGTACGCCCGTGCTTGAGATGCGAAATGCTGAAAATGCCGGACAATTTGTGTACAGCGAACCAATAACAGGAATTCCAACGGATGTTGAAGAGAATACTTCTCGGTGAGTTAATATACTCGGAATAGTTTGAAAAATATTTGTAATTTTGCTCCCAAGCATTTTACAGCTTGGTAATGAGCATGATCAGTATGTTTCATTTGTTTATTGTTTCAGAAACACTGTTGATCTATTGTCAGCCGTACCGTCCCAGTCCAGTAGTGCACCGTTGATGACACCTAGTCCAGCTGTTGTAACGATACCCGCCAGCATGGTGCAGATACCAGTGGTGTCTGCGCACTCCATCACGCAATCCCAGGACGATGACCTCGACGATCTGGACCTGGATCTAGATGGAATGAACATAGACGAAAATATAGATACCTCGGTAAGTTTTATCCTATATTAAGTGTGATTATTCTTACTTCGAATTTAACAAAACTATTGTACGTACGTATTTGTACAACAAAAACAGCGTGAGTTTAGAAAAATATACGTTAAGTATTGATATTTTTAATAAGGTTAAATGCGACCTTGATTGCTATATAATCGATTAGTTATCAAATACAACGTACCATACAATTAATTCGGTAGTTTTCGCGTAGGTTCATACAGCTATATATATTACAAAATATTTAATGTTTTATACCAAAATAAATAGTCCGGTACTGTAATCATGTTATGCGCCTGTCACATAGGCAACCAACCTCTCATACCAGTGTAACTGCGTAGTATTGACATCGGCGTAATATTTCATCAGTTGTTCACGGTTTGATAAACATTATGTGCTATAAATACGACGAGTGCGTCTCTTACGTTGCAATTCTCATTTGTTACAATTCTCATTTGTTACAATTTCTCATTTGTTGCAATTCTCATTTCTTACAATGCATCCCCACTCCAAATACGCTTGTATCAGTTGTTGCAATTCTCATTTCTTACAATTCTCATTTGTTGCAATTCTCATTTGTTACAAGTCTCATTTGTTGCAAGGCACCGCCCACTTTTTTCAATGTCAGGCGAGTCTATAGTCGCCCAGTTATTATATAACTATAACTAGGCAATAATTTCTTAGTGTATTTTGGTACAAAATATATACACCAATACAATTACATATGATGTAATATATACAGCAACATTTTACTTTATTAATTATAAAACTATTCGTTAACCGCGAATTTTCAATAACAAAATATAGAAAATTATTACCTGGTCATAGTTATACATATAACAACTGGGCGACTTTAGATTCGCTTGACATCGAGAAAAGTGGGCGGTGCCTTGCAACAAATGAGACTTGTAACAAATGAGAATTGCAACAAATGAGAATTGTAAGAAATGAGAATTGCAACAACTGATACAAGCGTATTTGGAGTGGGGATGCATTGTAAGAAATGAGAATTGCAACAAATGAGAAATTGTAACAAATGAGAATTGTAACAAATGAGAATTGTAACGTAAGAGACGCTTCGAATACGACTATATGATTTATTTTATTCATATAATATAAACTGCATTTTGCGCGAATAAAATTAATAATCATTTTATTACAATTACCTATTAAATATGTGTAATTTAATTGGTTTTAAAAATATTACATTGTAAGGACAAAAATAACAGTTATTAATTTCAAATCTTATACATACTTTGTCTAGTTTTTGGGTGTTTATTTTTATCCGGAAATTAATTTACTAGCTGCGTGTAACATATTTAATTTAATTAAAAATTGGCACGGTATTTTGTGTGCTAGTTAGAATTTTTTGCCGGTACCCATAATAAAAAACACAATTATCAGTACATGTTCCGTGTCGCCCATTGTATATGATACACGTTCACCCGCGTGCTGTTTATATTTAGTGCTTGTGTTGCCAAGATTTTGCAGTTTGTTTCTAAAACAACTGACATGATTAACAAAATAAAAGCTTTTTTTCTGCTCTTGCCGAAGAGCAGATTCGGACGAATTAGATTTTCGTTCGCAAATGAAAAATATTCTATTTGTTACTAAATTAATTATTTCTGGTTTAACAACACATAGGAAAAATTATTTGATATTTGATAAATATTAAAAAAGAGTTTACTAAAAAATTATGCGTGTTATAAACGACATCAATTGACTACAATTTGATTATAAAGAAAAAAAAAACTGAATTTGTTTAATTTTAATATAAAATCAGTAAAATTATCCGTATGACGTTTGATTATTTTTTTTACAAAATACTATAATAACGGGGCCAGTACGGGCCTGTATCTCATCCAGACCATGTTTCCAAACATCATTTTGTCTTTCAAAATATTTTCCCATTATCTGTAAACACGGGGATTTAATAATGGGTGTTTATAGTTAGCAGTCTGTAATATGAGAATTTATTTGCTGAACTTATTTTTATGTCATTAACAAGTAGCCTCCTCTATTTTCACAATGTTACATGGACCCGACAACTGTGTTCACGGGAACGATTACTTTTAAAAGGGAACATAACTTCAGCAAACGCACACTTTCTATTGTTTCACTGTACTTGTTTTTTTTTCATTTCGTCCAATTTATACGATAATTTAAAGTAAAGTATGTAGAAAAGAATTAGGTATTTTTAAATAGAAACCAAACGATTGTTTTCCTAATTGGAGGTTATGGAGGACTACGAAAATATCAAATATTGTGTACCTATATTGTATGTTATTTATTTGTATTGTATTATCTTTCAGGACATCAATTTGGACGATGTTCTGCTCACGGATTAATCATGATCATACATAATTATGCATCGAGAAATGTCTACATCGCTTGTGGTGTGTATTCATATATTTTAGTATTAATTGCAATGATTGTGTTAATGTTATCATTCCTATTTGTAAGAATAACATATTGAACATAGAGCACTATGCGGTAATCTATATTAAAAAAAAAACAATATTATATACTTTAAATCACACAAATTTATCTATGATTCCCCCACTACCACCTGTTATCCAACGAATTTTCGAACAACTAAGTTATGACATATGTAAATGTATCAATTCTATAATGCAGCTGTTATTTACTTGCATCAGTTCTTTCAGTTTATAAATTCAGTGATCAAAGACACACCAACTAAAATAGAATATATTTATATATTCTAATAAATACACAGTTATAATTGAAAATCATATCGTGTCATTTCAATCTTGACATGCGAGATATAAAATATGTTTACTAATTCATCGTGAGGCGGGTATATTAGTATCAAATATGAATATTGTGTATAAAGGACACAATGTATTATTGAATCCGACGTGTTATTCATTTAATGCCAGTGATTCATAAACGTGGTTCGTAGATGTATGAACACTTTTACAAATTGTGAAAAATAAAATTTCTCGTTTCACTTGAAACAGTCAACACGAATTCTTTAAACGATTTTAACAGTTCTGAGGTCGTGACTTGGCATCATTTTGAATTCCTGGCACACACATAAAAAGAAAATTAATTTCTTTGAAGCAAAAAAAAAGTGTTAGGAAAATATTTTTCTAAACGTTTACAAATCGTTGTTTTGCTGCGTTGCTACAAATTACCATAATACATCTTGGTTAATAACTGTCGTGACAAAATGACCGCGCCGTCAACATACTAGCACGGTTTTTTTTCTTCTGTTTGGTAACCAGGATTAGGAACGGTGACAGTACGTACCAGGGGGTAGTCACGCTTATGGACGCGCCTGTGACCACGTTAGATACAGCATACTTTTCAGTACTGTAAAACTGCGTTGCCTAAATATCCTACTTACGACTGAAAAAGTTAGATGGCACTAGCTGGTCACTAGCAAATAAGTTATTTAGGTCAGCCCGCTTGAAAAAATGTGATCATGTGATTAAGCAAATGGTGTCTGTTGACAGTTACTTGAATGTTTCGAAGTGGTTAGTAAACGATTCTTCGAAGCATGTGCTATTAAATCGGATTAAGTTTACTTTTAAAGAGATATGAGAATATATTTTCAGTTGTGTATCAGTCTCTAAACTATATACAGTCATTACGAATACATTATGGTGCAGGGCGATTTGTAAAGTGCTGTTTGTGAAATTTGAAAAGGTAAGCTTTTAAAAATGTATTTATTTTATATGAAGCATGTGAATATGATGCTGATATTTTGCATGTAGTATTTGTTATACATTTATGTATTATATGTATACATAAATAGCATGGCAACTGTTAATGTTAATATTATTAATGTTACTTCAGCAAAATGGTACGTTCAGTATGTTGTGTTCCTGGCTGCTCCAATAATTCAACGGAGAATCCTGATTTGGACTATCACCATTTGCCATTGTCTGATGAACGTCGTACGAAATGGTTGGAAAACATGGGAAGATTAGACATGGCAGAGACCAGTACAGAAGTCCGTTGACCAAAAAGTTAAATATTGGAGCAATTCCAACTATTTTTGTGCATGGTACGTAAATGTACAGATATACATGCATCATACATACATTTATCCAATTGCTAATTAAGTTTTGTTTGATTTTAGTATTACAATTTTAAGCTATGGAATTTATAAATTCGATTACCATTATCACCGAACCCAGCTGGTTTACAGGAAAAAGAGTCGGAAGAAATTCCAACTATTGGTGAGTACATATCAACATTTTATATATATATATATATATATATATATATATATATATATATATATATATATATATATATATATAATACTTAATTACATGACATGGTAGAATAGATATGTTGCTAACACCTTTCCATTTTTAAATTTCAGAATTACCAGGAACAATCCAGGCTTTTGATTTAAAGAAGATTATATCCACAAATATATCGAACATTCTGCGAACAGGATTAGGCGAATATCCAGATTTAACGGTACCTACAGCAGTAATTGAAACTCCAGAGTTACAGGAATTTGTGGAAATACCAACTATTGTAAATATTGTATATATGTTTACTTTTAATTATTTTATTATTGTTGCAAATAGTAAATCATTATTAGCAACTAGTAAATAAAAAAATTTGTACACAAAAATTAAATTTTTGTTAATAATTCCCTAAATACAAAATTTTAATCAATTTAAATATACCGCTGTATTTGCTGACCTAGCAAGAATACTCTTAGTGACATCTGACTTTTTCAGTCGGAACTTTGAAATATGCATTACATAGATGTAAGATAAGTTGCAGACTACGGTCACAAAATTTAACACTGCGTGTCCGCCTCCTGGTACGTACCACAATTGCCCGGTAACTAATGGTAATAGCGATCCCTGTGCAATAAGTTCATGTTAAATTTGACGTAAATGTGAGTTCGATTCTAACCAGTGTCCTTTGAAATGGTGAACCAAATCTTTTTCAGTGATTTTTCCAACGTAGATAAATTAAAATGTGTTTCCTGCTAGAAAAGATAAAAGGTAAGTCAAAGTTTTATATATTCATATTAAATTTTGTGCATAATATTCAAACTGTAAACATATGTAGTTGTATTTCAAAACAATAATGTTACGATAATTATCGACCATTAACAGCTTATTACATTTGAACAAAAATTAACTTGACACATTTAGTGGAATTTCGGTTATAAACTATGTTTAATTGTATTGTTTGTAAATAATTTTTACGATTTAAAAACAAGTTGTCTCTGACTGTAAAATGTGAACAATTAAAGTTTCGTTCTTGAAAATGTAATTAAGAAAAGTGTTAAAATGTGTGCGTGTATGTGTGTGTGTGTGTGGTATTTTTAAGTTGCGATGGGTCTATTTGGGATACGACGGGGGCGGCCAGTGCTACCAACCGAAATTACTCGACTAATAACGTGTAGACAAGCAGGTCCCTGCGGGATTATATGGGGAATGTAGGGAATTGCAACTGCTTTTTAAAATAGCGCGCTCTACACACACTCTTTCTCTCGACACTGACGCTATGACGTACGCGCGACAGCTGAATAGGGATGTGCACGTTCCTCTTCCTTCCTAAATGCCACAAACAGCTGCCATCGCCACTAGAAAATTGCGGTTTCGGTAAAAAAAAAAACTCTGTGTACAAATGTATCCGTTGAAATGTGACTACAATTTGCTTAAGTACACGCGAAAATTATTCGTTCTTTACAGACATTTCCAACAACGTGTATTTGCATTTATAATTATTAATTGTAAAGGGAAAATATACGTATATTCATATAGAGATGAATCGGGTATTGCAGTTTCTAGTTTGCTTTCTTCTCGTTATAGACACGGTATACTTCAAACTTGAATGACGGAACACATACACACCACTAACCCTCGTTATGTTTGTGTTGGTTTGCCTGCTGTTCTCAAAACAAACAAGCAATGTTTGTAAAATGTTTATTATATGTTTTGAAAAGTGTAACTCGGTGACATCTTTATGTTTCACCTTCTGAGCTCTCCTTAATTCGTTTGTTTCTTCTAGAACCATGGGATTAGAACTAGAAAATTTTAACTAAATCTTGCTCATCAATAACTAGTGCTTTTTAATGATTATCGTTATTAGATTATCCTATGTACTTGAGACAATAATATTTTGATAGCAATGTGGACACATGTCGAAATTTACAGACGGTAATAACGTCTTTAAATACCAATTCTTAATAGAGTGGTTATTTGACAATGTACGTTTCAATGTTTTGGTTTAGCTATGCTTGTGGCTTAATTGCCTGAGTACAGCAAACGATATTTTCAGCTTTCTGGACCCCAGTTTAACACCTTTGATTACCTACGGGATTTTGGTTTAAAGACTGAACCCAACTTCAAATTGGCTACGGTTACCTGTACAGTTACGGTTATTTTAGCACATTCACCCGGTCCATTCCGTAGTTGATTGATTCACTTGAAAATCAAACGACCTCACCAGTATTGGTAGGGATTGTATTTGACGTAGTTGTAATACAGACAGATTTGTATATAGGATCATTTTGAAAATGGGAATATAATTTATTGTCAAGGTTCGGTATTTATTTTAGAAGTTTGAAATATATTACAAAAGAGACCGCTGGTTCCCACGCGTCAAGTAATCATGCGCGCATAAATTAACACTGAACATCTATATATTTCTTGATAAGCAGCCCCAAGGTGGCTGGCGGGGGTGTCTTGCAGCTGTTGACAATTCTTTCTGACATGCCGTCGGCACAGCTCCCGTTCTCTCAATATTTCCGTTCGCACTTTCCTTCTCATCAACTTACACTTTTAAAGTGTTGCCTGTGAATGTGCCGCTATTTCTAATGTGCAGAACCCTACTAGCCCAATGTTGCCTCGTTCTTAGGGAAATTAACTTCTCTTACCTAACGATTGTAGCATTCCGGTCGCTATTGTTTTGCTTTTACGGGTAACGTTAAAATGAAATGTGTTCTTGTGGTGTGTGGTATAAATTTATTTACTAAATAAAGATTACAAGTAAAACAAAAGATTACGATTTTATACTTTCCTTGAATCGGAAGAGTAGTTCACTATTTCGAACATGCCGACACGGTTCTAAGGGAAGGATTGTGTTCCACTCGATCCGACACAAAACATGAGTGAATTTAAAACATCACACTTCACACAACTGACCATTAATTGACACACAGTAAACTTTACACCATAGTCAACTTTTCGGGGAGATATTCATCTAGTCGCTTTCAAACAACCAATCATTGGTTGCCAATATGGTATATTGAAATTGTTCTCTCAGTCGTCAGAAATTCTTCGCAATTGTCCGCTTTTTTTGTCAACACTCCACTCAACCAGAATATGCGCTATTTTCTTTTAATAATAATAAAGTTCTTAATCGCAAATGTGAAACATAAATTAATACAGTGAAACGAACCAAAATACTTCTTTACTTTCAATTAATAAAGCACACAAAAATCCACGGCATAAAAGCGAAAAGAATTCTGGCTTTTCTAAAACCAATTACATACCCTGATAAAATATAAATTAAGAGAATCGGAGAAATCAAATAATAATAGTATATTATGTGTATTTTATGCAATTTTATTTATTCTTGCATGCAAAATATAATAATATGCGCTTTTATAACCCAATTGGGTTTCATAATGTATAAATACACATATTAAAGATCCAAAATAGAAAAATATTTAATTTCTGATTGATTTGTTCGCTCGCAAGTTGATACTACCAACAGAAAATTACCAAAGTCAATTAACACTATTATATGACATTAAAAACACAATTTATAAAGTACATTGTGCATAAAAAATTAATTATACACAAAGATTCGCGGATGTTTCTAATATTATCTGAAATTATAGGGTTAGAAAAATATTCGCAAATTATCCGCAAATCGGACAATTGTCCGCTAATTGGCAACACTGAACCAATGACTCTTTAGTCCTGTCACATTCATACACTATCGCACAACGCAATAGCATTTTTTCACACGATCAGCAATTTAGCAGATACGGACCACACATATCGTCGATTCATAAAAAGTGACCAAAAAAATAAAAACTTCTATCTTCATGAATTATCGTGCTCTATTATTTTACTGTAACCAAGTCAAAATGGAGATAACGAAAAATATAAGAGATACATATTATCTATTTAAGATATATACTGGTTCATTCTGAATCTTTGATATATATTTTCTATTACGGATCTGGTGAAAAACCGAAAGCAATGTCACTAATTCACAATCCGTGTACCTATTAAATATGACCGGAAATTGCACATGTTTTCTGTACCCCTACTATTTAAGAGAGTATAAAATAAAGACACGTCATTTCTTCACACACTTCTGAGTCAAAACAATTAAAAATGGGGATGACAAAAATAAATTACGATGTAATTTTAAATTTTTTATATTTTCCCAAAAAAATGTCATATAACACACACACACACATGTATACGTATAGTCTAATTATTAATAGAACAAAAATCGGACGGATGTGATATAATATAAATAATCTAATATTGTTTAAAAATTCGTTGGTACTTTTTGTCAAAATGAACACCCTGCTTTTGTAACAAAAAAAAAACACATGAAATTCTTATTTAATAAAATAAAAATATATAGTTCGATTGTGATATCAATATAAATATATATGTAATAATTGAACATCGATATAAAATTAGAAACAAAAATATAATAATAGCACATTTTGACATCGGTGTTGTTGAACATTATATTTGTTTTCTATATAATACAAAATAATTTACGATTTTTTTTATGTTATACATGTAACGATATATTTAGAAATGTTTGAAAGAAAAATAACAATTTTTAATCGATGTTCGTTAATGGTAATTTTTACATTTACAAAGTGCAATTTTTAATAGTACATAGCTGTGAAAATATTAGAATAAAAATTCTGCACTACGTACATACATTTACATACATATATACATAAAAATTAAATATTATTCCTATATTATAAAGAATCTAGCTGTCTTATTTTTCACAAATAGTCAGTCGTACTGAGAACAAAATACCACATCGTTATTCTTGTAGGAAAATTACAGTCAAAATATATTCCAATCGCATAATATAAATGACACGATGTATTTGAATTGTTTGTTAAAATTAAATTTCAAATCTACCGTGTATTGCATTCAAAATACCAGATAAGTATTCGGCAGAATATTTGCAGCATTTCATCGTCGATTTAGCAATCTTTATTGAGCTACTAGTAACTTACTAGATCAATACAATATTATGGAGACAGTTCTTGTTGCAATTCCCTTTGAATTATACACTTGGCAGTGATTTAATATCGTTTTATTTCTTTCTAATTATTTTAAAACCTTCACCAAGAACTGTCTTCATTTTTGTCCACACAAATATGGTCAGATTATTTTCATCTGATATCGTCATTTGTGGCAAACTCAGGTTGGAATCAGTAGAACATTGTGTCCCAAATCAAAGAAATCACGTGTTAATTTAAAGATTTTATATACGTAAGTTTTACTTGACAGAAGTAATGGATTTGATACAAAACTTGACTGCACTGATACAAAATCCTGCGTTCGCCATTGCTCTTAAAGAATTACTTTATAATTCAAAGATCACCAGACTTTGTTTTTATATATTTTACAGTAATATATTCTATAATTACATATAATTCTACAACATATGAATTCTGAAAGTAATACCTTTGAAAAACGTTGTTATTTCAATGCGGATGAAGTAAATATGCCGACATGTACATTTTTGTTATTTTCGCTGTTATGTCAATGTTGTCAACTGCACTGCAACGTTCAGTACGAACAATTTGAAACATATAAATGACGTGCGTGTATGTTGCTCGAGTTCATGTCATATACGAAGAATGTCAGAATACTGAATATTTGTTTGCGTGTTGAGTCGCCTCTTCGGTGTCACTAATATAATAAAACACTTTCACACACTCGCGCATTACACTTTGAGTTAGATTTTTTTTTTATTAAACTTTTATTTCTAAAAATCTTTTAACACTATGTCACAATGAATTAAGTTATAATGCGTCTCTGAATTTAAGGATAAACTTTACATTATGGTTTTGTAATTAATGCGTGGGTATCTCTTCATACAATTCCTACATGAAACATTTCGGGAAATTCGATGTCGTTCCTGATACAGAATTCGTGCCAGGTTCATCCTTTACACTTACGACTGAAATAAATACAGATAAAATAATTACAGACGTAAGTAGAATTTTCACATTAAAGACAAATTATTATTTTTTCTGTGAATCATTGCATGCAAACAATATTCTAATTTAATACAATTATTATATTTTACTCTGAACATATTACTTGTTAAAATTTGTTACAATTACATATTTATATAATTGCTAATTGTGTGAGACCCAATTTTATACAAAGTACAGTTAACAAGTATGCTAATTGATATTGTTTCGAATATTACGGAAAGTAGTACATATTGTAATAACTGATGACAATTAAAATTAAATAGTGATGATTTAATACGGTAAAAAATACTATTACTGAAAAGTTATTAGTAAAAACTCTTCGTGCATTCTCTTCTTATTATGAATAAAATATTCTCTAAATCACAATTCTCAATTCAAATTAGTATTAATTAATTTATAATATGATTAGTCTTATCAGCACGCAAAAGTATAAAGTGTAACATACGGTATATAAGAATGATGATGAGCTCTTACCATCCCCTGGCCAATAGGGTGTGTAACGCATAGGGTCGGCAGTCACATCCCGTCGGCTACACGCGGTGAACGTAGAACTAAACGTCGATGCAGGACTCGTCGAACCAGCTGCAACAAAAGTACACACTCACACTGACATATCTTCATTTCTAGCGAAACACACACTAAAACGAACTCATGGAGGCGCCGGGCATCGATCCCGGTACCTCTCGCATGCTAAGCGAGCGCTCTACCATCTGAGCTACGCCCCCTGTGTCTTCAAACAATCACGCGTGGATTCAGCGACTGATTTTATTGATTTCTAGTGAAATACACACTAAAACGAATTCATGGAGGCGCCGGGCATCGATCCCGGTACCTCTCGCATGCTAAGCGAGCGCTCTACCATCTGAGCTACGCCCCCTGTGTCTTTAAACAATCACGCGCAGATTCAGCGACTGATTTCATTGATTTCCAGTAAAATACACACTAAAATGAACTCATGGAGGCGCCGGGCATCGATCCCGGTACCTCTCGCATGCTAAGCGAGCGCTCTACCATCTGAGCTACGCCCCCTGTGTCTTTAAACAATCACGCGCAGATTCAGCGACTGATTTCATTGATTTCCAGTGAAATACACACTAAAATGAACTCATGGAGGCGCCGGGCATCGATCCCGGTACCTCTCGCATGCTAAGCGAGCGCTCTACCATCTGAGCTACGCCCCCTGTGTCTTTAAACAATCACGCGCGGATTCAGCGAATGATTTCATTGATTTCTAGTGAAACACACACTAAAATGATCTCGTGGAGGCGCCGGGCATCGATCCCGGTACCTCTCGCATGCTAAGCGAGCGCTCTACCATCTGAGCTACGCCCCCTGTTATACATAACATATATCGAGAGCGAAACTTTCATCTTGTTTGATGTAGAAAAGACCGGTTAGCACTTTAAAAACCTGCATGCAATACTTGTGCTCTAGATTTCCAAAACTACTTACTCAACGTGTTTGACAGTTGGCTATAGTTGTTCATATTCAAACTTTGGACCGGCTGGAGGCTTGGCTGTAACTGACAGAAAAAGCAATAATTGGAATTTGAAGATTAATTGAATTAAATCATTTGTAACGTCCATTGATGAATAGTTGTCATATAAGTTATGACATGTGATATCAAGTGATGTGATTTTCAAGTGATGCTAAGCTGCGTTCACATATGTAAGGCTCGGGTCTCGCCCGGTCTCATACAAAACAGATTCTTTCCATGTATTTCAATGAGAGCATTCACACTTGTAGACCGCGGTCTAGCCGGGGTCTCGCCCGGTCTATGAGGCTTGCCTGGCAGAGAATCTGAATAGGAGAGACCGAGCCCCGCCTGGACCGCGGTTGACATGTGTGAATAAGGCATTAGTGTACCTGTCCCTGGTGTAGTTGTGAGTAGGCGCCGAGTGCTCCCTGGTGTGGATTTCCAGCACCGGCCCTGACCACAGCCTGACAGGAAGAGTAGCTAAGCTGCGGTGCTTGTGGAATCCATGCGGCACTGTAACAAATTCACATTTCTATTCCGTCCATACATATGCAAATATATATATAAATATATATATATATATATATATATATATATATATATATATATATATATATATATATATTCTACTTACGTCTGTAATTATTTTATCTGTATTTATTTATATATATATATATATATATATATATATATATATATATATATATATATATATATATATATATATATATATATATATATTACGAGTATTTACATAAACGAATATTCACTCCTATACATGGTTTTATTTTAATAGTAAACTCTGCGAGAACCTGACATAGATTGAATACCGAACTCTATCGTTTTGAAGGAAGGATTGCATTAGATCCCCGGTAAAGACTATTATGCACAGTATGTGCAAGTTGTATGTTCTGCAAAATAGAGTTCGTGGTAAGACATCTGCATTGTATCTCGTGTGAGCAGTGTGTGCTTCTTGTTGGTGTACGTGTCAGCGGTGACGTCTTGTCACGGTTGGTAAGAACAAAACACGGGCCTCCATGTGACGTCGGCAATCGTATGATTAGAGCTACATGTTATGAAAGCGATATCAGCGGGGTCACCGTGCCCTCGGCCCAGGTCAAGCTTATTTACGGGATACAAACATCGCACATTTATCGGGTGATGTACTATTTTTACAATATATGCAGCACACGTATACACACTAACAAACAAGCATGCACCTTAATCAACAAAGAAGCGGATGGAAACAGACTAATAAACTACGCTATTTCCCATACTAATACTAGTGCAATGTGCAATTCAACAATCATCTCCTAGCAAATAACGTAACATGAATATGATTTGAAGAATCTCAAAAGTAGTAAAGACGATTGTTCGCATTTTAGATTCTAATTATCAGACGGAAAATATTAAAAATATATGAAATAGTTTATAATAGAATAGTATACAGAAATTATTACGATTTACTTTTAAAAAATGGTTAATTATTATTTTTATATATAATGCAGCACTGTTTAGGAACCTCCCCACGCACAGATAGCGCAGAACGCAAGCGCATTTCCACCAGGTGCACTCAGGTGTGTCGACCGAATCTTCCAATAATAAATAGCTAGAACCGCACATGCGCCTTGCTTCACCAACGGAAACCGACTATCGTTTATAGTATCTTGTCATGTTTATGCTCCGCTTATACCAATGGCGTTCATACTATTCATGGCACTCTATTCCGAATAATACAAAATTATAACTACATAAAAACAAATTATAATAATTGTTGTACATTTCCATAATGTTTACTTGATCGAATGCTGTTAAATAAGGAGTCTATAAACAAAATAAAATTTTCTAGAGTATTCAAAGAAATTATTACCGAATATATTGGAAATATAACCTCGTAATTTTCTTGCGACGGACATTGTTCACGCCAAATTATACAACTATCACCGCATACTATTAATTAATTATATTTCTGTACGATACAGATTATTATTTATAAATGTAGTGTATTTAAATATGAAACTCACCTATGATCGTATCGCGAATACGCAGTCGGATAAGATGGTGGTGTACCGAATAAGTTTCGTGTGGCGAGAGGGCCTAAATGTTGGCCCACATGGTGTCCACCGCCAAATGTGTCGCCGAACAATCCCTTCGGATACGGCGCCGCGGATCTGTTCATGAAATTGTCACAATAACTGTATTTAAAAGTTGAAATTATTTGAGCAACAGGCAAATATATGTTGTACCTGTACGGTCTCTTCATTCTTCTTCGTCGCCTGTAGTTGCCGTTCTCGAACATGTCTTCGTATTGTGGATCTGCTAACGAAACATTCGTATATTACGTAGAATAATTCACATTAAAAGATGAACTTTTATTAGTAAAATTTTACTGTAATAATTCAGTATTGTATTCACAAGGGATCTCACCTAAAGTCCAATAGTTTCCTTTACGTTCACCACCGCCCTCTCGCGGTACTTTCACGAAACATTCGTTCAGACTCAAGTTATGCCTGATTGAATTCTGCCATCCCTTCTTGTTCCGTTCAAAGTACGGGAACTTGTTGGTGATGTACGCGTATATTTCGCTGAGCGTGGCCCGTTTCAGTTGGCTGTTCTGTATCGCCATTGCTATCAGTGCCACGTATGAGAAGGGTGGTTTGCCATTCTGACTGGCGTTAGCTGACGTGGAACTGCCCGCGGTATTATTTCCACTGTTGCCCGTTGTGGCGCTGGACGACTGAGTTGGAACATCCGTTTGCGTTGTCGAAGGCGTCGCGTTATTCGTTGGCGTTGACGATGCACTAATCCGCATGAAACGACATATAATTGTATAACTATTTTATGTAGTTAATATGCAACTATAAACACTGATAATTGCACGTACCTATTTGAGCTGTCCTTGTCGTGGTCGTGATGTATCAGTGTGTGATGGTGCGACTGCAGAACTCTCGATAAATGTTCTTCGTTCTTGATGGCGTTCGTGGTCGATTGTGCTCCCGCTGTTTCCGATACGTACCCCGACACTAGAAATAATAGATTTCATTTAAAACAAATTTACAAAAACACTCATACTAAAAATAGACATGAATCTCTTCTCTTTTCCGATGCCCAGTAACCCTTAAAAATATTTTAACATTTATATTAGTTTGCTAAAGTAAAAAATAAAAGCATATACGTTATTATTTACAAATTATTTTTGCAAATAAAAACTATAAATAAATCTCAATTGTTATGTATATTTTGTGGTGTTCCTAACCTTATAATACCAACAAAGATATTGATAATCATAATATTTATGAAATGCTTATAAGCATCAGTCAGATAAATGTAAATAATTGATTATTAAAATTAGTATCTAAATACACTTATATGTATTTACAACGTCTATTTAATATGTAATTATAACTACAGCAATATGTGTCAACATGATATTATTATTACTTCCGGTAAATATCATTCATTTTTCAAGATATGAACTAACATAGTATATGCCAATGTCATATTTAATTTATTCATTAAATGGTGCGCATATATTTAAATTATAGCCTATCAATAAATACTCCCGTTATAAATAACTTGCGAACAAGAAGAAAATTGCAATAATATTCTACGTACTCCAGAAAAATGTATCCCACTCCCATTTGGTTTTCGGACTAAACACTTGCAAAGAATCCGCTTCAAACTCGACATATTCTTCTTTAATTTCAGTCTTGATTTCACTTTTTATTTCACTTTTAATGATCACGTTATCAAACGTTGGTTTATCCATTATTATAAGGAATAAAATGACACGAATATTGTTTTTCAATTTTCACAAAACACTTACTACACTATGTTACACTTCATATTTAAATTTTGGCCGTATTTCCGAATCTAAAATATCATTTTATCGTTACACATCAGTATGAAATAAGGACACAAAACAATAAAGAATTTTCAATAATTACATGAACTTAATTGTGCGATTTTAATTGGCCAAGTAGGCTGGTTTATTGTTCTTTCGATATGAAATACGTTATGACAATTCTAAATTAAACTTGTTCAAATATATTTCAATTAAAATTTAGCAGATAAAGAACACATTACAACTTAAATGCAATGAAGAAAATATTTTCGGATAACACCTTCAGCCGCATTGAAAATCACATTTTAGACTGTTTTGTTGACAAATATGGAAATCGTTTTGCACTAAGACAGTAGGCTGTGTGAATATGGGAGAATATCCCGTATGTAGTGTTACGGAGTTATGTTGAAAAACCGGCTGAAATCGCGTACGTGTGCGATATGCACGTGAGGGCTAACTGACTGGTCAACGTATAACTAACGTACATGTTATTGTAACACAATACTACAGGCCACTAGCATAAGAATTGTAACCATACAGAACAAGCAATACCCCTCCCCATTCGTGAACACCTCTGCATCTCTTCAATATCCACCACTTGCACACTCCTTCACCCGCAATTAAATGAGGATCGGCGATACACAATACAGAGGAAAAACAAACACAGAATATACCTAATAAAATTTCAACACACTACTCAATAATTATTCTTTACAATTTCTCTCAATTTGAAAGGATCCAAATGAGGTATTATAAAATCTTTATTTCTATATCTTATCATCTGGGGATTTTCTCAACAACCCACACTGTTTCTTATTTTCTCTATGCATAATTAAACTTTTCCATTGTTACGAGTCCTTGAAGAAAATACACATAAAATACTAATGGAAAATAAATCGAATGAAAAATTGATTTAATATACATTATGAAATATCTAGAGCGTGTATTATTCAGAGGCAGAATCTGGATACAATCTGTATCCGTTCTTGATCCTGCATTATTAAATCAACAACGCAGGATAATATTTTCCATATATTCAACAAATAACTACGTCTTGTGCGGAGTTAAACAATTGCTTGCCAAACATTGGTGGTAGCAATAACGTTGGGCATGTAAGGAATGGTTTCATATGATTTACATGGAACGCAGTGCTGTTTACACGTCAACGTGGCAGGCACATCTGTTCCAATGCTAATAGCTCGGCCATTACAAATACCAACCACTGTAACCCACTGGAGAATGCCGAAACTCATACGTGACACACACACACGCACACACACTCACGCGCGCATTCCATTTCCAGTTATGGTCCTATAAGTCTTATACCTTATTACCTACGTGCTATTTCGCAGTATATACTCGTGTTCGTTTATAAATTCGAAAACTAAATTCGTAACTGTCTTAATAAATTTCCCGTGCTATTTGCGGCAAACCCCGTAAAATTTTAACAAATAATTACGTCATCATATGCAGAGGAAAATGGTTGTCAAATAAATATAATTATATTGTTACGTATAGTATGATTCGAATAAGTTTTGAACACTATTTTCTTTTTGTTTGTTTTTGTGACACCATTATAATTGTTTGTAGAATTGGAGCTTCTTTTAACAAAATAACGCACAAAAAATTATGCGCGTCTATTATAACACTTGATTTATGATAAAAACAACAAGCCGTGAACAATGAAACAATCATATAAAAAAACGAAACAAATATCTGACAAGTGATATATGGACATTTTCAGTTTGTAATTCAATACGGCTTTCACAGTTCTAATGTATCCCTTGAAATTTAAATGGGATATGAAATTGGATACCTCCATTTTATGTGTATTTGTTATTCGATTGGCTAAATATAAATTTCAATGATCTATAATGAAGTCCAATATTTATAAATTCATTTAATCTTTCCGAGTACAATTCTAACTAATAAATATACCCGTAATAAGTGAATTTCATAAAAAGATTTAGTTTATCTAACGTTGGTAGCAAAAATTAATGTCTTATTTAATTGTAATTAACACTTTATGACATGAATCATAGAGGAAAAAACCTTGATCAAAAGTCCAATTCAATTATTATACTGGGTGTTTGCACACCGTAAATCATATGCGTGATATTGTGAATTATAAGACTCTGGTGTCTGTCGGACTCCATCGAGATATTTTGCATGACGCGATGTGCATTTGTTATCGGACACGTGGTGCGTGGGTGTTTGCCGCAGTGTGGGCTGACATTGCACTCTTCATATTTCTTTCACACTTGTTCAAATTCTATACAATTGTAGATGAAAATAAATTAACTTTTTCTTCCCTTTAAACTTGCACTAGAAGTATTGATACACTTATTATATTACGGTATATTAAAAATAAATATACAAGTATAGTCTCTTACAGATGGCTACACATTCAACAAGCCCCTCAGAGATATATATGTGTATATTTCTGACTTTGTACCCCAATTTGCCAACATATTTGGATGAACATCGATTCCTGAAGAGCATCAAGCACTTGAAGATAAAAGATGATCTAATACCAATGATATAGCATTGGTTATCTTCACATATGGTAACATGGAAGTGAATTGTAGTGTTCTCCTTGTGCGCACGTAGGTAAACTTGCTGGCGTCTTGTGTTTCGTTACGGTGAGTCATTCCTGGAAACGACTGTTTCGAAACCCAGTCCAAGTCACGTACGGCGATCAGCGCCCGTTCTCTCGAATCCGCGCGCGCGTGAACTCGACGCGACGTTTTTACACCGGGTTTTGTCATTTTTTAAGTGCGCAATTACAAATCCTCTCCACCTCTCGCTCGCTCGCTCGCTCGCTCGCTCGCTCGCTCGGTACTTCAGTGTGTTCCCGTGCAATGATTTTGTTATTTCGGGGATCAAGTTTAAATATGACTTCCTGTGCGGATTATGCCAGAGAGTGAATAAGTCATTTTCTTACACACGCCGACGTAAACAACTAAATCTTGCAATCCGTCACTTTAATGCCATTCGACTTTATAGTCGATCGTTTCACTGTGCCAGCGGTTTTTTGTTTGTTTTGTTAAATGTCACTGGAAGTCTCTATTAAATTATTTTCAGCCGAACACAACACCATCTATTTTGATCGATGGACAGAGAATTTGTGGTCTATCAGTGCGCATTACCATGTTCGCTTTCGTTTCCTGCGATAAATGCAACTGATAAAACTGAAGAAACTTGATAGCAACCTACGACACAGTGCTCAGATATTGTACTGACTAATTTATATATATATATATATATAATGTTTATCAGTGTATATAAATACCGTGTTTATATGCGCTGAGGAAATATACCTCCATCATTTCCGCGAAGGCTTTCCTGTGAAACGTAAACAAATGCTAATGGCCAAGTATGAAGCATTGTTTCGTTTCGTCGAACGTCAGGCTTATGTTTGTTTTCGTTCCAGACATCATTAGCTTCACGTGTTCTAATTGCTCTGATTAACTAGATCGTATCATATTACTGTCAGTATGAAGTTTCACCAACTTTAATTTATTCATTACCTTACCTTTGTAACACAATATATTAAGACCAACCGTGGCAAACAAAAAATCAAAACATTAACATCAATTTCAACGATGTTTTATGACCTACACCAGTGATGCACAACCTTTTATGTATGAAGGGCCGCATACAACATCAATTTTGAGTCGGGGGCCGCATATAATTCCGTTTTTGGGTCGAGGGCCGCAAAAGATATTTTTTACCCTATTTTTGTCGTTTTTTGCTGAGATTTTTCTTTTTTTTTAGCTTATTCTATTGTAAAAAATGCCCAAGCGGGCCGCAAAAATTTGAAAAAGGGCCGCAGGTTGTGCATCACTGACCTACACTGATATTTATTTCTTTTCTTTGCCATGACGTTTTGTCAATATATATTTGACAAAAGAATATATACGTAATAATTTTGTTCTACAATTATGTATATTGAAACTAATAGATATTTCAAAGCAGTGTGTACCTGCAGTTAAAAAAATAATTATGAGTGGTTCGTGTTTAACATTACGTTTTGTTCAAATGTAAAACACAACGTTTATGTCTTTAGAGAGAGCAGATATGAAACACACACGTCACTTTAATGTGATCGTTATATATTTTGACTGGAGAATATAAACTGATCCTTTGCACTGTAAATGTACAATGGCTGCCGCGGTTATAGCTTGTGTAGGTATATATGTATGTATATATCGTATCGTATGCTACCTATGAAACAAAACAACAGGTTTATTTGTTTTTACAGCCCATTTACTACGAGCCGACCGTAGTGCATATGCAGCATGTAATAATCAATAATCTATAATTTACACACACATTTATGTGAACAATAAAACACGAATGTTCAATAAATATTGCATTATAATAAGTTTCGCGCATATGACATTTTCATTGGCATGATTGTTAATCTTTTCAGCGATGCCGAAATCTATTAGATAAACATTTGATTATACCCAATTATACAGGTGGTTAGAAATATAAATATGCATATTAAGTTTTGGTAAAAGTATGATCCGTAGTAGTTCTGGATTCTAGCATTAGATTAGAGAAATAATATCGAATCTTTCCCGGAAAGTGTTAAGGTAAACAAGATATAGGTAATCATTAACTATTCCTTTAAATTGAATTAAATTTCAATCGGCTATCGACGGTAGAAATAAAGAGCTAATAATAATACAATACACAGTGGCGGGTATATTGTTGAACATGCGCGTTCACAGTGCGGTTAATATATCCAGCAAGCATTTCATTCGCAGTTATCGTTATCGAATACTTCTGACCACGCACTGAAAGAACAATAAAAACCACGTTATGAACCAACTCCAAACGAATGTATACATTTAGCAGGTCGTAAAGTGCAGCCTCGCTCGTATTGTTCTACTGCTGCAATATAGAAATATTGTATTATGCAGACTGCGTGTGTGATTCTTCTGCGAATCGTACGTTAACTATTAGTAGCGGATGTGTACCGTAGTGTACGCATAATACCTACGGTCTGTGAACTGCGTGATATATTGATTGTAATTTGCCTATTGCTTGCCCCGACGTAAGCGTCACGTATTTATGATATTATCGCGGTACATATTATAGCAATTATTACCTGGACTTTGTGCACTGTAAACATCCACACAGTCATAACAATCTGGCTCCTTCGAATATTATACAACACCACGTCATTTCATTTATATTTACCTTGGCATTCGAAAAAATCAATCATTTAATTGAAAACAATAGAAGGAATTTAATAACAATATCCTTGGCGACACCGCACCGATTCAGCGACATTGCATAATAATTAATGTAAGTAATTAATCAGTGATTTTGACGCGACTCCGATAAGTGAAACTCATTAGCAGATAACAATATACAGGGGAAACAGTACTTTTTATATTTATATGCTGAATATGAGAATTGTAAATCTGGACTATGGGAATGGTGAATGATTAACATGAAGTACATTAGATTCAGTTGTTTGGCGCACCTGATATGGAAATCCTGTGCAAGTTTGATAAAACACGAACTCAAGTTACGATAAACAAATCCATTCATGCCATATAATACTGCTTATCTAGACACTGCTGTAATTCTAAACAATCATGTTTACACACGCACAAGTTTTACATTTACACCACCATATATCAATCAGAAATAAACGATAATTCATTTATTAAATTCAATATCGAATAAAACATAAATGTAAACCGCAATTCTATCAGACGTACGTATAGGATACCGCAATTATTAATATGTATACTCGTATATCAATTATTTCAGATCGTACTGTTGTGCTTCTTGTATTATAACGAATACTGCATCTATCAGGTGTACTAAGTTTAACCTTTCCGTCAAGCGATTGACTAGACATTTGACCCCTGCTAATTGAGCGTAGACTGGCAACCCCCGTCGATATATAAAAGTGGACTGGTCTATATTCAGGGGCAGTGCATTCTGGGTAAGGTAGAATTTGTGATGTAGCATGGAGGGATGTGAAATGGAGCCAATGTTCCATGATATACCTGGGTGCTCGGGGCTATTGTGTAATTAGGCACGCGGCATGCGCAACGCTAAACCCTAATTGACCTATGAACCTTGCCAACTCAAATATACACACACACACACCAAGGGCGGGATACGTATCCTTTACGCACCTCTAGCGTAATTCTTACTACCGGTGTTCGGTTACATACCGGATTAATTTACCGGAAAAATATACCAGTAAATCATTACCGATCATTACCGGATTGTCCAGTAAATTAGTGCTAGGCAAAAAGATATTGTTCTTATAAATTATCTGTTTAAAACAGAGTGTATTGTTCTTGTTGTTTCCTATACAAAAAATGTTTTTTTTTTATTAATGGCAAACTATTTTTACTAGGTGTGAAATACTTCAGTAGACCATACACAAATATTTCAATCAGTAAAGTTTATGATGCGTGGACTACCTACATGCTTTCAACGAAACAGAATGCATTTGCACACAATGTTAGTACAGAATTAAAAGACTGTTTATATATATATATATATATATATATATATATATATATATATATATATATATATAGCGTTAGTTAGTTAGTGTTAGCGGTATTCAACTTGTTTAAATATGAATACAGTGAACAGCTGACAATAGTTTTATTCGACTAAATCAATATGCACACACATCAGGCGATAATGTTGTAAGATGATTCGGCTACACAAGGCTTACGAAGGGCACGACGTTACGTTGTGTTTGGCGATATCGCAAGTGCGTGTGTGGTGACGTCACGGGAGCCAGGGGCCTTGTTTGTCCCGGTGACCCCTGACCGCACGGGAGCACGGTCTCTAAGATTATCGGCTCCCCGAGTGCACATTCTTATCTCCGTATATAATATACGGCTATACCACGACGAGTTACGCACGCAGTTTTTCCACTGATAATAAACAAATAATATGTACATTTATTTATTCTACTTGTCAGTCAATCATCTCATATAAATATAATATTAGCACTACACAAGAAAAATGTGCAATTTTGCTCCATACTATGGATCAGACTTTTCATATAAATTGACAGAACAAAACGAAAATATTTTTATATAACATCGTAATATTGTAGTTAACATCAACATGCTTGTAATGCAATAATAGAAATACGTATGTCAATAATTGTTTTTAATCATACATGCAATTTCAACATAGTTAAATAGTCTGTTTGTAAATGTAACAAATAATAATGTATATTTCTAAATTTCCATACGCTATTTTCATGCAACATACTAGTTTATTTGCTGTAACATTTCGTTAGGGAAAAATCAAAGAAACAAATAGTGTGTTTGGTGAGATTAACGACGGGAGGTTGGCCCGGCGGCCGTCGGTGTTGCACCGGGACACGCGAATCCATAAACTGTAATGATTCAGGATGTTATTAAAATACACCCATCCGTGAATGCGTCCCATATTTACGGCTGGCTAAGACGTTTCTATAAATATTTAACCGGTATTTGTTCAAAACATGGACAACTTACATTTATTTATAAACAACCGGCACTTAATTTGCCATTTTGTTGTAAACATCAAGTGTGGCGTTAATGAATAGCTTGTTATCAGCACAACATTCAGTTTTTCAATCCTCTTCACTGGATGTTGCCAGCAAACAGCAGTGAGATACTGACGCGCGACACACACAAGCAAAAAGAAATAGTTGATAGTGCATTCAGTAAATAATAGTAAACATGTATCGCTAGATATGTAAAACAACATTTCTTCATTTTACAACAATAACGTATGCGAAAACATGTATAATAACGTGCGATATTACTTGTTGATACAAATACGCGCATTGTTTATAAACTGTACATTAACGAGCGCTCATCTTGAACGAAGATTATCTGAATGGTTATTTACAGAGGAATTTGTTAAATTTCGAGCCATAAATAACGCATGCTACACTTACGACGCTTTCATTAAATCCTAGTTTAATAAACTCTAATAATATACGTTTCGTTGCTTGAATTTATTTTGCAATAAACTGTACCTGCCTACATTCTTGTTTTATCACCTGATTCCGGCTATTTCGCAAAACATCCGTCACCGTTACAGATCTTTTGCAATTGTTATTTTAAACCTAGCACAGGAGTATATATTTTTTATCAACTTTTTACTTTCCGTACCTACATAAAACAACTTATGAAATATAAATATTAACTTTTTACTTTGTTATACACAGTATAATGAAGTAGTGTTTTTCTATATAAATATTTTGTATATCGCTAATATAATTATTATTAGTATGAAATCAATTTGTGGTATTAACTTATTAAATCTCTCGCGGAATATTTTTTTGAAAAATAACACAGTAATTATGTTCCATATTATTTATTAATATTTATTCCTAAGGTTTGTAGCTTCACCTATTAAATAATACAAATGTTTGTTTAACGGTGCGTCTTTTTATCAACGGACCTTTCATCTATTGACCCCTTGCAAAACGATTATACATTTCTATTACAAAAATAGACGACTGACTTCAAAATCAGTACAACTGTATAACGTATGAAAAATAATATAAATTTCTATAGCTTGTCATATTCAGAAAATACTGTTTTGCTTTCAAATACGCAGGTGGTCATGTGCTTTCAATCCATAGTTTAGAATAATTGTGTTGATTGACGAAATGCTACATAATAAGAGAGCACTGTTGCTTCAACACTTTGGTGCCATTGTACCCAGGTGATAACAAAGGATTGTGTTGACATGTCCGATAACAGACAATGCATATTACAACCGGACCACACGAGATGCAAGTTCTGGTTGTTTGGTTTTTGTTCTTTGTGTATTGCAAGGGTTCAATCTACACTAGACTATAAATTACAGGCAACAATTGATAAGGAAAGTGTCAAATAGCAGAACTTCTCAGAAGCATTGCAAGCGGCACACTAGATTTAGTTACAAGTAAAAAAATGACGGTGATATCACAATATGAAATATTTATATCGCGTGTTTATTTTAAACGAGCCACTAGAGAGATCTCGGAAAATTAGACAATAGTTGCCCATTTATGCGCCCAAGATCGCAGTGACGTCGTCTTTTCAAAATATTGCATGGCTCACTAGATAATGACAAAAGTGGGATTTTCTCGAATTTTAATTTTCCTTTATAATTACTGTAAAAATTCGAAACAAAAATGCGAATAAATATTTTAGTCTTTGTATCTCTTGTAGTTTTCGAGATCGCATTCACTATTCGCATTAACATTTCTTACGTTATTTTATTTTATTTTTTGAACTGTGAACTAAACAGGATATTCTCAGTTAATACACATTAAATTTCTAATTCGCTATTCATTGAAACAGAGATACAAACACGACGATGATGTTTTATTCGTTCTATAATTTCCAAGAACATCTTTAAAAATCACTCTCTCTTATGCAATTCAAATGAATCATCTATTTATTTTTTTTGCTTACTATGTATTACTATTTCAAGTAACATGAGCATAAAACGGCACGTGTTTCATTATACGAAACTATTTATATAGCAAGTTCTGAAAAAAGAATTCTATTCGCATACCAATAGCTTTTTTGTCAAATATAAATTAACACATGTATTTCGAAACTCAGATACAAATGTAATACAGTAAACTACCTCTTATCCGGCACTACTGGACCGGATAACTGAATTTTCCGGATACCTGATTGTCATAGTACTTTTTAAACTCATTAAAACTATATATGCATCAGTATTATCATTAATATTCTGAATCCATGTAGAAGAAATGAGTGAAATATGATGAAATAAAAATGTGGACATTTGTATTATTTACGTATTTATTTTGTCCGGTTGTTGGAGAGTTCCGGTTACTGGAGTCTCGGAAACGAGAGAGTTGACTGTATACCTAATAAATACTTTATAAAATAATATTTTGCAAAACATTTCTTTTTAAAATGTGTTTGTAGGTTAGAAAATGAGGTCATGTATGAATTTAATTGGGTGCACAGTTGTTGCAATTTGAAAATATTGAGTAAGGCCTTGTTTACATATATGTATATATAATTGACATACATTCAACTGACGTTTCAATACATATTTTTGTCTATGGATACGCTGTAGCGTAATTGATGTTTTCTGCATACGTCAGTACTGAATCGGCAATATTTAAAAATGCGTTTCATCACAAATTACACTCTAATTATACTCGTATAGACATTTTTCATAAACATTTATATGTTATGCTGTTACAATAATATATAAATTTATGTCAAGCTTCCCTAGAAAAGTATGTAAACTCTTGATTTAGAATTTAGTAGCATCTATATGTAACTTGATTTATTAAAATTGAAACAAACAAATGTTAAGTGCTGTTATATTATAATCTAAGATGCTAATGTAATTTAAACAACAAAAACTGATCTACTTTAAATCTCCTCAAATGTCAAACTAATTTCAATCTCTGAAATCAGAAGTGTGTGTTATTATCAAATATATGACACTCTACTGCATTTAAACATATTATTGTTTGGTTTCAATAATTGTTTGCAAGGAACTAAAGTTTATCTGTGATGCAAGTAATAATTTGCATGTAGGATGTTTTGGCTGTTGACATACACCGTATAACATTTAGCTGGAAGTACGTATAATTATAAATAATTTCAATATAGGGCAACATTGTTAATCTGTGTGCAGATCTCTTGAACTGATTTACATCACACTAAGTGGATTTATTCTACACGAAATAGCCACACTATTACGCTTTTAATTTCACATGTAATCCTCGGGTCTCTGGCAAATATACAACATGAAGAAACGGCTGTTATTATATGCGCGCGCGCGTGTGTGTGTGTGTATGTTTGTGTGGGATGGTACACGTACTAAATAAACCTGATATTTCACACTGGGTGACTTATTCCGGCCACTAAAGTAATCGTCTTGGTTCCCTGTAGCTGTGAATCTCGCGAGAGAACAGACAGTGGCACCTCTGCGGCTGAAGACAGCGGTGCTGCTCTCTGGCGGACGCCACTAATGTATGTCTAACTAATGGGTCTAGCTTGTCCGACTAATTTCGTCCACGCCTACCACATCTCGACAAGCAACTTCTTCACCAATTGCAAGCTCGAATTGCATTACAAAATTACAATCATACATCTTTAAACAATGTATATCAAAATGAATTTAGAAAAAAATAAATACTATAATACGTATTCATATATGAACGATGAATACAATAATTTTCGTTCTGCAATTGCATAGATTTACCAATGATACAACGGTTTTTTCGCAACATTACGTTAACAAATTAACAGTAGAATACAAGACAAACAAAACACAACCTATCAACTACATTTGTATTCGGTTATATATATTTATATTAAGTACAGTGTTGATCGAGAGATCCCAAGCTGACTGTGTAATACAGTGCGACGCTTCGCTCGGGTTGACACTTGAAATAGTGTGGACAGGTGGCTGGTTAATAGATTTATTAGACGCGATGCTAAATGTGTCTATTAACCTCCGACCATCTCCGTCGCGGATGATTCCGCAACGGTGGGACCGAGTTCGATGTCAACTAAACCCGACATGTGTAAATTATGCACTTTATGTAAATGTGTAATCGTTGAATGAAGGTCGTGTCTCCATGAACAGCACATTTGTCCCAATATTTTCCACACAATGTCTTCTCTGCTCATTTAAATATCCGCTCGTAAATAATCGCCAAAGAGTTTAAACGTTAACTTTCTGTGACCGCGGCAATATTAAATGTGGTTTGTGTATTAACTATTTAGTAAAATCTCCAATAATTTACATATTTAGTGGCAGCAAGTATTCCAACCAATATTCCTATTAATAGTTACTACTACTATATACAAAATAACAGTAGTAGAAATCATATAAAACATCAATTATCTACATACATTTATGTGTGATGTATATATATATATATATATATATATATATATATATATATATATATATATATATATATATATATATATATTTACAGACATAACGAATAGAATCATTCTATATTACTGCACACACATGACAACTAATATTCTAAAACTTAAATGTACTGTTAATAATTATTGGATAAATTTATTTTCAATATGTGATTTATGTATGTAAGTAATTAATTTTAACATATAACCAACGATTACTTATCGAGGTGCCGAACAAAATAATCACAGCGGTTTACGGCTATTTAATTAGTATTTGTTTTAACACTGCTTATAAAAAAAATGTGTTGTAATCCTGCAAATGTAAATATTATTTATAAAATGAATAACAGTACTTAATCAACTTTAGATATGATATAAATACACTTTATACGACCAAGATTACATTTACAAATTATATTTTAATAGTACTATAGTATATGCTTACATTGTACTGGATATTTTATGTTTCCATCGTTAACTATAGTACTGGCGAACTTTTATGTTTTAGATGTGTAGGTACACATAAATAAGTATAATCCGTGATGGTACCACAATTGGAACATGTTAGTGTCCACTGGAGCGAGTGGTGTGGCATGCGTGGGGAATGTAAGTAGTGCGGGGGCGACGGTGTACGCTATTAGTTCACAGTTTACATGCGCCGTTAGCGACACGTCCTCACGAACAGGACACTAAATCACACGTCAAACTGCCGTCGCTCTGGCTGTCGAGCACGCATACGTCTCGCTTCAGACACGGACACGCACGGTTAACTCGCGTTCCTCACGTGTCTCACCATTGATTTACAGCCTTTTGATTTCTAATTGGTTCACCGGCATTATATTTTCAGTTGTTAAGTGCCTTCCAAAATGTAGATCTACCATTTCATTTTAACATAACGCGGGGAAATATTAGCGGTATTCATGTTTAACGAATGTTTGGTGCAATGTCGTTGCTTTCGATTTATAAATACGAACTTGGGACTCACCATGGGGATGTACCGAGGAGGACAACTGCAAGGGAAATACACTGTCCGGTTCCGTCTTCACTTTGCTCACCGTCCCAGTCAGACTGTCCGCTGTCAGCTCCTGAAATATTGGAATAGCAAAGTTAATATCATGTAGGTTATTGTTGCTAAGCGAATGTTTCATTCAATGTTACAATCGTGGAACTGCATTAATTATTATTACAGGTAGGGTAGGGTAGAGTAGAGTAGGGTAGGGTAGGGTAGGGCAGGGCAGGGTTATGTTATTTAACACAGCGACATACTACAAATATCGCTGTACATTGACTGGTTATATAATTATTGGCAGTCTGCGGTTAACAGGTCAGTAATCTCGATGCATCTATATCACCCGTCAGAAAATCCATTACATGGATAAGGTAACTCAGGTGGCAATGCACGGCCGTAGTATACGTGCCCAAATTTGCAAATTAAGCACGCACAACCGAACACACAAGTTGCCGGGCAACTTTGCATTTAATATCCGTGAAATTGATTTTTCAGTACATAATCCCAATAACATAACAATGATGTGAATTATGAAACTAACTAGTAAGTTTTATCATCGATCTATCTCGCTGTATATACAAATATTTTAATAATTTCTGTTTATAAACTAGATATATTAAATCATAACTTAGATGGTATGTAAAATGCAATATACGCATATGACAATGAAACACATTGCAGTGTGCAGAATCCGTTCGCAATAATAGAAAATTAGTTATGACTTATTCATTGCGTACAATTACTGTTCACCGCATGCATACACGTGCAATTGCAGCGTGAGGTTCATTTACGGTGTTGTCATAACAGCGTAAGGTCGTAAGCGCAAAACCAGTTAAAACACTTGCCCGCTCATTTCGCAAGCCGGTAGCTACACTTGCGCTAAACCCGCTCGCTCAGCCCGTTAATCAAGGGTGAAATAAGCAACGGGTGGTCTCCAATTATGCACAATTCATAAATACTGAAACAGAATCAATTATCGACTATACACCTGTGCACCAAAAAAAACAAACAGTGTTCAATAGGTACTACGATATTTTGTATCCACAAGTGAATTCGATATCCTTAACTTGAGAATTCAATTTCGATCCGTGGCTCTATTTTATATCTCGCGTCGCAGATATAATTTAGTATTTTAAACACAACAGGTATGTATAAGAATTAGGGGGGAGGGGGTTGATTTATATACAACCCCATGTGCTTATAGAATTATCTCAATGCCAATGTTTGATTTACTTCGAACAATTTAATTCAACCGCCAAGTGATAGAGATTGGAAAAATTTTAATTGTAATTGAATTTCTTATCTAACTATAAATACTTCAATTTGCGACTAGGCGCGACGATATTGGCTTCTAGTAAAACAAAGGGCAATATCAGTAAATCTCACGCAACTTACCCAACTCACAAAGCGCGTATTTTAATTAATGTAAATAATTACATAAAGACGGCGATATAACGCAATCATTACGCAAAACTCACATTTACGCATTCGCTGGATTATTTATGCCTGTTTTACACTGATTGATGGGAAACTCTTGCACCAATTACAACTTGCTCTGATTTTTGCAAGAATCAAGATCAAGAAACGCGGTATCTTTAATCCGTTCAGTTAATATCAAATTAATGTTTTTTTTTTTAGGTTTTCGTTCATTACTAACCAGTGTTACAAATTGTTACATGTTTGTATACTTTAGAAGTTACAATTTATATTTCATTTTGTATATTCCAAAATTAACTAGAAATTAATTTTACATATATAGATTATAAGAATTGATTTCAAACGTGTAATGTTGGTTCGTGATTGGTGAAATATTACTAAAAATACACTAGCTTATTGCTCAATGCAAAACAGAACAAAAATTCTTTTTTGTACATTATTAAAGTCAATAATTGTCAATTAATGTTGACACGAAAGAAGTGCTCGATGTAAAACGAGCCTTAACCAATCAAATAGTTAAGACATTACATTAAAAGTCAAATAATAGTATTGTAACCAGAGAAATATATAAAATACTATTTCAAATATATTATTGTAATTAAATGTTGTTATTTTGGTAGATGTTTATTTTTAACTTGACAGAAAAATAGAATGTTCCTAAAATACATATTTGTAAATATTATAAATATACTCTCGAATTTATCTGTTAATTATTACGGCTCGGTGAGTAGTTGTCAGTTGTTGATTACAGTTTGTTCGTCGTCAATGACCCGAATGAATACCGAATGTGCGAATGATCCGGTGTCCGTTGTCAGCGACAGTTGTGTTCAAGTAAATCATAGGTTACACATCCATAAAATATCTATAAACACAGTCACAACATCTTCCAACTATGTTTATTTGAAACATCTTCTGGTTTGTTTTCAAAACATTTCCCTTCCGCTGAAAACAACGAATCCCGTTTTATGATATATCTGGGTAATTTTATATTTCATTTATTTGACAACTTGTCATGTATCTGTGTGCGTACTATTTTACAGCACCATTCAAAACCTTACATATGTATAGCGAGAGTCTGCAACACACTCATAATTTCATCAAAACAAGACAAGACAACGCTTTAATATACATTTACGACAATGACATTGTGTTGATTTGCATTACTGTTGAACATTCTGCAAGACTAGAAGTTCTCATATTCTATCCATTTACGCCAATCCTATCTACAGACATAAACTATGTTGTAAATTCCATTTCAAAGCATTTATAAAAATAACAATATTTGATCGAATTTCGTTACTTGTGTAACGCAATTTGAGCTTCTCAATATTTTATCTCTCTTGAATTTTTATTGACGTTGTGAAATTATAAAAATAATAAACATAATTCATTCATTAAATTGTACAAATCAACAAGAATGATAACGACATGATACGACGAAAAAAAAATTGAGAATTTAAAAATGCGACCTTTTAGTGCCTTCATTATCTAGCATTATGGCGTCAAACTAATTATCATATTGATAATATTTCGGTGACTGGTTATCGTCTTCTTAAAACCGAAGGACGACGGTCGTTTCTTGACATATAAAGAACTCAAATGACGCGTAAGACTTGCTAAAATTTCATAGTTTTATAGAAACAATACAATTACATAATTATTTCGCCGGTACGTTAGAACTAGTTAGGCATTTCTTTTAATACTGAAATTAAATTCTTTTATTTTAGCACTTGAATCATTTTCACTTGAATGCTGGTGGCAAAAGAAACTTTAAATGACATTAGGTAGCCATTGTATAAATGTGCACAACACAAAAACAAATTAACACTTATGTAGTTAAAATTTACATAACATGTTTTATTAAATATTTTATTTATTAAATACGTTTCTATAAATTACACACTATTATTCCAGATGTTAGTCAGTGCATTTGGAATTATAATATACACGTAACCGATGCATTTACTAGTTTCACATTAGGTACACATTAGTTAGATATAACAGCAGGTTTTTAACAATTATATCCCTAGGAAGAGACAGAATAGGACCAAAATGTTTATAACATTCGTATTTATATAAAGTTTGTAAATGAAAACGGCACGAGACAAGCACGATCATGTTTGCACTGCAACGTTCTTTTGCGAAAGCACACACAGTCGCAATTTATCCGACGGCTCGCGCTCGTGTTCGAGAATAAGAAGTAGCAGATCAAAATGTAGTAGTTTTACCATACTGTCATAAATAAATATAATCTAAATTATTAATCAAGCACTAGTTATACATATAATTTATTTTCTACTCGTCAAACATAAAGAAAATGCATGAATTACAAATTTTTGAATTGTTAATCTCGGATTGTAAATATAAACTATAGTATTTTTGACTATTTGCATCAATAAAATAGGCTTTCGTGTATACGGAAACTAAATAATGAAATTTTCAATTATTCTATTCAGCTTAAGATTATTATAGCTGAATGTTATCGGGAATATTTACGTACATTGCTCAAAATATGCGATACCATCCTGGGCCGGCTTTCGGAAAAGTTGATAGCCTCCGTGATATTATTCATGTCACTGCGCATGTGTGAACACTTGACAATTAACAGGTCCAACTACGCATGTCTCTTGTCACTGTCACTTAATTACGAAAATTACCCGCGAAACAATCAAACAGCAATAAGTAAGTCACAATTCACAAAATTCTTACGTTCTACAACAGTTAATATTCGATTTGCTATTATTTTAAAACATCGAGAGCGAAAACACTGTATTTTATCTGTCACTAATATAGGTTATTTATTTTTATATGTGTTCATCGCTTATATTTTATTTACTAACACTTTTCTTGATTTAGTTTCTTTTTACTGTTTAATGTTTTACAAATTACAAACTCAAGTTCAAAATTGTATCTACAGTCGTTTGATTTTGTAAAATGTATTAAATAGTCGCGAAATATATGAATGGTCATTAATGAATATGTTTATACAACAGTCAGTTTTATAGATTGTTTTAAAACGATGACTTTTATAGCGACTAAAGCACACACACACTGAAGTGAGTATTAATATATAGAGAATTAAACAGCAGTTAGTTACGGTATCGGTGAGATATTTATTTCATCAACAGTTTCTTTATTTGATCATTGTTGAATTACGTGTGAGACAGACGCAAGAACTGTAGTACTGTAAACATATACAAACACACACACACACACACACACACTGTTGTACACTTAATGTTTACTACAAGAACACCAACTGTTATCAATGCAGTGTCTTAATAGCTACTAAAGCAAAAGTCAAAACCGCGCGCGGACCATGCTGCGCAACATTGCTACTGAGACTGTACCGACGCTTTCTGGCTATTTAGTAGTGGGGGAACGGTGTATCAGCCCCTTTGCCCTGTGCCTGTGATAATAACCGTGCGACTGAGAGAGAGATACCCGTCAAATTGGTAAGCGCTAACGGCGGACAAGGACAGAGCTTGGTGCTGCCAACAGCAGAACCATCTTGATTCTCGACAGGTGCGCGTTAACGGCAATGGTAGAAATGTGCAGAGTTTGTCACCACCGACACGATTGACAAACTGTTTGCTACTGAGAAATGTAGCATTGCATAAGAGCGAAATGAACTGAGTTTGGTAAATTGTTCCAATGATATTTATGCTTACGTAGGATAAATGAACGCTCATTGCAAACAGTGTGTACCTACTCATAACTATAGTATACCTGTATTCTAAACGTGAAGTTGGTACCTACTATGCACAATATCTGTTTCTGCAGATGTGTGATCTTTAGTAGTCTAGAGATTAATTATTTCAATATACAATGTATGTAACTTACTGATGATGACTGTTACAGAAGTTTGTTTATTACGAATATACCTGTGTATGTACATATCCATGTTGTTTGGCATTTCCCAATTGTTTTATAAGGCAGAACATCCTGTGTGACTGACTGACTGTAGTATTTATACGAATCATGTCAGTAAATAAGTAACATAATCTATAAATACTGACTTGAGCATGTTTTGCTAAACATAGGTGTTCATTATTCTTTTTGTTTGGTTATAATGTTATATGAAGGAAACAAACAATGAAAATTAATGTTTCCTGTAATATTTGTGATAATAAATTTCCGTCTAATGCTATTTAATGTGGAGTAATTAATCAGTTTGGATAATAAAAGTTACAGTAATCGTAAATCGTACTAAACTGTAAATTATATACGTCACACGAACTACTAAACATCTATTCCCTAGATTGTAATATATTAGTTTTATTGGTGCATTTATAAACACACATAGTATATCTGACCGTATCATAATTTATTATCTTATAGCTAATGCCCATAAAACTAAACTCTGCGATATTTTACAAATTCTAATACTATAATGTAAGTTTAAAGAAAAAAATCATTTGCGAAACAATACCAACGATGATTTATAGATACATACTTACCTATTATTATAGTAGTTCCACTATAATAAAACTATAACATTCAAATAAAACTTGTAACTATCATAATATTTATAATATATCTCATATTAATTATTAAATTATACTAGAAGAAATAAAATGCGGATTCATATTAAATTCAGTATTATATTCTACATTTTTTTAAAACTTTTTCCGTTTTGATTAACCATCTATAGTGTTCTATTAAATATTGTCGATCTATTTCATTAATTACAACGTGAAAATATGCTTGATCTACACGTGTGTCACACTTACGTTAGGTACGAAATTGTTTGTCAATTGTCCTCGATTCTCAAATGTCACAACTTCAGCAAATTGTAATTTGAATCTACCTATATCTATATTACATACATTACTGACCTAGTAACATACTTATTACATACTATATTATATATTACAGCGGAATATCTTTAAATTAATTTATTTAAATAAAAGATGCCGTAAATAAATTGGCAAAATAATTAATGTTTTGATGTACAGGTATCTATCTGAAAAAGACGGATATCAGTGGTTATTTTTAATTATAAATTTGTATTTAGAAATATTTATTTATTGTGTAAATAAATATAAATAAATTATTTTGACTTTCTTTAATCATTTAGTGCAGTTGATTCCGGTTAATTAAACCACCGGTTAATCGGGACAACCGCTTATTTTGGTCAAATCTTAAAGAATAGGAACGAAACCAAAGAAATAACTTACATCCCTTATTTGGAACATCATTCAGTTTAATTGGGACACAAAATTACTGATCAAAATATATTATACAATTTTTTTTTTTATAATTGCAAGAACAGTATTTGCAAATATGTTAATATGTGTTCTTTATGAAATACCATGGATAACAACACTTAAATTGTATTTTATAAATCTTGATTAACAAACAGTCATACATTCTTGTTGAATTTCATTTTAGTTTAAACAGATGCATGCAGGTTTGTACAATTTATTATAATTTTTTGTTCCAGAATATATATTTTTTATTATGTATATTATTTTATTATAAAAACGTATGTATTACATATTATTCATCGTGGGAATATTATTTTTCTGTAATTTATATTTTTGTTCAAGAATTGATTAAAGTGTATCGAAAACATTTATTCATTAATTTTCTATGAAACTTCGCATATTTGGGACAGCTGCTTAATTGGGACAACATGGTCTAGGCTCAATGTAATCTAATAAATTACATGTCATAGATTAAATAGTCTATATTTTTGCAAAATTTCTAGATGCTAATGCTTATCACACAATAAGTTACTTAATTCAAACTTAACAAATCTAGTTACAATTTTAGAAAACTCTCATAGGTACGTATTTATAATTCTTTTACTAAGATAACGTTAAAATGTTAACATCGGTCTTCGAAATATCTCTTGTTCAAGTTAGCATATACAGTGGAATCCGCTTATAGTGAAATTTGGTTCACTATAAACGAGTGTGCACTATAACGAAAGTATACATTTAAAAGTAGTTTTTGTCATATATACTACTCATACATACATGTTTATGATTAAATAAACTAAAATGATTAATTTTTTAAAATAAAAATATCTGAATTTTTATCGAGTCGCCCCCTAAATCGGCCCTAAAAAAATACAATCCGGTAATTATATAAATTTTTTATTTTAACATTTAACTTTTGCTCACAAGAGTTTTACATTTAAAATAAATGGCGTTTTGCGATATTTGCCGTTAGTATTTTATTGCAGAATTATTTAGTGGCCTAAAAATTAGATTTTTTCAGGAATTAGTTTACAAGGAAGCTTAGATAGATATGGATTATCTATCTCATGTCAATATGATGATATTTATTTATTATATTGTTGCTCAGATACATTGAAATTATGTTTATCGAACATCACGAGGAAGTATCTCATGTGCCGTGCCTAAAGTTCAATTTAATTCATTCATTGACAACCTCTTCGAGTTCGCATATAGTGAATTTACCGAGCAAATTTTGTCCATTATATCCGAAAATTCACTATATGCGAGTTCATTTTATGCGAATTGATTAACATTAGTTGGCATATTTTTAGTCGGGACTCAGAGATACGTTCATTATATGCGAGTTTCCATTATATGCGTGTTCACTATAAGTGGAAGCCACTGTATTTACACTGTTATACGAAAGATTACTCTTTAATGTTCTAGAATTCATGTTAATATAAAATTATTACTTTTAGATATTTTAATAATACAAATTTAAGAATGAAATAAAAATACATTCATTTACAACATCATGCCTATCCTGTTTTTTAAAGATAGAGAAAAAATATAAAATTCAGAGACTTACAATATTATACAATAAACAAAATGGTGATATATTAATCAAATAGTTTATTAGAATATATTGAATTAGGTACAGCAGAAGACCCTGTTTTAACTGACACATACCTGTAAATTTCTAACCAACAATAAATCAATAGATTGTTTCAAATTTATATTCGTACCAAACTTTGTTTCATTAAATACGCAAAATTATTAACAAACGTTACGGAAAATGAAAACCATTGGCATTTGTGCAACAATGTTAATAGCATTACCAATGGCGTTGGCTTGTGACGTCCAATGGCTGCTGGTGGGCGGCAACAAACTCGTAGTTGGGCGGAGTTAATTCAGAGCATCCACTGGATGTAGAGGTACAGGTAAATATAGAATTTTTTAAATACATTGCATTAAATTCTTACAGATAGTGTTACATTTTATCTTGTTAAATGAATTATTCGTTAAAGACCAACCATAATTGTACATAGCATGTATAAAAAAGCATTCAAAATTAATATACAAAATATTTAACATTGTCATTTAAGTAATTCTAACTACTCTGAACAAAGAAAAACATGTAAGTAACCAAATTATAGCGCATGGATTAACAGAATATACAAAATTTGAGTTCCAGAAGAGCAACAACAGCGTCTTTTTATGATATTGTACTACAATCTGTGTAAAAAACGTATTTAAAATACTTGTAATACGAGAAGAATAGATACATGTCATATCATACAACACAAGTGAGGTTAGTTCTGCCATTTTGCATACGCATTTCATTGAAATTATTATTAAAAACTATAACTGTATCGGTTATTATTACTGAATAATTTGTAAATGAATTACAACCAAACACATACAGAATTAGACACGTTTATATAAAAAGATTCTTTATATTTCTTTTGTATTGGTCACTGGCAATCGTTAGATATATTATGTTGTATACTGTATGAAACGAAACAAGTGCAAGCATGCACACCACCACATATAAGTTAGTGTTAACTGCAAACGGATATGAGGAAATACCTAAATACAACGCGAATTGCGAACTGCGAACTGAGACTGCGGATTGCGTCACATATTACACGCTTATGTTACATAATTCTAAACGTACATACGTGTCTGAAACGCATGTTAGTAAACACGTGTGCACATGTATGCGCGTACCATACGTGTCGCAGTGCGTGTGTATGCGTTTCCACAATTAGCATGTTAGCTATTGTTGACACGTACGTTCCACATTTAAATGCTGGAATAGAAACGTGTGCGACCCGCTTTTAGCAATGAATTGTGATTACTGTACACTTCTGTTAAACGTCCGTTGTCCTCGATATACGTATGTAGTAAATACAAACCATAGACATGCAGCTCCCTTGAGCAATAACACTTGAAATTGGTTTATTTCATAAGGAATCAATGAAATCAGTCGCTGAATCCGCGCGTGATTGTATAAAGACACAGGGGGCGTAGCTCAGATGGTAGAGCGCTCGCTTAGCATGCGAGAGGTACCGGGATCGATACCCGGCGCCTCCATGAGTTCATTTTAGTGTGTATTTCACTGGAAATCAATGAAATCAGTCGCTAAATCCGCGCGTGATTGTTTAAAGACACAGGGGGCGTAGCTCAGATGGTAGAGCGCTCGCTTAGCATGCGAGAGGTACCGGGATCGATACCCGGCGCCTCCATGAGATCATTTTAGTGTGTATTTCACTAGGAATCACTGAAATCAGTCGCTGAATCTGCGCGTGATTATATAAAGACACAGGGGGCGTAGCTCAGATGGTAGAGCGCTCGCTTAGCATGCGAGAGGTACCGGGATCGATACCCGGCGCCTCCATGAGTTCATTTTGGTGTGTATTTCACAAGGAATCAATGAAATCAGTCGCTGAATCCGCGCGTAATTGTATAAAGACACAGGGGGCGTAGCTCAGATGGTAGAGCGCTCGCTTAGCATGCGAGAGGTACCGGGATCGATACCCGGCGCCTCCATGAGTTCGTTTTAATCTATATTTATGTTAGAAACAGATTACTCAATGGATTATTCATTTAGTGTACGTTAAAAGATATAGGTCAGCTATGAAACTCAGATGGCAAAGTTCTTGGACGTTTGCTTACCATACAAGAGGTATCAGGATCGATTCCCAGTGCCTCCAGTTAAATCATATTACATTTCTGAAGACGTTCTAGTCAAATATATTCTAAAAGCCTCCGTTGGTGTTGTAGTTTGTATGTCATTGTATATTCATTGCATTGAGTATAAACACAGATAAACTAAACTTAGTTTATCTGTGGTATAAATAAAGTAGAGTAATACATTTATGCTAGTCAAGTATTGAACCAATTGTGTATCGCCTTTCATACACTCGAGACCTGTTGGTCTGAATCTGAAACCGCCAATTCCAAAGTTACGTTGAAAATTAGGTAAGTGAAAGAGTGTAGCGTATGCATTTTTAAAAATACATGGCTGTACGTGACGGTACCGCGGTCATGTTACTGCAAGTGCGAACAGTTACATGCAAAATTGCTGCCGCAGGTATTGTGTTGGTCACGTACCGTATGACGTCACTAATTGATGATATACCATCCAAGGTCAAATCAGTAGGAATTTTTCTTCCATGTATTGTTTTTTCGACAATATGCGAATGTTGGAAAAATCTGTAAGCTTTAATCTGTAATACACACGTGTATCGTATATGTCTGTTTGTAATTATAGTCGGACTGATTACTGAAGATTTATACATTTCAATTATGTTTCCATAGACAGCAAAAATAGTTCAAAGATCAGCAGATATATGAAATACTATACCTTGAAAATATACTGCCAGGCATAGATTCCGGTAAACATCCGGGTTCCGGTACGGTTCTTAAGCCTTTTCTATAGTTTTATTCCGAAACTTGTAATTTCATTATATTTTAATAAACAATAAAATACAAAATAACAGTATTGGAGGCGCCGGGTATCGATCCCGGTACCTCTCACATGCTAAGCGAGCGCTCTACCATCTGAGCTACGCCCCCTGTGTCTTTAATTAATTTGGAGCGATTTTCAGAGATTGTTTTTTTGATTTCTGTTGAAATACGCACTAAAATGAACTCTTGGAGGCGCCGGGTATCGATCCCGGTACCTCTCACATGCTAAGCGAGCGCTCTACCATCTGAGCTACGCCCCCTGTGTCTTTAATTAATTTGGAGCGATTTTCAGAGATTGTTTTTTTGATTTCTGTTGAAATACGCACTAAAATGAACTCTTGGAGGCGCCGGGTATCGATCCCGGTACCTCTCACATGCTAAGCGAGCGCTCTACCATCTGAGCTACGCCCCCGGAGTCTTTTCTTAATTTTGAGCGATTTTCAGAGCTTGTTTTTTGATTTCTGCTGAAATACACGCTAAAATGAACTCTTGGAGGCGCCGGGTATCGATCCCGGTACCTCTCACATGCTAAGCGAGCGCTCTACCATCTGAGCTACGCCCCCAGTTATACAATAGATATATCGAGATCAAAACTTTCACTCAGCATACCATATATCATGTAAAAGAACCAATGAAATATATGATTTGTTTGTTTCGACGACCAAATGGTTCTACTTTTCCTTTAGTGTACTCTTTATTTCCTATTTCAAAGTAAAATATTTCAATAATAACATATTTGTATCATACTTACGTAACGTCAGCTGATAAATCTGGTATCTCGGTACGTTATGCTGATACAGTTGGACAAGGTATACATGTACACCGTCAACAATCAACAATATCGATTTATTTCATCATCACATCGTTCATAAACTCCATAATTTCAACAAAATACATCAGCGTAAATGGAAAGAAACAGTACATTTACTAGGATTTATATTTAAACAACAAGAACAGTGCATCAACATACATATAGAATGCGTTCATTGAATTTATGTATAATCTTAGAACATTCATATTATTGTCATTCTTTTCTACTTAATACACATTTGTAATCCTCCTCTTTACAGTACTTGGAGCTTTGTAAAAATCCATATAAAAAACAAACAAATAATTAAAAATGTATGTATAATTTGGGCAACAATCCATGATAAATCGTATCATTCACACAGATGACAGCTGTAACGATAATTGGTTCTCGGAATATCACACATACAGTGGCGTAGCTACTGTAGAGCAAACGTGTGCAATGCATAGGGGCCCACGAGTGTAGGGGGCCCTAACTTGGAGATGTGAACTGAGAAAAAATACATAATATCATCAAGATAAAAGAAAATAAAAATACAAGAAAAAATTAACAAGGAAAATAAATATTTTGTATTTCTTAAAAATTATGACTAACATGGGAGGGGGGGCCTCCGACCATACTTGCATAGGGGCCCAAAATTTCTAGCTACGCCACTGCACACATATATGTATATTCTAGATATGTCTCGCCCGGTAACAAATTATAACTCTTATTAAAAATATCTAAAAAAATATTCTCGTTCTTCGCAACAAATCATTTTTATACATAATAAAACAGACTGAACAAAACTGATTTAGGTACGTGTAGGTCCAAGTACTGGTTCTACCGATTCCGAGATTATAGGTTATGAATCAATTGAACTATCGCTATCGCAAACACATTGACTACCAGTGTGTGTTCACACGGCACACGATATGGATATAACGGAGGGTTGAATGATGCCCCCGGGGCCGGGTAGTGCCGTGTCCCCTCTGTTCAAGAACTCGTCAACTCTTCGGGCAGCCTGACGGCCCTCTGAAATGGCCCACACCACCAGTGACTGACCGCGCCGACAATCTGTAATTGAACAAATGATGATTCATTCCTGTAACGGTCAATTCTTTCACATATTGTGTTACCTCCAGCTGCAAACACATTATTCACCGACGTCTGATACTCTTTCGTATCAACGTTGCTCCTCGCGTCCAACTTCAGTTCAAGTTCGTTAGCCACTGCACGTTCTGGACCCAGGAAACCCATGGCGAGAAGCACCAAGTCAGCTTTGAACGTTTGCTCCGAGTCGGGTTTGGGTTTCATCTGCCAACGGCCGGCCGCGTCCTTCTCCCATTCCACGGTGACCGTCTTTACGCCGCATACATGACCGTTGCCGTCATCCAAGAATTCTTGCGTCATAATGCAGAACTGCCGTGGATCGGCACCGAAACGTACTTTAACCTGCACAAATAAAAACATGTTTCTTAAGTAACTACGACAGATCATATTGCTATAAAATTATTTATAAATGCAAATAAATAAATCGTAAGTATACTAGTATAAGTTAGGTGCTGCCATCTTAGAATCAGAACGGCAACTACAACTAATCAATATCATGTGATGCATCTACTAACATTTGTGTAACATTATTATAATTATATTTATTAACAAGATAAATAAATACGTACTGTTATAACAATAGCTAAATTGAAATTTATTTTCCAAATAAAAAATTAAAATGAAACGCTGCGGACAGGATTCGAACCTGTGCGGGCAGAACCCAATGGATTTCAAGTCCATCTCCTTAACCACTCGGACACCGCAGCCAATGATACACGTGCTTGAATTTTCGTATTTAAGAGCAAGCTTGAAACGAATCAATATGAACTTAACCTATTACATTGTTATTATCAAACATTGTATCTACTATAACAAATATACAATTATTTATAGAAAATTTTACTATATACAAAATTATTATTCACATTTTGTAAAACTTGTAGCTTGCGAATAAACATATCGCTTTTAAAAGAAACTAAAAAAACTATTGCTCTACATTACCTCTTCATGTCCATAATCCACTCTGAATACTCTGGGCCACTGTGGCCACGGGTTGTCGGCAGTTCGTTTATCGCCTGGTTCCGGTAAGATTTCAAATGTTGTGATTGATGCCGCACCCTGTCTCAGCGAGGTAGCGATACAATCACAGCCGGTGTCACCTCCACCTGGAATTAACCGTGCACCACACCTTGTATATAACCTTCAGTTTCACACAAGTATCCACTGTTTACCGATAATGACGACGTGCTTATCTTTAGCCATAGGTCCTGGCTGTGTGCCGCCAAGCTGTTTCTTCTGCCAACTTTCCAGGAACTCCATGGCAAAGTGAATACCACCGAGCTGGCGGCCCGGCAGTGGCAAGTCACGGGGCCATGTAGCACCGGTACACAGCACTACTGCATCGTACTCTTCACTCAGTTCTTTAGCGGAGATATCTTTACCAACATTGACGTTCGTCTTGAACATTATACCTAAAACATATTTAACAAATATATTAAATTATATCCAAGTTGTATTTAAATCAATTCTTCAGGTCTGATGATGTCACAATTTTGTGTCGCTTTAATAAATATTGTGATATTAAAACAACATAAGTAAATATATTTTACATTAAACTATGAATGATCACAGAGTATGCGTAGATACTTTTATATATTTGAAGAATAGATTACCTTCAGCTGCCAGTAGATCTACTCTGCGCTGGACGACTTTCTTATCCAGTTTCATAGTAGGTATACCGTACTGCAACAATCCACCAACACGGTCGTTTCGTTCAAAGACGGTGACACCGTGTCCAGCCTTGTTAAGTTGATGTGCACACGCCATGCCAGCTGGTCCGGAGCCAACAACAGCTACACGTTTACCCGTTCTCACTTCCGGCGGTTGCGGTACAATCCAGCCGTTCTCGAAAGCAGTGTCAATGATCGAGCACTCGATATTCTTAATGGTAACGGCCGGTTCAGAGATTCCTAATACACACGCGGCTTCGCACGGTGCCGGACAGACACGGCCTGTGAACTCAGGGAAATTGTTCGTCTGCAGAAGTTGACTCAGCGCTTTCTTCCACTGATTCTGGAACACCAGCAAGTTCCATTTGGGAATAATGTTACCGAGTGGACATCCGTGACTGTTCGACTGACAGAATGGCACTCCGCATTCCATGCAACGGGCTGCTTGTACCCGCAGTCCTTTACGAATGTGCGTGTGATTGTAAACTTCATCCCAGTCTTTCATACGTTTCTCCGCGGGTCGGTACATGCCAGTTTCGCGCGGGTATTTCATGAAACCACGGAGTTTGTCCAACGCCCGTTCAGATTTCCGCTGTTCAACAGCAACATCGGTTATCACTTCCTCAATGTCCGTGATATGTGGTTCAGCAGCGGGTGGCGGAGCTGTTGCTGGTTGCACGGCAGCTTTCTTAGCCTTAAGCACTCGCTGGTACTCGTGTGGAAATACTTTGACAAACTGATGCGCATGCGCATCCCATTCATTCAACAATTTCTCCGCAATAAGCGAACCGGTTTTCTGTTTAAATTCTTTCAGCAAATCCTTCACTAATGTAAGATCGTCGTCATCCAGTGTACACAGCTCAACCATTTCAGGGTTGCACTTGGCCTTGAACGACCCGTCAATGTCCCAAACGTACGCAATACCGCCCGACATGCCGGCAGCGAAGTTACGACCGGTCAGACCCAAGATCAGCACCGTGCCTCCCGTCATGTACTCGCACCCGTGGTCACCTACGCCCTCTACAACCGCGGTCACGCCAGAGTTACGTACGCAGAACCGTTCAGAGGCAATGCCACGCATGTACGCCTGACCGCTGGTTGCACCGTACAGGCAAACGTTACCAACGATGACATTCAATTGCGACTCGAACGGAGATGACCGTGGTGGATAGATAACAATCGTACCACCAGACAGACCCTTTCCTGCCAAAGACATTACATTACATCATAAACTGAAATTACAATTCCAAAGTACACGTCCACTATGTAAATGGTACTTACCAACATAGTCATTAGCGTCTCCTTCCAGAGTAATATTGACTCCGTGCGCTAGAAAAGCACCGAAACTTTGTCCGGCCGATCCCTTCAAGTTAATATTAATAGATTTACCTGTCGGCAATCCTTCCTCGCTGTATTTCCTGTTAAATGCACAATCATTAAACACTGCATTAACATTTGTACTTAGCCACTTACATTGAGATATGGTAGCTTAGCGTGGAGGCGAATGCACGACATTCGTTATTGATAACCATGTCAATGTTCACGGTATCTTTGGTGCCGTCAATAACATCCTTGGACTGCTCAAGCAGTTGGTTATCCAGTCGCTGGTCTAGTTGGAAATCTTGAGTGTCGGAACCGCCGACAATATTCACGCCTGGCCGAAGATGCAACGCGTTTTGCAAGACTAGACTAAGATTCAATGTACGCGCCTTTGCACTGCCTGATTCGGAAGCTTTGAGAAGATCTGTGCGACCAATCAGGTCCTACAAATAAATACATTTGTTAATTGTAGCATTTGTGTAAAACTATATATGTTGTTTTCCAATTATCTACTGGGTGAATTGCTATTTGTACCTGGAATGTACGAACACCTAAGGAAGCCATATGCGATCTGACCTCCTCAGCAAGCATGAACATGTAGTTGATTACATGTTCCGGCTGACCAGTGAACTTCTTACGCAACACTGGATCTTGTGTAGCAATACCGACTGGGCACGTGTTCAAATGACATTTACGCATCATGGTGCAACCCATGACAATAAGAGGAGCAGTACTAAAGCCTATCTCATCAGCACCAAGCAAGGCCGCAACCACTACATCAAATCCTACGGAAGATTTCATTAGAAATTCATCGCATACTACACATGGGTTCAGTAACTACATGTACCTGTACGGATTTGACCATCAGCTTGAAGGACAATCCTGCTTCTCAGGTTGTTCAGCACTAATACTTGATGTGTTTCAGCGATGCCCAGTTCCCAGGGTAGACCTGCGTTCTTGATACCGGTCCAGGAGCTAGCACCGGTACCGCCATCATGGCCGGAGACGACAATGTGTTCGGCTTTACCCTTGGCTACACCAGCAGCAACCACACCCACACCAACCTACATAGACAAAGAAAATACTCTGTTGTAGACGACGAAGAACTACATTGTCAAAAATATCTGCACAATACGTACTTCTGACACAAGTTTAACAGAGATGCGAGCTCTCGGATTCGCGCATTTCAAATCGTAGATCAATTCGGCCAAATCTTCAATCGAGTAGATATCGTGATGGGGTGGAGGTGAAATTAAGCCTACCCCAGCAACAGAGTGACGGGTATGAGCAATATCAGGGGTTACCTTGTAACTGGAATAAAACACGCAAATATACAACAAAAATTGTTAATTTTCAGTTAATAAACGAAATCTTCCACAATATTTTCTAGTCCATAACTAACCCCGGCAATTCACCACCTTCTCCGGGCTTGGCTCCTTGTGCCATCTTAATCTGAAGATCATCTGCATGAGCCAAGTAGCTCGAGGTGACGCCAAAGCGTCCAGACGCGACTTGTTTGATTGCAGATCGTCTATGAGAGTCCAGGTATCTGTCCGGATCTTCACCGCCTTCGCCGGTGTTGCTCTTGCCACCAACTTTGTTCATGGCGATGGCCAGCGTCTGGTGAGCTTCTAAACTGATCGAACCAAAGCTCATGGCACCCGTAGCGAAGCGTTTTACAATCTCCACGGCCGGTTCAATCTCCGATAACGGCAGTGGCTGATCCAGCGTGCACAGTTCCAACCGGCCACGTAACATACACTGACGCACTTGGTTCATTGTAGCTTCACGGAACTTCTCATAAGCGGAGGTATTCTTGTTAACAGCTGATTCCTGCAGTGCAGCCAGGCCGGCCGGATCGTTCAGATGTTTCTCACCACCAGCACGCCAATGATAATTGCCAGTGTCACGTAGAATCAAGCAGTCTGGTGCCGACCTGTACGTGTTGTGATGTCTTTCAAACACCTCGGCAGCGACCAGTTCCAATGTCACTCCGCCGATACGCGACGGTGTTCCTCGGAAGCACTTGTCGATAACGTCATCAGCTAAACCAACCGCTTCGAAGATCTGCGCGCCTTTGTACGATTGCAGGGTTGATATACCCATCTTGGCCATAACTTTCGCAATACCAGTTTGTATAGCCTGGAAAAATTCGATTACTCCAATAAAATAACCTGAAATGTGCAACTGAGCTTGCGCGGACATACTTGCGAATAGTTTTGGAAAATAATTTCATCCGTATAGGTGGCGTTCAGCGCGGAATCTTCACGGAGACTTGCTGCTAGTTCCAGCGACAAGTACGGACATATGGCGTCAGCACCATAGCCCAACAGTAGACATATATGATGCACTTCACGAGCTTCAGCTGTCTCGATCACCAGTGCAACACGCATTCGTCTACGGGTTTCAATCAGATGATGGTGGATAGCACCTGGATGCATAACAACAACAACACCATTGTAAATATGTACATTGCAATAGTTCAAAAGGATGTTTACCCAGGATAAGCAATGAACTGATTGGTACTCGGTCAGGTCCGCCCATTCGGTCAGACACTACCAGCATCTGATGTTGAACACTCTCCCGTTCCGCTTCTTCGCACAGACGTTGAATTGCTTTAGCCAGGCCAGGCGGTCCGTCAGCTACTGGGAACGTTGCATCCAGCACATACGTACTCCAGCCGCGGTGCGTTGTCTTCTTTAGCACTTCCATGTCGGACAGCGACAGAATTGGATGGTTCATCCATAAACGGTGCACCTTAGACAACGTTTAAAATGAATTAATATTTCATTTTTATTACTAATAAACGCAGAGAACTATATTCGACTTTAGGATGAAATGACTATATGTAGTAGCATTTATATCTGTAACATAATTGTGCTAAAATAATAAGTTACCTGCTTGGAACTAGGTTTCAATATGTTATCTTCGGGTCCAATGGGACACTGCAGAGACATGACCACCTTCTCACGGAACGGATCTATGGGCGGATTGGTAACTTGCGCAAACAGCTGTTTGAAATAATCGTACATTAGCGGGGAGAAGGAAGACAGACATGCTAAGGGTGCATCGTTACCCATACTGCCAAGTGCTTCTTTCCTGTAATACAACAACGTCAGTTTAATATGTTCTTACACATTTATATAACATGCACATTGTGTTCAGATTGTGTGCATAATCTAAACATTGATATAAAGTGTTTAAAATACACTTACTTATCGTTAATCATTGGTAAGAGTAACATATATATGGTCTCCGTGGAATATCCATACAAGGACAACCGTTTATCATGCCATCCACTTGGAGTGAATGTTGGTTTCAACGTATTCCCAGCCGCCACGTGTGCTTTGCGCAAATCAGTCATCAGAATCTACAAATACAAACCAAGCATATAGAATATTTCCTGCTACAATAACCTAATTTACACAGGCATAACAGCAAAATATCTACAAAAGAAAATAACGCCTAAAACACACATTTGTTAAATTATAAATTCAAATAACACTGTTAATCACTACCAAAACACAAGATCCGAATTTAAACAAATTGCTAAATAAATAAACATCGAAAAAAAGTTTAAATTCAAATCTTACTTTGCTGTACCTACATTATTTTTATAATACAAAAATATAAATACAAACATACATACTTTCTTACGCCATATTTCTTTTAAATAATAGTTGTTTATAGTTTTAGTTTACTAAAAATATATGAACGTTACTAAATAGAGATTAAATGGATATAATTGGAAGAAATATAACGTAAGAATTGTAATATTAAAATACTGTAACAGGTACCCCTACAATAAATAAAGTCAAGAAACACAAATCATAAGGTGCACAACCAAAGGAACACAATGAAGATAGCTACAGACGGTAAGGTTTTACAGAATGCGACACAACACAAACAGCTACCTACTACGTCACACCACTCACCATCTGCACACCGCCAGACCGCAACGAGAACAAAACAAAATCAATTTATTATTAAACATCATCGTCAGTGTCCGGTACATGTATACACTAGAAAATGATAAGCATTAAATGATATTCTAACGTCTTCTGAAAATAACTGTGTCTGTTATAAGGTTGCTGCCTAAATTTAAACATACCAGAGCACTTTTGACTGGGCACAACAGATTTATATTAGTTGTATCGACGATTCAAAAAATAATAAGAGTTCTTAAGATACTAATACCTATTAGTTGTTGCTAAAACATTCAGTTCATATTTCCCTTAACATCCAAACATTGGTAACAGAATTAAACAATGGACGAGGAGACAATACTTCCAGTACAGTGTAGGTACGTAATTAAAGTACAATTAACAGACCTGTTCTTGAAGCCATTCAGAGTGTGGTCTGGAACGGGCAATATTCTGTTTCAGTTCCACATCCTGGATGACGGCCTTTTCTTGTGTGTCCACCAGCAACATTCGGCCTGGTTTCAAGCGACTTTTGAATATAACATTTGCAGGATCAACATCGTATACTCCGACCTGTAATCAAACACAACTATCCCTGTTATATATCTAAAAACAACATGTACTAGTAACTTTTTTTTTATAGAGAAATGTTTCTACTGAAATTGTGATTTCATTATAAATGATAAATACATTTACAGACATGTATATTACATGCAATTGTGCATACCTCACTGGCCATAATCATTATGTTATCCTTGGTGATATAGAAACGCGATGGACGCAAACCGTTTCTGTCCAGGATAGCGCCAATATACCGGCCGTCAGTGAAACTGATCAACGCGGGCCCATCCCACGGTTCCATGGTGCAAGCGGCCCAGTGGTAATAGTCACGTTTCTCTGCCGTCATGGTCGGATCATTCTGCCAAGCTTCAGGAACCATAGTCATAACGGCCTGTACACATAAGTGAGTTATATACTTGCTGAGAATATTACTTACTAATTTACTTACCTCCGGTAAAGATCTGCCACCAACTCTGACTAGAAATTCAAGTACACAGTCTGCGGAACCACTGTCCGAAAGATTAGGCTCCACAACGGGGTACAACGATTGTAACTTGTCGCCGAACACGTCACTTTTCATCATACCTTCACGGGCCTTCATGAAATTGACATTTCCACGCAAGGTATTAATCTCACCGTTATGCGCCAACATACTAAAACATCAAACACTCCAACTATGCAACATATTCGAATACACAACGTACAACTGAAATCGTTATTAATTTACCGCAATGGATGAGCACGCTCCCAACTCGGGAATGTATTCGTTGAAAATCGTGTATGTACTAATGCCAAATACGTATCGAACATCGGATCCGTCAAATCCACGAAGTAAGTCCACAGTTGTTCGGCCGTAAGTTGTCCTTTGTAGATAACAGTGCGCACAGACAATGAACAGATGTAGAATCGTGTTCCGGGACTGGGAATCGTATGGCTAGCACGTTTACGAAGCATGAAAACCAACGTATCGAGTTCTTGTTCCGACAGTTGTTTGTCATCGGCAGCCGTAATAAATACTTGTCGCATAAATGGTTCAGAATTTTTCGCAACCTGACCTATAGTAGCATTGTTCGTTGGCACGTTACGCCAGGTTAAAATCTTCAAGCCCAGTTCAGTTGCAAGTTTCTCGAGACGACTTTCGGAATCCATATGGTGAGTTTTGTCCAGGTAAAAAATGCCAGTTGCATACTGGCCGAAAGCGGGCAACACTACATTTTGAGATTCTCTACAGAAGAAATGTTTTTTATAATTTTCCAGAACAAATACTAGTATGACGGTGAAGTCATTGTGCACGTAGGTTACCTGAGTTGAGTAGCATACAAGTCGTGTGGAATGGCCGACAGAACACCAGCGCCATCTCCAGTATCATTGTCGCAAGCGCATGCGCCGCGATGGTTCATGCGCATTGACAATGTCTCAGCATCGCGCAGGATCTTATGGGAGCGTTTGCCATCGATGGCGGCTATGAAACCGACACCGCATGCTTCCTTCTCAAGTGTGGGATCGTACAGCCCTTGCGCTGGTGGGGGCAGCCATGGCTCTGCCATGTAGCGAACTAGCAACAATACAATTATTGTATTAAATCTTAGCCGTATATTAACAATGCGGTCGCCGCACCGCATTAAAAGTAGAACATGTTGCATTTTTTCGACGGCTGCGGAGAAATGACGGTTCGTGCGTGTGTTCTACCACAACTGCTAGAACGCCGCAACCGCTAAACCGTAAGAAAACGGTTCATGTGTGCAATGCCTTAATATTATATTTGCGAATGGTAAAATTCTCTATATTTATTATAACTTCAATGTGATATGAAGAATTCACCTTTTAATATTTGAATATTTTTTGTTAGGAATTTTTCAACTAATGTCAATGACTATAATTTGGTACATTTTGATTAAAATGCAATTTACTTATTACTATTACAGCTATTGTCACTTTGTAAACATGATTGTTTAACTGTGTACTTTCTGCATATCATCCTGTACTATATAGGCCGAGTCGAGGACATATCTTTATTAAATAATTTGTAGTATGGCTAATAAATCACTTATACAAAAACTGTAACGACCGTGCCTATCGAGTACACAACTGTTTCAATTCAAAATTTCATCACAGAAATACTTAAGAAATCTAAAGTCAGATAATGATTTCTATCTTTCACTTATTTGAATATGACAATATAGATTGCGAAGTATGCCTTTGATAAAAAATGTGTGTACGCTACTGGCATGTAATACCGTTGCATAACATGAAACGCATGCCAATAGACTTGGCGGTGAGTAAACAATTCCAGTTAGGACGTACAATTATACAATTTGACTGGATATTCAACTCATATTAAGGACAATCAATGAAGTACGTAGTAAGATAAGGCGCCAAAATACTAGACTAAATATTTATTCCAACGTCTTGGAGAATCGATTCTACTGAATGTTATTTTGTGCCTAATTTTAACCACTCTTTTGCCAAACTTGCAACAGCTGTTAATTTAGGATAAAAGAAACAGGTGCTTGTGTCAATTACGTAATTAACACATATTTGTATATCTTACAGCACAAAGTTCAGTTCTATTTACTCATAAAAGTTTTTATCAATAATCACACTTGTTTACATATAACTTTTTTTATGCTAATTCCTATTATTATAAAAATATTATTACGTGCACAATCTCATTGCATTTTAATACGGACAGTGGCGTAATAAGGGGGGGGGGGGCAAAAGAAGCTATTATGCCCTGTTCTCAAGACAAACAAAACACGACTTTTTTCAAAGTCTACTAAAAATTTCTAACGGGAAAGGGCCGCCAAAAAGGTATCGTACCCCAGGCGCCAATTATGCTCGCTACGCCACTGGGTATCGATACTGTTATTGATATAAATACAGTATAATACGAAATGACTCAAGTTCAAATTCTACAAAACAATATGCACACAGTAATCATAATGCATTGTAATGAAGTAAAATAATTAATTTAAACAAGAAAATGTAAATTCTTGAACATGAGAGTTATCAAACCAGTTTTATTGCACAATTATTTCGTTATTAAACTATGACATTGAAAAATATTCCACTACCAAAAAACAACAACTAAATGGTGACACGTTAATTTATTTTAACAGTCTTGTTACATAACAGCATAGTGATAAAATATACATAAATGTTACATTAGCATTAGATAAGAATTATATAAATCGTATGGGATATTATAAACTTATTTGTTCTAGGAAAAGTGCATGTTGATAAAAATCTACATTTATTACATGCAGTAATCTGATAAGATCACATCACGTTTCCGTTTATAATTTATAGAGTTCATTGGGATTGCAGTAAATATTATATATATATATATATATATATATATATATATATATATATATATATATAGAGAGAGAGAGAGAGAGAGAGAGAGAGAGAGAGAGAGAGAGAAGTAAGAACGAGTAAATTACTCTGCATAGCTGTAATATATTGACAAATTTGCAAGTATATACCACATATAGTGTATCCATAGATATAAGAACTTGACTAAACGCAGCATGCTATTAACAGAGGATTATCCCAAATTATACGACACAGTAAATGAATAAAAAGCAGAGCTGTATTCAGAAATTTATAAATACATTTTGAAAAATAACAACAAAAATATGATATACATCTTAACAATAATAATACAAATTAACATAAATAAATGTAATATTCAATAAATTATTATTACGTCTTAATTATAGACAAAATGTCTCTTGTCTTTCCCGCTAAGAGCATTACAAATGTACCTGAATACCGCCACTACTAGTAGTTTATGGCCTCTCCTGCTGTGAAGGGTACCACCCTACCTATTAAGGAATCATGTCAAGTTCTTATATCTATGGATAGACTATAACACTATACACAGACGACCTTGAAAATGATCACAAACGATACAGACACGTGTGTGATGGATGTGCTATTTCTAATAAATTGAAACAACGTAACCAATTATTGGCGTAACTGAAGTATTAGTCCAACCCATCTATTGTATTATATTTCTTGTTTGCATTGGGTCCACATTTCACCGTTAACCCTTATTGCTTCTGCAATAATAACAGCAGAAAGTTTCAGAGAACGCCCATGTAATTCTACACCAGTGATGCACAACCCGTGGTCCTTTTCCAAATTTTTGCGACCCGCCTAGGCATTTTTCACAAGAAAAACTTCAGCTAAAAACGAAAAAATCTTTTGCGGCTTCCGACTCTAAAACGAAGTCATATGCGGCCCCTTATACATAAAATGTTGTGCATCACTGTTCTACACCCTTATTTATTATAAATCAATGCAACCTAACCCTTGCAGTGCCAGGTACGAAAAGTTATTTATATTTAAAACACATATCAATATTTTAATCGCATCATATTTTAAGGAACATGAATTTCTCTATCAAGAATTTACATATAAATATCTAATACAAAAAAAAATAAACATTTCGCAAACAATTTATCTTATCATTTCTGAACTGATCTCGTAGAAAAATATACTATGAACATATTACGAGTTGTTATCGTTTCTACAAAGCGAGATAAGAATGTTACAAGCATCAAGTCAGACACAGTCTAGGGACCGTGTTTGCAGATTTACACATACGGTGTTAAGTATAGGTATATGTGTACAAAACAAACTACTTGATAATAAGTAATGGCTCAAGTGCTAATTATACCACAAAGCTGATTATTACAGTAATACATGGATTGGGTCACCTACAAGTCATTCAAAAATAAACAAACACTTTCCAGACATTTACAGTTTTACTAAAATGTATTATTGCCGTTAAAAGTGCGTTTATGTTGGTCTACATTTGTGGTCAAATAAAAATATTAATGTAGTTACGTGTGGTTTCCTGTATGTGGTTTCATTAAACACATTTTTTACGGTTATCTACAAATATTTATTATAATTGGCGTCGCAAAATAATTAGTTTAAAATAAAATCATTCATTTCCGATATCAAATACTAGACATTGACCATGATACATGTTATGATAAAATGACATAAATGATATATTTAACACGATTTGATGCATAAATATTATTGCAAATTGCAATAATAATAAAAAACAAGAGATTTTAAAATACACAAATGATAAATACATAATTCATTAGAACATTTATCAATTAATACATGCATGTCGGATACGTAATACATTTTCATTAGGATGCTAATAAAATTATAAATTACCTAATTTTTGGAACTAAACAATCGTTATTTTAAACTACAAGAATATAAAATCAATGTAGGAATACGCAGGTGCAATGACGCTAACTTTAAATATATTTCAATTACACGTTTTAGCACATTTATTTAGAGCAATTCATTACGTCAGACCCAGTATATAAATTATTTCTATAGAACCAGGGATGTATTGGGATATTTTCGAATGTAGAGTAAGTCAATATATTTTTTAAATTATGAATTGATATTAATAACATATTTGCAAAAGGTCAGACGTAGATTTTTTTTTGGAAAAGATAAAAAATTAGCTATTAATCTTTGGCAGTTCACAATAATATTGTTTCTATGTTTATGCAAATAAACCAGTTGATAAATTTGTCATAAGTATTTTGTTTAGTTATTCCAAATATAGCCACATTCTGACCTTGAATGTTAATAACAAGAATAACTTAGGTATTCTTCGTAGAATGTTAACAATTCCACGAATTGGATGTCAATACTTGGATTCTCAGATGACAGTATAAAAAATGATGATTTTTCAGGCGTACTCAATTTATAATCATAATAATTAGCAATTTTATCACATTAATCAATTATAAACATTCAAAGACGCAAACACTAATGTTTATTCTTAATCATGTAGGTAATAAACAATCATAAATAATAACAGTAATTACGGTAGCAAACTGTTGTTTTAGTATTTGTTATTAGTCAGGCGAATATAGGTAATTATATCTTTGAAAACAATTATATGCTTCTGTGCATTCTTGAATAAAATACATACGAAGACATGAATTTAAATTTGCATTTATTATGTAACAGCGAAACAAAAAAAAATTGACCAAAATATATGCAAATTCTGAACATGTCCCTACGTGCAATGTTAAATTTATGTAAATTAATTTAAAATACATTTTTAAACTGGTACACAAAATATAAAGATACATTTATAGATATTAAGTTCAGTGAGAGCATTTAAAAAAAATCTGAAGCTAAAATACGTGATCACTGGATCTTGGAACAAAAGTAAAATATTTAAATAATTTTAAGTAATTTAGTGCCAAATATTAGTTAGATCTGCTGTAGATCATGAACTGTGAAGTTCAACTATTTGTACATACACATATTGTAATAAACTCCCACGTCTATACACGTTTCTGGAACGAGACCAATAAAAATACACAGAGATTTAAGTCTTCAATTTAGGAGGAATTATTCAAAAATTAAATTTATTTTAACGATATTTTAAAGAATAAGTTATTGCAATTCTATTTAAATTAATCATCTTCGGTAGTAAGTATACAAATCAATTATTTTAATAATATTATATTGCACTTTGGTATCTATAAAGAGTCATAATACTAGTCATGTAAGCAGAACCAATAAAAACAAATTAATAAAATAGTTTTACTATTAGTAGTACACAATTTTATACCTATATTTTTCTAAACGTAGTTTCAAAAGGCAAGGCATTATTTTTAAATATTTTACCATAGAATTCATTAAAATATAAATAGATCGTGATCCAGCCAAAATTATTTACTAAAACATACGACCAAAGAGGTTTATTTCTAAATTATGAATCCTAAAAGTGTCATTCGCAATATGTACATTTTCACGCCCTTGTACTTGAAGTCAGGTGTCACATTGATAAAAGATTTGTGTAATAGTCGAAAGTTAGCCAAGGATTTTAACCCGTGCACTAGTGTTTATAAACATTTAATTACACAGTACATGTTAATAGACGGACTTAAATAGAACAACAATAATACTTTCTAAATAACTCGTAATTATATTTAGCACCAAATTAAAGATAAATGTTTAAAAATACTTCGATAACATACTACAAAATAACAAACATTTTAATGTGAATACTCTTGCAAATTATTGTACAATGCATAAGGTATATTATTCTATATTTATTTTTAAAACTTGCAAAAGTTTATCATCTTAATTTTTATTCGGAATTCAGATTCCTTGAACTGAATAATCTCTTTCGAAATTTACGTATATTTTTGACTATTTTTTCTAAAATTATTTTGCTTGATTAACTTTCGCATCAATCATTATTCTTATTTTTCATAGAATGACGAAACAGATCACCAGAAGTATCGACGTCATGTGCGAGATAGCTGACAAGGTCTATTCTCTGTAATTCATAAACCCGTACTCACTAACGGCAATAGATAACGCGCCATATGTGTTTATTTACAAACAAATCGATTCTGTCTAAGCTGATCATGTCAGTTGCACGTGGATACGCCACAGGCAATAACCATTAGTTGCTAAATACACGCACCTCGCACGTGCAAACATGTTCATTACAATATGAGTGGGCCATTTTAATAAAGTGATAATAATGATACCGATTAATTTTATCTCAATCCATTACAGTCATTTGGTAAATTAATTTTATTACCTACTCTATCACAACCAATACCTTTCGGTATTTTTTTTAACTTATTTTACATTACTGACATGATAATACTTCTGTAATTCGAATTGACCAAGTAAAATAGGTTATAATTCTTGTTATTTGTCGTTCTTAGATTTGTTTATATAGTTTCTTTTTAATTATTTCAAAGTACACGCGTATCTAAAGAGAATGTTTAAATTTACGTTATGTGTATATTGATTTATATTTATTTAGCAAATATATGTTCGGTGTAAATAAGATTACTACTTCAATTGCTTCTAATGAGCACTTGAGACAATCAGATAACGCTACAAATTAACTTGAACAACAATTAACCAAATAAACATCATCATTAATCGTATTCATAATAATACTGAAAATATTGTATGAACAAATTGTTTTACATTATAGTAAAGAAGCATATTTTTCCTATTTTTTTTTCGTTGTCACTTACTAGTGTTTATTTTGGATTAAAATTGGTGGTATTACATCATATGTATTATATAATTAACTAATGAAAACACTTGACATACAGGTATGTTATGCGTTATACCGTGTGAAATTAGTATTGATTTTACGCGTTTGAAATAAATGATAAGCGCAATATTATAAACACTAGACAGGTCAGGGACAGTTCTCACATTGCGTAGTTACATAAGTGTACTTAAAAAGTACACAGTGTGTATAATGAATTATAATACAACAATAATTTAACAAATATGTATCTTTTCGAAACGAAATTATAATAATTTAAATTTATTATTAGTTGATAAGCTAATTAAGAAATGGCAATGAACTTTATGCGAGTGTAAATTTGTTCTGCTGCAATTATAAACTAGTTATTTATGTACCAAGGGTGTTATGACAATGATTATGGCCGTAGGGTGACGATTTACCAGCCCGATGGAAGGATGACGCCCGAGGGGTATAATCATCGTCATAACACCCGTGGTGTATACAAGACTTTATATTACATTTTCCATTTTATTTTTATCAAAAATAAATTGCCACTGACAGTTCGAAATGATTACGACATATGCGTTGCCAAGGACTATGATTTTTATTTATTTATTTAACCATTGAATTTATTCTTGAAAATCGCGTCGACTGCATTAAATGTTTTTGATATGTCTAAAGATATTTTACCTACGAAATCGAAGGCAATTTATGAAAAATATTTGGTAACTGGAAATTGTAAAATAAAGTTAATAATTAGCGAGCGCAAAAGTCAGTATGCCCGCTCATTATGCCCTAGGCCATAAGAGCTTGTTTACATATTTCGTATCCATGGTGGAAAATGCTAATAATATGCAACTGTAATATGAAAATATAAACTGATCAAAACAAAATAAGATACAAGATCACAACAAATTAATTAATTGTAATTCCTAATACAAATTTATAAGTTAAACTTTATATTTTTTTGCAGTATAGAAATTAAGAGTATGAAAACTTTTCTTGATAAATGTATTATATGTGGTAATAAACAAGCTTTTATCAAGCGACAAGTACAGATTGGCAAAATTATTATACAAGAAAATTAGTGATTGCTGAATGCTATATTTTACCAGGCACGTTATGTGCCTGTTCTACTTATCGAAGTTATTTATATTCCTAGACTTTGCCAATAATGTTCCGATTTTATTTGATTTAAATTGTATTTATTAATACATACAATGCTGAAAGCAGAAACGTAAAAATGCAGGTACCGAGGGAAAGAATAATGCAATACGTACTATAATATGTAGTACATATATAGTTCTGTAGTATGGTACTTATTCTACCATCCCTTTCCCGGTATTTTGGCCAAACAAGTAGTGATAAAAACAAGTTCATTGAACGTTCAATGTCGTTTTCGCTTGCAAAATTATGTAAGTCCAATAGTTAAATAAAAAGCGCGTATCTGACAAGACAGCGATTATATATTTGAATTATTTCGTTGGTGTGCTGTCGAAGTTCGTAATACTTCATTGACAAGTAAATGGTCCATATAGATCCATGAGACCAGTATTGATCTCGCAACAACTGAAGGCTTGCGCAAATTTTCGGCAAGCGACTACAGTGCCCTACGACTGTACATTATTCGTCAGGGCGGGTCTTAAAATATACAAAACTGGCGAGATATAAATACAGATAGAAAAATATGCTAGCATTACATACATGCTGTTACACTTGTCAGATATATTCGGAAACGTGAACACTATGTCGTAACGATGAACATGTTGCTATATATCAAACTAGTGACACATTCTCATAAACAACACACGGCATATATTTCAAATGAAAATTAACTTTTCACTGAGAAAATGCACAGAAATAAGTTAAAACCTATACACACATACCTTAGCACGTCCGGTGGTAGAACCACAAAACTAAAACAAGATCTAGGCGGCAATATAATACAACAATAATCAACAGAACACTGTGTATGCAATTTTTCAACTATGCAGTAACGAATAATTAGTTTATTTACGTGATTTACAGGTAAATTTACCGGCACTTAACACTCAGACAACCTTCCGTAACGAAAACTGAACATTAAGTAAGAAAAGTGGGAGAAGGAATTTTGGTTCGTAGTGGGGAATAATACGAGTATAAACGAAACGTACCGAAGTGTAGTTTACTTAATTTATATGGCAAGTTTGAAAACGAAAATTTAAATTATTATTATAATTTAAGTATACATATTTATATATAGATTAATGTGCACAAACGTAATGTGCATTTTAGAAATTATAATTAATTATAACGAAATATAAGTAAAAGAATGTAGGTTGACATATTGAATAAAATTTTAAGAGTAATGTAAACATACTAGGTGCCAAAGGTTATAAGGTTATAATTTGTCATGATTTGACACAAGCAATTTTGACATAAGTTTGGCAATAAATATAAGCTGAGTATCAATATTTTAGATATAAAAATGTTTAAAACAAGATTAGTTTAAAGCAATGAAATAGAAAAGAAAAATGAGAATGAAGCGTCAAGTGAAGCACCATAATATGGGTCAAGCTTTCTCTTTAGTTACTTTCTTTTACGAAGTATAAAACGTCTGACTGACTAGTTTTCCTGTTCTTATTTTTCTAATTTTTACCTGTTAAAATTAATCATGAATATTATAAAGTATACTCGTTTTGTGAAACAAAGTTTTATTTTACAACGTGCAAGTGTTGCTACTCAATTTAGTGAACGTAAGCAATGGTTATCAACAGGAAATACAAAATTTTCAAAACTAGCTCCAGATCAGAAGCCAGACTGGAATCGAGCAGTCAGCGAAGCAGAAAAAATTGTTGGATATCCAACTTCGTTTTTAAATCTGCGTTGGTTGCTAAGTGACGAAGTTGCCAATGTGGCATTACACTTACGGAAACTTATTGGGTCAAATCACCCACTGCTGAAAACTGCAAAGTAAGTAAAATAATACTTCAATTATGATTAATTTGCTATTAATGTACTGTACAATTTTGCAGAACTTTACTGTACAATGGCAAAAACACAATGCAAACTTGGGGCCTTATAGTGTTGCTGGTATCAAAGGCAGCCGGCCATTCGCCAAATATACCAGAAATGGAACAAGACAAGGCTGCTGGTGTTCTGCACAGTCAACGAGCACTGGCAGAAATAACTGAAATGATCCGAACAAGTTATGTAATTCACAAGAGTCTTGTAAACTTGGAACCGTCGACAAAAAACGACAGTGACATATTGTTCGGCAACAAAATATCCTTGTTGAGTGGTGATTATCTGCTAAGTACCAGTTGTTTAGAGTTGGCAAATCTGAAGAATCAAGTGCTGGTGGAACTGATAGCGGCTGCATTACGTGATCAGTCGGAAGCAGAATTTGTTGGTCCGCGTGACGAACAGAACTGTCCACTTCCGTGTAAACCGCGCAGTTCAAACACGCAAACCAGTACACTTGACGACATGGGCATTAAACCACTAGCGGTTGAAGATGCTCTTGGCGATGCACGATCAGAATGGACTCTGCGGAATGTGTTAAGTGCAGGTAGTCTGCTGGGCAAATCTTGCCAAGGCACATTGATACTGGCCGGGCACCCGAGTGAGCTGCAGGAACAAGCTTATTTGTTCGGCAAACATTTAGCGTTGGCGTGGCAAGCTTGCTTGGACCGTGAACCATTCCAGGGGCCCAGGCAGGGTGCATTCGGTCTCATCAGTGCTCCGGTGATGTTCCAACTGGAACATGATCCCAGTTTGTACGCGGAAATCGAGAAAGGAATGGAACAAATAATGAATGTCGATTACGATTTGATACATCGAGCTGTTCTGTCAGGACCGGGTCTTGAAAAAACCCGACAATTGCAGAAAGAACATTCACAGGCGGCTCTGGAAGTGCTTCAACAATTACCTGAATCTGATGCCAGGACAGCACTCACTAATATCATAGTTGCAATGGAAGATTTATAATGCAACTCGTGAATGACTGATTTAACTGAAAACTGGTTATAAAATATGTTGTTGAATATGTCATATTGAAGGTAAGGTTATTCTGATAGATCTGCAGTAAATCAGCCAAACTACAAGTTTGTTGTTTATATTATTTTTTTATATTCATTTTATGGGTTAAAGTTTTAATGCACAATTGCACAGTACTATATTATAAAGTATACAAATATCGTTGATATGTTTTAAGAATAAAAACGAAAATATTCCAACCTAAAAATAACCTTTTCAATCTAGCAGGTCCTGCTATTTGTACTTACTGCGATAAGTATAAATACTATTATCATTGTTAATTATTTTAAATAACAATATATTTAGTTATACATATTTATGTTTGTATTTTGATGAATTATTTTTTATATAACAACAAAACATTTTATTATTAATATAATAGATAATTAGTAGTTTTCTGGTCCATTTAAATTCCATTTAACGAGAGTACAAATGAAAGACTACTGATTATTTATATGATTTAGAAGATAACGATCTTTCTTATTTAATCAATTATTGTATTGGACGTAAATTTGTATGTACTTTAACGTAACGGAAAGAGAAGTTGTATTTTGGTATAACAACGAATTTATTTATATTAATATTTCACAAATATATACTTTTATATATCTTCACGTTATATATATTATAATATTGTGACTAAAATTTTATATTGAATAAAGTTATATGGATGGTAGTTAAAGAACTCTTACTGCATTGCATTACATTTTGGTCACATTAGAAATTACAATATTATCATTACCACTGGTATCTGCTCCTTCGATATAACAAGAAATTCCTTTTTAATGTCTTAAAAAATATTGATTATTAAATATTTGAATTAGTCATTATTATTATCTCCTTCCACATATCCAATCGACTTCAAACATTGCACACCGATGACAATACAATATCTTTAAGAAAAACTTGTAATTATACAATGTTTATAACAGTCAAAGCTAGTAATAGATTTACAGAAATACATGGAAGTGTGTCCGGTTGCCTGACATCAAAGCAGTTATCCGATTACACTATATCGAAAGCTAACATAAATTTTTTAAAACAAGCTTTAAAAAAATATATAATTATAAGCATGTGCAAATAAAATAAGAAGAACGTCAGCTACCGATTGAAAAATACAGAAAATTGAGAAATATAAATATGTTGTTCTAGGTAGATTTAAACAGTATAATATTTTTCTAATAATTTTGTGAATTTACTCTTGAACATATTTCAATGTATAATGAAAATGTAAACAATATCTGTGAATTATTTTGTATAACAATATAATATAACTAGCGAAATAACTATGTAAATGTATTTATATTTGTACTTTGATGAATTACATTTTTATTATAACATAGGAAACATAACAATATATGTAAATAATTTCATATTCATAATTTCAGTTTAAAATAAGGTAAGACAAAGTAATGGAAAAAAAACATGACATAATTAACTGAAGTTGTTTTCCAGGTCCAATTAATTATTACTTGTATTACATTAAATTTATGTATACGTTAATATTTCGAAGATAAAAACTTTTAAATGTAGTGACTAGAAATTTTTATTAAATAAATTTATGTAGATTCTAGCCAAACAGTTCCTTCATTACATCACATTTTGGTTTTTTTACATCAGTAATTACAATGTTATCATTATGCCCGTTATCAATTGCTTTCAGTGTTGCAAGCAGCTTCTTTTTATCGTCTCGTTGAACGTCTGATTCACTAATACTCAGATTTCCTGTACTTTCACTTAATAGATCTTCCTCAAAACTATAAGCTTTACTTTCATTCTTCAAAAACTGTGATAACATATGCATTCCATTCTTCTGTGACGTAACAGTATAATCATAGAATGTCATTTGGTCTCCAGATAGTTGCAAGTTCTTCAACCTGTCATTCTTGACATCGTTCTCTGTCAGTGCCTGTATAATTATTTCAGTACCGTCAATGGACTTTTTGTAATCGTGCGTGTGCTTGTCAACAGCATTATTTATATGCTGTGCAGCAGATATAACGTCGGACGAACGTTGATCTAACTCTTCCAATAATTTATCTTCTGTTTTCGAATTTTTCTTGTGCCAACTGTTTACGATTTCCTTCAATTGCACCTCTGATGATGACTCTAGATTATGCTCTGAAGAACTCTTCGATGAATACGATTCTTTTTCAATGTTGGCAGATGGTTCTTGAACACATGTGTATTGGGATTTATTTAAAGATGAACTGCATGAAACTGTGTCATCGGTTAGGTTTGTAAGAGAAGTACTTGACATGTTCGGACTGTGCGCTGTTGGACTTTTCTTAACAGAATTACCTTTACTATCACAAAGATAAACTACCGACTGACTTTTTCTTTCGCATGCGTGTTTACTTCGTCCTTTAAAATCAGATGACTTATCTTTCCCCTAAAAAAAAATATAGAAATGCATTTCAAATCAACTAATTCAACAATAAATGTCATCTATGTTTTACTTGTAACGTAGCATTCAGTTCGTCGACTTGAGAAAGTGTTCGTTGCAAGTCTTTCTGAGTTTGTTTGTGTTTATTCATTTCAGAACTCAGTTTAAATTTATAATTTTTACTATCTAACATAATTTTCCTATTTAAAACGCTTATCGTCGTTTCACTTTGCCGCAATCTCTCCGTAAGTTCTTCTACTTTATCGTTTAATTTTTCTCTCTCGTCCAGATTTTTATTTTTACATAACGACATCAAATGTTTGTTCTGATCTTTCAAGGAATTTAATTCGTCATCTTTCGTTTTCAGTTGATCAGTTAATTCTTTGATAGATTTTCGTAACGTTTTATTTCTAGATTGTAATATTCGAATTTCTTCTTGATGCGATTCCAGAACTTGTGGTAACTGGGCGTTTGCACCTTCATATCTGTATGAAAATTTTGTTAACACATTACTCTAACGAATAAATAATTAATATAGATAACTTACTTAGATAATGCTTGATCTTGTCGTTTCTGTAAATTCTTCAGTAGTTTATTTTCATCGGTTAATTGCTAGAATTATAAGAGTTTAGTATGAAAACATGACTTGTACATTAAAAATACTTACGGCTATATGAAAGTTTGCGTCATTCAGTTGATTTTGTAAGGTTTTAACTCGTAAAACTTTCGCTGACAATACACGTTGGGTAACAGGATTATTCGAAGATCTGCTGCGAATACTAGTTGCAAGAGGATGTAAAGGTTTCCTTCTTTGCAAAACGCAAGTCGAATTTGAGGAACACAATGTGTCCGTACTGATTCGTCTAAATTTGTTACAAAATTAATAGTTGTTGTCTTTATCAAATACTCCGGAAATGTCCTACCTGCTAAGTGGTTTCTTCTGCTCTACAGCAATACTAAGAGCTGCCATTCCAAAATAAAACAATATAAATACGAGGGTTACAATCAAAATGTGATCACAATGACTTGCTGCAGTGCAGTTCTGCCATACTCTTTTTGTTTGTAAAGACGGTTGACATGGCAACGCGATTTCATGTCATTGGCATTTGATTACACAATTATACAAAAATACCCTTCATTGCTCATTGGGAGTTGTATGCATAAGCATATTATTTTCTCATCTACACAACATAAATCAATCATACTAACTTGAAGGTGGTGAAAGAAAGAGCACCAACAATAATTACCAAACAATCCTTGTACATATTTCAAATGATTTTTTTTAACAAAATAATAGTTATTTATGTACCAAGGGTGTTATGAGGATGATTATGGCCGCAGGGTGCCGATGTTTCAACCCACGGGCCCTTGAGCCGAGGGAATGATGTCGCCCGATGGGCATAATCATCTACATAAGAACACCCCTGGTGCTTACAAGACTTTATATTACACTTTCCTATTATTTTTATCAAAAATAATAATGATCATTACGCCCGCCTATTGTATTGTAATTATCAATACAAAATTTATAGTGCAATACCGTTCAATTAGTAGGCGGATAAGTGTACACTGTTATCGAAATAGGTCATGATTTTAAATTACAATATACACACGTACATATGTCATAAAATACTTTTGTTTTATTTGCAAACCAAACTTCATTATTGGTACATATTACAATTAATCTATTTCCAAATAGTTACAGAAGTTTCGAGAATTATTCGTTTCCTCTTATATAATATTAAACTATTTACAAAATATTTCAATTTTGGAAAATTTCCCTGCCATGAAAATAAAATTGTTTATTATTTACAATGAAAAGTACACAGAACATTATGCGAACCTGTGTGTACCGGAATCGTATGCATTCAAGCGGAAAAAACAAATATTTACTTAAATAATTGCAAAAAATATTTATTTATGTACAAGCAAAAATAATAACATAATATTTATTTTTCAAAATTTAATAGTTTCTCCAGGTCTTAATTAATGTTTTGGCCGGATATAACTCGCGTTGGACGTTCGTATCGAGCTGAATCGGTTCCAATCAGTCATTCAGCGATAGTCAACGTTTGTGCAGCCAATTTCATTATTATTTTTTTTTTTTGTCAAGACTTATAATCTAAATCATGTCGCCTTAAAGTAATCAGAAACGAACGGAATTTTTTTTCACGTGTTTACGTGTGTATGGTGTTTGTGCAAATAGTATTTTTTAACGTGCAATCCATTGTTTTTAGTGTGTATTTTATTTAATACATCTTAGAAACACTTAAACGACATTGGGGTTTATTTGTATAAATTCGCATGCAGGTAGTGTTATTGCTTCTTGTTTCGTTAGCAACGCAACCAGTGTAATCTACATTAGCGTGCACGACAAAATCTAATCACATTGTGATAGAATTATTGTTCTATAAAGTTTTTCTTTTCTTGATTGTTTTACACCTTCTTGATAATCAACGTACGACAGGTATGCGCAAGTATTAATTAAGGAGTTTTTTTTTGCGTTTGTGCAGTAAAAACTCGTACAATTATATCTATTGCATCTTCATTATTTTAGTACACTATTTGCTTCCAATGTTTTAAGATCATTTCTACAAGTGTACAACGTTCTTGTCGGTGTTAAATATTTGTCATTATTTCAGCTGGTTAGACCCCTATTTTTGTTTACAGCATCTGCGTTAAAATATTTACGAATATTGTTTGAATAATATGGATGCGAGCCCAATCAAGGAAAAACCCAGGAATCCACGTGAATCTGCGAATCCGTTGTCAGTAGTTACATTCTGGTATGTATAATCACATACCTTTATATTCTCGTAAACACATCGTCAGTTCTAATCTTCTCAGGGCCATACTGTTTCCTTGGGTTATTTACTCAAAGATCTGCTTAGTTGTGTAAATATTTTCAATTATATTTTTATCCAAAACTAACATGAATTATGAATGGAAAATTCTCAGTGTTGATTAACTACTAAATTCTTTGGTACACATATGTATATTTGTTGTGTTTGTAGGTGGATTCTGAGAGTGTTTGGCAAAGGTTTCAAGGAAGAATTAACAGAGAATGACCTGTACGAGCCACTCAATGATCATAGGTCAGCTGTACTGGGTGATCGGCTGGAAGCAGCCTGGGAACAGGAGAAACAGCGCACCCAGAAGCTGGGCAAAGAACCCAGTCTCCATAAGGTCATCTTCAAAGTGTTTGGATGCAGGTTCATGCTGTTTGGTTTGCTGCATGCGTTTTTGGAGATTGGTATTAAGTAAGTATTGATTTCAGTTTGTTCTTAAACGGCAGTGAGATTTTCTGAACGTCTTGTGAAATCTGCGTAGCATCTTTCTATTGCAATTTCGCGTCTTGCAGAATGCTACAAGCTATATCCCTCGGCGGACTGGTATCCTTCTATGCTCCGGACAATGTTGACATGACAATCAAAGATGCCTACATGTATGCGAGCATCGTCATCGGCTGTACTCTGGTGACCGTCATCGTCAGTCACCCTACCAACATGGGTATCCTCCACATTGGCATGAAGATACGTGTTAGTATGTGCTCGTTGCTGTATCGTAAATCCTTGCGCTTGAGTAAGACAGCCCTGGGTGAAACGACAGTGGGCCAGGTGGTGAATCTGCTCTCCAACGACGTTAACCGATTCGATGGAGCTGTAGTGCTGCTGCACAACCTTTGGGTAGGCCCTCTGGTCACGGGAGTAGCTACGTACTTCATGTACAAGGAAATCGGTATCGCAGCTTGTGTCGGTGTCACTTGTATTCTCATCTTTATTCCATTTCAAGGTATATTTCTCCGAATATAAAGTGTGTCTGGCAATAACAAAATGTTCTGTGTGTTTTTTAAAGGATGGCTCGCCCAAAGATGCTCTGTTCTTCGCCTGCGCACTGCTATCCGTACCGATGAAAGATTGAGACTGATGAATGAAATTATAAACGGCATTCAGGTGATAAAAATGTACACTTGGGAGATACCATTCGCTAAACTGGTGTTCGATGCAAGACAGTAAGTTCTTATAACCTTTGCATCGGTGTGAATGGGACTGAAAATGTTTGTTTTCCAGACGGGAGCTGAGTCAAATCCGTGCTACTTCTTATATCCGTGGTGTCAACCAATCGTTTCATTTATCCACTACGCGCTCGGCGATTTTCGCTGCCATTCTGGCCTACTTGCTCTTCGGGCACAATATTACAGCGCAGAAGGTGTTCATTCTAACCGCTTGTTTCAATGTAATCAAACAGTCTATGACGGATTTCTTCGCAATCGCCATCACACAATTGGCCGAGGTGGATATTTCCATAAAACGTATCCACGATTTCCTAATGTTCGAAGAAACCTTGCGACCGATAGACTTCAAAGAGTGCGAGAAGAAAGACAACATCACAGACAGTCTGGGCAAAATGGAGCCGAGTGGAGCATTTGAGAAGAAACGAAAACGAAAAGGCGTTGTGATCAAGTCGGCATCGGCGAAATGGTTGCCCAATCTCAGTGACAATACACTATCGAACATAAACTTGCTGGCGAGTGGAAAATTGGTAGCTGTCATTGGTCCCGTTGGAAGTGGCAAAACGAGTTTGTTACACGCGATATTGAAAGAATTACCGTTGAGTAAGGGCAGTGTCGAAGTGAACGGAACAATATCGTACGCATCGCAAGAACCCTGGTTGTTTGCGGGCACGGTACGGCAGAATATTCTGTTTGGCAAATCGTTGAACAAAGAACGTTACAAGACCGTTGTGCACAAGTGTGCATTGGCAAGGGATTATAAGTTGTTTCCGCACGGTGACAGGACTATCGTAGGCGAACGTGGAATCTCCTTGAGTGGCGGACAGAAAGCACGGATAAATCTTGCACGCGCGGTGTATAAAAAAGCTGATATCTATCTGCTGGACGACCCATTGTCAGCGGTTGATACCCACGTGGGTAAACAACTATTTGAGAGCTGCATTAGTAACTATCTGCGCGAGAAAACTTGCATTCTGGTGACACATCAGCTGCAGTATTTAAAAAAAGTCGACCACATCATAATCTTGAACAATGGAACCATCGAAGCTGTAGGCAGTTATGAACAACTTCAAGCTACAGGTTTAGATTTCGCTAAACTGTTGGACGAAATACCGTCACCGGATGAGGAGATCAAGAAACGCATCATTATGAGGCGAGGATCCGTCCATAGTATTGGCTCAGTGGATGAAGAGAAACTGGAACCGCCGAGTGAGTTACAAGAGTCCAAATGCACGGGCAGTGTTTCATCGTCCGTTTACAAGACGTACTTCAAAAGTGCTGGCAATTGTTGTACGCTGTTTTGTCTGTTCTCATTATTTGTGTTGGCACAGCTGTCGGCAAGTGCTGGGGATTATTTCATAAGTTATTGGTAAGCCTGCGCTTTTTCTCCACTGACGTTTTATCGTTACTGATACAGGATTTTGATTGGTTGTAGGGTTAACTTAGAAGAAGCACACTATAGACGCAAATTGGAACACAATAGCACGTATGTGGAACCGCCCAGTCGATTCTGGACGTTCCACCGGAACTATTGTATTTACATTTACTCGGGAATCACCGTCGTTACGATCCTGATTACACTGATTCGTTCGTTTTTCTTCTTCAGCGTGTGCATGCGGGCGTCGAAACGAATGCATAATGATATGTTTTCGAGTATCATACGTGCAAGTATGCGGTTCTTCAATACGAATAACTCAGGCCGGATATTAAACAGGTTCTCTAAAGATTTGGGCGTTGTGGATGAATCCTTGCCGAAAGCGATGATAGATTGTTTACAGGTAAACAATTGTAACTTTATGATGACTATTAGTGGTTCTATTAACTATTATATTTAATAATTGCTCATTTCAGATTGGACTTTCGCTCATCGGTATATTTATAGTAGTAGCTATTGTCAATCCCTGGTTGCTATTGCCAACCATCGTGGTATTGTCAATTTTCTACTTCCTACGATCAGTATATCTAAGTACAAGTCGTAGTGTGAAACGTATTGAAGCCGTGAGTAAGTATATCAACGAAATCTATGAACATCACCAGACCAATATGTATTTAATACGTATTTTCTTATTGTAGCTCGTAGTCCCGTGTTTAATCATCTCAGTGCTTCGCTACAAGGCCTAACAACTATTCGAGCGTTTGGAGCACATCAGATCTTGGGTAAAGAGTTTGATAATCATCAGGACTTGCACAGCAGCGCGTTCTATCTGTTCATAGCCTCTGGAAGAACCTTTGCGTTCTATTTAGACCTGGTATGCGTGTTCTACATTGCAATGGTCACACTGAGTTTCTTGGTACTAGGAAATGGTAAGACATACTCGCATTATAACCTTACAACCAACCTAGTAATACACTGTTTCTTTGACAGAGAAATTCGGTGGCAACGTGGGTCTTGCCATCACTCAAGTGATGGGCCTGATGGGAATGCTACAATGGGGTGTTCGACAGTCGTCTGAACTCGAGAATCAAATGATCTCGGTGGAACGAATCGTAGAGTACAGTAATCTGGAGAATGAACGTCAGACGGAACTGCCAGCGGATAAAGAAACTGCAGCCAATTGGCCGGCCGAGGGTAAAATCGAATTCCGTGATTTGTATCTGAGTTATTCGCCCGATGATCCGGCCGTGTTGAGAGAATTGAACTTTGTGATTGAACCGATGGAGAAAGTGGGCATTGTGGGACGTACGGGTGCGGGCAAATCATCCCTCATTGCTGCCCTGTTCGAACTATCGGAAACGGATGGAGAAATACTGATCGATGGAATCAGTTCGAAGGATGTCGGCCTGCATACACTACGCTCACAGATCTCCATTATTCCGCAGGAACCCGTACTGTTCTCGGGTACGATGCGCAAGAATCTCGACCCGTTCGACGAGTTCTCCGACGAGGTACTGTGGAAGGCACTCGAGGAGGTGGAACTCAAACAGACGGTCGCAGACTTGGCAGGCGGCCTCAATGGTAAGATGTCCGAGGGTGGTTCGAATTTCAGTGTGGGTCAACGGCAATTGGTGTGTTTGGCACGTGCCATCGTCCGGAACAATCGTATCCTGGTGCTGGACGAGGCTACAGCCAATGTGGACCCGCAGACGGACGCGTTGATACAGAAGACGATTCGGATTAAATTTGCCAAGTGCACGGTGCTGACGATCGCACATCGGCTGCACACCGTCATGGACTCGGACAAGGTGCTAGTGATGGACGCCGGCACCATGGTGGAGTTTGATCATCCGTTCATCTTGCTGCAGAACCACAATGGTTTCCTGTGCAAGATGGTGCAACAAACTGGCCCATCAATGACGGAGACGTTGTGTTTCATTGCGAAAGATGTAAGATACCACAAATGGCGACGATGACGTGGGATAAATACTAACTAATGCGTCGTTTTGTTTTGTTTATTTCAGAGTTACATTAAAACCCACATGTCACCAATGGCGGATAGTTTATGAAACTACAAATGAATAACGTAAATATTTTTAATACGTACTGTTGATAGGCGATGCTATCAGTATTATTTAAATATCTCTTGTTTTTTGTTTTATTTACTTATTTATGAAGAATTTTAAATAAGAATTGTCCATTTTTAAATATAATTTATTGTACATAATAATATATTTTATAAGAGTAAATATTTTGAACACGAATAAAAGTGTATGTATGTGTGTTTAACTGATGTTTATGTCAACTTGTTTGGCCGCATTGTGCCACACTCCGTCCCCGGAGAAATAATGTTTGCGTTCAATGAAATACAAGCACAAGTTTAACTTTTCATGTGAGCTTAGTTTCGATTCACATATATCCGGACAGCAGCTAATTTCACGTAGTGCCTCTCTGATTTTGTCTCTTTAAAAGAAGAAAATACCAATTCAAACAAAACAAAAACGGACAAATATAACCTATATTTACCTTGGGTACAACAATAATATCGGTAAACGACTGATCTCCTGACGGGTAAACTTATGTAGTACTAGGAACTTTAAAGTACTCTGTACCGTTGTTACAGGCACATGACACCAGTGTGGATTGTCGGCCAACTTGTGGCGAATGACTTTGAATGTCTCGTTCAGTTCTTGGACCAGGAAGTTTACCAGATCGAAACCTTTCGTTCTGTCGTTGCCTTCTTGTGCGTATTTTTCAAACACGGCGTCCGACGCACAAAGGATATTTATACTGGCACACTTCACTTTCAACTTTTGCAGATGTTCCAACCGCAACTTGGCCTTGTTCTGCGACAGAACTAGCCGCACGATACGTTGATTTTTACGCAACACTTCAAACTCGGGTATATTTTTCAATTCATCCAGCCGATACCGTACCGATTCGGGCGACAGCGTGAAAATCTCGTAGCACTTTCTGATCGCATCGTCTGAAATGTCAAAATCCTACAAGGATTGTTGGTTATGTTGTGCACCAAGGCCTACTAGATAACAGTGTACGTGTGTGTTAACTCTAGTAGGCCGTGTAAGTGTGAGTTTACCTGCAAATGTTTCAGTATAGACGCGATGGATTCCACGGGCACTGCTATTAATTTGGGATATTTATATAATACAGTTTTTATCTCAACACCCGCGAGTTTAGGAAACTGTTTCATCGTTGCCCGCACTGACTGCGGCCCCATTTGTAACAGGTAACCGTGTTGTAATACTCTGCGGTTGCTGAATTCAAAATCTTTCGTTAACAATTTGATCATTTCGGACATAATTTGGGCACTTTTATATTTGAATTTGTCATAAGTTCTGAACACACGTTCAATTTCCGGCATCGTTGTTTCTAACCGCCAAGCTAGAAGATACATTTGGGTAAAAAATATATTATTAGATACGTATTAGATTAGTAATTACCTAAATAATGTTTAAACATTATTTCATGAATATGTATTATGGAATCTTCATCGGTGAAATCATTTAAAATAGGAAAATACGTTGGTTTTGGTTTTAAATATGAAAATATTCGCCTGGGAACGTGCGTACCTTCTGGGATAATATTATGAGCTTTCAATAATGAAATTGGTTTTTTAACTATTGTACGAAACCTATAAAAAATTATGATGTTTAGAGTATGCATGGTAGTAACTAAAGTCAGTGTTACCTGAGTAGTATTTGCGCAGATATATGTGTGAATCCAGCTTCTCTTAAATACAGTACATTATGTTCAACACTGTTGCAATGTATCATGAGTGACATCGGAAATTCGCAAATATCCTCACTCTGAATACCCATTTTCTTTAACGATAATATCGTATGCAGCAACTTCTTATTATCAACTTGTTGTAATAGTACATTGTGACGCAGTAATGCAGCTGAACGAGAGTATGAAAAGCCTACACACAGAAAATGTTTCAATAGTATACTTATTATAAATGTTTATATGAAACTAACCTAGGTTGTCCTGTAATATCTGCTTCTTTTGTAATCTTTCCTTAACATCTTTAGTCTGCTCTGTCACGGTTCGTACAAAAATTAAACTAGTTCTATTTAAAGTTGGATTAATGCATTTTAAGTTATTGAAAACAATATTTGAATATCTTTGCAACATATTTTTGACAGCTGCTTATACGTGTGTTTACGGAAATATAGTTGTACCTGTGTTCAAAATTCTTCTCACTGAAATTTTAGTAAATATCTTAAAATATTCGTGGTAAATCTACATTGTAAATATTACACATTAGAAAACTAATATCAAATTATTTAAGCACTACAAACGACTGTTATTATTTCTGTAACAAATAAGAATATAGTATTTCATTCGTATGCATTCAACTGACAGTGTAACTTGATTGAATGTTGATGTTTTCACCGTGATTACCCGGCGAACAAATTATTGTCGTTGTCAAAAGTGGTCAAAAGTAAAGTGTGGTTGTGATCTGTCAAGCTTTAATTACAGAATATTCGCATTTTCACACAAACATATTACTCAATAATCGCAAAAGAAACATTTAAGGTAAATTTTTCTTGTATAATGCACATACATGCTTTCAAGCGTGAACATTATTGTACAATTGTATTGAATTTTAGCTAACCGTCTGTAATAATTAAAAATGGGTCTGCAAGATGGTGTTAATTATATAATGTTCACAAATCCTCTATCTTCAACTGCTATTAGCACCACCAAGAAAGCATTAGGTGTAAGTACACTGTCAAATCTTACAACTGTGACATTTTTCTACGTGGTTTTGACGTTTTCAGACTTTATTTTATAATAAACCAGATCTGCCGCTGCAAACCACAATTATAACAGAGCGTGTGCCGCTGTACAAATTGGCGCAAGAAGGGGGCCCTTTTGTGCGAATTGCCGGGCTTGTGGGCGCTTCGGCCGTTGCTTTAGGTGCGTACGGGGCACACCGTACGTATCCGAAAGATAAACATGCCGAATTACAACGGATTTTCGAAACTGGCAATCGATATCACTTTTTCAATAGTTTGGCACTGTTAGCTGTACCGTTGTGCCGCTATCCAAAGATTGTAAGTAGAAGTAACCGTTATGAAACATAACCTATACCATATTTAACAAGTAAACTTAAATTTTGTGTAATTGTGCTGTAAAAACTTGATGGTTTTAAGAAATTCTCCATTTTCAGAGTGGTTCGTTTCTTATTGTCGGCATAAGTCTATTTTCCGGTGCTTGCTACTATCACGCCATTACAGGGGAGAATAAGTTTAGACAGTTGGCACCTGTGGGCGGTACTTGTTTGATTTTAGGTTGGCTTGCTATGGTACTGTAAATCAAGATGGCGTTTTATTTAATGTGATGTGACGTGTACATATTGTTTAATTATTACTAGACGTACTTTGTTAGTGATAAACACTGCTATTCACCGCTCAATGCTGCTAAATTTGATACTATTGCTTCTTATAGGTACTAATGCTATAAAAATATACAATTTTCTCTAGTAACAGGATCAATTTTAGTAGCCGTTAGTATGGACCTGTGAATAGCAGTTAACGGCAAACTGTTATGTTTGTTTATATTCTAGAAAATATGACGTGTGTTTTGTTTACAACTGTGTAATTATCCTAGTAATAAATATGAAACGTTAGTCTTTTATTGTTTAAAACTGAATTAATATCATGGAGGACAGGATTTAAAGACTCAAAGTATACATTGAAATAAGCATGATTCCGCCATATTTTTAGTACATTCTGTCCTTGGTAGAAAAAAGGATTAAAAAATAAAATACATCGGTATGTTTGTATCAACAATGTAATTTTTTTTATTGCAATTATATAACACTGTATATATAATTTCAAATTTGTTACACAGCTACACATCATTGGGAATAAATAATATATTCAATAAATAATATTGCCATCGTCTCGTCAATGCCGTCCATGAAGTCCAAAAAAAAAATCACACCCAACAATCAATCACCAATGGCTCACATGTCAAAAATAACAAACAAAAAATAATCACTATTTGCTTCATATGCGGAATTAGTTTACAATATATATGTTCATAATAATTCACGGTAAAAAACATATTATTGTATCGTACGTGTGTGTGTATGTATGTATGTATGTGTGTGTGTGTGTGTGTGTGTGTGTGTGTGTGTGTGTGTGTTTGTTTGTTCTGTTTTATTATTAATTTTACAATATAAATATTTCTTTATCCCTATACAAACGTGGTGTCATTGGGAACAATCTCTGCGAAGAATTGACATCATTCAGCTGTTGTGATTGGTCGTATAAATCACATGATGCATGTGTCGTCCAATCAGAGCCAAGCGCGCATTACGTCACCACCGGGTGTTGGCCAATCAGAAGCGCGCGCGCATGCGCACAAAACTAAAATGTCGGGCGGGTGTCTCAGTCGACCGAACCGATTAATAAGTGAAAGAAAAGTGAAACAAAGTATTAAAATTATCACGTTTATAGCTGGGCTGGGGGGGTTGGTTGGTAAGTAGAGGAACCAGTTGACAGAAGGAGAAAATGACTACTTAAAAATTATTAGTAAAACTGATCATCAATTGGAACTAAGAACAATTTTTGGTCCCCTGTACATTTAAAAGTCCACGTGTTTTCTTCTTTCCTCCTATTTCGATTGTTGCGCATCCTCGTCCTCGTCATCATCGTCGTCGGAGAACTCGTCCGAATAGTACGTGCCGTTTGTCACACGTCTTCTGGTGCTCATTGGTGTGCTGGTCGCGCTACCTTCCGGTGAATCATAGCGGGGATTCTTTCTCGGTGGCGGTAACGCATCCTCGTATATGTCATTGTCACTGTTCAGCGAGTGTGTTGACGAGTTCGGTGAACCGTTCAGTTTCGGTGAACTGGGCGGACTGAGTGCCTGCATCAGACGGCCCTTCGATTCGTTCCAGATGTGCGACAATCTTCCCTCCCGTCCGAACAACAACAGGAATGCATCGATGAAATCCCGCGACTTTTCCTCCCACTTCTGGATCATATCAACTTTCTTCTCGCCGATATTCTCCATCACCCGTTTGCCCTTGTCTTTCAGTTCGTCCATTTTGTTTTGCAGCCGGAATTTCTTCTCGTTCAGGAAGGAGACGTTCAGTTCTTTGGCCGAGTAACCGCGCGCGAGGTTACGCCGTACGTAGATGTCGTAATCGCGGACGATGCGGGCGACTATGTCCGAGGTGGACACACCCTCGGTACGTTCCGTTGCGACAAACATACCTTTGGCTTTCAGCGGTGCATAGAGGTCGACACCGTCGTCAGTGAGGTACGGCGCCTCGTCGTGTGCGACAAAGTCTATCTTGTGTTTCTCGAGGAATTCATCGTCCAACTCCCACGGTGCATCCTGGACGATTTCGTCCACGTACCGACAATGCCGTACGGCTTCGTAACGTTCCTCTTCGTTCATAACGGTCCGGCCTTTGCGGTCGTGTGTGAGTGCATCACTGCAGACTGCAAGCCACGAAAATATATTAAGAATACATGGTTGTATTGTATGTTTCTATAAATATACATTTATAACAATAACGTCATTGGGCGACACGGCTGACTCATAGTTTCAATCATTTCTAAATGTACACAGAAATAAACTAAAATTAACTTTTTATTTATTCTTCCCGGAATAATCAAATGTCGGCAACTCAGTATTAGATATGAACTAACCGGGTGACTCTCGTGATTTATGACGTGTGTGTGTGTTTAATATAAAATACAGACTACATGATAATTGAACAGAACTATCTGCTTAATTCGATTCAAAACAAACAAAACTGATAGCGCTACTCTTCATATACAAGCTTGTATTTGCGGTGTAGTAAAACTAATGTCAGTTTAGAGGTTATAACTTACTTCCGACTATTAGGTAGACATTTGGGAATAGATTCTTCGCTTGCATCAATTGTCGGGCGTGTCCCTGATGGAACAGGTCGTAAATACCATCGGCGTAGACTCGGACAGGCCTTGGTCCTTGTCCGCTGAGGGCAACTTTGTATGACATTCGCTGTGTGTAATCACACAACTCTCGTTCTCTGACAGCAGCCGGATCTTCACTGAATGGAGCTTCTTTACAGATAGACTGTAATCAAGTAACAATATACACAGTGCACAAACTACACCTTATTCAATTCAATTGCAGTAAAATTATATTTTCCATTCAAATTTTAAAACAAAATTGTTGACTGAAGATTAAAAATGCATTATATTATTCCAAAATAATTATGGAATTTCCATTCTGAAAAGTGATTTGGGGATTTTCCTATCGGTTAGTGTGTATAAAAATATTATCTTATCGAGCACACGCATCTTCCGACTTAAAGTTTAACAGTGTACTGCAGTGTACACTGTTATCGAGACGGTCGTGATGCAATATTCGTTCAGTTAGATAATATTTGTTGCTAATTTTGAACATGTCAAACGTAACTAAATGTGCGATTTATTTTTATTGGCACGACTAATTTTGAAGACAAAGAAGCAAATAAAAATAACTACATTATTTGTAGTTTATAGAAAAGCGTAAGTATGTATAATATACTGACCTAGTTATTATAACCTACATTTCTATTTAAACAAAACTAGACAAAATTAGTCTGAATGAATTTATCTAAGTAGTAAGTGTCAGATGATTCTATGTGGTGCCGTTTCTATTCATAGAACTAAGATATCGTCTCACTATATCTATGTTTGTATTTACAACATATTTAAATAGCGATAAGCGATTGCAAAATTCAGTCTAGCACACGGAAAATTTAAATTTTTAACCAAGCAACTCGAACGATAAAATGTGAAACTAACAGACATAACATTTGAAAATCACATGAATATGAAACTTTTAGATTGCTTCGGATATAGTTTCTAAACGTGAAACTAGCTTATGAATAGTAACGAAGGTGACAAGTGCTTTTTCTGTGGTTAGAATATTAATAAAGTTATGTTTATTAATGAAAATACTTTGATAATGTTCAGGAGTTGAATTCTTTGGTACTAATGTCATTGAGAACAATATCATTTATGCTGACAGCATTTATGATGACATATGGAACGCAAATGTCACATGCTGAAGATCATTTCAATTGTAAATGACACACACTCTGTTCATTAGACTGAGACTATTCATTCCGAACAATTGAGCGAATAAAATAAAATCAACTAAGAGTACAATAGTGAAATATAATTTAGGTTATCAATAAAATGACACTCAGCAAGAAGCATATGTAACAGTTTAGAATTGATGAAAAAAATACTAGAATCAAGTAAAGTGTACTTACAGGTAATAAACAATCCCGTGTACGTTTTCTAGACACAAATTTCGTAGATGATGGCATGTCGGCTGCTGTCGTATGCGAGAACTTGAATCGTGTGATACAGTTCGAAAAGTGAGTGAATGTCGGATGTTCATTCACATATATGCGTGGTATTATCAATAAAAATTATCAAAATTAAAGGTCATTTGCGCGCGTACTAAAGTCATCAGCGACAACAGCAGCATTAGTCGACTTCAGCAGACTGAATCAGCAAATTAAACTGAACGCGAATGCAAAAAAAAGAACAAACACGCCTACTCGTACGATAACAAACATACGATACAGAACTTATTTTTAATCCTACTCGGCTAAGATAAAATAGATAACAATAATCCGTGTAATAATTGATACACACTATATGTAGTTACATAATAAACATTTTGTATGTGTATATTTACCATATTTTGTGGTTTGACAAGAGGTAAACTATTTTCTGGCTGATAAGCAGACGGCTGATCCTCGGAATAACTTCTAGTACGTTTACGAGACATGTTGGTGGCCATTTGGGCTTAACAACGTCCGGTACATGCAAAGGATAGCTGCAAATGATTAAATTAATTAGTTAACATACTTTCTTGCTACTGATTTAAAGTGAAAGATCTTTTAATTTCACTCGCAAGCTGTTAAAATATGTTATAAACAAGTTCACAATTATGAAGAAAAAAAATATCGGTCCATAAGAAAAAAATTATCTATCTACAATAACACACAATGACAGCTGAATAGACAGAAAAAGTAACACGGAATTTTAGTTTGTCTGGATGACGTAACCTTACATACCTAAAATCACAATGTGCCGGGTATGCGATGTTAAAATGCGACGTAAATTTCGTTGGCAAACGTCATGCACTAGTAACACTTGTCTATTAGAGTTTCTTTTTCGATTAATTTACGTTTTTTTTTATATTCTGTGATGGGCGTTTTCTGTTTTCGTGTTTTTCTTACTGTCACTTTCACTTGAGTATACGCGAATTTATAATAAATTAGAACATGTGCTAATTGTGTTCATCTTACGTGGTGTGCGGTCAGGTGATACGGTGTGTTTGTTACTAGTGCATGCTGTCACACCTGAATGGAAGACAATTCGCTACAGACATTGCATTGTATGCATATGTGTGTGGCTCTGTGTGATTTTGTAACTATACCCTGTAATTCTTTCACTTTGCTAAGAATACACACACGTCACTGGACCAGCTTTGCGATTGGTCAGTTACCCATCGTACGATTATTTTCATTTAAACGCGCTGTGGACCCGATTACCATCGTCACGCCACGTCAAATTCGCACACGTTTAAATAAATGCGACGCTCAATATTTCTTTCCGTCATATGTCATTCGAGGCGAGTTTACACTGGCGCACACTTCCATATTACGAACATATTTCAAACGAAAGTACATAATGAAATATGCACAATCATGTACTTAAACGAATGTAAATTTAAGTTTTATACACGTTAGAACTAGAATATATTCACTAGTATTATCTCTGGCCGCCGCACGCACGTTTTCACTTTAGTGTAACACTGACTTCACGTGCAGTGATAATTTGACGTTTGTAGCAAAATGGCGGACAGCGGTTCGACTACTAACCTGACTCGTGAACAAAAGGAATTTCTGGAGGAATGTCAGTCGGAGTTTGCCAACCGATTCACCGACGCTGACGAGGACTACAAGAAGGTGTACGATCGGGATATTACCACGCCGCCGATTATAAATCCGTGGTATGGTCGTTCAAGAAACCCAGTTTCACGCCCCGGACAACGTAGCTACCAAGGCCGTTACGACAGGGATCGATATGATAACCGTGAATCAAGATATGACCGTCGCCGAGATGGCAGAGAGGACGGATATAGTCATCAACGTTACAGACCGTATTAACTAAAAATAATTTCGATAAACCTAAATACTACGCACACACACTAACTAGCCAGCTAACAATGTACATTAATTAGTGCACGTACGAAATGAAGTATTAATTGGGGACGCGACGTGAAAAAAAAACAGTGAAAATTTTGCGATTTCAAACTATCAATAAACAATTGTGATAACAATGGACACTAATTACATGCAGAGCTGTCATTAATGGCTACATACATAAGCGAGTGCAGCAGTAAATTCAAAAATTCCATACCGTTAACTTTGACATTTGCATGGCACGGTAGCGCCATTTTGAACACTGGTGAAAGCCCGGTGGAACTATGTTTGTTTTGATTGTGAAATTGAATTGTATATGTCTGTTGTGTTATTCCTTTTGACCTTGCTTTTGACACAATACTGTTGTAATATTAATAATAAACTTTTTTATTGAAATACAAAATCAATAATCCGTTATTTACATGTGTACTGAACCTCATCGATGGCACTACGATTATTCGCGTCTAGCATGGGACACTGGATTCTGTTTCGACAGTTACAAGACGCAGAAAGTTTTCGACAGGAACGGCATAGGTTAGAAGTTATAAGTGTGTATTTTTGTTGAAATATTTAGTTTTGTTGTAGCTCTTTTAGATATCGAAAGAATAATACGCGAAAGAGATATCGCCATTGTCGACCATCACATACAGAATATCTTGGAATACAAGTTGGACATTGAGGAAACACGAATCTTGGATCCGAATTTTGTTAAACTCTTTCGTCTAAGTCAACTAGCGGTCGAATATCTAACATATTGTAAGAAATATTTAGACTCAACGATTGCGATTATCAAACAAGACTTGCAGAAAGCGAATGAGGTAAGAAAAAACAACAGCTGTCACTTTTTACAAATAAATATTTTCCACAAATTTTGCTCTCAAGGAAAACACTGAATTGAAACATGACCTCGTGAACTATCAGTCCGAAATTCATAAGTGGCGGAAAAAAGTCAAAGATCTAAAGTCTACACTGTTAGTTTATCGGAAATATCAGCCCACGGCGGCCGTTTTAAATGACGGTGTAGCTACGTTCCAATGTAACGCGTGTTCGAAAGTGTTTGTGAACGATGAATACTTAAAATCGCACGTAACACGACGGCATTCGAGCATCGAACTCGAGCCAAAAGTCGAGACCACCGTCAACACCCAGTACAAAGCGGAAACGGATCGTTTACAGATGGAGATCAAAGAGTTAAAAGAAAAGTTAAACAGTCGCGAACGGTATTTCAAGAACGAGGAAGAGAAATGCGTGAAAATGAACGAAGACGGCAGTACAGTGCAAAGTGAAGAGTACTATAAACGAATGGAGAAGTTGCATGAAGAATTCGAACTGTTCAAAACACAGTATGAGGCCGAGATGAAAGTGATACGGACGGGGGAGCAAGACAAGTACGATAAATGGATGGAGAGGATATTTAACAAGTTGGATACGAACAGTACAAAGACACAGGTCGTTAAAGAAGACGAAGAGAATAGAAAAACATCGGGGCAAAATGCAGAGCAGCCTGCACATGTAGTTCAAAGTAAAATTGAAGAAAACACCGCGGAAAATATTGATGATTTAAAGTGTAAAACGGAAGAACAAATCGATGATAAGAGCGCAGCGGATGAAGATGTTTCTTCTGAAGCTGGAGAACTACATATTCCCGCGAAACTACAATTGGTAGAGCAAGAATCAATGAGTACAGAAACGAAAACGCCACACAAGAAAATCCCGGATAATTTTGTGCATGATATTACGAAAGTTAAAGAGGAAGTAGGCAAAGAACTGGAAGAGAAAACGAAACAAGATATTGAGAAATTAGGCGAACAATTATCGGAGCAGGTAAAAAAATTCTACTTATGGAATGATGAATCATTTTATTCGAGTTATAGAAGTAAATATGCATGTAATTTGCTCCCTGAACGCTATTGCCACTTGATTCATTTCAACTTCGAGTTATGGAAGTTTAAGTTACTTGTAATTAAAACTCATTGCTGCGTCATCGTTAATTCTATGCATTTAATTACAGATGTCCGATACATTTGGCCTGCTACAAACGCGCATGGAGACTTTCTGGAACAAGTTACAAGAAATCGAGGTGCAACGTGGACAGGAACATACGCTTTCAGTTACGCACACACAGCGTATTACACAGACACCGCCTACGCCGAAAATACGCACTGACCTAGCACAAAACACTACGCCAAGCACAAAGGAATCGTTTGATAATTCTTCGACACAATATTCCGTCTCGAATTCGGAAGAATCCGAAACGGAAAGTAATTGTTACGAGCCGCAAAGAGTTGACGTGTCCAGGCCCACCACGATGCCGGTGCATAAAGCCAACGAAATCACAGGTGCCGTGATAGCAGAGTTGAAAACAAAAATGAAGGAAAAATCGCCAACAATGCAACAGACTTTGCAGAAACCAAATGTCCAGAAGGTTTTCTCCAAACCACTGGTCCAAAAACCAGCGGTATCGAGTTCGGAAAGTGCGAGTACAGAGTCGGAATCAGAAGAATCGCGGTCAGAATCGGAATCAGTAGTCGGTAAACAAGTTGAAGTTGTACAGCGGCCAATGAAAAGTGAACAAAAGTCTTCAGCGATTACGAAAACGTATGCAAGGTATGTTTTGAGTTTATTTCAAAAGGTTAATCAAGAAAATATTTGTTTAGTACCGCACGGCCTAAAGCAGAAGTACTGCAGCAGTTTCGTAAACTTATTGGAGAGGAATACGACGAGAGACAACGCGAGTTGGGGCTTGACCCAGAGTGGGCGCGTCTGCCGGATCGAACGTACAAACATAAATTGGATATTTTGACACATCAACGAATGTTAATGGAAAAGGTAGGTTAGAAAACGGACTTCATTTGGATTGTTCAGAACCAACTTTGTAATATTTATTTTTCATTCAACTAAATATATTTCACAGTTTTATTGTTCTAAATGTGCAGGAGACACCGGAACTGGGTGATATTCGCGAGAATATAATACAAAAGTATGATATCCAACTAGCAAACACTAACCAGGTCGAGTCACCTAACCTTACCCCAGAACCGGAGATTATAACCAGACCGTCACGTTTTAAATCGCTGTTTCTCAATATGAGGAACAAGGCGAAATCCATGATACGCCACGAGAGGCCACCATCTACGGCAACGGGAATATATAAACTAACGGTACACCGAGATTCACCGGAACAAACTATACCAAAGCCAGTTTCACGCACGCGAACGAATAAATCGCCGAGAACAAACAACAAACCAAAAGTAATGTACGAGTCGGACAGTGAAAATCCATCGGAAATGGAAAGACCACCACGAACAAGGGTACAGAATGAGCGAAAAGTGCTACGGAAAACTAAATCTGAAACCAATATGGTTGCGCGCGAACCAGTAGAAACCGCGCAAATAACAAACAGCACGATGGTTAGGTCACTGTCGAATTTAGACAGCATTTTGGAGATTAAAAAACAACTGTCAAATGTGCGCGAGAGTGAATCTAGTTCAGAAAATGTCCGCGAAGTGATCGCGGTGTCGCCACGGCAAGCAGAAGAAAATTGCAAACTGGAAAATGTATCTTCCGACATGGACAGTGAAGATTTCAAGGAAGAAAAAGCACAGAAGAGTGCGCTGAAGAATTACCCGTGTACGGTGAAGAAGAAAGTGTTGTTTGACCTGCATCATGAAGAACAGAATATAGAAGTGCACAATGAAAGGTAGCTATTAGTTTTCAAACAGTCTGTTTATAATTTTCGAGTATTTTCTTCCATTTTCAGAAGTAATAAACAAGTAGTTGAGAGAAAATCGAATTCACTGTTTCAAATTGACGGCAATAATGGCGGAAATGATAGTTCTACAAGTATTGATAGTGACATTTTAGATTTCCATAAAACGGAAACGAAAAAACCAGGAAGTGGAGATACAATTAGCACTAAGGCTCTAATAAATGTCACTGCAAATGCACAAGATGACGGCTCCGATTGGGATATTAGTGATATTGTTAAATAACCTGTAATAAATTTATTAAAAAGGAAGTCTTGATATTTATTCAACTATATTATTGATATGAAAAATTATTTCAGTCACGGTATGTTTAAAATTTGTACCTGGTGTATTTTTATTGATAAATTAATTGCAATGCAATGTTAATTAAGTTTTATGTAATTCAGATATGGACGATAAACTTTATCTACTTTGATTTGCTTGAGTGTGTATTTCATAACGAGTTCTCAGTATTCGAACAAGTTGTAAGCGAATATATAAACGATTAGTGCACGTATATACAATGTGGAAATTGCGAAAAGTTGCTCAGATTCTCGCTTGCAAACGAAACATTTACACGGCAACACAATTCAAACAACGTGCTTGTAACAATTTTGACATTTCGGAAGAGGTTAAACATGGTCTGCGAACCGGTTCACCGATTGTAGCTCTGGAATCTACGATTATTACTCACGGCATGCCATATCCAGATAATTTGCAGTGTGCATTAGACGTGGAGAATATCGTCAGAGAACAGGTAAATATTAATTACAAACAATACAGGTAAATATTTATCAACAGTCGTATTAATTGTAGTACTGTGTTTCGCCGACAGGGTGTAATACCGGCGACCGTAGCTGTCATTAGCGGTAAAGTAACTGTTGGTTTGAATCACGAGCAAATCGATGCACTGGCCGATACGGCTGTCAATAAATCAGTTAAAACTTCACGTAGAGATTTTCCATATGTTGTGAGTGAAAACTTAAACGGTGGCACAACTGTTTCCGGTACAATTATCGTTGCTAATCAAGTTGGCATCCCGGTGTTTGTTACGGGCGGTAAGTTTGAATGAATTTAGTTTGTACGTTACCGTAGCTTCCTGTTTTTAGGTATAGGTGGCGTTCATCGACAGGGTGAAAGTACGTTAGACATTTCGGCGGATTTAACAGAACTCGGTCGGAATTCTATTGCTGTAGTTTCGAGTGGGGTTAAATCTATTTTAGATATACCACGGACATTAGAATATTTGGTAATATACAATATATGTTGATTTGGCAAGTAAATAATGTATGAATTTATTTTTTAATAGGAAACACAAGGTGTGTTTGTGGCTGCGTACGGACAGACAACTGATTTTCCTGCGTTTTATTCGCGCAAAAGTGGCAGTTATGCTCCGTACAATGTCACATCGGCTCAACAAGCTGCTAAAATAATTCAGGCTAATTTTGCTCTTGACCTAAAGTCTGGTATGTTGTTTGCTGTGCCTGTGCCGGAAGCCGAAGCCCTAGATGAAGAGCTTCTGCAGCAGGCTATTGAACAAGCCCTGCAAGAAGCCGAAACGAAGGGTGTTCGTGGAAAACATACAACGCCGTTTTTGCTTAGCGCTGTTGCGAAAATTACAGGTGGCAGATCATTACAAACTAGTATCCTTTTAGTACAGACTCTAGATTAAATGTTTCTTACTGTAATCTCCGTAATCATAATCGTAAATTCGTTAATAACGATCGTTAAACTAAAAAAATCAGTATTTAAAATGTGTACGCCTACTTAGCTGCAACCCGCAATATTAATTAGTTAACGTGTTTATCGACTGAGTTGGCGCGGAATAAATAGTTACGCTATTACTCACCGTATGTCTCTGCATGTCTTGTGCCTGGGTTGTCAGTTATAAGAACTTTGTTTTGTAAATTCATAGATTTATTACAAGTTTCTAAAGCTAAGATAATTCCTACAATTTAAGATACAACCTTTATAGATATTACAAACCTTTTTGACAGTGTAACACTGTAATCTAGAAAGTCACATATACTTGAATAGTCTTCCTGAAAACATCGTAGATATGGCATTGATCAAGCACAATGCCAAGGTCGGTGCCGAAATTGCCGTCGAACTCAGTCGAATCAGGTCACAAGTAACCGCGGTGAATGTGGAGACCACCGCCGAGATTGTATCGCCGGTAAGTACTTCCGGCATAATGTTCCCGCGAATTTCTTCTTCTGCTTCTTTCGCCGACAATTGTTTTTACTGCTGTGATTTTCGCAAGCGGAAAATTGAAACCTATAACTGCTGATTTTTCTTCTTTCACTTGACTTTTTCTTCCTTCTTTATTAAAAACCGAATCGTTTCGCTGATTAGACAGTTCGTATGATAGCAGGGCCGCATTCAAGATTTTTGTACAAGTTCTATGATTAAAGTTAAGTTTGGTTGGGTTGATTGTGTAATGTTGTTTTTATTATTATGCAGGTTGTCATAGGTGGCTGTGTGTTGGATTTATGTGCCACATTGACAGTTCCGGATATATTGGTGAGTGATTTTTGAATTATTTGTTGAAATTTAAAAGTGCTTTCGTGGGACATGGTTAATAATGTAGCATATATTTCAAGTGAAATTATGATTCGAATCTATGAAATTTCGTTGATTGACATTTGTGAGAAGTGAATGGGTTAGTGGGAATATAACAGAATTAATTAACAAGTTTTGTAACAATACATTTGTATTTATTAAATTTCAATAGGTATATATACAACTTTGAGAATCGAGTACAGATTTTTTTGTTGTTGTCAACATAATTAGATAGCCTCTAAACAGAATAGTTTCATTATATTAATATTATTATGTATATAATAACTATATAATAATAGGTATGTCATCAGTATGTATGTATGTATGTATGTAGGTCATAGTACAATAGTTTTAGTACATATTTACTTATTTTATGAATATACATTTTATCTAAATTGTTTTCTTCTCATCCAGATGCAGCGAGCCGGAAAATTTCCGCGTTGATTTGGTAAAATTTTCCGGTCGCACATCGTGATGCATATTATTTTCATTAGTTTTTCAGGAAGCATGAATTGATTGCCAGTGCCGTAGTCAGGGGGAAAGCAAAAACAAAATCACGCGCGCGATAATTTTTCTATTTAATTTTTTTTGTAGGCCACTCAGTGGCCCCTGCCCCCTAAATATTCTACCCCTGACTGCGACACTGCTTATATTTAAACAGCGTTTAAGAGAAAATTGGTCTTTTGCTTCTTAATAATTCGATAAATCGATATGAATAGGGTAGGATTAGTTTTACTTCAGTTTAGCACATTTTTACTTTTAAATATTTTTTATTCTGCATTAGCAACGTGGAATAAATTATACAAATAGGTCCTGCCTATTTACTTTTTATATAGATATATTTACTTTAATTACGTCGCATTTTCGTCCTCTTTGGTTACAGTTAATTACTGAGGATGATTTCTTTTTAAATGTAAATTAATAATTTCTAATTAGTTTTTAGCATTCAACAATGTAAATATTCCAGCCGGACCGTGTATATGCACCATTATATTAAAACATAAAATACTTTTAAATTTCGCGCACTTTTAAGTCTCCGTGATGCAAATACACCCGCGCCAAATTTAAATTGTTAAAGTAGTTCTTTTTTAAAAACTATTGACATCTAGTTTAAAGCCAGCAAACTAACGTACATTTGTTCTTTGGGTTTGAAGGGGCTGAGACGAAGGAAAGGTTTGAAATACGAGCGAGGGTTGTAATTTTCACGCAGAGTATACAGAGTCTGTAGCTACACGACCGAAATACCATGGTTTAGTGAAGTTTTGTATCGTTTAACTTGTGCTTACGAACATACTTCACAAGTGTGTATGTATTTCATTTATACATGCACTCATACACATGTCATTGAATAAACCACATGTGTCTGTTCGTATTCTTCTTTCTCCTGCAGTTTTGATCCAGTTGACCATGGTCTGTGAGCGGGGCAAGGTATACAGTCGTTGCAAAAAACATCGAACAGTTAGATGAAACAATGAACAAATAGATAGTTAGTTGGTAGTATGTTTGTAGAATAGACGATAGTACACCGAGATTCACAGTAGTGTCAGGTCGGTTAGAAGATTTGCCGGGTCTAGTGTCAGTTTATGTGTTTTAGAGGTTAGTTTTTGTTGTTGATGTCATTGTTAATTAATAATACAGTTAATAACAGTATAGGTTTTTGTTTAGGGTAGTACACACCCTATAGTACGAGGCACTATTTTAATTAAGCTCATATAAATATTAGAATTTAGCGGTTTTTTTTTTAAATTGTATGTATATATAATATATATTATCAATTAATTATGGTATATATCATTCATTTTCATCACTTCGTTTTGTTTTTTCTCTATAATATATAATAATAATAATAATGTTGTGTATAATAATATGCAATTTAATCGTTGGAGTATTTCATTCATTTTGTTTTTCTTGTTGGAAGTATCTTCCGACATATCGCACATGTATAAATGGATAAGCGATAGTGTGGATCCGTTTTTTTAGAGATACTACGACGCCATTTTACTTTCATACAACTCAGCGGTGTACATAACCTAAAGACTAATTAATTATCATATTAACGTAAGCGTTATACAATTCAGCACTTTTGTATTTTTGTATGTTCTTCTTCTTCTTCTTCATATTCCCCGCTACTATATACTCATCAATGTACAATTGTTTGGGAAGATATTTTCTGTTTGGATAATATAATATGTATGTATATATATATCTATAATACACTCTATGCGATTAAAGCTAGGACGCTTGGTACATTTTTGTTATATGTAGTTTAATACACAGTCTCTCTCTAAATGTGTATATGTATCTTTCAGTGTATGTGTGTATGTATGTATATTGTTCATTCTCTACAGATATAAACGTGTTGGTTATGACATTTTGCACTACGCATGTATATATATATTTATATTTAGTTAGGTTAGATTTCACAGCACACTTTCGCTTCACTTGCGCACATTGATACACAAGATGGCGGACTGGTAGTTGTTACTGCTATACAAGATGGCGTTGGCAATGAGGGCCGAGGCGGGAATTGTAGGAAGGTTATGTACAAACGTGTCAATTTGCGTCCATAACTGCAGATGATTGATGACTAGATATTAGTCTACTGAGTTTATATTTTTATAGTTATATATATATTTATGTATGTGTGTGTGTGTGTGTCTGTGTATAATGTTAGCTGTTATTTACTAATGTACTAGTTGTTGTAATTATCTGTTTCGTGGTGTTACTATGATCGGTGGATTGCAAACCGGAAAACCTCAGTGAGTTTGTTAACAAGAAGAGTCCGGAAACGGAGCCTTGCTCAGTCGACGCGGTCTCCGAGTGAACAGTTCCTCGAGCGGTGTTGCCAGCGGGCCCTTCTTCGCCCGATTGAAGCGGCCCCGGCTGAAGAGGTTCTCCAGGTGATACTTTAGTCAGATGTTCTGAGTGACCACCGTGTCGGGCGTGCTCAGACGGCCACCATTTGCACCGCCCGACCTCGTCGTGGCTGATGTGGATGTACCAACGACTGCACCACCAGCACCAGCACCAACACCAACACCAGCACCGCCACCAGCACCAGCACCACTGCCAATCAATATGTGCTCTCGGAATTCGTGTAGTTCGTAGTTGTTGTTCCCGTTGGGGTTCTTCAGGAGGTTCTGCGAAGTGGGCGATGATGTCTCGTCGACAAGTAGTGCACAATGCGAATTTGTGTCTGAATCAGCGGCAGCGTCACCTAAACATACATATATATTTACCTTCTATGTAACGTATGGAGACCAAGTCACAAGTTGCAGCAGCTTATCGACACACACCTCCAATGATACAAGGCTAACAGCATAGATGAAAACATACATAACTATTCCATAGCAAGAAATGTTGAAAGATTCGAGTATTCCAATTTCTAAGCGAAATCATAACAAGCATTGATGTGTACGTGTTATGTATGTATTGTTGGCACGTACCCACTTTGACTTCTCACCAACGCCGCCACTGGTCAGGCCCATTCAGAGTGTGGTGTATGGAAAAATATATAGTGTCTTGTGTTTTGACATACATGCGTGTTATACATTATTAGGTGCAATCACATCACAACACAACGCGGGTAGTTGACGTCAACTATCGGTCATAGTATCTTGCATACCTGGAAACAACTTGGCCCGGCACGTTTCCTGCAAGTTCCGCTGATGGTACTCCAGGTTCTCAGCGCTGAGGAACGCCCGTGTGGCCGCTGCCGGATGCGGATGTAGCGGAGGTGTAGGCGGTTGATCTGGCGGCTCTTTCACCAGGAGACTCTCCCGTTCACTCTCCGTACTCTCGTAGCTGGGCTTGTGCAGTGTACTTGTCCTGGTGGAGTCACAGCAAGCACCACCAGGGACCTGCCAAGTATCGTGCACAGTGTAAAAGTGAAACAAACACAGATTCTTATCGTTTACCGAGCCATTTGCACTGGCCGTGTTGATGAGAATAGTGTGCGATGGACTACTCAAGCCCAGATTTTGGCTGGAGTTGTTGTCCAGACTGATCACCGATGGACGAGCCTCCATCTCGGCTTGGAGGATTTTTATCTTCTGGATCATCTCTCGGATCTCGTACCTGAAGAAGAAATAATACAATACCTTCGAGGTATAGTCTTACAATACGGGGTATTTACCTTAGAATCCCCAGGAAACACAGCTTGAGGAAGGCTATGACACAGTAGCCCAGTATGAACAGTATATCCGCCGACTGGCGTAGGTACATTTGTAGTCGTTCTTCGCATCCGGCACTGTGCACCACCTGACATAGGCTCCGGTGCACGTGCTCCTTGGAAGTGCTCTCCGTCGCATTGGTGTCCAACGTCCGCTCCGACGTGATGGACGAACAGCAGCTGACGGGCACCACGTACACGGAACCGGGCACTACCGACTCACTGATCGACCCAGGCGTTGGTTCTGGTATCCACGCTAACATCTGAGCACCTGTCCGATTCAGATGACCATAGTCGAGTGCATTCTGGACGCCGCAACACTCAAAGTCCATCTGCAGCCGGTCCCACAGCACCGTCATCTCGCTATTGTATCCGTACTCGGTGTGCAATCGGAATTTCAGATTGGGTTTCAACTCCTGACAGATCTTGTCGAAACGGAACATCCAAAAGATCCCAATGACAACATCGCCGAACAGTAGAATCAGGAGCATCAGCCAGTAGACGTTGAGTAATCGTTCGCTGAGTCTTAGTGCTCCTATACATCCTATAACCTAGAAACAGCGAAAAGAGAAAGTTCACCTCGTGTATTGAGTTTTGAGGCGATGCAGCTTGATTTACCTGCAATACACCACTTTGTGTAAATAACGCCAGATACGCATAGAGGAAACTGGGCTGGTACATGGCCAGGTTGGGTATGAGGTAGCGACGGTAATCCCCGACGAGGACCCGGCCCGCCACGGCGCAGAAGGCCAACACGCTGATGAAGAGGACGGCATTGCACGTGTAGATCCATATGCGGTAGTAGCGCATTGCTCTTGCGTTACAACTGGTCAGGATCTGGTCCAATGTGTCCTGCCGGGACAACCCGTTACGGTCGGCGTCGGTGTCGGCGGAGGCGGACGCGGCGCGTACCTTCCGGAGCGGCATTCGGCGGGGCTGTGTCGCTCTGCCCGGCCTGAAACGCTCACGTAGCGTACACTCCTCACGGCCTCCTACCACTACCACTTGGACACTAGCTAGACCAGTTGTAGTCGATGATGTTGAATCACCTACACCACCAAATAATCATCCCGTCAAACCTGGCGACCTCCACCAACATGGCCGTTCCAACTTACCACTTCGTTGTTTCACGTTGTTGTTGAGACTGTAGAAAGGTTTCTGTCGGTCGGGCGATCTACCGGTCATCACACAGGGTTGAAGTGAATGTATCTGTGTGGTGGCCCCGCGCTCTCAGTCTTGCGATCCTCCTACAATAGTTCCTCCTGGATCTTGCTTGGGCTCACGCACTCGTCACGGTACTCGGGTTCATTCTTCTGTCAACGGTTGACGATGAGTGAATTGTCGACGGTCGGTCGACAGGCCAATGCTCGCAGTGTTGGACGCACTTGTTTTCATTCTATGTCTACCAGCGAATTGGAGCATATCGTTATGTGGAAAAAATCACCAATCACCTGACGTCCAAAGTAGATACAAAGAGATTCCTTTCGATTATATTGAAACTTCAGTGAATGGTAGAGAATTTTCGTCCAGATCTAGGAACTTAATTTTATTTTATTCCGTGACTGCTTTCTAGATATAATAGATAGGGTCCTTTATTTCGTTTCGAGATACATTATTCGATATTTTTTGGATGTTCTAGATAAATATTGTCGTTTGCAAATGTAAATTCGTATCGTTATCGATTGGTATTAATATGTAGACGATGGTTTTTCTCAAAACTGTTTTTGATACAAGTATCTGGTGAGTGACTTTTTATTGTTGAGTGAAGGAGTTATAGAGGATATATATTTCCGTCTCGCTGGTTTGTTCAGTACACAAGACTATATGTGACAGTGTAACTGCTGCGAGTATTTCGTGTGTTAATATTGATTCCCACCGAGGGCTATCCCACGTGCCACTGTCCACTGAGACACTCCGCTTGCCCTTCCTCACGCCGCCGCTGGTGCCCGGTCGAGAAGATGTCGCTTCTGAAATGAAATTGACATTATTGAAAAAAGTCAAATTACATTTGTCTACCCATCGGCGACGATCGTCGTCGCGCGTTGATGGTATGAGACAGTTCCACTTTTTGTATGAATTTGATTTTTAAACTTTGCGCTCGGAAACGGCTTTACGATATGGAACCGGGAGCTAATCCGATTCGCGGAGAGATTGTGTGCAAATATGGATAATACTGAATGATGAAAGATCGACAGGTTTGTCGAAGACTATCATCGTTGGTAATATTATAGAGAAGGATAGGCAATACGTAATATTGTTAAATTTCCCTTGCAATATTTGAATCTACGTGCTAGAAACTCAAACATGAGATACGAATCTTTTAGTATTAGTCAAGAAATTTCCATACGACAAACTTCACCGACACTAAAAAAAAAAATTCTTGTCTTTTGAAACATTAATCTCCCATTGCGGAGGCCGAAGAATAACAAGAAGTTTCGACGCAGCCAAAACTTAGTTCTTACGCTCGTAAATATCAGGCTTTGCTACTTCCAATATTTTCCATTCATCTAGTTATTCACTGAACACGCCAGTTTATCGAAAAACTTTCCTCGTGATGTTTTTTCGCCCGTTCAAGTTTGACGTGAGACATCAGTATTCACAATCGGTGCGTTAATTCTGTGACAGATCACTCTAGTTAATCCTAGATAGATTGCAAAGAACTGCAACCCTAAGGAAATGGTTGATTTATTTGTAAATTCGACAGAAAGAATATTGTAAATTTAGTACCAATTTTACTACGAATATAGTCGAAATAAAATGATATTCGGTTAAGTTTTTAATAATACGTCGTCTTGATAAAGGGCAAAGTGGTTTAAGTTAGTTGTTCTTAGTTGCCCAGTAAGCTTTAGGATGTTGTATGGGACGTTTAGAGCAAAACAGTTTTGTGTTGTGTTATAGGTTTTGAAGATATTATGGGTGATGAAATAGCACTAGAAGTTATTTTCTACGAAGTATGTTTCTCGGCCAGAGAGCAAAAAGAATTGGTCTGGTGCATTAACCTTGTAATACTCCTTTCGTACCTGAGATTTTTTCGGATAATTCATTGTTAACAAAAATTTGAAGTGAAGCGTCTTGATACATATATTATTTAGCGTCCTCGTTATTTTTCCACTTATACCTGAGCTATAGAATTTATCCCAAAGGATACTGTATCGTATCGAAGGGTTCCTGCAAGTCGATAAAAATTACGAACATGCCTTTTCTTGAAGTAGGGAAGAAGTCTGGATGATGGATTTTAAAACAAATAAATTACCCGCACAGAATCTTTTCTTTCGGAAGCCTGCTTGTGCTCTTATTAACATTTTTGTACTTTCGATCCAGTTTTGCATTCTGTTATTTATAATATATGTGAATAACTTTGTTATTGTGTTTATTAGAGCAATTCCTGTGTAGTTCATAGTCATAGGATCTCTTTTTTGTGTAGATTAGAGTTAATTATTCTGTTAAGTAAATTAAACGTTAATTTCATCGGTGGTGTTAGGTAGTATTACTGTAATATCTCCCAGTCCGATTACCAGAAAGATGATCAGTCTACACTTGAAGTAAACGGTAATGCATTGCCTTTTATCCGCTTTCAAAATTACCCGGTTATAAAGTACCGTGTATTTACCGCTAAAGTTTACCGATAATAATACTCGTATGTGTTAGAATACTTTTAGATATGACGTTCATCAGAGAAGTAATGAGACTGGCTCAAACATCTTTCTGATACAGTACAGTCATTTAAATATTATATTGTCAGTTACGAAACTATTTGTCACATCGCTTCGCGTCGTGATCATAATATAAAACTAAAATTGACAAGTTCATGAAACGGACATATTACATCTTATTAATACATACAGTTAGTTGCTTTTGTGTCGGACCTCGTATCTATTTGGGATTGGGAAACGATCGTTAATTACAGTTAACACACTAACCCCCCTCGACCGGTTTACAAATATTCCTGTGAGGAGTGTACGCGAGTGTTTTGGTACTGATAAAACATTGTTCGCGACTACATCATCAGCTGTTCGTACTTTATAGAAACTTCTTAGTCGACGTTTCCCTGTGAACAGCGAGACACGTCGCGCGTGCTGCCTGGAATATTCATAATTCAACTTTCCAAAGTGAAGCGCTTTCCTCGCACAACTTTGCGCCCTCCACACTGGCTTGAACTGTAAATAAATACGGATCCGTTGGTATGATACCGGTATAACGTTGGCACAGTAACCAAGTTCCTTTTCGTAAGGTACAAAAGGTGAATACGGCGCCTTTGCTATTTATCTATGGCGGGAGTAAGTAAAATTGTATATATATATATATATATATATATATATATATATATATATATATATATATATATATATATATACACTTTTGCTCTAAAATATATTGTTCAGAAGTAATCACAATATTTCAATATTTACATGTTAATTCCCTATGTCCCAGATTTCTTGGGACACCCGGTATATATATATATATATATATATATATATATATATATATATATATATATATATATATATATGTATGCATGTATGTATGTATGTATGTCTGTATGTATGTATGTATGTATTTTTGTATGTATGTATGTATTTATGTATGTGTGGTTTTACTTTAACCAACAACCGGATACATTACAGTAGCATTTCCGTCTAGGTAAAGGTCGCGGTTTGACCTCTCACTGTATGTATGTACATTGTACAACGCTGGATTCTCTATTGTTTTTTTTTTCATTCACACTACGCTTTGATCATACACAAATGTATACGTATGTATGTATGTATGTGTGTGTGTGTGTGTGTGTGCATTTCAGTTCGATAAGCGAACGGAAGGACGCGCTGCCGAACCGCACTTCCGGTCCCTTGAGTGGTGGTCCGCGTCACACGCGACCAACACTCACACACATCCACACATACATGCAGTTGCAGCATAGATGGGTACAATTGTAGAACATTCATACATCCATACAGCATACATGCATACGTACAGTTGCAGCATATATAGGTACAATTGTAGAACATACATACATACATACAAAGTAGTTACAAAAAGGTTAGAACTGTACATACATACAATTAGAATAAATATACACTGCGAAAAAACTATCGACTTTGAATTACTGCATGGCGAATGATTACAGTTGAATCCAATCACATTACAATCACATGCAGTAAGACTTCGTTTAGCGCTGTTCCTGAAGCCGGAGCGCTAAGCGAAACAATGTCATTTTAATACTCAGTGCCATTTTCTATAAATTGATCCATAATTTCCGTAATTGTGGCTTCATGAACCGCGTTATAACGAATCATCGTAAATTTAACGCTTGGGTTCACCGAAGAACTGCAATATATCGCATCAGCGTTACTTGAAGCAGCGATATATATATATATATATATATATATATATATATATATATATATATATATATATATATATACCGGGTGTTAATTAAAAAACTGGCCATAGGCGTTTAACATGTAAAATCAGTTTTTCCTCCTGCATTAGTTACCAAATTACTTTAGAGAAAAATACTTTAAATAAAAGTTTTAGAGAATTAAATTCTGCATCTAAGTGAGCAATCAGATTTAATTTTTGACATTTCCTAACTGAGAAAATCAAGTTTAAAATTTCATGAAAACACATAATATATAGAAATAGCCATGGAATTTAAACAAAATTAAAAACAATTGTATGACATTTGCTGTCAAAAAATTATTAAATCACGAATATTTAGATAAATTTGTCCAGAATAGAACCATTTTATTACTTGAAGCTTTTCTTCATGTGAAAACTGCTCCATACTTTTAGAAATATCTGTTATTGAACGAAAATTACGAAACACAAATTTTTTTGACAGTTACAACTTGATTTTCTCAGTTAGGAAATGTCAAAAATTAAATCTGATTCCTCACTTAGATGCAGAATTTAATTCTCTAAAACTTTTATTTAAAGTATTTTTCTCTAAAGTAATTTGGTAACTAATGCAGGAGGAAAAACTGATTTTACATGTTAAACGCCTATGGCCAGTTTTTTAATTAACACCCGGTATATATATATATATATATATATATATATATATATATATATATATATATATATATATATATATATATATATATATATATATACAGTGCGAATAATGTAAGGCTATACATTGGCAACTTTATTTTAGCGTTAATCAATTTGCCTATGCTAGTATCAACCCGTTGAATAATTTAAAATTAGACATAGGGCATTTATAGAGCCCTGCATAACCGCGGATACCCGCGGTTCATCCGCGGGTATCCGCAATTTTTATGCGGATTCGGATATATTTTAGATATTTTCTTGCGGATGCGGTTCGGATGCGGATACAACATGTGCGGATGCGGATCGGATGCGGTTATTGGTGATCATATCCGCAATCCGAAAATGCTTATATTATTTTGAAACGTTATGCTTGTTTGTATAGGCACGGTCACAATTTATGAGTATAAAAAATTGGTTTGACACGCGCTGACTTTACGTTTTGACTCCATTCGAGAATAGTAAACAAAATATAAATTATGGCCACATATTTTAACTCCAGTGTATTTCTTTATTTAAAATATGAACCCATTCAGGAATCGTAGACAAAATATATTTTATCTTAAGTTTATTTTTTTTATATAAAATATGTAGGGGAGAGAATAAGGTGTGAAAATAGTGCTTACTATGTCTATGCGTTCTGAAGCTATTCGAGACTAGTAATTATAATATAAATTATGGCAACATATTTTAACTGTAGTGTATTTCTTTATTGAAAATATGTGGGGGAAAGAACTTAGTAATGCTAAAGGTTTAGTTTTATTCTATATCTCAATATGAACACTACAACAGAAATAAGTTTTGAAGAAGTGAAAGCGAAATGCATCAGTGGCGAGTATGTGCTAAAAAAGAAGAATGGAAAATCTGAAATGTGGAAAAAATTTAGTGAAATTTCAGACGCAGAGGGTACAATTATAAAAAACTTTGTGATTTGTTCGATGTGCAAGAGAGTATATCCGTATTCGAGTCATAAAAGTGGAACTTCAAATTTATTGAAACATAAATGTGTTCAACAACAAAACACTATGGACACTTTTGTAAAGAAGTTTAATAAATCCGCGGCAGTTACTACATACATGAAAGAATTAGTAACAGAAAAGTGTGTTAATTTCATTGTGAAGGATCTCAGACCATTTGAAATAGTGGCAGGTGAAGGACTGGCTGATTTTGCTCAATGCTTAGTGGATATTGGTGTCAAATACGGAAATATAAAGATTCAAGATTTATTGCCACACCCAACGACAATAAGCAGAAATACAAAGGCACTAGCGGATAAATTACGCAATAAAATAAAAGAAGAATTACAACATGTGTTCGAAAAAATTGGAGGTGCTATAACTGTTGACATGTGGACCGATGACTACAGGAAAATAAATTATTTAGGTGTGACTGTTCATTACATCAAAAATTTTAAATTAATAGATCGAGTACTTTGCACTACGGAATTTGACAGCAATTTAAAAAAAACTGGAGAAAACATTAAAAATTTAATTATACAAGTGTTGCGAGAATTTGCCATATACGATAGTATTAAAAATCTTGTGTTCATAACCGACAGAGGAACAAATATAATCGCAGCATTAAAATCATACAGCAGGTTAAATTGTGCAGCGCATGTTCTAAACACAGTGCTAGAACATACAATGCGTCCGGAAAATATGGGACATATTTCCAATTTAGTGGAAAACACAATTGTTGCTGTTCGTGCATTAGTAACGTATTTTAAAAGATCAGGGTTACAAAATAAACTGAAAGTTACTCTGAAAGGGGATTCAGAGACCAGGTGGAACAGCAAATTATTAATGTTTTCATCTGTATTTGACCAGTGGGATGAAATATTAAATATTTTATCTGAAAAAGAGGAAATGCAACGTGTGAATAATATCGATAAAGATATTTTAAATACTTTAATAAATTTTTTAAAACCATTTAAAATAGCAAGTGACCAATTAGAAGGCTCTACATATCCCACTTTATATTTAGTTATAGTAAATTATAAAAGATTACTGAATCATCTCACCCTGATTACCATGGACTCTGACCTATCAATAATAATGAAACGGAACGCTAAAAACTTCTTACAAGCAAAATTAGAAATTAATATGTTGCATAAAATAGCAGTGTTTTTACACCCAAAATTAAAATCTTCACAAACACTACAAGATATTTGCAATATGAACGAAGAAAATAATATACACGGAGAAGTTAGAAAACTGATGTGCAAATTTAATCAAACTTCAGCACCCGAATCTCAATCAAATAGTACTGCAGAAAATACGAGTACAAATATAGAACCACCGACAAAAAAAGTCAAACATTTATTGAGTTTATCCGAATTTGAAGATTCAGATGAAGAAATCGAAAAGGATGAATTATCAAAATATTTAGACTTAAGAGTTTCAAAAACGAATGAGTTTAATCTACTTCAATGGTGGGAACATCAGTCAACTATTTTACCAACTTTGTCAAAAGTAGCGTCGTTCATCCATGCCATTCCCGCAACAAGTGCACCATCTGAGCGTGATTTTTCGCAAGCAGGTTTGGTAATTCAAAATCGAAGGACAAGTCTGGCCCCATCAACAGTGAATGATATACTATTTCTTCACAGCAATATTGATAAATAATGGTAAGTTATTTTCAACACATTAAACATAAATTTTTATTATATATTATGTTTTTGTTTTTCAGATCGCAGTTTTCTATATTATTATATAATATATAAGTTTATTATATTAGATTAAGAAATATTTGACAAAACATATATTTTGATATTTAATGATAAATATGTATATTAACATGTAACATGTAATTAGTATTTGCCATTATATCCTTTATATTAAAGATTTAGAAAATTGAAAAAAAATTATCTTTTCAAATAGCGGATGCGGATAGGATCGGATGCGGATTTTGTATCTGCGGATGCGGATCGGATGCGGTTATTCATTTAAAAAATATTGCGGATGCGGTTCGGATGCGGATGTAATTCGTGCGGATGCGGATCGGATGCGGATAACCAAAAACATATCCGCGCAGGGCTCTAGGCATTTACTTAATGTTACCATGGTGATTACATACAAAAACTCCAATTTAACATGGTTGAATAATGTAAAATTAGACACTTGTCCACAGACTACTATATTTATTTAAATCATTTACAGGATTTATTCTATTTTTTTATTAAATCTATTACATGTTATTGGATTAGAAATACACTTCAAGTATTGAAATTGTAATTGGTATCAGTACATTTCTAAAATCACTTGGGGGTGATAACTAAATTTGCCTCCGTTTGATGACATGTGATGGGCCTGCCCGGGAATTCAAAGCTGAAATAATCATAAATTTCTCGCAAAGACGCCCCTTCTAAATACCAGGAGTACATCTTAAACTTTTCTTCTGTGATGTACATTTTTTGCACTAATTATTACGCAAACTCGTGAGATATCAGTAACACAATATTGAAAATAGTGACATTTACCAAAACAAACGTCATTATAATTTCAGTTGTTACTGACATGGGCAAATTGATTAAAGCTAAAATAAAGTCGCCAATGTATAGTCTTACGTTATTCGCACTGTATATATCCATGTAGGAGGCATAATACCGATTGGAGCGCGCTCAAAGGTGACAGTGATGTGCACTAACGCTTCGCTTGTAAATAATTCAGCTGCTATGGCCCGTTGTCTTCTGTAGCCCCAGCCACTGGAGGTGATCTCCTGTGGTCGTACTCTGACATTTATAGAATTACGGTCACTCGATTCCAGCGCGCACATTCTCTCACTTGTTTTTTGTTTCGATCCGTTTCACCGTTGTTTTTGCAAGGTTAGGATTTCCGTCGCACAAATGACAGATGGATAGATTTCCCGACTTTTTGTGAAAATTAACGAACGTTATCGAGTATAGAAAGGATTAGCAAAAGAAATGGCTGTTTTGTCGGTACAAAATGTTTTGCTATATAGTTCTTATGTCATTTTATAGTAGGTCTAAAGTATTGGACTGATTATGTTATTCAAACTTATGTTATCCTTTGACTGTTGTCAGGAGATAAACTGACCCTTAAATACCCAGTGGTATATAGATACACCCTTTAAGCTTGTGCTAATATTACTTTGATTTAAAATTGTCTGTCTACTGTTCATAGTATTCTGAAAAACAAGTCGATCAATTGTTCGCAATTGATGTTCTCAATAGAATATTATTTGCCAGAAAAATCAATTGAGAAAAACCTTAGTGGAGATGGAAAAATTGTTAACGGGAAAATTAAGCTCGACATGGCTTTTGATTTCTTTGTAACATTTTACCCGCAGAAGTAAGTTTTGAAAACGAAATGTTTTTTCCAAAGGGTGCCATGGATTAAACAGTGCTTTTGTCACAAGTTGACAGCATTGTTCGCCTCTTTGTACGTATTTCTTCTTTACCAACGGTGCCGGCCAATTAGTGAAAAATCAACAGAGTTTAATTGATAATTGCTCAAAGAATCGTGGTCAGACGAAGACGGGGTCTTATTTCAATGCACAGTACAAATAATTTTAAGCCAATTGTGTGTTAGATTTATTTAGGATTCATTAAATCGCGGAAAAAACAACAAACTTTGCCCCAATTTTGGTCTTTCAGACTTAATTCACTATTGTTGGTTTTGAATTTAACAATAATTGAAGACAAAGTTGAAAAAACAATTTGAATTTATTTCTCTTGTTTTTCAAACGGTGCATAGCAGCACCATCTCGTTAAACCTGCATCCATCACGTGCTACAAATTACGATAAATTGTTGCAGACGCCAAGACAAACTGTCCGCTTGTACCAAGCTACGACGTACGCGCATACACCGTGCTGTCGTTGTTGCTCTTGGCTGTACGTATGTCCATTCCAGGACATACTTTTATTTGTTACAATATATTCATATTGTATTGTTCCCTTATAGCTGTACCGTGCCGTTAAACTCGTGCGGGATCTAGATTTACCGCTGCCGGAAGTGTCTAATATCACGGGAGTCATTCATCTTCGCTTCCCTTCGTCGAGGGAGTAGGGCCATGTTGTTTGCTATTAACAATGTCATTCGTTCAGCGTCCAAATCGGACGATATATGTGTGGTTCGTGGAGCTGAATAGAAGCGCTATTGAGTACGCTATCCAAGATTTAATATATAATAATCTAATACATCAGATGTACGCTTTTAAATAAACCTATACAATTAATGTTAATATCTTACGAAACGCGGTGCTCGTTTGTCTTCTGTCATTTTTGCACGGCCTACTGATGTTTGCATACGTTTTTCTGTACGTTATATGATTTTAATAATACAATGTAATAATTCTGTTTACAATACGTGCATTCCTAAAGGCATACATATATATGGTACATATCTTTTCCGCGATCGTAAATAAAAAAAAACCTACAAATAAACGCGGTTTTATGTCTCACATTTTTGTTTTTCCGCGTCATAAAAGTATCGCGAGCATGCACTCTGCTTCCGTCATAAACTTACACACACACACATTCATACTTAGATACATACAGAGATAGATGAATTGTACATTGGATAGACATTCATCACACAGCGCTACATAGGCAGAACGCACTTGTCTACATACGTACAGCGCACATAGTTCAGAGAGCATCTTGAAATATGTTTCGTTGCTCAAAATGTAATAACCATTTCGTCTTCTAGACCTGTATGTGTATATTGAAATTCTACATACGCGTGGCGCAATGCACGGGTTGTGTATTAACAAACAATACCTATATGCAGCACATATATATATATATATATATATATATATATATATATATATATATATATATATATATATATATATATATATATATATATACAGGGTTAGTCAAAATTACCGGAACACCTAAATAATTCTCCTACCGTAAAGAATTTAAAAAAATGTTTCGTACAAAAGTTTTTTGGTTGTAAACAAGCTACCATTTAAGTATTTTTTTAATATACAGGGTGTTCATCCTATTGCGGAAATTAGGTAAACTTTCATTTTTCAAATGGAACACCCTATATTTTTTTACTTTTTTAAATTCTAAGATTAATTCTTAGTATTTTTTGTAGGACTCATTTTTTTATAAAATGCATCATTTTTTAGTTATAAGCAATTAATCTGTCGTTTAAATATCAATTAAATGACAATTTCTCAATTGTTTCATCAAGTTGTGGAGCATTATCAAGCAGGCACATGGACTTTAATTTACATTTACTTTAATTTTATTTATTTAATTTGTTATTTTTTTTCATTTTGCAATTTTTTTTTATACCTTTGGTTAAAATAAATGTTATGTATTTATGAAAATACTCTTAATTTGAAGTTCAGGAGTTTGGATTAATTGCTTATAACTCAAAAATTAGGCATCTTATAAAAAAATTCTTCGTACAAAAAATACTTAGAATTAATCATAGAATTAAAAAATGTAAAAATATATAGGTTGTTCCATTTGAAAAACGAAAGTTCACCTAATTTCCACAATAAAATGAACACCCTGTATATTAAAAAAATAAGTAAACGATAGCTTGTTTACAACTAAAAAACTTTTGTACGAAACATTTTTATAAATTCTTTACGGTAGGAGAATTATTTAGGTGTTCCGGTAATTTTGACTAACCCTGTATATATATATATATATATATATATATATATATATATATATATATATATATATATATATATATATAAAATATTGTCTCCGTTATACTGAATGTATGACGCAAATCATCACAGTACATGTGCTTATTATTTACGCGCCTAGGCACGTTGACAACCCGCATGGCATGCGTGTCAATTTGGTCACACGTTACGCGTGTGTGTTCTGTTTCGGACAAATATCGTTCTTCAGAAAAAAAAAACAAACAAAAAACAAACGATATGCGAAATGAACATGTGCGAGTGGAGCATAAAACAGCGCCCGCTGTGATCACAATGAATTTATTAATCTGTATTTGACATTTTATTATTTACATATCTATAAGTTACACGTGTGCAATGCGTGGTTGTGTGTGTATGTGTGTGTGTGTTGAAGAATAATACAGAGTTAGGGAGTGTAGCTGGTATAATTTACTGCATGTGCACACATTTAGATAAGCTCGCTGTTGACACGTTTTGTAATTGGTAATATTACATTTTGTTCCCTGTATATGTGCGTGGATTAAAGCTCCTATATTTTAGCAATACATGTGTACAATATACCCCTAGGCTACGAAATATTAGCGAATATACACGAGATATTATTAATAACAGTTAATTATCGCCACTAATTACTTGAAATTCGCACCGTATAAACACGTACACTATACAGCTCGCCTGATTTTTATTCACAAACTGCACATTAATCTGTTATCTTTAATAAATTTAGTTTATAAAAAATGTCAACCTTCAAATGAACAACAAAAACGCATCATCATATTCCAGAGAAACAGTCGATTCAGTCACCGCCAACTGTGTGAACCATAAAAGATATCAATAAAGTAAACAGAAAAAACGCAACCAACAACACACGCACGTGTTGCGAATCGTAAAATCGCGGCAGGCGTTGTTGAAACAAGCGAATTATTTACTCATGTTAATTTAAAACGTACGAAAATGGCAGGCTATGGTTTCACATCTTCGGTAGAGAAAATTGTTTTATATTTTTGTTTGTGTACATGTATGTGGTGGCGCAGTTGGCCTTGACATGTTTCAACCTCAATAAAAATTTATTAAAAAGCCCAAAGAGGTCCGGGTGTAATAAAAATTGAGATGAAATTCTGTTTTCCGGTGCGGAGTTAAATTTGTCATAAACTTCGGTAATAGCACAGCACGGAGTTTATATCGGTCTTGTATTATAATCTTCCACTTTTCGTATAAGCGGTTTTTTTATTAATATGTTTTTTATTTGTATTAAAAGTCGGGAATTATTGTGATAAATTCTGTGCTTGAGTTTTGAGGCGAATAGAGCGACTTTTTAATCCATATTTGGTAAAGTGTGGAATTTAAATATTGACAAATATATTCGTATATATATATGTGTGTATGTACGTAAGCATGTGTGTGTGTCAGATTATTCGTGAACAGACTTGCAATGATATGATTAAAGCAATCAAGCTCAGCTTAACGGTTACGTGTGATCCAATTTTTAAATGTACAAGAGAATATTAAAAAATAACTTTTTCCATTAAATATCTCACATTAATACATACACATACATTGATGTAATTTTATAATATCTAGCGAGGTTTTTTGCTGCTAAATTCGTTTAATCTATCCATAGAGATGTTGAACTGAAAAGGCCTGAAACACTGAATGATTGCATAGATTTTTCAGGGTCGTGTAGCGGAAATTGATTATTCCACCTTTGGAGATATAAAACGTTTCAATTAGTCCCTGTCAGATGCACCCTGCGGTAATGAGTATTTTTCTATTCAACCGCGGTACAGAACCCTTTACCTAACAACTTAATACGCGGTAGTTCACTTAGATCTACATAGATGGCAGTACATGACATGGCTCTTGTTAAAATTCAGAAAAGACTGCGAAAAATTGTGATAATTCACGAAAGTACTTTGCAGATTATTAGGGCCTTAGTATGGTACAGTTTATCTGAGAGGCTGTACATCAACAAACCTGTATCGTGACGTAAGATATGTCGGACTAGCAATAATTGTAAGATTGAAGATGGACCAGTCGATCAATCCCGTCATTCTTGCGGAATGGAAACAAACCCTTTGTCCGTCTTTGTTGAACGTTATATATCGTGTGTAGGTTCTAGGAATGAGATCCTTTCATCCATCATACATACATCTCTCTCTCTTTCTCTCTCTAGCTATCTATCTATTTCTTTCTATGGCTCGTTTGGAAGCAGCAGTTATAAATCATATTTTTTGTTGTTCGAAATATGCAAAACACGCTGCTGTTCTGATGACATGTAACTGGGGTTGTTTTTTCAGCAGGGTTTCAGAGGAAACACAATGGTAATTTGAATGTTCAACGTAGTGATCCAAAAAAAATATGAGTGGTACAAAAAGAATTACACCGTTTTTGTGGTAACGATTGCAGTTATGTAAGTTTTTACGCGTGCCTGTTTAGTTTAAAAATGTGCAATGTTTTTCGCCGATCGCGCAAACACAAAACTATGGATTAATATTATAAACATCAGAAAACATAATGTTCTTCAACATTAGTACGAATTATACTACGACGTAGAATATGATCGACCTGATTCACAACCACAAATGCGCTTCTATTGTGATTCTTCCAACCTCGCTTTGACAATCATCTCTTCGCAAAGGCTATCCACTTTGTTCTCTATAATAAACTGTCGCGAATTGTTCTACGTCTGGTGTGTTTTTTGCCGTTGAGCCAGTACGGTACTGCCTGTAGAGGTCAGCGCCAGTCTAAACGGAACTTACAATCAATACTCCAACTTCCGGTAAACGGAAAGCCAGAAACGCAGTGTTTGTATCCTTTATAAACATGTACTGTCATTTCTCTACTTGTCAATCTTATATACCGACATAGGCTTCTGGTTAGCAATGCATTTGAACCTGGAGAAATTGCCAAGAATCGTCGGCTTGGTAGGGAGATAACAGATGCGTGTTTGGAAATCGCATAACAGGACACCGAGGGTCAAATCTAACCCAACTGTCACTTCGGGTAATTAGGGTATCCTAGTGTTGACATCCACAGTCTTCAGTACATGTTACCTGACGTAAGTGGCAACAGGACGGCGGGATAATTGACTTGTTTATGAAACTCCGGATGAACCCTTGCTATAGTTCCGAACATCATCACCATGATTAGTCAAGAAGAGCACAATTACAATAGCGGATGCCAAGAAGCATATTCAATGTTTACTGGACAAGATGAATGTACCCTTTAGTGTGCTAATCTTAAAGCAAAACCACTCTAACTTTATTAAGACAGGTAGAACGACTTGTTTCCGTTGGACCACGTCCATTTTACATCGATTACGAACATGTCTAATGGCATTATAGAAGATAATTGCAAAAAAGATCATTTTCCTCCGGCTCTTGCTGTATAGGAATAAAGTCCAATTCGATAAAATTCGTTGTAATTCGATGAGAACTAATGAAGATCGCTTTTTGCGAAACTGTCCATACGTGACTGGCCTACGGATACCTACGCATCTTCCGAGCGTATAAATATGGATTTTTCTGCCGCAATTTTAATGGGTTTAATGGTTAGTTTATTTTTCCAAAAAAACAACGTCATATCTATCAGTTACCAACGGCAACGGCGCAATTACATGGCAACGAGGGCTTAGTATAACTGCAGCGAATAAAAAATCATGACGAAAGACTTCACGTCACCGGTTATAAAATTTTATATATACTCATTCCGCGAGAGAGAAATTACATTACCAATGCGTACTTTGTCCTACTTAACTCACCTTCCTTACTGCACTCGGCCATTGCGTGAAATAATCGTATATTTACAAGTTTCAACCACAGATTCTCCTGCGAAGATATTTTCGCTATTTTCTTTTCGCTGCTGCGCAAATATAAATTCATATTTTTATTTCTCCACTGCGCATATCTCATTGTATTTTGTTTGTATCCAATTTATATATCCCGCGCGTTTATTGCAAGCCGTTCCGCTCGATCCCAGTGGCCTTGGTCTGTGTCAAACAGAGATTTTATGATTGCTCTCGTGTTGACTGGATTGACTTTTATTTATATTGTTGAAGGTGAATAAAATACATACAATCGTGACAAACAACGTGAACTTGATAAATATGGCACACTGAATGCTGAACATGAATAATTAATGTAGTAGGTAGGTAATTAAATTATGTGTGTTGTGCCTCGTTTTGAAATATTAATGACGGTGATACATTACTTACATTTAGTTTCATTTGTGCTGTGTGTTAATTACGAGTAATGGTGCGTGGAAAAATTGATATTTTAATCGGTATAGTCTGTATATAATAGAAGGCATATGTGATATAGATGTTTTATTTTGTGTATTTGATTATTGAATTGTTATTTTTAAAAAGATTTCAACTTTTATACCTTAGGGGCTGTTGGTGGAATGTTTAATTTCCTATGGAGGTTCTTTTTTTAGTAAACCGGTTTTTTATACGTTGCACGGCAAAAATAGGAATAAAAATCTACTAACACGCGTACTCGGCTCTGGGAATGGTGAAATGAATATGTTAATTTTTCTGTACGTCGTAGTTTGAGAGGTCAAAATAAACATTCGAACTTGTGAGGCATTCAGTTGAGAACATACAGGAATGTTTTTTTCGTAATTTCTCGTAACAATGCATCTGGCCCATCTAGGGCTATAACCCCCAGGGAGCCATCTTGGATCAGCAATTTTGCGTGCTATTAGCTAAAAAACCTCTCGGTCGAATAATTATTAGCAAAAAAGGGTCAGCCGAATATATGAAGAGGGCCGCTTTATTGTTAGTAGCCCACGGGCGTCAAATATCTTAGGTCGGCCCTGGAGCCATTCTTATTGTACCATTAATGTTAAAAGGAACACAGGAAGTACAACAGCTTCATATGGTTTTAAATATTGTTTTTTACTAAAAATACCAATGACAAAACTAAAAAAATCCTGCAATGTAGTTTCTGGTTTCATCCATTTTATTACGAATTTTTTGCTGAAATGGTTATACCGCGGTAGTAACGTTTTGCCCGAAGATACTGAAGTAAACAAAGCACACATATACACATGCAGGAGATATGTGTGTGTGGAGAGGTACAATATTAAATTTCCCACCGCCAAAGGGCAAATGAAAATTGTTCCCGGATGTATGTATGAGTGTGTCTGTAAAGTTAGTTACGTACGAGGTTCCGTTGATTGAGGTTCAAGTATGGCAAACATGTCTCATACTAACATACACACATACCGTCGATACACAGATGCACGGTTACATATTATATATGTACATTGTACATACTGAGATATAGGTATAGGGAATTTTTATGAAATATTCCCGACATTGAATTTAGTTAAAATATAAAACTGTTCAACTGCGTATACCTATTTTTAATAGCAAACTGTGTAATATATATATATATATATATATATATATATATATATATATATATATATATATATTCTAAAATATGTATGTATGTATGTATGTATATTCTAAAATATATTGTTCACAAGTAATCACAATTTTTGTATATTTACATGTTAATTCCCTATGTTCCAAATTATTTACGCTACTCGGTATATCTATTTATGAATAAGAATAATTAATTCGGTGCAAAATATAACAAGGATATTAAATTATATATTCCGCGTGAAACGATAAAGCGATTTATTTTATTGTTATTGGGTTGTTCCTTCTCTGTTCTATAAAGTGACGGGGTATTTTTAAGGGGTATGTGGAGTGAAGGGGTAGTTATACATAATAACGACGCAGACTATGATGTAGGTGAACTGTATGTTTTATATACAAACAAAAGAGTATATATATATATATATATATATATATATATATATATATATATATATATATAAACACCTATGTTTGTGTATATGTGTGTGTGTACACGTGTTTGTATAATTAGTATTACAACCCGGCCCCAAGCGTATTTGGCTCCGGTTTCATGAACCAGTTGAACGTACAAGAGTAAAAACAGCCATGTTATACCTTAACCGCAAAAAACGCTAGCCAAGACACAAACCACACATCCAACAGTAGCGGGGTGCAGAACCACAGTGGCCAACCGCGAAAGTAGGATTTAAACTCGCGACTTATCAGGCGTGAAAGGGGCTAATTAAAATATAATTGGCAAGAAAAATAACGGCCAGAGACGGTAGAAATAAAGAAAAAGAACAGGGCACACGCTAGACACTGTGAGGTTCCACCGTTCGCCGGTAGAGGTGTACCCGTTGGCCGAGTGGCCGTGTTATAAATATGCAAATGTCCGCCCCCGCAGAGGATTTTCCAAGTGCACCCATGGTTGCAATAAAGTCTCAATTCAAGGAGACTACGAATGGCAGCAGAGTTGGTCAGCAGTACCAAAACATTGTCCATGGCGAGGGCCAACAAGCAAGTGCACAATACATACATACATACATGTTTTTTTATTTTATTTTCGTCCACTGTTAAAAATATATTGAAGGTATAATATTGTTCTACTGGTTGAGTACTGCTGGTTCTGGTTGGGAATCCGACTGAAGACTGAACATGTAAGTGTTCAAACTATTTTCCATTTTCAGTGCGCGTTCGGGGTGCAACTTGTGTGAAACTTTGGAAAAGGTTACGTCAGCAACATACATACATATGTACATACATCTGACTATGTAGTAACAATCTATGTATGTATGTATAGTTTCACTCAAGAGACACATTCATTGTTGAAACAACTTCCTTCTAGAACAGTCACCCTCACTCTTACTATATATACCGGGTGTTAATTAAAAAACTGGCCATAGGCGTTTAACATGTAAAATCAGTTTTTCCTCCTGCATTAGTTACCAAGTTGCTTTAGAGAAAAATACTTTAAATAAAAGTTGTAGAGAATTAAATTCTGCATCTAAGTGAGCATTCAGATTTAATTTTTGACATTTCCTAACTGAGAAAATCAAGTTTAAAATTTCATGAAAACACTTAATATATAGGAATAGCCATGTAATTTAAACAAAATTAAAGCAATTTGGTAACTAATGCAGGAGGAAAAACTGATTTTACATGTTAAACGCCTATGGCCAGTTTTTTAATTAACACCCGGTATATATATATATATATATATATATATATATATGCGTGTGTGCATGGTGTTAAAAATATATAGAACAACATGTTCATCCCGAAGGTCGTTGGACACAACGTTATAAATCATTTTAATACATACATACGTACGTGTATAACTCACGAAGTCAGCAATATGATCGTGGAACAGGGTATACATACTGTATAGCACATTGCCTATGTAAGCGTATCAAACACGGTTAGGAAACTTCTGCGAATTCTCGACTGTTTACATTACAATAATTCCACGAATTACGGACAACATTTTCTGGAAACCAGTTTAAAATTCAATCAAACTGTATGGTATGTGATTATTATCAGCAATTCTTCGTGCATCATTGAGTTTGATCAAATTCTACATTGGCAATCGTGAATCGTACGGACATTGTAATGTATACGTGTGTGCGCAGCTATTTTATTGATAATCTTCTTTTGTTCCACTGCTGACCATTGTGTTTACAAATCGCGGAATTAATATCAGCGCAATTTGTCGGTTCTTTCATAATTGATAAACATGTACGGTCATTGTTTTGATTTGAAAATTACATTCTAGTTTCATTATCCCCGATTTTGGTTGTAAATATAATGGCGTTTCGTTTTTTTCAAAACCTGCTTTACTGATATTGGCTGAATATATAAAGTTAGTTAGGTTAACTTGTATAGTTTACAATGAAGCAATAAGTTACCGAAATGTACAAGTTTTGTTAAAGAGCTATTACTGTTTGTGTCCTACTTCTGCTATTGCTCGGCTGCGTAACACATGGTTTGAAAATTTCCAAATTAAACTTCACCAGCAATCCATAGGCCAGTATGACTGGCCCAGTAATAAATTGTTGTGTTCGTTGATATTGGTTTTTGCGACCGTTCTAATTGTCCCCACCATTTCCATCTGCAAGCGGTCGCTGTTTGTTTATCCGGACGGGCTATGTGGAAATCCATTTGGGAACAATTACACAGCGAAAAGCAGAAAGAACTACAATTGAGATCAGTGTCCTTGAACAGCCATCTACGACAACATGCTATTGACATTGATCGCCAGGGAGATCTATAGGGAAATTGTGTTTGTCTTTTCGTTCCTTGTTGGATCCTAAGTGTATGAGATGTTAGTATTTCCTTTTGGTCAAGTTAAAAATCCAATTGGTTTTTGTAAGAATGCTCACGGGAGAAACTGTATCCAGGGATGTTAGTCGTTTGACATTTAACAAATAGCCGTTGACCGTTGAGTAGCTACCTGACATTCCAGTCTTCAACTCGATGAAGAACAAAAAAATGTAGTACCATGAAGTCTTGGTAAGCAAATGATCAGCCTACTAAACCCGGTCATTACGAAGTCAACAACAAAAAAATTCCATTGTGCTGTAGTATCCCCAAGAAAAAAGCCTAATGCATTTTTTGTTTGACATGTAATTTGGGCTTGTGAAATTAAATGCGTACAGGTTTTTTTGCACCAAGCACGAAGAGGCAACAGTGAAGAGATTGGTAATTAAAAAAGAATGGTTTGAGACTAGGCATAACGAAGTTTTCCTGGGTATTATTTGTTAAGATAATGTTCATCCATTCACCGATTATACACTTGACAAATAACTAAGTGAATCAGGCATTGGGCAGGGTCTTTGAATGTTGGTAAGGCTGGTCTGTGAACTGAAATTCCCTCAACAATAAGTAATAATTCGCATGGTGGTCAATTCGCGACCACGTTCACTTCGATGATGTGATGTGATGGAGCATTTTGGAATAAGTATCTGCTATCATACTTTGCTCGGAGGAGCCAAGCGCCTAGTTTTGCTCTTGGTAAAAGATTGAGAGATGATAGATGGAATAAATGGCTTGTCGAGACCTGTGTTTCGATTACACAATCCCTGATCCTTTGCCTTCCAGTTATGCTCTGCCTATTAGCTTATCCATGTTTGAAAAGCTTAGACGAACCAAAGTACTGCATAAGCTATGAGAGGCAGATGTCTAAAGATGGATTAAGAGAATATGATAAGTGCAAAGCAAAATCGCTAAACGAACGAACAGCGAATGATGGTAGTACAAAAAATAAGTATGCCATCGACCAAGGAAAAAAGCAGAAATTTGCGAGAAACTCAGGAAGTCGTAAAGTAACGCCAAGGACATATGAAAGTAGCAGATAGAGGTACACAGAGAACTGCGGAAAGATGCAAATATGTTATGGAAGCGGTTCAAGAAGAAGATGAAGAAGAAGAGAAGGTATAACGATGCTAAATACCAAGGTGATAAGTGAGTGTATTTTTAGAAACACGGTACCCTCTGACGGAACTGACGTCTGTAATTCATAGCGGGGTAGAAGCCGAAACACACTTTGTGTATGTGTATGTGTGTGTGTATCCTAGCAACCAGCGGGCACTCTTGATGACGCACACAACACACGAGTCTCGATCTCTAATTTGCTTTAATTAAAACTTTGAACTCACCGGGTTTTTGTCTCTGTTTGTCTGTCAGATTCTTTATGCAGTACCAGTCTTCTTCGTCTCTATTTTGTATTTTCAAAAACCGTTATTACGACAGGCATATACTATAATGAATGTTGTTTTGGAAAAATTGCGTTCGCGTGCAAAGTTCTTGCGCGTGCAACACTAATTGCATGCACCACGCGTGCTCGCCTTTATTTGTACATAATTGTTTGACACGCGAATGACACTAATTAATTTGCAAATGTATTTACGCTGTTTTGAAAACAAAACAACAACCTTTTAATTTAGTTCAAAGCTAAATTTTGGTTCAACGGGTGTTATGACCCATGAGTTTTTGGCAGGAATAAATATACCAACAGATATTATTAAATTCGTTATGCATTTTAATATATTTAAAACAAAAGTTATTATTAGTTTGGCCCAAATACATAATTATGTTCACAACATTCTAATTATCATTTCGGTTCTTCAAATCAGTTCAAGTGAGACGGATATGCATCGGTAACCTTTGGTCTCTCATAAGGTCTCTGAAGTATCTTCACTTTGTCTATTTCTTCAATTTTCTCGTAATCATCTTTATTTGCTAGTAGCAAATAAAAATACTTAGTTAAAAGTTGGTTAATAGCACATGGCTACGGATTCGGGCATTGCAAAGCAAAGACACGATATTTTTCTGACTGCAAATACATCGTACATGGTTGACATATTGCAGGGAATATTACAGGATGCTTATTATAACATCGGTTGCCGCAAGTTAATTTCCCGCTGCATTTCCGATATCGCATTTATAAATATATGGTATATGTTTCTCGATACGTGTGTATGTAGCTGTCGTTACGGGAATGGTCGATACATGATATACACCATCGGTATTTTAGCGGAAATGCCGGATGTCGTAAATAAGAGGCCGGATACGGCACGTTACAAAACAACATCCGGCACCCAATACAGTACTCTCTCTTCCTCTCTCTGTCTCCGCCTCAGTGTGTATGTTTCAAGTAAGATTAATTTTTCTTCCTTTAAAGACCGCTGCAACTCTTGGAGAAGAAATAGTGGACATGGTCAAGATATACGACGAACGCGTCGAAATTTTCCCTGGCTTCTTGAACTTCCGTCTAATGTTCTAACGACTGGGTTGAAATATTAGACATTACATCACTTCGCGTGTATCTACTTGCATTGGAGTGACGCAACATGCAATTCATATGCACTCACCCTTGAAGACAAGTCTTTGTTATTGCCTTGTAGAATACAAAGTTGTATCTTCTGAAGAGAAAAGCGTAATACTCTCGAAAAAAAAAACAATATTACTTGAAAGATTAACATGCATTTCCCTCACCGATATTTTCATATAACCAACCCCACCCGCATGGTGTGAATACATTGGTTTCGTAACATAATATCTAATGATTCGCCTGCTGGTACCGATAATCTAATATCAATAAATCCACCACATGTAATTATCATATTATTATCTCACTACTGTATGGGCCTCAGATAACAATCGATGATTGTGTAAAGGCCCGTGTACACTGTACAAACACCGCGTTTCGACCATAATACACCATAACGTTAGTCCCACAGGGACAGTAGCTCATTCATACACACGCTACACAAGTTGGTCTAATTGTACACGGCATTTGCATAATTGTACACACACACGTACATACATGTGCGTGTAATAGTTACACATGGGAGCTGCCATGAGCGTACGTGAACGTAGGGAGCCGGCCAGTGTTTTTTAGGCAATATGTGTCAACAATCATGTTTGGATGTGTGTGTGTATTATTGTAATTAATTTTTAACGCATATCGCATGCTCGCACATGGCCGCTGTAAAACGAAGATTGTGCCCATTTAGTCCCCATTAAATGTACAGTGACGCCCGATATTGTCACTCTACGCGATTAAGCGCAAATGGTTTTTATCCTAACGACGGAACATACTTACATTAACGAAATACTTACAGTTAAGAATTAATGCCAAATGAAAGTATACATAAAAAGAAACGAGGTTCATCTCTTACACTTTTTCCGCTAAACCGTCGGGAAATCGGTGAAAAATACAAATTTCCTACAATTCTGACAGCTAATCCATCATGGCCGCCGCAATTGTCATTTATTTGATGTCGTACCAGAACGGTTAAGTGTTCCGATTGAAATATTTAGTTGAAATGTTTGAGTAAGTTCTATCTATGTCAATCTGCTATCCGAAATCGACTTTCATGTACTTGAAAGACAGTTTGATTCGTTAAATATCTGCATTTAAATTCAATTAACTGTAAATCATTCACTAGGCAAAATTTATTGCAAATTAACTGTCTACGCTTTAGAATTTATTGTCAATAAACCATCTCGGCCAGTAAATAAAATGGATTGAATAAATAATCCTTAAATATATTACCTACCTATCTATAAATAAATATATAGAATTTTAATCAACTCGCGTTTATAATTCAATTATAGCTGTATGAAATATTTTCACTTTAATTTGAAATCCATCCATTCCACACTGAATTAATCAAAAGTCTATATTGGAAATTCTATGTATTTCGGGCGGACGTGTAATGCAACCCGCATGCACTCTATTTGCAGGTTGCATACATACGGGCGGAGATTTGAATGATTGATCAAAACACATTTGAGTATGAGTGTGTGTAAATATTGTAACATTTAATCAGTCTCGTTGAATCAACATTTACAATTTTAGTGAAATAAAAGCGAAATGTACATTTGTATAGTACATTAGATGCTATTCTTGAAATGTCTACACAAATATACCTATGTATATATAACACACACAGTATTAAGAATTCAAAGCTTTTTAAAACAAAAACAAACGTGTAAATACCCTGTCAAAATTAACATGAACACCCCATGAGCTGTGAAAAATTGTAGGTTAATTGGGGGGACCTTAAAAGCTCGTTGTCACACTTGTAGTCTAATTTTTTGTTGTACATATACACGTGTTCAGGGGCATTAGCATGTCTGTGCGTGTATGCGTGATCTACGTACAGTGGTACTCAAACATACAACCAGAAAGAGAAGTCTAACCCCACTTTTTTATTATACCTTGTAACATTATAGTCACAATATCATTATCATCATGTAGTGTGTAAATATTGATACATGCTGTATGTATGTCGCAATGCAGTACACACGTTTTCCGGCTTCTGCCGCACTTCACCCCTGTCCCACTCCGCTTGATGAAAATTTTCCGTCTTGCTCATAAATCCCGTTCGACAATAATCACAATCGTCGGATATCTCGCGCACCGGAACTGACCTCGTTATCGCGAGTTCGTCTCCACTTATCGATCGAGTCACCGAGCCGGTACCCCGTGGAGTACTGTCTGTCTCCTATTTACCGACCGACCATCGAGAAAATTACTTCGCTTTCAACTTTCAGACCGGTCGTTCGCCGATTGTCGATTGTTTGATTGGCCAATGGCGTATAAAACATTTCCAATTGTATAGCTCAATTCTACGTCTAGGTAATTACCCCCTACTTAATTCCTTCTACTGTAAATCTCAAAAACTATCGGGAAAAAATTGAATTTGGGGTATTTTAGTGTAACGAGATGTACATTGTTTTTTTCGTTGGACTATTGGGAATTATCAGCTAGGAGATACAGTTGAGGAGTAGTGTTTAGTTTGATGTTATAAATTTAGAACTACGGGAGAGACTAGTGCAGTCATGTTTATCTAATATAGGAAACTGTAAATAATGTTTAGACGTGCGGTTATTGTCGAACCACATGCTAGGTGTTAATTGGTACAAGGTTGCTCGGTCCTTATGATTATTAAATCATGGAAAATTCACACGCAATACAACCACACACACATACACACGCACACACACGCTACACACTCACACTCACACACACACACACACACACACACACACACACACACACACACACACACACACACACACACACACACACACACACACACACACACACACACACACACACGCGCACACACACACACACACACACACGCACGCACACACACACACACACACACACACACGCACACACACGCTACACACCCACATGCATGTAAGAGCTAAATGTGGTGTCTTCACATTCATTGCTGTTTCAATCTGCTTCCCGTTCGCTTTCACGGATTCACTGATGTGCGTCTTGAGGCTTTTACGGATTACACCACGCTGGTGAAATTGTCACAACTGTCTTTAAAGACGCCCGTAGCACGCCTAAGCACACTTGTCAGTTATTAATACAACATTTAGCGTAGAACCTGCCGTGGAATATTCGCACAACTGATACAAAAAAGAAAACCAGTGTCGATCAGCGTCTCAAGCGTAAAACAGGACTAGTATTAAACCAGATCGGCTTATCATCGTTTCAGAGGCCTGCTGTGCGTGTTTATCGTCTCCTCTTTGAAAATGATTCGCTTCGTTTGTCATTTTGTCCCTCGTCTCGCATAGATTTCCCTCATTTCCTTCTGAAGGCGTAACGCTGTGCGTATATGTGATGAGAAACTGGTGAGCATCTTGAGACACCGTCATCAATTCGCCACAACGAAATGTATTTATATAATGTACATTTACCAGGAGAAGTATCTTAAGTTCTCCGAGGAATGATTGAGTAGCTGAATTCAGTTCCGAGGCTTTTTTACTGAAACCATCTAAATGCTTATCCCGTTAATCTTGTCACGTTCTTTAACTGTACACTCTTTAATTGTGCAATCTGGTTAGTTGGAGAAATGTTTCAATTGCTTTTAAAACTTGTAGAAGCAATCTGTTGTCTGCTGGAATCGATGTAATTGTTCTAGAACTTTACATGTTTCATCTACAAAGATATATATATATATATATATATATATATATATATATATATATATATATATATATACTCGTATATATATATATATATATATATATATATATATATATATATGTATATATATATATATATATATATATATATATATATATATATATATATATATATATACATGTAATGTACATGTGTGTGTGTGTGTGATTATTCATAGCCCACTGTGCACAGCCTGCTGTGCTAACTTATGAAGTACACGTGTTCATATGAATTTATACGCGCACTGACACGTAAAAGCACCTTCGTGTAGTACATGGCAAACTGTCACTGGCAGATTCTAAACGTACACTTAAATCATACTCCGCTTCACGGGAATGTATGTTCGAATTATTTCAGTTAGACAACTGTGGTCTCTATTCCCAAAATTGTATTGTATTGTACATATTTCAAAATGCATGTTTTATTTTATCTCACTGAATTAAAGAGAAATTACCAACAGTTAAAATATATATCGAAATTTAACTGTAAATAATTGAATTCATATCGAATAATCGTTATTTATTCATTTATTTCTTCCAATGCGATGTTGCGTTATTGGCAAATTGTTTTCATGGCCGTGATAACGGTACTCATCACGATGGAAATTTGATTTTATATCGAGGGATATCGCGGCTTGTTATAACGAATATTAGAATTACAATTTCTACATTTCAGAAGAGCAATTTCACGAGCACAAAGAATGTGATGGAAATATAATTGAACACGGATGTAAATATACATATATGTGACGATTATATTAGCCTATTATTATGTCATGTCGACTCACACTTCGCTAACACTCAGGTATTTACGTAAAGCGAAATGAGCAACTGTAAATGTTCAGGTAATAGCTTCGGTATTATCATAATTTACCAGTTGTCTGCTTTTATGCATATCATATTGGAGACATCTCGATGTAATAAAAACATCTATGTATATATACATGTATTTATACCTACATTTGCTTGTCATAAACACGTACATAGCTATCTATAATAGTATTATGATCCTAACCTTACATTAACGCGAGCTCAAAACGACTTTCGATCGAGAGATTCGGTGATAAAACCTTATCAGCTCGTTTGTGGCCAGAAATACGGATGCGGAAGGTTGACATTATGTTTGTGATTCCCCTACATAAGATACATAATCGTTCTCAATGCGTATACAGTTTATTTTTACATAAAAACAAGATTTGCAAATCTTCGCTTCAGCAAAATATATTTACGGTTAGTTTTGTTCAAATTCCCACTGCTTTCTAGAAAGACACAAAGAAAAAACTAGAATTTGGAAACATGGTATGTCAAAGTTCATACAAAAATTAACAAAAAAGTAAATTGTTTTTATTCACTGATGAAATTACAGTAATCAATGTATAATATACCCAAAGATGTGTTTCATTAACTTATATAAAATAAGTCGCACAATCGAAATTTTTCACGACTAATACACTTTATACTATGTATAAGAAAGTCATAAAAAAGAGCACATCGAGCGTTTTCTATTCCGTTCGGTAGAGCTCCTCATTAGAGATTCTTTTCACAAGTTCTGTTCTAAATATATCGTATATAAGTGTAAAGTGCACGATGGAATCTTTGAATAATGCATGTGTGTATTTGAATATTTGTCTGCATAAAATCCTGGTACAACTCACACTTGTCGGTACTGTAGGTACTAGAGTGTACGTGGTGCAAGTGTTATTTTCGTACTCATCCACTTGACGACCGAAGGAACCGCAACGTACCACAGACTATCCGCTGAATCCAGTGTTGAAAGTAATTGCAAGCAGATTTCACAATTGCCAGTAATTAGCCAGCACAATGTGACCACCACGCAATAATTTCGCATGAGAATGCGGCAACGCTGAATCTGCCGCATTCTTTTAACCTTGAGACGCGATTCGTTATAAAGTAATGGAAATAATCTTCTCTCATTTGGAAGGAAAAAAACCTGCATCTTTGCTGTTTATTGCTGCGTAGCATTTTTTATTTTTTTTGCCGCTGTCATCACAGGAAACTTGAAATTTATCCTAGTGTCAACGTTAAATTAGTAACAAGTTCCGGCACCAGGCGGCGACAGTGTCGCACTGTAGGAAGGAAGTGTCGCGTGTACTAATGTAGTTTAATTTTCATTTATTTTTTCGTTTTGGCTGGAGAAAAAGTTGTCTCGTGTTTGACGTTTTGAAAGTTTGTGTTTAATTTAATGTGTTCATGTTTATTATAAAATGCCACGTGCAGAAGTTAGCCGTGCTGTTATTACTACCGTGTTTCGTGGATTTGCTGAATCTGCGCAGTCCGCTACGTTCACGAAGGTCTAAAATTAACCTAATATTTACACACTATCCTTTACATTTTCATAATGCCAGCGGTCTTTGTTATTCTAAGCCATACTTTGTTATGAGAATATCTATACACTTATATAATATACATACATACCTGAGGCTCTCTCCTCTCTCCTCTCTGTCTCTCTCGGTCGGTGTGTAACTATTTTATTAAAACAATTGACATACTGTACGCTCTTCGGTTAAACGCTTTTCAAACGTGAATCCATCGCTAACTATTACCGTATGGAATAGATAATACATACATACATATACATATTCTAAATATACACTAGCAGCTCCCTGGGTCTCTATTGCTCGAGGCGAACCTTCTGCGCGTGCGCACAAGCCTGACCAACGTAATAATTCAACACACAATTTGCTTACATCTATATATACATGTATATATAGATTTCATAATGATTTATAAATAAATACATAACATTAATATTTCTCAAATGATATTGAACCAATATTTAAGTGTTAAATTTAGCGCTAAATAATAATAATTAATACGTATAGTGTTTAATATATTTGACAGTTGGCAATAGTGAATACAATCATTGTATGTACATGTTTTCTGCTGAATCATAACTAAAATGGTTCAAAATGTGTACATTTTTTTCAAATCAACCTTTGCAAATTCATACATACGAAGGTAATTCATATACAGTAGTCTCGTGGAAAGGCTATTTATATATATATATATATATATATATATATATATATATATATATATATATATATTCATATCAAATACAGTATATTCTATCGCATGCGAAACTGCTCTACCGAAATAGCTCTCGATTTATTTATTTTCGAAAATTCCACGCTGTCAATATATATAAAACACAGTGGATTGGCCAAATATAACCATCGTTGTAGATGTCCGTACCTAGCGTGATGTTTTATTTATAGACCATTCAAATAAAGGGTGCTGGAGTAAGGGGGAATACCCAGTGCTAGGCTATAAAAATTTTAACAAGGTGCTCACTCATAGTTTAATTAAAAAATTAATGTTAATTCTATGATCGCAAATTCTAGAATAATTTAACAAAGGGCGAAACTCCTACGGCCGCCCCCACACTGGAGTACGCCCCTGGAACGTACCGATGTACATATATGCGGGCATAATAAAATCACTTTCGTTTTACGAGCAATTATCCGATGACCTGATTGGGTGACACTTTGCTGCCGCATTCCGCTTCAATGGTACGTGTGAATGGTGCTTTAGCGCAATAAAAGTGTGTAGTTGCTTGACAGAACGTTCAAATAAATGTGGTCAGTACCGGAAGAATTTGACATTTATGATTTTGGATATAGAAAATTATTGTTATGGTATTATAATTCATTTAAATACAGTCAAATCTCGACCAGAAAATATGCGAATGAACTGTAAATTTAAATTGTTTTTTTTTGCCGCTGGACTATAGGACATTACATCACGACGTGAACCCTAAATACCGGAATAGAATATTAAGCAGTGATGATACCAACTGTGCTACACGTACCTCTATTATTTATTTACCATGGAATGAATCACACGATGCCGCTCCTTCAGACACCGTAATTCCATTATTTATGGAAGGGACTTGAACCAGGGAATATTCGTCAGGTACAGTAGCAACTGAGTAACAATGGAGAGGAATTATTTATTTATACAGCAAATCAGAGTGGTAATTTCGATCAACTTTGATGTGAACTGGAAGACATGTTCTATTTTAACTTTAACAATCTTCGATCTTTGCATAAACGAAAACAGCTAAAATATATTTTTTGAAGCAGATTCGTTTGCATGTTAAATGAGCATAGGTAGGTATTGTAGTGTGCTCTGGAATCAACTAGAGTTATAGTCGTAATAATCAACAAACACGCACACACACACCCATACACTAGAATAATCACTTTAAAAGCATATGTTTAATTATCACCATATCGCTGGGGCCGGCTTGTCTGAAACAACATTTTTCAAACACTTACCTAACCTATAATTTTCATCGGTTCGGTTCGGTTTGAATCATACTGGTGTGTTCGGCGTATAGATTATCGATATTATGGTTTAAAAATTCCACGTTCGATATCAATTATTCACTATACATGAAACTAGCGAGCGTCTGATGGTCAACCATGCACAACGGTCAAACGAAAATTATTTAGCTTCAACACACACACAGGGGAAGGAGAGAGAGAGAGAGAGAGAGAGAGAGAGAGAGAGAGAGAGAGAGAGAGAGAGAGAGAGAGAGAGAGAGAGAGAGAGAGCAGGATTAAATACGATCAATAATTGTGCCCAATATACACAAGTTCAATATATCAATGTAGCGTGGTGATAGTTCTACTGTTGTCGGCAGTGCCTGAACGTACAGTAGGTATGTATATATATATATATATATATATATATATATATATATATATATATATATATATATATATATATATATATATATATATATATATATATATATATATATATATATATATATATATATATATGCAACTCGAGGAGCAGTGAACGGTCAGCAACCCGCGTTGCATCTTGGCATACCGTTGCACGCGATACGACAACTAGGCAAAGTAATAAATATATGCGCACAGGATGTAGATAACAACACGCCCCCCGTCCCCTTACTCCAACCTTTATGCACGTCCCCGCCCCGCCACTAAAGCCACCATGCACTGCGATAACACGGAAGAAATGTTCAACTTTACAGCAGGAAGTTTTGCAAGTAATAACCTTTGTTTTACACTGTGAAATACGGGCGCACGGCACACACAACACACTAACGTGTGATACCGGGTGTACAATAAGTCCAAAAGACACACACCGTATCGGTGGGAGAAAACTGATTCGCTGAAGGCTTCAAAGACGAATAATATGCAGACAATGCTGAGACGTACAAATGACAATACACAAGTATGTTATGTTATATTCGTTGGTGGATTTCTTTCTCAAAGTTTCCTATACTTAAAAACGTCTTGATTACATTGAGTGCTAATCACAGCGCGATACTAAAAGATACTAAGTTTTTCTTCCCAATGTGACACTGTTACTAAAGAATATTTTGTATTTTGTAGCATTGCTATAGCAACAGTAGTAGAAAAATGTAGTAGCTTCTTGTAGATCCGTTAGTATCGAGCTGTGCATAGCAGTTACTACGTCTGACAATTAGAGCGAATGACTCAAAATTCAGAGGTTATGTACATTGTAAATATATAGTATACATTGTATTGCATTTTTAATAATCCTTTCATGTTAACATGCTAATATTCCTGACTTGTCCTCGTTTCTACGTCTTGGGCCAGCACAGTGGTGTGTAGATTGAGTGGGCGGACAAGGGGGTAGACAACAACCTCCCACACCCCGTGCACATCCGTTATTTGTTACGCTCTTATCTTGACCGAGTTCATTAGCTTTGTCCTTATTTACTACCAGATCATGACACTCTGGCAGAATAATCGCATTCATTTCAGCGAAACTAACATATCTACCGAACATGGCATGCCTAATTCCCGCTCGGATTTTCAAATTCCTAACCTAACTAATTACAAATATAACGAAGGAAAATATACCGCGTGGTCACATGATCGCATTGCTTTGTTTTCGACCATGGCACACTTCATACCATTCCTGTCTTTCGTTTAATGTATTGATTAGTATTTATATCTGTAAATACGAACACTCTATTTATAAGCTCGTTTATATATTATTCACAAAACGTATCATACATCGACGATTGCGATAAATACTAACAAATCAAATATTCATACTAGTTTTATTCTCAATAGTTCTATATTGTTTAAATTGTCCTGTGAACTTTTCGGCTGAATGCAAAGTGTGATGCAGTAATTTTATTTTATCCTTAGTCGTTGACACAGCAAGATCCTTAAGTATACTATGTAAAGTTCAAGTAAAGACGTACGACATTTATTTAGCAACGTGCCTTGCCGTGGAAACTTATTTATGGAAAATATATTCTCGAATATAATTTAAAATATTTCCGTAATTTATTTTGAACAGTGGAATAAATGATTGTTGCCGGAATCTGTAATAAATATGTGAATCAATGTTAATCATAATGTAATATTCATGTTATTATAATGGAAATATAAGTATGTTATATATATCCATTATAATATATATATATATATATATATATATATATATATATATATATATATATATTATGTATCAAACAGTCCATCAATTTGTTATGTATGTATGATAACGACTATAATTTAGTTCATAACTCCCCGCTTATACATATGTACATATTTGATTATGTCTACTAAACAGTACAAAAGTTTATTGCACATCTGATTCTTTTCGAATTTAAAATACATACATTCATATGTAAAAATATCGTTCGAGAATGTACACGCGGAAAACACTTAACCCTTTGCACCACAAACGTTTCACATACCAGCAACTTCAAGTTAACATCCAACTGCATTAGTTATGTCGCCGCAACGGCGCCCGTGGAGAGCAGAGACTTAAGACAGAAAACAACGTGAGGTTGGATGGTGTAGACGGGCCTTTACACCGGTGTCACAGCCTGGTGACAGACGTAAGAACCACTCGTCGCTGACAATCAATAAGCGAAGATGCGCAGAAATTCAAATTACCGTGTACGCTATTCTCATTAAAGACTTATTTTACATATCATTATTACGAGAACAGGGTCGGCATGAGGCACCCGTCATACAGTCCTACGCCCCGTAGATAAACATTCCTGCACTTCCAATAGTCTAGTCCTGCAGTTTAAATACTCCCGTGTGGATTTAAACAATATTATTATTCATGGTTCGTTCAGATTGTTGTTTGAACACTTGGATGTGAAACTTGTCTAATACCGTCCATAGATATTCATTCACCTTGCAGCAAAGTTATTAGTCTAATGGAATTCCTCAATGCATTCTGGGACAATACCAAAATACCAAGACAATCTCACAAACTGCACGGTAGTATTCAATAGGTCAGAGTCCTGCTTCAGAAGGAACATTCCCTTTCATCCAGAGCGCTCAACTTAACATTATTGAGTTGTGAAACTATTGGCATAGAAAATGAACTTATTTGTTCGCTCAGATCAATCAACCAGACCGCAAAGGCTCAGGTTAGAATTGACCGTAATCCAATTGTCCATGTTAAATCAACGATTACGCTTTTTTGTATCGCTAATTAACTAATTGGTAAGCGGCTGATGAAAAAATCAGTGAGTATATTTCGATATTTATCGGATAAAATTAGATATGTAACGATCAAATACGTTGCTGATGATTTACAGTTTCTATTATGCAATGTTATTAAGATTTGCTTAGTTATAAACTGAAATTAGTTTTATTTCCAACGCATCAGGTTAGATTACAATCATTAGCGCTAGCTTAATCAGACGTTAAAGCGAAATACTTGTTAGTTTTTCTTTGTACACGACAACTTGACTGACTCATACATGCAATGCAATGTCGTACAAAGCGAAGGCAGCCTATATACGTATTTCACAATATTCTTCTTTGTGATATTACTGCATACGTCATTGTTTCCAAGTAAGTTTGGTTGCATGCAACTGCATAATATACTTGAATGTTGGTCACAACTTTCCATAAGTTACTTGCATTGTAACTTGCGTCAAACATATATGTAGTTGCTTGAATAAGTTTTTCAGAAACAGGATTCAATTCACGCAATCTGAAGGGTAGATAATACAGCCAGTAGTTTACACACACACACACATATTACAAGATGACACGAATTGTATGTATGTGTGAGACAAATGCTTATGTCACGTACAACCACAACTGTCAAACGATTTTCCCGTTCTGAATGTTGTACCACAGTTTTCCAACAGCGATAATTCTGCTTTGGTCGTAAGGATGCACAAAAGATACACGAAAATACTTGTGATTTATCCTGAGCACTTTGTAGTGATCGTTATTCAAGTAAAAACTACTAAAATATATGGTTCACTAAAGACTTAACTCATTGGTCAGTATTACCATCAGACATAAGCGACAGGTACTATTTTATTTCTCACTAAATCTCATGAGATTTATCACCTAAACATGAATGCATACACGTTGAAGGGTGACAACAAATAATAGATACTATTCGTGAATGTCTACTGCAATCTTTGGTAAAATATTACGCGTAGGCGATTCTGGCACAGAGAGACAAATAAATCCACAACGCACAAATGTCCATGTTTGTTTGCGTAGGCCAATTTAGAAATGTGAAGAAAAAAAAAAATCTGTTGTATGTGGATTGGTAAAGTCTGTTACTTTGTCAGCATATTCCAGTGCCATTGTACTCATATGAGAGTTAACGGGTGAAGTACTGTGAGTCTATCACAGATGGCACTTATTACCCGGGTGACTTTGTTTAGTGAACTTTCACAACGCAGAGTGTGTTTATTGATAGATGTGCAGGCTTTATAGTTCGTAGACTGTGAGGTTATACGGATGCATACACTGTAATAGGGCATACATACATACGAGTATATACATACATATATACACTGTATGTACAAGTATAGTGGGAGAACAATACATACACACATGTATGTTCGTGAATGGCGTGATACGAGCCCATAGTGTTGTGGTATGGTGAAGGGCGAGGTAGGGTAGGCCGATAACTATAGTGCTCGCATCCGCCGCTAGCATCTAGCGTCGCCGCCACCACGTTCCATAAATCACACTCGCGTGGGAGCGAACCGGCACCGTCGTCGTCGTAACAGAACGCGTGGCGTCGGTGCGCGTCTAATCTCTGAATTGATAGTACCCATACACGCGTAGATATGGCGTACCACGTGCGGGCAGACGATACCCGCATAAACCTCACACATACATACACAAACTGGTGATGTATGAAAGCTTTACTAAAGCAACGTACACACATACACACAAATAGACGAGAATGGCTGTAGAAAACTTGCACTAAACTTCGACATTCAAAGTTGTACTATAAGTACATCACACATACATCAGTATTAAAGCAGTTCACACATGCATACCCGTCTAAACCTGCTCGTCTCTCATATGCTGAAGTATATTACACCATATGTAAACCTGTACTAAGGTATATTATGCATATAAACCTTTTCTAAAATATACCCCGTCCGTATTTATAAATCCGTAGCTATCTGTTATGTACATATGTTTATTATTTGACTGTGATGTAAACGACAGCATAATTCAAAAGTCTAACATGGCTCTCCGGCATAACCAAAGTTTTCGCAATGATTTCACATGTTAGTTCTACTATACAAATCTATCATTATACATTATAGTCTCCAATCGGTTCGACAAAAAACCTGTAGCCACATTTGATAATTTGAGTAGTTATGTTACGTAACTTGAAGGTTAACCTGTGTATGCAGGTTGCACGTAAATCTGTACAATAAATGCTCCAGAAAGATTTTCTTCTTCTTGCACAGTGCTCGGAACAATAGTAGCTTGCATACATTTCCTTTGGCGCAAACATTTGCGTAAAAACAAGAGGTAATTTTCTTTCAACACTGGCTGCAATTTCTAGGGAAATTATAAAGAAAACTTTTGCCAACTACTTTCAAGTAAGAATAAAGGCAGCGGGTTAAAACTGTGTGTATTGTGCTTATATATCCAGAAAGTTCCTTGTGCTTTTGCTACATACTTAATGAAAAATACTTAGAGCGCCAGTTAAATTGAAAGTTTAAAATTTAATTGAGTAAGAGGTTGCGGACTGCTTATTAAAATGGCTATGGCACTTAACTTTCAATAACTCGTACGAAAGGGCAGCACTTGGCGTAATGAAAAGTATAACTAAAATAATTATGATCTTGAAATAAAACTCTGCCTGTAAATTCCGTCCGTGGTATGTGCTGCCATCTCGCGTCGCATAACGCAAACATTACCACGGATAATACGTAGCAGTTAACTTGGACATGGCCTGAGAATGCTTGATATGAATGCGCGTTTATTGAAATACGAAATCGTCCTTCACAACGAAAATTAATAACTCGTCCGTCCAATGCAGACGTCTTCAAATGACAGTCTTCTTCTGATAATGGTGTCCAATTCGTCGCCCGCGAAACTTGTCTTAATTCGACGTAACAAATGGTTCTCGAGTCAGATGCTACGCACCAGCTGGTGAACTTTTGTGGTGTTCAAATGACACATCCATTAGAAGAAGAAAAAAATACTGTCACAGTGCGTATTCGTTGCAAATTTCTCCACCAATCCTTCAAGCGCTTACATCGTTAGAACGTACAAAAAAGAGCCCCCTTGAATTTCCCAATACAAATCTCGTCATTGTTGAGGAAAATTCGTTCAGGGGTTCAGAAAATAATTCAGAATGCATATTTAACTAAGCATTCTTGGTGTTCCACGAACGTCTGCTTCCTTGGAAGTTCAAGTACTTTTACCTGAAGATTCCACGGCTGAAAGAATTTGTTGCCTCCTGAAATATGTATGACCGAATTAAGCGGGGTACACAACAAGCATGCATTGTTAAATTTCTCGTTTGCTTTCGAGGAAATGGAGTTGTTCAACATTAAAACATCGGCGATACGTGATGCTACTAGCGATTGTGGTCAAATCAGACCATTGTCAGAAGCTGTTTTACAGTAATGTTATTGGAGTTCGTATTCTTCAGAATTTATTTGACTACGAAGAAACCTTTTCTTGGGTCTTAGTTTATAAACAAAGTATGGTGAAACCAAATGAATGAGTTTACAGACGATTATTAATGTTGGTGAATATATACAGCCAGCTGAATATGCCCGTATGCGAAGTGCATTGCTTGGAAAGTGTGTTATTTATTCAAGAAGCGCCGGGGAATTTCATCCGATGCACATGTATGTTTACAGCAGAAACAAAACAATTGCCAATGGAACAAAACAGTGTTGACACTAACAATAGTTCTTCTTGTAAGTGTAAAATGTCCCTACGAAGAAAATATTTCATACTTTCATTCCTTGCCACTTTCAGTGACAGTAAAAAATATTAAATTTCCTTTGATATTTACATTGAAACACCTTCAGATCTAACTTTTATTTTCTCCGTGCATATTTTTTGTATGAATACCTGCAACATTGATATGCATAATATTGCTCCCAAATGCTAAGTACGAAATGCCGTGTTATTCATCAAACTCTCGAACGGAATGATTGATTACAATTGGCTTGAAATCAAGAGCTCTCCGTTTTGTTTAATAACGGTGCAAGAAATACACGGTTCTTGTAGTACAAAATATAAACAAGAATCCCGTATTGGCAACCGGCCAGAACGACCGGAAAATGAACAAGACATCAAAAATGCGAGCAGCATTTAACAGACTCTGTCCACGTCGTGCAGAATTGGCAAACGCGATGTCCAGTATTTACAGAGGGGGTTTGCGAGGATGTAGGAACTTTTAATTGACCACACTCAATGCAAAAAAAATTACTAGTGGAACATGCTGGAAGCAACAGTACAGCCTTTTTCTATCGCAACTGATTTCCAAATACACCAAGGAAAAAGTTGCAGTTTTGTTTCTTTGACAAATGCAACACAAAGTTGGTTTTGGCAGAGGAAATTTAAAAATTCCACTGGAATAATAACAAAAACGAACGCACCAGTATTTCACGATTAACATCATTTATGAGTTCATTTTCACACTTGGCCAGACCCGCCGAAAATAAGGTTCTTGTCGTGAGCGGAATTAGATAAATTACAAAACTTACAGCACCAACGCCAAAGTTAGTTTGGGGAAGGATATGCGCGGACTGTGAACTGTGAGTTACTGTTCTGGCTGAACAAAACTGTCATGGTCGTTAATTTAAGCGTACGAATTAAAGGGCGAGAAATTATTACACACACACACACACAGTAGCAAAACCAACATTAGTTTGTTTTTGTCAAAACCACAGCCAGCCAGCCAGATCGTCAACAAACATTTATATTGTTTTGCACTTGTTGAATTCATTTAACAATCTGTAATTGACGATGCTCTGGAAATGTATTAATAAAGTTACAGGCTCACATTAAATGAAATTTTAGCTCAGCGCAAATATTGATGTCTATTTTCCTGCCACGAATTGTTTTTCCAAAGCCTTCTGTTTAAAATAATATTTATTAACTCGTTATTCTGCGTTTGTGTGTGTGTGTGTGTGTGTGTTTTCACCGAAAATGTTTCAACATGAAAAAGATAGCAAGAAGAAAAACATTAATTTACATAATTTATGATGGCCTGACAAGTGCTGGAAAGTGAAAAACTCCTCCTTTCAGAGAGGTTTTCACGGTGAGCTGTTTTTGAAAAGTTTCAAAACTGGACAGACTGAGGGATTTATTTTATGAAAGCATTTCAATTATTCACAAGAGGACAAACGATGAGGAATGAAAAAGAAATGAAAAAAAAAATGTTACAAATACAAGCGATGGTTGGTGATTAGTGGATGAGTTCACGAGTCAAACAAAAAAAAAATATGAATTTCTTATTAGCAGCGACTGTGGATTAAAGTGAAAAAATGTCGAAATGAATATGAAATTTACTTGTAATATTGTATTTTAATTCTCTGGCATTTAACTTCGCTCATCTGCGAATGAAACATTGAATCTGTTATTCCCCCCGGGATAATGTTATAAGGGCACGGATAAGCGTATTTTTACAATTTACAATTGCTCATCAACTTCTTTCGCTTAGAATGATTGTGCAGAAGACATTGGACCGAACCAAAAGATTGTTTTGTGGTTTCATTGATTTGAAGAAAGCGTATGACACTGTTGTGTGTGAAAAATTATGTTTATTTTATGGTATTAGTTGTATTTTATTAACAGCTTTATATGAAAAATATCAAGCAGCACTTCACGTAGATGGTTCAGTATTGACGTAGGGGTTTAACAGAGTTGGGTGATGTCTCCTTGGCTCTTTAATTTATATATGGATGTGTCATTACGACGAGCGTTAGTGTATAAAAATGATGGTGACAAGGTAAATTATTTCTTTGCGTCTGCATTAGTATATGCAGACGATGTGGGTTTTTATGGGTGAATCTGAGGAACAATCACAACCACTAATCAAGGAAAATGTTTGATTTGGTGATGAATCTTTGAAAATGTAAGATTTTAGTTTTTCTAGAAGGATGTATGTACAACAACTAGGCCATCTAACACTGAAATACCTCTCATGTTTCACACATAATAATTTTCCCCAAAAAGAAAATCTCACATTAAGTTTCATTGCTGAAGTTTTGTGTTGTATGATCAAGTGGTCGATTTAGAAATTCAATGGCGGCCGAATAACACAAACAGGGTAAAAACAATGCGCAACGGGAAGACAAAAGACGAAGACGAACGATTCAAAAAAGAATAAAAAAAACTGAGCAACCGTGAGAATCGATCATCGGTGCGGCCACTCAGAAGTGTTTGAAGGAAACGATAGAAATAATAGCGTCGGAGAGTTCAGTTAATAGATGATGAAGGTGGACCTCGTTTGTTCGTTGTCTGGAAGCGGCCGTCTTTCTTGTGAATTTCTTAGGGTTTATTTTCGTTCAGACAATTTTTCTGTTATTTGCGGCAAGTGTTCAATATACCTGGATTTGACTTCTAATATTTGTGGTATATCTTTCTATAGTCATTTCTTTTTTAATATTTCTCGTTCTCTTTGTGTCTTCCTTGCATCTCTATATGTACTTTTCTCTCCTATTATATCCGCATTCTTTGCTGCTCATCCTCTAACCGTTATTCCTCGCAATACCCTACTTCTAAAGTTTTACCTCCGCTACCTCACTCATTTGTTCATAGAGGACGTCTCATTCTTTTTTCTCTTATTTTCCTCCGTAGGGTCACGCCCACGGCACACTCTATAAAGAAGTAATCTATAACAACTAGAGCAATCAGCCAGAACTTGGCGAACTTTTCCATCCATCCACACACACACATACACAGGGAGAGCCAAGAAGAGAGGACACGTCCACCATTACTAGTCCAATATCTACCAATCTTTCTTCTTCTTATTGTCATCGTCCTCGTGGCTCAACAGAGTCGGACCAACACCACTTTTTTCCAGAACCCGCGTTCATTGAAAGCTTTAAGCTTTTCAAAAGCCTGTGTGGTTTTACATAGTAGCTTTTAGTTTGGCAAATCCGAAAAGAATATATTTTCACCTAGGTCCGAACTACCTGCTAAAATCAAACTATATATATGTGTATGTGTGTGTTTTTATTGTTTATTACGGTCCTGATAATACTCTGTTTCACTCGCCTGGGGCCGTCGGTCATCCTGTGGCTTTAATCTCACGGGACACACAACACGCAGAGTCCGGGAGCGACCCTTTCCGGTGACCAGTTCCGGTGACGCTGTGATCGTGAGCCGAGAAAGAGCTCTTTTCATTTGTGTCCCCTTTGTACTGTGCGGGAGGGGTGCGTAGAGGAAGGGGGACGAGTGGTGTTTCAAGTTGAAAAGCATGTACATACTAGATCCACACTTGAATATATATATCTCATTTTCGTACGTACGTGTCGACATTTCAATGAAGATTTTTCATTCCTCATTTCACCACCGCAACCGTTAGCTGTGAAAGATTGAAGATATTTTTCTTTCATTCTTCTCACACGTAAATAGTGCGAGAGAGCAAGAGAAAGGCTATGACCCTTGGTATTTGGGTGCTTTTAAGAAAAAAACAATGAACTAAAAGATTCTCACTTGAAACGGTGTGTGAATGATATTAGCAATCCTAATAGACCCAGATGAAAATATATTAGCCTTACCGGAGTTTACTGATTGTATAGTACCTTTCCACAATTGTAAATATATCTTTTTAAAATCTAATCTGAATTACCAACACATATCACCTTAAATCCCACTGGATGTGCGATGTCCAATCAAACATACGAATTATTCAATTCGCCACCCGGATTAACCACTGGGATTGGATGAATTCAAACCGTTCACACTGCGCTGATCCGCTTGCATATTTCAGTCTCTTCTATTTTTATTCCAAACTGGAATTTTGTTCATCACAGTTTTCCATCTGCATGACTTGTATGTGTGTGTGTGTGTGTGTGTGTTATAACGGAAGTTCAAATGCCAGGAAAAAAACCACAAATGTTAGCGACAAGCGTACTTCCGACCAAAGGATTGTGGAAAGTTAAAAATAATTTAACTGTCATGTCCCGGTTGACAAATGTTGGCTACAATCATTATTGTACAACTTATAACTGGCCGGGATTTCAAAACGCATTGTATCATTAATGTTTGCGATTGTCTACGAACGAACCAATACAGGCCAACTTATGTTTCAATTGTCTCTTACACCATCAGTTGTTTCCAAACATGGCCACATTTATAGTACTCGAAAGAGTGTTAAACAAAATGCGACAAGTCACAGATCCCAGCTTGAAGTTATCGCCAAGTTTTCCACGATATGATGATGTTCCTAGCGTTGATGTTCTCTAAAAGAGATCGCGATGTTCTTGACAACGTCGATAGCACCGGCCAGGATAAGTCCCCTGCGAGGGATCAAAGGATATCCTGATGTCCTTCACTGTGTCGAAGTTACTGCCGCGAAAAACTTTTGCTTGGCTGCCGGTGGATTCTGCCATTGGTGGCAGGAACGACGACGAAATATCGCCTGAACTGAGCTAGACCTGATAACACGGAATATATACACGGGAGACTTGTGTATATATCCGAGTATATCGATAAGATATATTTGAATCGACTACTGTATGTTCACACATCACAGAGGATTTTTCCTTTGATCGTCTACTTTGATGCAGTATTTGACTACTTATTCTACGATAAGTGTTCTAACGATATTGTAGGATACTTTTTAAGACTACAATTACAGACTGTTATATATAAACTTCCCGCATGGGTAGATTTATAGTAGGAGGGCTTTCATCTAGTGGAAAATCAATGAACGATTCTACTGGTACTCTGCTATGTGACGTAAGAATTTATGTAAGAATCTAGCACAACATTCCACGTGTTAAATTAAATTCAACCGGGGCACATTCTCATTACGCAAAAAGGTATAACGAGAGGTGAATCGCTGTAATTAAGTTTACAGCAGGTACTTGCTACACATACACATGTTCAAAAGTTGAAAAATACAATGACAACGTGTGCTTAACAAATGCTAGATAAATATTATTTTGAAATAAACACCCTTCCAAATCCAACATCTTTAAAAATCTGAAGCAACCCGAGGAAGTTTCAACTAGGAAAAAGGACTGTTAGGGCTCTTGGTATAAAAGATACTTATAGCCGTAGTAATCAACTACATTTCAAGACCAGAATTTCGTAATTTTATACTGTAGTGCGTTAAATAAATTACACTGTTAACCGTCCAACCGTAAACCTCTTGGAATATACGATGTGGTATGCACCCGGCACACTACGATGTGACAGTATCATTAAAGTAACACACAAACATTTTTCTGCACATCTCCCTGGCTAACACCGTATGATAAGTGAGCGAAGATCCGGGTGAATATCTCGTCCAACTTTATGAATAATGTACGCGTTATGCAACAGTTTCGTAAAAAAAAAAACTTGTAGCTGTTCATATAAGTTTATGATTGATTGCACACATGTATACATATACATTTTCGATGTGAACGATTCGTACACTCCGATGCCATCATGGCCTCTTTGATTCGAGCCAGTCCCCAGGCTTAACATTTGATAATCAATGTAAACAAACGTGAATCATCATCAGAGAGTTGGGTATGTACAAGCGTATTACGAAAGAGTGAGAGGTGAAGAGAAGGAGGAGGAGGAGGATGGTTATTAGCCAACGTTTTGCTTCACGTGTTCTCACTAATTGGCAAAGAGTAATTAATGTCAGTACGCTCATTATTCCGGAATTAAACCGGGTGTAAGACGACACGTGATCCAAAATGGCAGTGAAGGGTAGCGCGTTGCAAAAACAAAATGAATGACATTCTGTTTTAATCACATACAAGATAAATCTTTTTTTTTTAAATTAATATTCTATTAACTTCACGTCACATGTATTTAAATATTTGGAGATGTTCTGGATCGATATTCTTTCTACCGGAGATAATCAAATTATTGGTTAATGGAATAAAACCTCACTCGGACAAAAGTCCTAATTGCTAGAGAAATGACAATTAAAGATTTCCAAACTCGATTCAACCTGCAGTTCGAATGGCTGGCATAATTGGTAACTAGTGCTGAATTGTAGTTTCAATAATACAGTTTCCCAACTGACCTTTTCCTAAACAACATAACATCACCTACATTTTTAGAGTAACCTCTCTCTGAGTATAAGCGTCAAGACATTAGGTTTTGTCATCATTAGCTAAAATACATTTTTCCACGTCCGGAAGTAGAAGTCGGTTTCTATGGCGTCAAAATCGTGATAAAAGTAAAGCATTTACTCCCTAGGCACGAAATAAGACAACAATTTCCCTAACGCAGTTTTAATTATAACAAAGGTTTTTGTATACAAATGTCTGTTGTCATGGTACGCGTTCCATGGAAAGATTCCGAGAGGCCTCAACATATTGCAATTTCGCTCCGATTTATTATGATTCTTTATTTATGAAATTAAGTGTTTCTACTCCCGATCGTGGAAAAAATAGTATATACACCTCGGGAGAAATCGCCATTTTTCCCTCGATGTATTTTTATTACACCTCAGGAAAAATATGGCGCTTCTCTCCTTTGGGCTATAATGTAGTGTTTTGTTTGCCGGTTGTCAATGTAGTCTGCAGATGCATGTGAAAACAAAATGCAAATTCCGTCGCCTGCTCGCTTGCAATCTGGTATAGAAATTACATCATCTCACAATGACAAACGCGAATCGCATCGTCGACGTCATCATGCGACGTTATCAGCTTATGTCCGGACGAAAACACAGAAATACGTAGTGAATATTTGTGTTTGTAGAAATGTCAGATGCAATGTCGATATCCAGTGAACTATAAAGTTCTTCTTCGAGCGATTTTACGAAGCAAAAACTTGTACAAAAGCAACGAATCGGATAGATTTCAACAAATATGCAACTGTCATCTATTATTTATGATGTTCCATTTGTCAAATCCAATGTTTCTGTAGACTTTTTCAAATGTAGACATTTGAATCTAGTATAATAAGTAAGTAAAACTCTGAAGAATATAATATAATATACATGTATGTTTGTATAAACCCTCGAAATAAATCATAATTTTAATCTCAACCTCTGGTATATCATCAGACAACATATGGGTACATGTGTAGTACGTAGTTTACTCGTACAGATGTCTCTCTGGTACATTTAACTTGTAAAACAATTATTATCTCATTCTACACCCACACACATGCATGTATGTATGTATGAGCTTGCTGGACATACGTTAGAATATAATCTCTCTCTTCCCCTCTCTCTCTCACTCTCTCTCTCTCTCTCCACTCTCTCAGTATGTGTGTGTGTGTGTGTGTGTATGTAACATTTAATTTACAACGGGACGATAAAAACAAACATCCCCAATGCCCAAAGCCAACCGCGATACGAAAACAAAATATTTTTCCACACGTATACACACAGACAATGCGCAAGTTGGCGTTGCTTGCGTCAAACGTATAATATAAAGTTATACTGTTATAGACGGGTCATATAATTCACCAGGAAATATATCATTTCAAATAAAACGAAATAGTTTTATAGATGTTTCCGCCACACCGAATTCGGATGTGGTGCTCAGATTGCGACTATAGGATATATTCATTGTGAAATATTTAGTTTCTCTGTGAATTTATTATCAACGCCAGTAATTTCGGTAATAAAGTATGTCATTGTTATTGAATTATACCGAAAAGAGACGTAGGAATATATGTATAATATATGAATGGAGGGTTCTAATCTACCTACAGACATACAGATAGTTTCAATATCATTATAATTATTCCAATGTCAAACTGAACGGGCAAACTAATAAGAGAAAGACGGAGACCTAATGATACCGAATTTCCATCGTTTTATTTATTTATTCTCGATAATGATAGACTGCCCAAAATATTTAAGCATCGGAGATATATATATATATGTATATATATATATATATATATATATATATATATATATATATATATATATATATATATCGGATGTCCCAAGAAATCTGGGACGTAGGAAATTAACATGTAAATAATAGAAAAATGATTACTTTTTAGAGCAAAAGTGTAATAAATAAGTTGTTTAGAATTAAAAACTGCATTATACGATGTTATATATATATATATATATATATATATATATATATATATATATATATATATAACATGTGATATTTTCTTATAACTGTGTTTACTCTATACACGTGTTACATGTGTATGTATGTGTAATTGTATTGACATTTACAGAAGCCATTTTAACTATACAGAACACGCTGATTGATTACCTACATATCCAGGGCCGTCTTATGAATTGTAAGGGCCCTGAATATTTAACAGCCCCCCTCTCAAGAAGAGACAAGTCAAATTAATAATTGTGTCATTTAATTTGTTTATAATATCAAGTCTGATTCGGCCCTGTATATAACCGTAATAAGAAAATACACTTTTCCATTTTCTAATCTTCAACAACACTAAGCATGTATTTATTTATATGATTAATATTTACAATTAACATTCTTAAACGTTGCAGAAAAATACAAGAAAATAGTCAAAACATAAGAACTAGTACATGGCTAGGATATATTGATTATTACGCTGTATTTCGTTCTGTGTCATTCTGTGCTATTTAGACACACGTCCGTTCAGTTAACAGTCAGTTTAATCAAACAATTCCATTCAGTAACACTGAACAAATGAAGCATCAAAACTTTAAACCACTGACGTTACACACCGGCCAACTTTGATTGGCAAATAATCGTACAAGTTTTCAAAACTCCCGTTCACCTGTCACATTTCATTAGATTGGACGAATATCTAGATATGCAAAACGCTGATCGTCACTTGTTTTTCAATTCGCCGAAAGCCCAGGAGGCTGGTGCTACCCGCGTCCTCATGTTGTTGTTGTTGTTGTTGTTGTTGTTTGTGAAACAATATATCAGATCACAGTGTGCACCGGTCCATGCCGTGTCAAGCACAGACCAGCATAGCAGAGACCCAAACCTCTCGGTGTTCCGCTAACCCGCACACCAGATGAAGTGAATGGGAGGGTTTGTGTCCATGGTAAACTGTTATCCATTCAGTGAGCTGTCAGGACAGTTCAACACGCGCGACTATTTGCTTATAAGGGTTCGCATTACTGAACATAATTGCATGTTTAGGCATACTATCAAATCACAATTTCTCGACCACTTTTTTTTTGTTACTTTGCTGATTTATTTGTGCATCCTGAGTAGCTCGTTCAGAAACGACTACGTGCTCGGAATATCACAGTCTTCCGGTCGCCACTAGGTTAGTAACTGTACCAACCGCACATATAATGTTGGCGCTGTATGCGCTATTTCTATGTTAATATAGTTCACTCAACGAGCGACTTGCATACGCGAATAACACATTGTTATGTGTCACACATCACACGTTGAATGAATCCAGTGAAATAAAATTTCATAACACCTATTGTTCGCGTCTGCAAGCCTGAAGGCTAAGCTTGAAGATCCTGTGTTGAAGAATTAGAATATCCAAGCCTGAAGACAAAATTCAACTGATTGTTTTTCGTCAGGCTGGATTTTTTGCCAAATGCATAGACAACACACAACGATCAATCTTTCTCTGCATCCGTTATTATATGTTGATGTCATTAACAACATCAACAACGCATATTGCCGCCTCTTCAACAAACAAAATGAACGCAAGTATTTTTCGTACTTTTGTGCGGGCCTTCAATGGGCACTTATAACTTTTTTTTTATTACGACGGGCTAAACAAAGCCATTAAAAATGACGTATGGGTCTTCTTTGTCTATATTCAAATACGTAAGTACTACTGGAAAATGTTGAAATTACCGAGTCAAAAATAAAATATAATAATTTACGTAGTAATCCTTCGAGAGTATTTTATAAATCCTGCAGTCAATTTTATATGTATATGTGTATTTTTTTCATCTCTGTGTGTGAATTACGCACGAGGCCGGTTGTCATGGTGACGCACTCAATTCTATCTGTTGTTTATCTCGACTAGCATCTCACTCATCCTTTCTCGCTTTCTCCCTCGAGGGAATATTTAGAATTGCGTAGACAGTCAAGTAAAGAAAAAAAATAACTGCGTCACCTTCCCAACCCTTGCAAAAGCTATATGCCGGGTCTTGGCCTCTAAGCCCACGAGAAATCCCAGCAACAAAATGGCGGACATTCGAAACGAAACTATGAAGAACAGAAACACAAACACACACCAGAGCACGTAGACCGAGAGACTTATTTAAAGAATCCACTTTATCAGTTTTCAAAGTTTTCAAATTAATTTTTTTGGTTCATACACTGATGCCAATTTATTAGAAACTTTGTCTTCTTTTTTCGAGATTCTAGTTTTTAATATCACATAAAATAGATTAATATGATCTAGTAGCCGATATCATTTTGATTGCTTACTCGTTTAAGCCATTTTAAACGAAACCCAATGTGGTTTCATCTGTGAAAACCGTTATCTTTTTATGCGATGTTGTAGAAAGAGTTTGCAAACAATAAAAAGGAATATGATAAAAACTGTGGAATCTGAATGAAGGTCGTGCAGAATTTGTGGCAAATAGTATGGGATAATATTTCAGAAATTCATCATAAATAATATCTAGTAGTGTCTATTGGCAATGGTAAATAAAAATGAACTATTATGTCCAACAGAAGTTTACATAGGATTCTCCTTGTTAGCGGGGGTGTGTAACCTTGCTTCTTACTTTCACATACTCTCTAGGCTTTCATTTAATCCTGGTTATGTAATACCCCTATAAAGTTACCGGCAATACTGGGTACCAACACTGTCACTCGGAACATGTTACCTGCGCGGATAAATTCGATAGTTCGAGGTGTCGTGAATGTTGCGCAGAAATCCTGACATTAACTAAGTATTATAAGAAGTTTCATATTAATAATTTACGATTTGATACCCGCACAATATGACGAACTCGGTTATAAAACCAGTCATAAGTCTATTACGTGCACTACTATCAAACTAGAAACAGTACGTCGTGCTGCATTATCAGCAAGTGCACGTAGGATTGTGTGGCGCAGTAAAGTTTAACAACCTACAAACACACACGCACACACACACACGGTATCGGCTGTGTCAAAGGTCAAGCGGAATGGAACAGGCGACCATAACAGTACCGCTAGCCGTAATGGACTATTGGCGATCATCTTGTTCAACGAACATTTGTTAAAGGCGAATTTACTAGACGTAGCGTTTTTCTTAACATCGGCTTTTTCTGGACCAGACCGTCTTACATTGACATTCCCATCGTTTATAAAGTTGAACTATCTAGGTGTATGTATGTATATATATATATATATATATATATATATATATATATATATATATATATATATACCGGGTGTTAATTAAAAAACTGGCCATAGGCGTTTAACATGTAAAATCAGTTTTTCCTTCTGCATTAGTTCCCAAATTACTTTAGAGAAAAATACTTTAAATAAAAGTTGTAGAGAATTAAATTCTGCATCTAAGTGAGCAATCAGATTTAATTTTTGACATTTCCTAACTGAGAAAATCAAGTTTAAAATTTCATGAAAACACATAATATATAGAAATAGCCATGGAATATAAACAAAATTAAAAACAATTGTATGACATTGTAACTGTCAAAAAAATTTGTGTTTCGTAATTTTCGTTCTATAACAGATATTTCTAAAAGTATGGAACAGTTTTCACATGAAGAAAAGCTTCAAGTAATAAAATGGTTCTATTCTGGACAAATTTATCTAAATATTCGTGATTTAATAATTTTTTTGACAGCAAATCATACAATTGTTTTTAATTTTGTTTAAATTACATGGCTATTCCTATATATTATGTGTTTTCATGAAATTTTAAACTTGATTTTCTCAGTTAGGAAATGTCAAAAATTAAATCTGATTGCTCACTTAGATGCAGAATTTAATTCTCTACAACTTTTATTTAAAGTATTTTTGTCTAAAGTAATTTGGGAACTAATGCAGAAGGAAAAACTGATTTTACATGTTAAACGCCTATGGTCAGTTTTTTAATTAACACCCTGTATATATATATATATATATATATATATATATATATATATATATATATATATATATATATACATATATATATAAAGTATTGGTATCTATAAGAAGCTGATTCATGTTACATGTGCATGTGAAGTTATAGATTTGTAGCATATACTGAAGTTTCTAGTCCTAGTTCATTAGCATTTCTATTCTGCTACGTAGTAGCTTAAAGTCTTTCTCTCTTCTCTCTCTCTCTGTGTCTTCTCCTTCTCCTCTCTTTCTATCTGTCTCCCTTTCTCTCGCAGCATATACCAGAAAGCTTTTTATACAGGAAGAGGGTAACAGTGTGCAGGGCTTTTACTGCAAGCTGATACCGCCAAGTAGTTGCTTTTACATTAAGCTCCCTGGCACATATGCTGCAACTTTAGGTTCTCTTCTTTTTTTAACTAAGCACCAACTCCGGCTTACAGAACACGTTTATGTAATAATAATCAGTGCACAGATTCCATATAGTCAACTATACACACTGATGAGCTTCACAATGTTTAACATTTCCAATGATGGAAATTTCCTTTTTTTCTGTTCAAAATTCTCCTTCATTTATGTAAGAATGAAAACTTTTGCTTACCAGTGCATTTGTGCATTTCGTTTGCAAATTCCTGACATTTAAATGTAATTATAAGTGTCTCAAAGCAGTATTTTATGTTCATTAAGCATGTACTGTGTGTGTGTGTCACAAAGAACATAATAATAATGTCGCCTTCAACATTTGAATGCACCCGAAATTACACTCATTCATACTTGATAATACTGGTGAGTCAGCACAAAATCACTCATTTTGTCATCGTCCCCTGGCCTATTTAAACTGTCAGCTATTGTATTCTCACAAAATCCATGCGCCTAAGGTCGTGCACTTCTCAATTCCCACTCACCCACACCAACACATCACCACTGTTGCTATCAGCCATAACTTTGGAGGAAGGCATTGTGCTTGTGATATTACTGCTGGCAAAATTAAAGAACTAATCCTAATATATAATGCATTAGCTTGTACACTTTTTGCCTACCAGCAATTTACTCTCATACTAGTATTCCCACATGTATCTGTCTGCGTAAGACCGTGCAAACGCAGGATTGCTGGAAATTTAAAGAAAACAAACAAATTTGGATATGTAAGATTTCAACAAATATATAGATTCGTTTAAATATATGTCCAGGTTCTTCGTGAAACTCGCCAACGTAATTTTTATAATATCATACGCTACACTGTAATAATTCCGAATCAAGTAGTACTTCCATTTCTGTTTAATTTATCGCTAAAACGGTAAGTACATCTTCGCTTCTTGGCACCGCGTTCTGTGGACGTAAAAACCTCGTTAAAGAGCACGATGATGATTGAAGTAGGTAGTTCTCATTAAAAACGTCATTATTTTTAAATTAAATTCACTGTCTTTGGCGCACGTGCTGGTAATTCTCGGTGCATCTTGCTATCCGGTGCTCGACAGCTCTGACTCCTCAGAAAGATAACACACATTTAATGTCTCCGGACTTTTTTCATTCTATTTCCTGCGGAATCAATTTCAACTTATCATCCGGTACAGCATAAATAGCATTTCACTTTGAAGCACCCTTTATTCATCCTTTGTGTGCTGACTGAATGACGTATAATTAACAATTGAAAGTGACGACTTGTCACGACAATTTTAAAACCTTTCGTATGTTGACAACTGTGTACTATCAGGAACAGTGAGAAATGTTCCACTTTTTTCCGTGTAAGACTACGCTATTCGCGTGCCCATTTACACGCAATATTTCTGCGTCTTTATGGCGGGGGAGATGCCCCTATGTAGGCGCCATCCACTTTAAGGAGCCCCTCAGAACATGTACGTGTTTCTTCACGCTCAACTAGAAGGGACGAGCGGCTGCTGCTGCTGTGCGTTAAAGTCATTTCGCAAGAGATGGTTGTGGATTACGTGTTATGTCACGTTCCGTGCGCCGTATCACACGCACACGTACCGACCCGTGCTCTTCGGGTTTATCAATTCTCCGACTGCTTTTGCGTGACCTTCCGCGGGTCGTGCCTTCCTTTTGACCCAGTTATCATTGCCGCTACTGATGTCCAGTATATGGTGTGCATATATAACTAAATCATATGATTTAATACGCACATATATATATATATATATATATATATATATATATATATATATATACATACATACATACATATATATATATATATATATATATATATATATATATATAGAGAGAGAGAGAGAGAGAGAGAGAGAGAGAAGCTATCCGGATGTCCAACTGATGCAGTACTTTGACACTATTTTCTCATAGACGTAGCGTATTTAGAATTGCCATCGATATTCCCTGGATGCACATACACCACGCGAATTCTACAACAGCAATTGAACAAAAACCGAATCACTTCCTATTGATTAGGAGAAAAGAAACGGAATGATTCTAGAAGCCCCCAGCGCGGAAACTCTGCACTGATACGCCTATGGATAGCGACCGCACTTAGCACACGGTTCGTCGGGCAAAAGCCAATGAAGCTGGAAGCGTCTAGTGAACCTAAGTGACTGTACCCTACGGTTCAGATTTACTCGCATTTTCGGAATGGAAAATTGGACCATTGCGATTAGAGCCGGTGGTTCTGTTACAAAGCTGGGCGCCGTACACATCTGTCGCCGATGGAATTGAAATAAACTGTTATTTCCTCGGTCGCGGCAGCTTTGAGATTCTTTACGTATGCCTGATTGAACTAGGTGGATGTTTGTCAGAGAACCTATAGAATCAAATAAAACGAGTGGAATTCACCAGTGCGGAATAAGGAAGTATGAAAATAGCTTTTTTTCGACGGCCGGGAGCAGAAGTCAGTTTCTATGGCATCAAAATTGTGACGAAAGTAAAACATTTACTCGCTAGGGACAAAATAAAACAACAATTTCCCCAGGGGAGTTTTTATTATAACAAAAGTTTTTGTAAACAAATTTCTGTTGTCATGGTACGTTGCATGGAAACATTCCCAAAGGCTTCTAAATATTGTAACTTCGCTCCGATTTATTATGATTCTTTATTTATGAAATTAAGTGTTTCTACTCCCAATCGTGGTAAAAATGGTACATACATCTCGGGAGAGACCACCATTTTTTCCTGGATGTATTTGTAGCCCTCGGGCTTCAAATTACACCTCAGGGAAAATAAGAGGTGTCTCTCCCTTGGTGTATAATGTACTACTTTTTGGTGTAGAAGAAATGTGTGCGTGGTTGAGCTTCTTTTTGGTGCAGATATAGTCTATATGTGTATAGTTGGAGATGATGTCGCCCATAATCAATCAAATAGAAACCTTCGAGTTGGATCAACACTTGCGGTCTTATCCTCTAAATGGATCACGTCTCTATCATAATATTGATCAACCACACTTGCCTTCAATCTCTGGTTAGACCTATCAAAGATTCATTCATATGATTACACTTTTTCTAGAGTTCTGGTGATACTTAAGATTTTTTTTATGTATACATTTGTCAATGCAATGCTTTCTTTTACTATCAATTTACTTCAGTGATATTTGCTCAGTTCATGTAGTATGTGAATATAAAACACCAATACCCTTCGAAAAGTAACATGCTAAAAAAAGTCAAGAAAGACAATAAATATAGTGAGTAGTCCAACACACACTCTGGTATGTTTTATCGGCAAAATCTTTCGTCCTCGCACTCTTTTGTAAAATGTATATAAAAGTTAAATGAGATGCCAGAATACATTCCCGTTCTATACATGGTAAACAATCATTCGATCCATAGCTCGTCGTTTTCCTCAATTCAATTTCCCCTTCCGTGTGTGTTTCATGAATTTATCATTGATCTCCCCGGTCATATCTTCCGTTGATATTCACTTGGCCGAGATGCTAGCACATCATGCTTCAAGTATTTACGAATGTGTATCGTCACTAATTCCGTAAGACAATATGGAAACACTTTCGCCTGCTATTTCTTCGTCACTTTGCAACGGTATAAAGTGTACAGGTTTCACTTTTAGCAGTATGTGCTGATAGCTTTACAGATATAAGTTCCAAGTGATTTTGATTACAACCTTTCTCTAATTCTATGTTATGGGAGTTGAAACCAGTGCTTAAGGAAGGTTCCTATATGCACCTGTGATGATACAATGTAGAGACCATGAGGCCAGACAGCAGATAGAGAGAGCAACACTTCTAAGGTCATCCCCGATGTATGGTTGTTCAATCAGTAATTAGCATTTGGCCCGGTCAATCCATCACCTCGGCCCATGTTCGCCGCTACTGTCGCACGGTCATAGTTGTGATAACGAACGTAAGTTACGGAGTATAATGTTCACTGGTCTGCCCTCTAGCCAAGTCCGATCACACCAACTTTAACTTAATTTATTCGCAGTCGTAATTCACTTAGCCATATCGACCATCTATAAATAACCAATTAGCCAGCGAGCGACAATGCCTAATCAGTTGTGGGGCCGAAGGCATCAGACGTTTCTGTAAGCGGTCGATTGTGGATGATGTCAGCTACGGGATTGTCTGGTGGACACGAGCCAGACTTGAGGAGACAAACGATGGATACACATAAGTGGACAAGTACATTTATGGCCTCTTTCTGAAGGTATAACGAACATCCTTACGGGTACTACATTTCTTGTCAAATTGGTCGACATTTATTTCTATAAATCTCGGTCCATCCAATGAGGAAAAGGTAGCCTCTCTCTGCAGAAGTAACATGAGAAACTTCATATCTCCTCAGATGTACCAGTCAATAACGCATGACCTAGATCCAGTTGAAGGTCCCGTTGGTAGTTGTCCATTAGTTCATATCGCTGGTGAAAAATCACGATCATATCCGATGTCGATCGATGCCGTGCATGTCAATGTCGCAATCGATAATGTCACTTGCTGTTCCTTTGTCACGTATATTGACACTGTCGCTGATCACCCGTCACCATATATGCGTGTGCTGAAGTTTATACTGAAAAGATAAAATATTAAAGAGCAACTGTGCAGCACAGAGGATTATATACCATCCGTTTATGTATGGATGTACGTAGTTTATGACATGTACTGCCTGGCAAGCAGATTTTATAACCTATAATATTCTCGTGCAGGTTGACAGTAAGATTATAAAGACTATCACAGCGACTACAGTCAACTCTATGCATATTTAAAGAGATTATTCCATCTTACATTATGTATACCCGTGTACGTACACTTCGTGATACGATCAATTACTTTCCAAATCATCTAGAATACACTTATGTAATAACATCGTATGTCTCTAAGTAATGAATATTCCCGCACTGATGTATTCCACTATATCCAAATAGCTCATTACTCGTGTCGTTTAGCGGGTGCCCCCCGCCGGTAACGTCCGCTCATGGCTCGGTCCAGTATTAATTAAGATTGCGACAGTGACGTCGATGAAAGCACATTGGATGAAAATTCACCTCTGGTGGCACAACCAACTAGATAATTTAATTAATGCACGTGTCGGATGAAAATAAACACAGGTCATACATGTACCAAATATGTATGTATGTATGTATGTATGTACTAAGTATGTAATGATATGATACTACATGTAGTAGAAGTATTATACGTGACTATATCAATACGCCAAGCCCTATGTCCATATTGCAGTTTATAATTAAAAGTAAATAGAATAATAGAGTACATTCTCCACGTAAATGTATTTTGAATTTCCCGCAAATTCTCTTCTTACATGCAAGTATATCGGACAGTGTTAATGCCTATGGCACACCTATCAAAGACCGTCGAAGAAAATTTCGATGAAACAACACATATTTTGTTTCATCGAATCGCACTTCGATGAAAATAGAGGAGCCGCTATTTTACGTCAAACATGGGTGCGTTCTGTTGTTTAATCACAGTGCTCTTCGATGCTATTCGATGGGTGTGGCATAGGTTATGTGTACATACCAAGTTCACAAGAAATCTGTGACATATGTACCTATTTGTACAAGCTGATGATGAAGTTTTGTTTATCTTTTCATATTGTAGGTTTCGATTATGTGTACTCTACCTCCGCCTACTATACTAGCCTGTCCCCGAGGATATTTTCGTCCCTATATACATATTATGTAGGATGACACGTGATTTGGAGGTTAATAATTCATGGACAACTTGATTGTGGGTTTAGATAAAAACAAAATAATCGATCCTTACCGCCGAGTTTGTTGTTTTAACTAAGTCCACAGCACACTTTGTCGCTATTGATTTTACAACGGATATTATTACAATGTTAAACGCGATACTGACAGATGTACATATGAATCTAAGGTTATGGGTTTGTTCAGTTTTGTTCTCAGTGTGTTCAAACGGAAAACACGATATATTGAACATAAATGAACAAAATAAATGTCATTTCTTTTCCGATACACGAATGCAATCGTGGTTTATGTATATCGTTTTATATTTTTATTGTATTAACATTAGTGAAATGAAAGCAATATCAGATATTACACACAGGCAATTTACATATGCAATATTAATAATGTTTCATGATCAAATCAGGAATACTTACTTCATATCTGTAGCTATAAACTGGTAGAACGTAATTTAATATTTCAATTAAAATATCTTTATTGTTATAGACGACTAACTATGAAAACTCTTATCATTAACTTCAATTACAGGCAAACACTGGCCGCGTCTGTTAAAATGTCATGTTGACATTAGTTAGAGCGCTGCGCTTGTAAATATCACCAACATAGGAACATTTGTTCGGCGGAACTAAAAAGTTAGGGGGCGGGAATTATGAATGTCACAGAGTTTTACGCCAAATACCAGAGACATTTTAGCAAACATATACACACGTACAGTGGCGTAGCTACTGTAGAGCAAACGTGTGCAATGCATAGGGGCCCACGAGTGTAGGGGGCCCTACCTTGGACAAGTGAACTGAGAAAAAATAGATAATATCATCAAGATAAATGAAAATAAAAATATAAGAAAAAATTAACAAGGAAAATAAATATTTCGAATTTTTTTAAAAATTATGACCAACATGGGAGGGGGTCCTCCGACCATACTTGCATAGGGGCCCAAAATTTCTAGTTACGCCACTGCACACGTACATATGTTACTAGCTCATGTGGAATAAAGCTCAACATTGTAACATACGTATGTCTATTTAATAAACTACATGACAAGCATTTATAATGGTAAGATATTTTCATATATCGTTCAGAGGTATCTGTTGTCTGAATAAGAGAAACATTTACATTTTGACTAAATTATGACGAAATGTGTTACCGACCGAGATTTTTTACGTGCGTAGCCAAGACGCAAACCTGCTTAGTACATAAATCAACCGACGAGGTCCAGCTGGTCCAATATGGGCGCCATTTTCTATAAGTTCTCACGTCCGAAAATGTAGTCCCGGTCCTTATGTAGCACCAGCTGTCCAATAAATACCCTGCACCCCTCTAGGACGTATAAATATATATGTCGATTTTGATACATCACATTCAGGGCACTCGTATTTTTATGGATGGAACTTTCGAAGGCTACATCTGGTCACTAAGATAGGAATAGTTTTTCGAAATTATTATTGAAGAGAAAATATAGAAAAAAACTTTTTGAAGGTGTTTACATTATTGCGATATTTTTAAAATGAATTATTCGAAATTAAAAGCTACCAATAGCAATTAGTTGGCTCCATAATATTAGTGACTACCGATTCGATAGTTTGTAAGACCAGTACAGTGGAACTCCAATATTCGTCATTAATCCGTTCCCAAGGAGAGGATGAATATTAAAAAAAGACGAATATTAAACGAAACCAACCTATGATTGTTGTTAAGTGTTTTTAATATTCTAGAGGGGTTAGGTTATTGTCTGGAAGGGGAGTCACCTTCCATTTTGACATCAGGTAATGTCACTGAGCCAACTGACGATCAGCTGACTCACCGGTCACATTAGAAATGGGACGAATATTTATTTTTCGGACAAATATCAAAAGAAAATTTCAAAAAGACGATTAGCGTGGACGAATATTGGAGTTCGACTGTATTTTTTTTTGCTCCTGCATTCTAGGAAAACCTCCATCAATAACAGTGTACATCCTTATGTATGTATGTTTACACGGGTTCTAGGAAAATTTTCCACTATAGTTGGTGAGTTACACCAGCTTGGTTAGGAAATTTATGCGAGCCAGTATATTTACAGTGTACATGCAGCATGGAGGACATGTACTTATAAAAACATTTGCACTTAATACACATTCCCACTTTCCTGGGAGAGTACAACTCCTCCGACGACATCCATAATGGATGTCACACTTCCGGTCTCGTGGAATTAATACGGCGACGCAGTAATTCCGAAAACATTACAGCCATAAATAACGTCCAGAACATGAGGCCTCCAATTCACGTGAGGTGCAATAGAACGAACACTTCCACAGCATAAAGAAAATTTGTATAGTTTTCTTTGAACTTTTACTTATCCAGTAGATGTTTAATAATCGCGAGGTTTGTATTTAGATGGTAATATATTCGGCTGCATATACATTCTTCCATTTTGGAAAAAAGGAAACAATCCATAAGGGAGATAATACTTATCATGGTAGCTAGTAACCAATACTCCTTGAAAAATCAAGTTTCCACCAAAAAGGAATAGAAAAAACCTTGAAAAAACTTGATCAAAAACGCAGTAAATGACAGCCCGTCCGTCGCTAAGGAGTTGTTGATGCAAACAAAGGGCCTGCTACCCCAGTAATGGGAAAGGCGTGATGTTACGTATGTATGAAAAATCCATCGGTACAAATAAGTACAATTACCGTACGTAAATGTTGTATATGCCTGGTTGGATTTATCAAATTTATCGTCCCCAAGAGGGGCTTGAAGGTTTCATTAGGGCCACTTAGTAGTCTTTTGGGACTATGCCATCGAAAATCATCAGAAGTCTAGTTTTTTTTTTGCCCGGTACGAATAATTTCTACTCCAGTATCCCTCAAAAGTTATTAGTTATAACAGTAGGTGTGGATTCTAAATCTGGGGGAATTAAAATACTAAACTACAAAGTTACTGTACAACGGCTTCGTGCTTTACATAACAAAGTGATGATAGTTCCCGTGGATCAGATTCTAGCGGCGGCCATATTGTTAATTAAAATCACACACACACACACACGCGCACACAAACACAGGCCCTTTGCGTTAGCTAGAAATCGTAATTAGACACGGTTAATTGCATGCTCTAGCAACAAGTACCGACCCCATCTATAGTTGTAGAATAAACTAAGTATTTATCCCTAAACCGAGATTCTACAAAATACAAACGGGAGTAGTTATAACCTTATGATAAAGAGAATGTAAGTTATGATCAGAGAAAAACAAACGTAAATCAGACTCATTATACTGTACGAAAGACAACGAACAAGCCTTATGAATTCGGATTGTAATGAGCGTAATATGCTAATGAAAATGAGCACTTACATTAAAGTTCTACCCGAACCATTACAGAAGTAGAGTTCTTTGTTTACCGAATGAAATATCGTTCTGATAAAATACTCATTAAGCAGATACGATACCCTTGACGTTTTATCATCGATTCAAAGCCTGCTATTACACTTTAAAATGTAATTTTGTTATGGCTACTTGTGTACCAAAAATACGGCAAATGCTGCCATTCTTTAAATATGGCGTCATTCGATCTGTTTGTATTCAGACGCTAAAAACAAAAACATTTTTGTACTTAATTGATCGAGATTACCGGTTTGCAATGTTAGTTTTGCGAGTGCAAAATAGTTGTATTTTGCCAAAGGTTATTTAACTTTGGGTGACTCCATTTTTCACAAACCAATTATCGACTTAACTGATAAAACCTTATAGAAAGCCGGTTGTTCACATTCAACAATAACAACAAACTTCTCCGCTTGTCATGAAAGGAAAATCAAGTTTTATTCACAATGTAGAACAAGCTAAAAGTTTATGAAGCTTGGCTATGTGCCTTTGTTGAAGCTGATACTGTCAGACACAAAACATCGTCATCCATTTTTAGAAAACAATGTAACGGCCAATCTAACCTAGTTTCAAAATAACGGTTGTGATTGGTGTCAATTGGAGCAATGGTAATTTAGAAACTTCCAAAATAAAACCTGAATTGCAAATACGAATTCTCGAAGTTTTGCGTAATTTTTGAAAAATATACAAACATGTCACGCTCTCTTTACATCGCATTACACTTCGAAGAAAATAGCAATATTACCATGTGTTACATATTCATAACAAACGTACAACACAATTCTATTATTCCTGGAACACACCGCTATCAAGTCAGCCATGACACTGTCAAGCATTCAGATCCACTCGACGCGGGAATTCTGAAGTGTAATACTTCAATCTCTTCTTCTTCGTCTTCTCTTGTTATTCCAGCGAGGTCTACTTAAATGTCAAACGTATCGAATCTTGGACGCAGATATAATGATATATTTGCGTTTCTTCTTCAGCGCCTTCTTCTGTTCTCAAATGATTGTTATTTTTTGTTTGTTTGTACGTCGATGCTCGTTTTTTCCCCTTTTATTACCTTCAAATGTTCCTCAGACTGCTTAGATCTCTTAATTTCAATGAAAGAATTCCAATTCGGATTATTGAGTGAAATTAATTTTGTATTACTGGAATGTACCGTCTCGGCATGCGATATACGATTGCGATCTAACTAAAAATAGTTTAATCGGGGATGCAATGAGCTTTATTAACTTGTAAAGAGATATTCGTCCAGGACGGGAATCAGTTGAAATACATTGAATTCATTCGTAGATAAAAGTATTTTCATTGTAAATATTTGTACTTTTGCAAAAACCCAACAAAAATATATATATTCGATAACATCAAATATGGTCGGATGAAAAATTCAATTATTAAACTTGGAAAACAATTTAAAAATCAGGCTTTTTTTATTAAAAACCGATAAAAACAAGGGAAATTAAATTTTCTGCTGTTTCGTAGCGAGTTCCGGGGAACACTTAATTTAATACATACAAGGAAAAAAACGAAATTCCATTATGTTACACAATATTATCGACTTCATTGTACCAAAATCACCAGATTTGCAGATACAATTATCAGACTTTTGGTTGGTTAAGACGCAAGTCATAAATGTCACTAATACTACCTACTGCCAGTATATACTACCATGTTCGACTACTCTATAACTACACTATAAAATCTATACTATAGATAGATCACACGCCACCCCCATTCCACGTGTGTAGTAGCGGCCAGTGTGTGCTCTATCTACTTTGTACAATGTCAAGGGTAGCAATGGTTGCTGAGGCAGTGGGGTGTGGGGGTAGTAATCAATTAATTCTGAGCGATATTTGATGTCAATATTTTTTGTGTCAAGGTCGCATTTTATAGCTATTGTCATGTTCGAAGAGAATCAGCTGAACATATGTATATGGTCACGCAATATTACACTATACATGCCTTCGAATATATCTCCACAATGTGTATTTATAGGGCCCAGATATTCAGCTAAATTTGTCGTTATTGTGAATCAAAATATATGACAAACGATTACAAGTAATAATAGAACAAGTAGGAGTATGATATTTCCACACATACATTATAGATATGTATATATATATATATATATATATATATATATATATATATATATATATATATATATATATATATCTGCCACGTGGAATACATTTAAGTACAGACCCCGCTTAACGCAATAAGCGCAAAACGAAATAACATTAAATGACGTCATTATAATAGTAGATCATTTTCTATAAATTGTTCCATAATTGTCTTCATGAACCGCGTTATAACGAATCATCGTAAATCTAGTGCTTTTTGGGGTTCACGGAAAAATAGCGTCATATCGTAATATTGCGATCAATTTTAACATTACATCCAATAGTCACATAATTTTTTTCCACTAAATATTGCCTGGTATTTTGCAACAATATGGAAATTCATTAAAATATACAGCAAAAAACATATGTAAACCTGTTAAAAACCTATTTGTTTTTAATTCCAGCTTACGGTCATTTATCTCCAAAATTACAGCCAACAATTTTTGTCTGTGTCAAATATATTTGAAATTTAAATTAATACATGTAAAAAATTGTTGTCGTTTGTCATATATGTTATAAAATATACATACATATATACATTTTTAATTATCGACTAGGTAAATACATTTAATATATTGAAACTTCCTGTCGAATTAATTTTTTGTTACATATTTCGAAATAATAAACTAATAATATTTTAATTTCATTTCAGCCTGTGTGTAATATTGAAATTTAGATTTAAAATATACATATCTTACAGCAGTGCCCCAGTTTTTGGTGGGGGGCGGGCGGTCTCCCCTTGTATAATTCGCTTATCGAATATGGCTAACGCAATTGTGAAGACCGAGTCGTGAAATTGAAATCTCCGAATCGATATTTTCATGTAGCCCGTATAGCTGAGTGGTACGTCGACATCTTACACCCACCCCCCGGTCACCCCTAGGCCCCTTATAACGTGCCGCCACTGGTTATCCGTCAATCCGCCATGTCCACATCTGACAGCACCACTGTGTTCTATATTTTCCGATAGATATATAAACGACTGCACCAAACGAATCAAAATATTGTGACAAATTTTACTGATTTAAAATATTGCTTGATTAATATGGTAACGGTGAGTTTAATTAGATTTTATAATTAAATGTTCATTAATACACATAATAGACATACATACATACTGATGTATCTCGTGAAAAATTATACATTTTGGCGACAAAAAACAAAAACGCTTAAAAATAATCCACTGTTATGTGGAATTCAAAACAGTTTAGCAAAGCTTTTATGAGCGTCAACAGAGGGCAGCACCAACTATTAAAGCTACACACACACACACACACACACACAGCGCTATATGGTATTTATGTATGCATTTCATACATCATTGAATCCTTTACCCCTAACTGCCCGACGCAATACTGTACCGCAATGCACTGCGGTGTAACTGGTCACCGACACAATGACTGCTATTCACAGTTGCAGAGTGTTACTAAATGTTGCTATGTACTACATTTGACATTGCTGCTATAGTAATACTATAAAAATACACAATTTTTCATAGCAACAGAATTAAATTTAATTATCAAGCTGTACATAGCAATCAATGTTTTCAAACAAATATACGCGTGTAATATATTTAAATAAACGTATTGATTCAATAAACTACAGTGCATGTGATATTGAATCTTTCAACTTTGACATTTAACTCGTAAAAAACATGTATATGATAAAAAAATGCATTACAGCAAGCTTGCATTTAAAATTTAATATACCTAAAACATTACGTGTATATATATATATATATATATATATATATATATATATATATATATATATATATATATATATATATATATATATATATATATATATATATATATGTATATATACATTTATTAACTAGATATAAATCCCGAATATATGTTTTTCTTTCATACTTCACTATGAATTGAATCACGTAGGCGAAGGTTTAAATGAAAATTTGCATGTCTATTGTTTCCAAGACATTAATTACGACATTTCAGTCATGAGATTTTACAAAATGTCACAGGTTGCTACGATGGAAAAGGTAATATAAGTTTTTGGGCATATGAAATTTGTTACGAAACTTTTATTAAGTAATTAAAAAATATGAAAGCTACATTCTTATTAGTTAATAATAATCATGAATTACAATAGCGAATTTGTCAATTTTAATTGAAACATTCCAATTGAAATTAACCGATAAATATGTCAATATATCGGTGGACAATAAATTTGCCGGTGAATTCAATAACTCCTGATTACTACGGACAGATTATTCAAATATGCCACATAACTATTGACGTAATTCAGATGTGCCATCAATTCCGTGTATGTATATTATTTTCAAAATATTTCATAACTATATTTCACGGTATGCATTTGGGCAATAACCAAAACAAAACCATGTTACCAATACAACAGAACAAAACAGTCACTAGCTCTGTGTGTGTGAACTTGTTTTGTACATTTGCAAAGGTTGGTAAAACTGCAACTCGATATTATCTATTGTAATATAATCATTCTATACATATATTGTGTTCTATTTATTCAATAGTTTATTTATATATTCTCTCTTCCGTTTGCTTTCAATTCATTACGCCATTAACAACAGTTAAAAGCATATTAAATAAATCATACTGCCTGCATGGATAATTATTCGAGTTTCAAATACAAACGCGCCTGACGTTTTAATTATGTATTATGAGCGCATAAATTTTACCAAATTTATTACAGTTTTTTCTTTTATTAAAGGGTAACTATTGAAACAAACACTGGCATCTTCTTACATTTGGGGGTTTCTTTATATATATATATATATATATATATATATATATATATATATAAACAAGTATTAAATAAGCATCTCTACGTGCCACAATGCATAACAACAGCAGTTAAGCTCGCGCTGTCCAGTTTCTCAGTGTGCAAAATACAGTAACCAACAACACAAGTATGTAATGCGTATTGCATAGTCAGTAAATTATTTTTCATTCTGCACGGTCACCCAGTTTGGCGAAAATAATACGATAATCATAATTTTCAGCGTCATTTCTGAATCTGCACTAAATCAATATCAGTATGAAATATTCCCAGAAACTCCCAGGTTCTGTTCCCGTTGCCGTGCACGTTTCATTTTGAAAACTTAATTACATTCTGTGTGATTCGGAGCGCGTGCACAGTTCATATTTCAAATAACCCGCTTTGTGTCCCCACCCCCCGCCACATACCATACCTCTTACTGAACTTCTTCATTCCGGCACTCAGAACAAATTGAGTCTTGAAAAATGAGAATTTAATACTGTAAATACTAACACTGCCCGCGATATCGTTTGTCACCAATTTGAAGTGCATGATTAATGCTACATTCGTCTAGAATATACAACAAAATACCCTCATTGCCCATTTCATTTGTTTCATTGGTGGTTTTTGCAGGCAAAGCCAAACTTAGGTGCGAAAAAAGTGAAATTTTCTTACATCTGGGAGGATTCTTTATATATATATATATATATATATATATATATATATATATATATATATACATATATATATATATATATATATATATATATATATATATATACATGTTCTCCTGTCTCCGTTTCTGAATAAACCAATGCCCATTCATAATATTTTCCACGAAATTCTACAATAGTTAATTGAACAAGGCTTCGTGTAATTTCAGTCCCGGGTTCGACCCCCTGGTTCGGCGAATTTTGTGGCAATCATTCAGGATGAACCGTTCTGAGAATTCGCTCTGTTCATTTCAGTTTTAAAATTTAATTTCACCACTGTGAAAACATTCGAAGAATATAACCTCTCTTTTCATCTGGTTCGTCCATTTCTCGCGTTTTGCTGTAGCGGAATGCAAGTTATTTAAATTTTTATTAATTCACCATCAGTAGAATCAATAAGCAGCGTATTGCCGAATGTAAAACGAATATTAATTCTTGGACAATGTTGGGTTTAATTATACGTATTTCACTAATCATCGTAGTATGGTCCGGATGTCTAAAATGCAGGTACATTTATAAACACGCATAGTTCCAGAGATTTCTATATTTGTAAGGTTAAACAATATTTTTCCTGTAAAGTACTGATTTCTTTGCATAAACAACGCCAGTACTAATGAAGTTAGTAACGGATTTATTACTTACGTTTCATTATTTCTATTAGAAGTAAAAATTAGAAATTTTCTAACAATCTCTGTACATTACTTCCTACTTACACAAACATTTAGTAGCTCTTAGCAGCATCTTTAGTATCGATCTGTGAATAGCAGTTATCTCTAGCAATCTCCAGATCACTTCCTGTTTCATATTTCTTATCTTTAACATATTTTTACAAACTGATAAATAACTGAATTAGCTATTTTTAGAGACGTTTCCTCAGTATTTGCAGCAAAGTCTTCCAATAAATAACAAAACGAAGTATCCCGTTGCATATTTCAACACATAATTAGTACATACACTTGTACACACAGTGTCAAAAGATTGAGTTACACAAAGCCACGTATTTCCTACAAATGAGACACTTCATGATTACTCAAAGCGAAATAAACACATGTTGTGTTCAACATTAAATCTTTGTTGATTTTAGTCTCAATGAATATTTGCCGGTATTTATTCGTCATCTCCCGCGCGTGTTGAGTATTTGTTTAAGCATTCAATTACACCATTCCAATAAATAATTCAAACACTATTTCTCGTATGTTTATATAGCGGCAAAAAAATAACACTGCAGAAAAAAGAACGACATTCGTTTGAAAATGAATAAACAATGGAACATATTAGCAGAGAATAGTCCCAGTAGGCATTGGAAGGAAAAACAAACGATAAAAGTTTGTCTATGTGTATGTATGTGTTTGTAGAACACAAATGAAGCTTCAACACATTCCCCTTCCACCGCCAAACCCCTTTGTAACCCTATGTATGTATTGTAAGGTTCTACAATTGACGTTTACATGCTGAAAAGTGGTCCTTCAAGCCGGAACTCACCATTGAGATTTTTACGAAGAATAGTGCTGCTCTCTATTGCCACGGACAGATGTTAATACTGTAATTTAACAGTGTAGTAAACTGTAGCTTATTTAAAATAGCTTTACCCGTTATGTTTAACATATAACGAATTTACCTTAATATATTAAACAATTTAATATTATAATAATTATTAGTTATTGTTATACAAAAATATAAGAAAATATTTCTCATGAAACAGTGGGAAAGGACGGCATAAGGATCTGTTGGGAATTCGTACACGTGATATCTCTCTCTCTCCGAAGGATTTTCCAAAAAAAAAAACAGCTTTATAAACCCTTGCCGCTTGTTCCTCTCACTTTTTCTTCTTTCATTCGCCAGCGTAATTAAAATTTAATTAGAAACTGTAAGTTGAACTCTAATTGAGGATAAATTACACCCGCGGAAATTTATAAACGCCTAGACGATGCTAGCGCCGCCAATGGAGAAATTGACGAACAACCCGTCATCGCCCAGTAATTGTGTGAAATTTATTCGTTAGCCGTATAAACAACAAATAAAACCTTAACGTTTAATTTTCTAATAGTCGAGAGCAGTGTAGCCAAACGGGGTTTTTATAATGAGTTCAAGATATTGGAAATCAATGAGTAGAAATACCCGTTATTAATGTAACATGTAAATGTGTACGTAACCTTGTCGATTTGTAGGATCACGGAAATCTAGACGGCTATTTTACCGGGCATAGAATTATTGCGTGATTATTGTACATTAAAATACTCGCATATTTTTTCTACAACAGGAATGTTCTTTTCTCACTGATTAAAAAATTACACCTCTTCGTATATCTTTTATTTCCGCGATACATTACAAACCCCCGAGGATGTTTGGAGATAAATTAAGACAGGGGAATCATGTTTTCATGTCTCACCTAATCCAATGGCAGCCGATATATTATCAGCGCGTGACAGTCCGCTTAACAGGGGACTATAAGGAATCGATCATATGATGTGTGTGTGTGTGTGTGTGTATAGCCTGTAAGGCCGTCGCTGTCAAGGAACACGGACATGCAGGACTTAAGGCCAAAGGTCAGACGAGGGTATTGCTTGCAGAGCGTAAACAAAATGATGCCGAGATCAAGGCTGTAGTATTCTAAAAGTTTACAGCACACAAGAGTACCCTATACGTCGTCGTCAGCATCTCAAGTTAAAATATCAATTATAGTACTGAATTTTCAGAGAGTAGGATTTCACTGTTATTGCGTTAAAACTCAGACTGCGATTCAGCTAGCATTTTCCACTCAATTTTGCTCCAGCAAAGATTTTCCACTAAATTTTGCTCCAGTAATGCCATAAAAATACACAAATTTCCATAGTAACAGTGTCACAATTGGAAGAAATAATTAGTAGCTTTTAGTAGCATCGTTAGTATCACGCTGTGAATTGCTATTCACCATGTTAGATTGTTTATTGATATAATAAATTAATAATATTATAAGAAATAAAGACAGTATTGTGTGTAGATGCTAGTTCTGTCTCAGTGACATTACAACTTTTGTCATAACTTTAGAGGAAATTTGAAAGTACACCAATGGAAAGGAATTTGCAAGTCATGCCAGGAATACTTGTAGTATTAGTGGTTGTAGTGTGATAGTTACTGTGGTGTGGTAAAATTTAATTTGTGCCTACGACGAGATCAGACCACGCAACTTGCCCACACGACAAATTGTGGTATGTAAGATGAGATTGCCAGCGAACTGTCTTCTTCTTCTTCTCTCTCTCTCTCTCTGCGCTTAACCTCAGTCTCTACCTCTCCTTGCTACTACTCATTCGCATAGCTTCCCTATATTCTCCCCGGGCTATTCTTGACGCCATTTCTCATCTTCTAAATCCTCTTTACTCTGTTTATAAGGTACGACTTTCGTGCCACCATTTTCAGCCAATTAATGAAGCTTTTCAATTCTTCTATTTGTGTTTCTTTCCTGTGTTTCTTCCCGTGGTTACTTTCTCCATATACTGCTAAGACAAAAGCTATCTTAGCAATATTATAAATGAATATATCTGTGTTATTTTCTTTTTTCAATGATTAGTGTCTATAGAATATCTACAAGTATGTGTCTCTGTTGGTATCATCTCAATCTACTTCTCTGTCTTTATTCATCTCTGTACATCCTACAATCTGTGTATTTATACGCTTGTGCCGTGCGACGGAAGATTGAGAAGTGTGACCGGGGACAGAGATAATTTCTGTATAATTGAGGAACTTTAGGTGCGGACAGCTTGGCCGACCCGACGGGCATTGTTTCAACAAATGTCCCGACACTAAGCACACATGCTTCACATACATGCATACTAAATGATGTAGGTTACACAAAATGTGACAGCAGTCTAACCACAATTGGCAATTAACAAGAATCATGTTTTGATTCAAGTTACAAGGCGGGAAATTCAAAAAATCACGGACTCATTGACCTACCTTAGTACACATGAATGTCTAAAATGAATTACATAATATTTATATTAGATAATACTCGATAAAATATGCAACTAGCTAGCAATTCACATCTTTCTCAAAGAATTCGAACATGTCTACGCGAGCAAAACGGCACTTTGAGTACCACTGTTTCAGAGCATCAGTTGGATTTGTAAAACTGTAGCTGTAATACACTCACGATGTAAATGTTTATCATTTACAATTCATTCCGTTTTGCATAATTTATTTAAAACTCCCGCGTCAGGATGACGTCACACACACACACTGCTGACGTCCGCGCGGGAATTTCAAAATGTGATTCTCGAATCCATTACACGATATTTTTTATGTAAATCGGATATTAAGCATTCTTTTTGCTCGTCGGAATCGTATAAATATTACATGTAGGTAAAGACGTATTAAGTTTGAAGTTCTGTAACTGCCTCAAATGCACTAAAAGCATATAATAAACAAGTCTGTTTAAGTCGGGGGGGTGCATATTTTAATTCATTATGAAATTGCTCACTGTCGCATTTGTTGAAAGAGTTATAGCCGGCGCTTGGTTAGTTTTTCATTTTTAATTAATTTACGAGCTCAGCAGTGACGGCGGCCACCGTGGATGGAGAAGCTGATTTTCACCACAGACTTGGATTGTGTGTAATTTTCCAAGCCACGTGCAATTATCTGATGCGCGTCGTGCCTTATCACAAATACATAAGTACATAGATTCAGAGGGCACAATATACAGTACGACTTCGTACAGCGCTTTAGATGCGCTACTGAAGACAGAGCGCAAAACGAAATAGCGTTATACGAGATTATTTTAATACCTGGGTCATTTTCTATAAATTGATCCACAATTTTCGTAATTGTGTCTTCATGAACCGAGGTTACAATGACTCATCGAAAATTTAGCGTTTTTTTTGGGATCACGGAAAAACCGCGTTATACCGAATCAGCGTTAAGCGAATTAGCGTTAAGTGAAGCCTTACTGTATGTTACCGTTACCCTTACGTCATTTCACATATTATATCTACACATGATCAAACCGCCCATTGAAAACTGAACGAAAAAACTCACAGCATAAATGTAGAAAATGGAATCTTTTCTCACAGTAGTAATACTTGATTTATTGCAATATTATCCGAAAGAAAATCCATAGAATATCGCTTCAATAAATTGTTATACATGCAAAAAATGATTTATCTATTTTTAATATCTCTATAATTTTATTTACTAGAAAAAAATATATTTATAGTGGACGTTATAATTCTTTATTTTTAAAATGTAAATTTCTCAGAATGTCATACTAATAAATTAGATAACACGCACACACACACACATACTTCTAGGTTGAATCTATAGTAAAAAGCAAATGTTTGTGAATTGTTGGATTTTTTTTGCTTCCGTCTGATGTTTATCCTTGCGCCTGTCATTTATTTCACAGCCAACTGCAACTTTAGATTCGCGTGCATTGCATTTTCCGTCCAAGGGGTCGATGCCCCCGCTTGATAACCCCATTTGCAAAGGTCCCTGCACTGTGTATGCAACCGGCCACACGCTACCGTCATGTTAGTTGCCTGCCTGTTAGCAAAGCAGGGGTAACTAGCGAAAATGTAATGTATTTGATTATTAAAACACAAATATTACTCCGAACTGAAAATAATATCAGGAGATTTTAAAATAATAATCGTACAAATAAAAGTACGATCAATGTGTTTCAACACCAGTATGAAACAAAAGAGAAACAATATTTAGTATCCAAGTAAGCCATGCGTGCTGTTGTTTTCAAACCTGATTATTGTCACGTCAAAGTGCGATTTTCCATGACCAACTATTCGGTTTTAAATTACAGCGCGTAGTTTCATTAACTGCCGCATGCACACGCTGTGATGGCGTTGTGTGCGTTCGTCTGTTAAATTCAACGCACACGGGATACACGTCGTTTTAGAAACAAAACAGCATCGAAATTGCGAGGGCAAAGACAAAACAAATGAATTAAACTTAAAAGTTTCTAATCATTTTTATTGATCTAGCCGCTGTCACAAAACAAAATTAACGAGAGTAATAATTCACTGCCGCACGGAATAAGATGTAATTTGGTGAAAATTACTTACGTTTGTAATTACTGGGGTTGGTGGCGGTCGTCTGCGGTGTCCGCACGAACTAGCTGCATTTAGTAGTGCGGGTTGCCTGCAACTAACTGTTCACTTGTTCCCTTGCTGCATGGCCAACTATATTCACTATTCATTTGTTTACTGTTCAAATGTTTTATAATATAAGCGCGTGTACACTGTAAGTTTTAAACTATTAATAAGCAGGTACACTGATAACGAGAATGTATTATAGTGCAAATACGTATGTATTTTTGATGAGATTTTTATAAAGCATAGTATGTCGATGTATGAATAATGTATGTAAAATATACATACCTATGGTGGTATTTACTTCATAAATAAACTAAACTATGTATATATGTGAGTATATAACTGGATTTTTAGTTATTCATAACACGTCCGGCTATTTTTGGTCTGTTTTAATTGTAGTAATTGCACGTATGTACGTTCGCATTGGAAATGTAATATCGGTACATTCGATGGTAAAAAATCAACACACAATATAATTAATTTCAACTGTATACAAGTTTTACATATAATATGTACAGTATTATTTGAAGTAATAAATTGAAAATTTCAATTTAGTTTTTTCCATAACACACACACACATAGAGAGAGCGAGAGAAAGAGAGAGAGAATAAACGAGACGATAAATTTTAAATAAAATCTCGACCAGAAATGAAACAGCTTTTATAAAAGATATATTGTACAATAAGTATACCTTACCACATTACAGTGTAGACTAGCTAGGGTAAGTGTGTGTGTGTTTGTGTGTGTGTGTGTGTGTGTGTGTGTGTGTGTGTGTGTGTGTGTGTGTGTGTGTGTGTGTGTGTGTGTGTGTGTGTGTGTGTGTGTGTGTGTGTGTGTGTGTGTGTGTGTGTGTGTGTGTGTGTGTGTGTGTGTGTGTGGCTCAAACATGAAGTTATGGCCTGCGGACACCTGCTCCAGGGCCGGTTAAGTGGAAAATACAACTAACGCACTTACAAACTCCCATCGGGCCCGAAGACAAAAACAATCTCGATTTCCCATGCACCCCTTAATACACTTCTGCAGAGTCCGCGCGGAAATAAACAATATTCACCCCTCGCCACCCCGCCAGATTTATTTGTCCGTATGGGAAAACAATTTCGGCGTTAAGGCTTCTTTATTAGTTATATAGAAATTAATAGGAAAGAAAATTTTAAACATTGCGGTTTTCAAACTGTCTCAACTAGGGTCATCTTTGATACAAGACATCTAAAAGTGCTTTTTACATGCGTCAAACTTCAAATCGTTGTTCGAATCATTTAAATTTGACCATGTGCTGGCTTTGAAAAATCGGAAAATGCTTCAAACGGTTCATCAATGCTCGTTACGAACCAAAACAAGGACAAATAAATTAGAAGTAGCTCACAATTAGTCACTGATGGAACATGAGTTTGACGTTGGTTTGATGAAAATTTGACAAATGTAAAATGCACTACAAAGATATCGCTTTCAAAATTGAACGTTTTTAGCAATTGATTACAATATTAGACGACCAATCACGAACCAGAAGTGTAGAATTTTTAAAACATAATTCAGAGAATACAAAAAGTGGAAATACTTATGAAAGTATGTGAAAATATGAAAAGGTTTTTTTAGAGATGTATTAGATACCGAGTGTCTTAAGAAATCTGAAACATAGGGAATTAACATGTCAATATGGAAAAAACCGATATGACGTGCCGAACAACGCATTTTAGACCAAAATTGTAAATTAAAAGTCGTTTAGAATTAAAAACTGCATGTGACAGATTTCTTGGGACAGCCGGTATATACAGTAAAGTCGCGATTTAGTGAACTCTCGATTAAATGAACAACCCGATAGAGTGAACACTTAAATTTTATCATTGCGTCCCGATATAGTGAACAACTGTAAACCCCGATACAGTAAACTATGGTATTTGCGATACTTCTCTGGAGGATCGCACTAAATATGAATCTAGATGGAGCGTAAATGAAAATACTTGAATTTAAAACAAAAAAAATTAAATACTTAATGTCTGGGTAAAGGAGAATGTGTGACCGTGCTTGCTAGTAGAATATTGCAGTTTGCTCGTGTTACATGATTTGCGACAAAATTAGTACAAATTAACCTGAAAAAAGCGTAAACAATCCAATATTACTTAATTTTTTTCGCTTCTGCAATAAATAACCTTTTATATGTACCTTCCCATTACATAATAAACGTATACATAATATTATGTAATAGGTACATGTATTTTTTGTTTTTTTTTTAAATTACTTTATTGTAGATTTTCTTTTGTCAATTGTAGATCTTGAAAAGATGAAATATTAAATCCAAAATGATTGGAATAAATGACTATAGTTCAAGATGATAACAGATATGCGACGTTTCGACCAGATGTTTTTTGGTCATTTTCAAGCAAATAACAAAATTCTAGAGGAAAGAAACAAATCTACAATTGACTAAAGAAAATCTACAATAAAATAATAAAAAATCGTCTTTATGATTAAGTTTTGAAACAAACAGTTCGCATTACCTTGAACTAACCATTTTGGATTCAATATTTTTCCTTCTCTTTTATTATTTTACATATACATACATAATTCTGTTCATTTAGGTATCTAGAATATAAGTTGTTTCTCAAAATATCTGAGTGAGACCAGAACCCCGAAAATGTAAACACCCCTAAAAAGTGAACAGGCTTGGCCGGAATTAGTTCACTAAATCGCGACTCTACTGTATATATATATATATATATATATATATATATATATATATATATATATATATATATATATATACATACCTATATATATATACATATATATATATATATATATATATATATATGTATATAAATATAATCAGATTGTCAATGTGAATCATTCATACTCTCTCTATTGATCGAGGAATCTAACCTTAATTTAGCATTAAGCATTTCTACTTTCTAAGTGTGTGTGTGATTTCATATTTTATTTATTCTCATTTTCTATTCCGTCTTATCTCAAAACGAACAGCTCTTAAAATCCTCATAACGAAATATTAACATTTTGATGAAAAAAACTACTTTTATTTTTTTAGAAGAACATGTACTTGGGGAACTTAATATTGCAACACCAGTACATTATTACATAATAGTATTGATAAAACAAAATAATTTATTTCAATTCGCCTAACGTTATGCAACCCGCCCAGACGTTGTGTTATTTTGGTTGCAAATAAATTTGTTCAAAACAATTTTTTAATACATATATGCATTAGCGTAACTAATACGTATGACAAATTTATATATCTAAAGTTATTAAAAATGTTTTTAATGTAATTAATAACGCATGACACGAAGGTTTACATATTAAAACCTATAAGGTAACACACGCATTATAACATTTCTACACAAATTATAAATACATTTTCTTGTTTTAAAACAAAAGAAATATATTTGACAAACGCCGGTTTGCTGATTGCTCACGGCCTACTAGTTATATTCGTATTAAAACTATTGTAAGAAATGTGTAATACCGAATTTAGTAATAGCACATGCTATGTGATAGTGTGTATAATCAAGTTAATAAATATGTACTGAGCGGCTCGGCTGATGATGATTATGGCCGTATGTTGATTACTATAGTGCCTGTTGGTATATTTATATCGTCGCGCTAATTTCGTGCTCATTTCACTGTTCATTTTCTACGTGAAATCGTTTTCGTGTTACAATCTAAATGAACCGTCGTTAGCTTTAATTCCCTAATGAAGTTAATTTTCATGATAGACATCAATTTACCGGCAAAAAGACATTTGTACAAGTATTCGTTCTTGCACTTAATACACCTCAAAACGTCATCAACAATAATAACAACAAAAACCGTTACAAAATTGCCTACCATACAGCCTGCTTAGATCTTGTCGTCTGGATTAATACGCACAGCACACTAGTGAAATACACCGACCGACATTATTCACAAAAACAAAGTCTCACACACACACACAGTTCCACGGACAGAATTTACTGTCAAAGTAGCCGTTTTCAGTTCACCATTTATAAGTTTTGACAGTTGCCGTACGGACCACAAGCAAAAGAAGAATGTTGACATTCAATTGTCCAGAGCTGCTTAACGGTGATTGTAGTAGTCCATGCATTTGTCTGGTTCACTTGTTTTTAACAGCGGCTGTCAAATTCGTGGGAGAAAACACCGGTTTTTCTCGCGACGTGATCACACCTCGATAGATGTCGCGTCGAGCGTCTCGTACGGAGCGCGATCAACACAACACGATGGAAACTTATAGACTAACGTTGATCGGGGTGGGGTAGGCTAGGATACGCCCATCATCTCCCCACTTCTGTTCCTCTCGTGAGTGTGTATGTATTGGTGTACGACGGTTGGTGGGATGGGAGGTAGTTTGCGCATGCGCATTAGTGATACGTAGTGATGTTCACCACGGTGAACCGTTACACGATTCAAGCAGAAGTGAGAACCAAGCAATTTATTTTACCAGTTTATTCAGCCACCATGAAATGAATTTGGTATTTTCTTACGTGACAACTAAGAATTTATAAGGTTAGTTAAATATATGCAGAAAGAAAAAACAAACTACCATTTGTTCCTTTCCAGAACATTTGATAGTTTCACTAACGATAAAAATATACTTCCAAACACTACGTACGCAACCTGCAATACACAACTGTAATGTTGGTTGCTTCTGACTATGTCATAACTACTGTGCTTAGAGCTTAATAACAAGCTTATTATGCATTTATGAACAAACGTAGATGACGCTACGGTCAACCTAGGGTGTATATGTGACTCGTGCATCATCCCCCCCCTCCCTAGCCCTGCTCACAGTCCTGCTGTGTTCCTGCTCTGGTTGAAGGGCACCCCGACAATCATGAACCTCCTGCTGTGGCAGTGCGCTCGGGGTGTGGGGGGTGTACGTGCAAGAGGAGGCGTGACGTCACGCCAGACACTGTAACCATGGTTACGGCACACGCACAAACACGCACGCGTGCACGGCCATTGCTTGAAACAGCTGATAAAGGTTGTATGTTTCTTCACATGCCAGATACAACAACCTACCCCCCCTCTTGCTCCAGCAATGGTGGAGCAATGACACCCCCTGACCATGCCCTTGATAAACTAAACTTTGAAATTCTCCTTGATATTATATAGTTTCATTTCCTTGTGAAACAAAATTCAATTCAAGACAGAAACATCTGACTGATTTGTTTATAAGACTTATGCGTTTCAAAAAAGACATGACATATTTAGAAGTTAGTTTTGTAATTGATTTAAAATAATAATATTTGAATATGATTATTAAAACATCATGTTTTGCTTTTATTTGTACAGTGTTTTTTTTTATTTGTTTCAGTTGGACGGCAGCATGCATTACACGAAATTTTCAATGTCAGCTGGCGGCGTCGCGCGGAATATTTGCGAAGCTCTCGGTAAACTAGGCGCACAGCCACATCTGTTGTCGGCTATCGGCAATGACAGCCACGGTCGGTACTTGCGCGATAACTTACCGGCTGCGAGTACGCGCGCACTCACAGTAGTTGACAGTTGCCCGTCGGCTCAGTGCACTGTGGTGTTGGATTCAAATGGTGAATGTAAATTACTACTGGGCGAAATGGATATACACAGACATATTACACCGGAAATCGTGAGTATAACCATGTTTATTTCGTACATAAATATACAATTTATCACTCTAAAATACAGTAGGCTGCTGTCGATCACAAATCTCTTGTATGCAAACAAAAATCTCTTCTATCGTCTCAAATAAATCTATTTCCTTGTGTGATGTGCGCCAGTCTTTTCGTTGCTTTGTACAGATTAGAAAATAGTGCACTGTGCCTTATATTTATTTATAGATTGTTTCGTGAAAGACACAATTGATCGCAATAATTTTACCCAAGAATTTTTCAATATTAAAATGTTTCGAAAATATTTTTATTATACATCATATACTTTTAATATTATATTTAATTTCTGTGTTTTTAGTCTTTCAAAGTTATATATTAAAAAATCGTTTAATTTCTTAGCTCCAAGTAAGTATGATATGCCAGTTGTCAAAAAATAGTTTATGCATTCAAATTGCCGCCATCTTGAATATGTGTGCCACCTCTTGTCACAATGGTGAACTAACCTTCTGTTTGAGTTTTGACGTTTGTGCAGTTGAATTTGTGATTGAAATTGACAATAGTCTGAATAAACTCGGCAACTAAATATATACACAAACAGTGTACATTTATGTACACTGTTAAATCGAATAAATTAATTCTAGACTACATATATCACGTGTTGTGTGTCAACATATTTAAGCAATGCATTTTTGCGCGGGGATTTCATTGTGGACATTGGAAAATATCGCATTGCCAATATAGTTTTCATCGTATGTATTATATACCATGAGCGTGCGCAGAAAAATTTTCCCCGGGGGACAAATAATTACATTATCTAATTTAATTCTCCGTCTCTTCGTACGATCATGTTATAGGTATACAGTGATGTTTGTGTTTGTGTGTGATTTGTAGATTATGACTCAAGAGGCGCTGTTGAAACACTGTCCCTTAATTGTGATAGACGGTAATCTTGGAAACGAGGCTCTCGCTTGCGTGCTAGAAATGGCAGACAAATATGGCAGACCAGGTAAGCCAATACACACACACAGATATATATATATATATATATATATATATATATATATATATATATATATATATATATATATATATATAATATATATATATATATATACCTACAGTGTTGTAAGAAGACGAATTAATCTACCTTTATCGCCTGATATTCATATCCTTACAGCACTCCCCAACATTTAAACACAAAAGTGCAAAAAACATAAACAAATAAATAAAAAAAAATGATATATATTTAAGCTTATAAAATATATAATAATACAGAAAATAATTTCGGACGGATTATGAATTCAAAACAGAATATAAATGCTTATTTATAATAATCAACTTATAAACTAAAAACGCAACACAACACAATAATAATACGTGTACATGATATATATATATATATATATATATATATATATATATATATATATATATATATATATATATATATATATATATATATATAATGTGAATGGTGTGTGTAGTGCTCAGTGCTTTACATATAGCCGTTACGAGGGTGCACAGTGGGCGGGTGCATTTGCATAATGAGGTTACGTGACTCACGCCTTAGTTCGTAACTCTGACGGGTTTCTTTGTACAAGAACAGCGCTGCGAACGCGTGGAAAAAGAACGACAACCAGGCGAACCCGTACGACCAGCTCAGATAGTTGAAATTCGGGTACATCAACCAATCACGACGCACATGAGAGCCACCGAAAATGGTAACAGCCAAGAATAGAAATACAGCTGGAAACAAAACAACAACACAACACAATAAACAATAACACTGAATGTAGCACTTGCGCGAGTCTGATTGGTCGCATTTAACACTTGTTGTTCGCGGTGCGACCAATCAGCGAGCAGCTCGCCTCGTGATTGGACAACGCAGCGCTAAATACGACCAATCACAACACGCGGTATACTTACATGCAGTAGCATTTGCGACAAAGTTGATTCCTGACAAAATCCACTCGTACTGTAAGACAAATTCCAACGGCCAACGACATAGTTGCATCGCGATGATAACTTGTGACGTAAAACTCAAAATAAACGCCAATGTAACGAAGGTCTGCACTGCCATTAACCAACCTGGCAACAGCCATTCTCGTATAATGTAGTATTCCTAAAATAATGATCATACACAATGTGTTACAACAACAACAAATAACATTGTTTAGTTGAAGCACACTTACATGACTGAATATATAGTGACACCCGTTAAACAGTTGGTAAAACTGATTGTACGGATACTGGAACTGATTGAAACAGTATTCCCACAGTCCCATGTTCTTGAAATTCGCAAACGTCTCCTCAAATGATTGCACCCAATAAGGACTAACAAAAAAACATTGTTTACACTCTGACAGAATCACACTAAATCACACGGAAATATTCACCTTGCAAACGCAATCAACAAAAACAGACCCGCAATATATGTCATCAGACCGCCAAAGACCAGAAAATCTACAAAATACAAATGATTTGGGTGTGGTGAACGCGATCTTTTATATCACGCACTGCTCTCAAATCGTAAATACACACTTACTTGATGCTTTGGGGTAGTCATTTTTCTCCAGCGTCATCTTGCTGTTGTTCGTGTTTTGTCACTTGTAATTATTAACACATAACAAACACACTTGTGCACTTATAAACAAACCGTGTGTATATTGTGTACGTTACTAATCCGCCATATTGGAATTCGACACCTGTTTAACCATGGCCCAGTGGATCACGGGTTGGCGTGCATTGTGAGTAATGCAGTTACCTAACCCACTGACAACGCCCTACACTGTCATTGTGAACTAATTGTAAACAATTAAATTTGTTATTGTGTTACTTAACCCTTTCGTCATCTCCCGTGTGAATCATTGATGTAAATTAACGTACGTATCAGTGGAATATCTGCATTTAAATATTTATAATTTCTAACGATTTACAACGACAAATAATACAACCGTTTTTTTTTTCTTCTCAATATTTTATTTTATTGTATATAATAAACAACTAGTTAATAAAATCATATAAAATTATGAACAATAAGTATATCCTTACACATTACGATAATATTTCGTGTTCGTTTTATTTGATAAAATCTTAATTAAGGCAGCTTTAGACCCAACGAATTGTTTGGGCAGGGAATGTTAAATTTAGTTCTTAAATGCTACGCGTCACGATATAATAATAATAATAAAATTCTTTTCAATAATATTTTGTACACTTTGGACGGACGGATTTGATCAAATATGTATTATTATTATTTTATGCTTTACTCTCGTGTTCCAATTCGAATCGTGTCTGTGATTCTTTCAAGAGATTCCGTTTTCGCGTCTGTACGTTTGCGTCGACGAAAAACAAGATGGACGCGATGAGTAGACTAACGACACCTATCGCCGCCAGTATGAACGACCAACCGAAAAAGTTGTTGTCATGGCCCGGCATCCAGCCCTTCTGATTGGCCGAGGAGGCGAAAATAATTACGGCCAGACCGCCACAAATACCTTCAAAAACACAATCAAATTAATACGCCAACTTTTACGCAATTTCGAAGTGAAAACTTTCGGAGTAGAAAAATAAATTTTGTGTTAAATTATTACGTAGTGTGTGTGGGAAAACATATTTTATAATCTTACCGCCAGTCAATAAGACTATTGCCATTGCTTTAATCAACAACACGAATTTCTTTTGGTCCGGCCCACAGAACAGGAAATACAACAGGACCATGATGCCCCCGATAATTACAGAAATAAATGCCAATGTGAAGAAAAATTGTGTTGCAACCATAAAATCTACACAAGAAAAAACATTTCACATCGATACATTCAACAAACATTCTTATAGTGAGACAATTGAATTACCTGGCACCAAATATCCACGAATCTTATCATAACCTGTTGTAAATGGATCATAGATCCATCTGCATCCAACGTAAAACCTACGTTGATGGTCTTCAAGTGATCGGAAACAGTGTGTCCACAAGCCGAATCTGTCTAATTTCGCCCCTGTAATTCGATAATCCGATACTAACCAACTCGGTGTGGAGAATGCAATCGCAATGAAAATGAAACCCAGTATAAAGAACGCAATGCCAACATTCCCCGACATAGATCGTTTCTTCATCATGTCTGAAACAGCAACGAACAACAACTTGCTTATTTATCACTTCAGGTGTACACACTTATCGTAGACAGGTTGTACAGACTATTTTTTACATCAATTGTTAGGTCAGTAACCGACAACAGTGATAAGAATATAGTAGACAGATAGTCTGTCAAGTTTAAACCACAAACATGTGTACTATTTAGATAACATATCACACACAGACACTTTTTATGTAACGTTTTTGCCGAAACCAAATATTTACCCTTATCTTGCATCGTTTCACCAGCAAACACAAAGTGTTTGACGCTAAGTTGGAGATGTTTTTGTATCACCAGAAGTTGTGGTTAGAAATCGGTTATGAATCAGTCTCAGCTATACACGCCTTTATTCATAAATCTTTTACGTATGTGGTATAATAGTTGCTCAAACTGTTAAAAACTATTACTTTGTTTTGATTCTAAAGAAACTACAAAATATTATGAAGGCACACCCAGTTTACATTAGAAATTGTACAACACAACACTCGTCAGCCACTACAAACTAAAGTAAAATGATTGAAGGTGCTGTACCTGCATAGCGTGTACCCCTCTCCGTCTCATGTTCCCTTACCATTACGAAATCTCACAGCGGTGCCGAAAATGTGGGACCTGGGTTGAAAAAATACCGCGCCATAAAAAAAACGGTTGGAATTTTTGAACCGTCTTTGTGTCTCATTTTTTTATGTAAAGAGTGGGACTTGCGAGGATTTTAAATTATCAAAAGAAGCTTTTATTTTGAAATTCGTCAAGAGAAAGACATTTAATTAAATTAATTAGGGGCGTCAATGACCACGAATGTACAATTCATTGTATTGAATTTGTTTCGTCATATTGTAAGTATTGTGGGTGTGGATTCTAGCTACTCATTGTCTTCAATTAACTATTTTTTATAAGAAAAAAGCGTTGCTTGCGTATTCATCCTTGTATTGAATTAATATATACACTGATGTATGTGTTTACGTTGAATGTGGATTGCATAAGACTTCGCATGCAAACAGTAGCGAATTTACCGTGAAATTGTGTTTCGTCAGAAAATTATTTCTAATGAATAGGCTGTCTTTGTTCACACGCCATACATTACGTACAGAATAAGGTCAACTAACACACATGGATATGTGGAATTTTTATTTTATTTACTTTATTTATTCTGTATATAAAATCATATATGTATGTATAAATATATCTTCATTTATAAAAATAATTAATACATAATTTCACACGTATATTATAAATTATAATAAAATTGGACAGAAAACTGCTGTAAAAAAAATCGTTTTCACATAACATGGAATAAAACTTATTTAAATTAATTAAAAACACATGTGGACGGAATGTACATAGCGCGCGCGCGGCGAGGAGCGGGGGGTCATTGCTTAATACTAATTATTAATTCTTTGTCAAATTTGCTATTTGGTTACCCGCGCCCCCTGAGGCCGCCCCATATTTTTTTTTTTTATTCAAGATATGTATGAAACGAGCTTACGAACTACTCTTGCTAACATTAGATAAGGCGCTTTGTTCAACGAAGGCGAAACCCCGACTTACGAAACACAATTCGTAAGTCGGGGCACCATTTAAGCTCTTATTATATTACGTACTATTTTAACATCTTGTACATAATTGGAGAAATAACAATTATTCTGTACAGTATTTGAAAAAACAAACAGTATTTTAGATTCTTTGATTTTTGTGTATTTTTTATTTTTCTGATTTGTGTTTATATGTCTGTATGGGAAGTTTTTCGCGTTTCCATCGTGTATTGACTCGGGGGTGGGCGGGACTCCTGTAACCGACGGTACTTGACCCTTCTAGCTTCGACCAAGAACAACACACCCGCAGGAAACAGCAATAAGGACCCTAAAACACCCAGAGCATACGACCACGACAAGTCATTATGCTCCCAGTTGGGCATCCAGTCCCGCCGGTCGCCGTTGACGCCGAAAATTAAAACGGCAATTAACCCTGACAAACCTAGAAAATAAAAATTAAAAAATATTTTTTTTGTAAATTTTGAACCTTTTCCCAAACGCACCTGCCAGTATCAAGTCCGTCCCTGTTGTCAACAACAGCAGCAGATACCTGTCGTGATGTCTGCTGCAGAAACAGTACATCCAGGTTAAGAACATCGCTACCAGCACTAGTGTTAGGCATAGCGTGAAGAAAAACTGAGTTGCGATGAAGAAATCCGGGAATAAAAAGTCATAAATGATGTAGTATTCCTCTTCAAACACCCACCAACACCCTGTGAACTTTGTCTCGTAACTAGAACGACAGGATAAATGTACAAAACACACGAAAACCGAAGCACAAACGTTCAAAACACACGTTAAAATCAATTTACGTTACGAGCACAGTACTTACAAATGTCTGAAATCTTCAAATCCTTCAAAGCATACCTCCCAAAGTCCTGTAAACAAACAAGCATTACGGTCGATGACACATGGTACAAACATTTTGGCAGTCACCAATGGCCACCACACCCCATTGCTGACTGTTTTGCACCGTGATATTTACCGATTCGCAAGAATTTCGGATCCTCTATTTCACCGTCGGTCTGTAGCCAGTACGGTGTACTGAAAGAAATAATCACAAACAGAAACGCGACCACTGTTATTATGATCGCACACAAGCCCGTTCGCGACTTGGACGCCATTTTGAATCATCAACAACAACACCTGTTGAGCACTACCATGACCGACGAGATATTCAAAACATTACGGGCAGCACGTCGGGGAATTTTAAATGAAAGTTCGGTGTAAATTGAATTTCAAATGGACGTGCATATTTAAATATGTACTTTCGGAAAATAATATTCTAGTCTGTAAATTATTCAAGAGAAATAATCGCTGTGCGTTGTTAAGTGGAACATTTTGTAAAATAATGTAGATTAATGTGTATTCTAGTCATTTACACTTTCACTGCTGTCATTACTTTCTAATATGTAGATACATAGTTTTATAATTATTTGCTTAATAACCACGTATATGCATTCTTAAATATAGATTTTGAACTTGATTTGATATTCTAACGGTTTAAAATAGTACATTATACTCCAAGGGAGAGAAACGTATTATTTTTCCTGAGGTGTAATTTGAAGCCAGAGGACTACAAATACATCGAGGAAAAGATGGTGGTCTCTCTCGAGGTGTATATACTATTTTTTCCACGATCGGGAGTAGAAACACTTAATTTCATAAATAATTATAATATATCGGAGCGAAATTGCAATATTTAGAAGCCTCTGGGAATGTTTCCATACAACGTACCATGACAACAGACATTTATTTACAAAAACCTTTGTTATAATAAAAATTCGCCTAGGGAAATTGTTGTCTTATTTCGTCGCTAGTGAGTAAATGCTTTACTTCTGTCATAATTTTGCGGCCATAGAAACCGACTTCTACTCCCGGCCGCGGAAAAACTATTTTTTATGATAATAATGTTTATATTTGCAAGTCTGCCTACATATTTATTTATTTATTTATAGTTTTTTACGAACCCACCGACATACCCGTAGCAGCAGCGCCATTTCGTTGTCCCAACTATCGAGCTGTCAAATACATCTCACCTAACCTCAATGAGCTGAGAATAATCGCTCAATCTTTGGGCGTGTCTGTTCCATCGGCCTCACCTGACCTGCTCTCTGAGGCGGCTCATCTTGGTCGACTTGTGGCCGAGTACATCGACACTATATTCGTAACCCTAGGTGCCCGGGGCTTTATGGTAGTGCGTAAAGGTACCGCCAGGGACGCGCTACACAGCACCACTTCCATAGCCACCGGCGATATCCACGTACGTCACTATAAAACAACTGAAATCACACAGTTGGTGAATGTGAGTGGTGCCGGTGATTGTCTGGCCAGTGGCATCATTGTCGCCATGTTGGCAGGCCTGCCGGAGAGTGTATGCGTGTCAGTTGGTCTTGCCGCCGCACAGATGGCACTGCAAAGTCGCAGCGCAGTGCCACCTGTGTTGTTCGACAAGAACCACACCGCGTGGACACAGCCAGCCGCATTTACAGATCTATAACTGACAAATTATACTGTGAACAATTATTTTTTAACGTTTCAGCAGATATTTTAACATGTATTTTATTCTAGAATAGTTCTTATTGCATTTTTAAGTATCTCGAACAGCATTTATGATATTAATACTTGATTTTGTTGCATTATTTTATCTACCTGCATTTTAATTGACAATTTTTTGTGTTTTTATTTTATTGTAAGGAAAAAATTATAATTATTTTTGATTTATTCTATTTTACTAAAACCTTTACTTTTCCCATGTTTCAAGTAGGTACATAATATGAAGAACTATTTTGCAAAACTAGACAAATCCAGATTTGTTCAAAATTTAGTTAGATATTGTTTTGTAATACATATACATTGTACACATACATTGTTTATTTTACTTTTGTTTATACTTATTATTATTTTATATTATTTTTTATTTATTTAAAGTAAGAGCTTTACGTGTTTTCTTCGAAATTGCGTAACTCATAATTGTACTTCTTTAACACATTAAATACAGTGAACAGGGGCGGACAGGACATGTGGAGCATGCTGAAATTTCCGCATGATCCGTTCCAATCGCGGGAAGGTCCGATAATTTTTTTTCATACAATTAACCACATATACACAAGAACTGCAAAAACTGTTACGGCGACCCTACATATGCGGAGTTAAAAGATTTCGAGGAATCCCCTGATTATTTGGTAAAATGCCGTTTGAAGTTCGTTATAACCGAAAACTTTTGCGATTATAACAAAAATGAAGGTTCGTTATACCCGAAAGTTCGTTATAAACGGGTTCGTTATATGCGAAAAAAATAACACACGTTTAATGATACTTTAGTTCGTACTTTACAGATTGGTTCGTTATAAGCGAAAGTTCGCAATAAGCGGGTTCGTTATAAGCGAAATTCACTGTATATGTTACCATAGTTACCATTGCTAAGGAAGTGTTACGATGACAGATGTTGTTTGATTGTTTGACATTTATTTTGTGTGAGTATTTCTGCGTTTTATTTTACATTTTATACCTAAAAATCATGACTGGTCTACCTAAATTACCGGGCTACACATTTTCTGATCCAACTGTAAGTAAAACTGACTATTTTTGAATAAATATCAACGTAAAAATACATATATTTTTTTAGATAACAAAATTTCACATATCACATAAATTTGACTACGTGAATGGGTATGCAGTACCCAGGATAAACTCTCTGGGTGTAGGCACAGCCGAGCTGGATGTCCATTCTGTAGGGCACATACAGAATAAGGACCCAATAAGGTAAAAAAATTCCCACTAGTTATAATCCCATATTGTTTGTTGTGGGATTTCGATCTTGTGAGAAGTTTCTATCTGAAATTTCCAGATTTGATCCTTCGATCGTGTACGGTCGTACCCGTGCTCCTGCAATGCCCCGATTCCAGCCGCACTTTGCGCTGTACGATCAGAAATGTTTGACGTTCAAGGCGTTCTTTAAACTGTCGGTGTCAGAGTCACCCGACGAGCATTATCGTGTGCGACAAGTGAACATCATTTATTTCCTCGAGGATGACACGATAACCGTCATGGAACCATTTGTCGCGGTAAGTGTGTGCCCCGTTGGGAAAAAAACCTAGTACGCCACTGTCTGATAAGTGAGACGTGTGTTATCTTATAGAACTGTGGATTTAAACAAGGCCGCCTGGTGCGGCGGGGCCGGATCCCGAAAACCGAATCGGGCGATTTCTGGCACTGGAAAGATCTCAATACCGGCATTGACGTGTGTCTGTACGGCATCGTCTTCCATACAGTCGACTGTGACGGTTTCACACGGGTAACAGTCATTTGTTATTTGTTTATTTACACCGAAACAAGGTACAATCGACGTACGCGCCAATCAAAACACAGTATTCCTACCGCGCTACACTTTTGTTTCGACCAATCAGCGCGTGTCAGTCTACCCAGGCTATCGCGCGCTGATTGGTCCAAACAATCGTTGCTCTTTTGTTTCAACCAATCAGAATACTTCTGTACGTAACTTTGTATACCGTGTGTCTCATGACGATCTACACATAGGAACGTTGCGCGCTCATTTGATTTTTAAATCAAAATATTAATCTGGTTGTTTTTGTTCTTTTTTTTTGTAATTGAAATGTCAATTTGACGTTTAAATTCGTTGAAAATGTACTATTGCATCGAATATGTTACAAAATTATACTAGAATATCAAAGGAAATAAAATGGTAGATATAAAATTAATAATTATACTGTCTAGTTTGTAAAAAACTAAAACGATCAAATTAATATTTCACGATCAAGAGCGTATGCAACGTTCCTATGTGTAGATCGTCATGAGACACACGGTATATGTTTTTATTAAATACATACAATGTGTGGGTACGTTTATGTTGGAGCTGCGAGTAGAAGCACCGCGGTAGAAGGGTCACGAATAAAAGCTGAGCAGTGATTCGAACAGCGCGTTGTGTGTTTATGTTAAAGAGTCAGTTTTATCGTTACTGACGCGCGTTCACAAAATGTATTCAGATTTCGATATTGAATTTCGTCTTTTTTTAAATGGTATTTTGTTAATCGAAATAGACCACGTAAATAAGATGGGAATTTGGCGGATACCACACTATATATCGTATCCTGCTCGTTTTTTTTTAATACTTATGAATGAAGGTAGGCACATTTAATTATACAGTGGAAAACATAGACTGCAAATTACAAACAAAAATTGGAAACCTGTTGTCTGTGATGCACTGCGCATGCTCCGAGCAAAGACAAGAGCGGAGAAAATGGTTCAAAACATTTTCTCCGCTCTTATCGCTGCTATGCTTTGAAGAGTAGCGCTAATTCACTCCCCTACATAAACAGTTGCGTTGTAATACATAGAATCATTTTCGCCGCTTTGACGTCATCGCACCGCTGCTACACTCTTTGCTCTACTCGCAGCTCCAACATAAACGTACCCTAAGGTGCTTTTTTGTTTTATAACCTAGGAATACATGGCCAGTCAAGGTATTGTGATCAACCCCACGGAAGATATGCCCCCAGATCCGTATACCCAGATGCGACACTTGAAAGTACGCCCCACTACGAGAGTTACACCAGCCCTGGACGATAAGCTACGCCGGTTCCTCGAATACGACGGCAAAATACTCAAGTATACACAACACTTTTACACACACACACTTGATTCTGGTGCGTTTTACGTCAAATTTTACGTGAAATTCATGTTTGCATCAGTGCCCCCTGGACTAATGTGAACTACTTGAAATTTACTCGTTCTTGTTCTGATTCGTAACAAAAATTGATGAAGTGTTTGAAGCTTTGTCCGTTGTTTCACTTTAGATGATTTGAAGTTTGACAGATGTACAACGCACTTAACAAAAACCCCGCGATAGCGATTTTCACTTGTTCTCTCTAGATTCAACGCCGTCTGGGATAACCGCCACATTGAATGTGGTGAACTGAAGGAGTTCGTCGTATTATACTTCCTCGCTGATGACACCGTGTCAATAAAAGAAGTGCACAAACTCAACGACGGCTGTGATCCGTGCCCGCTGTTGTTACGCAAAACAAAACTGCCGAAAAACTGGACCGACCGACCAATCACATACCCATCCGTCTACATGGAACTGTCAGACGCAGAAGTGACGGAGTACTACCAACCTAAAGATTTCACAGTTGGCAGCACGATCTACGTGCTGGGCCGGAAATTCTTGCTGTTTGATTGTGATAAATTCACTCGGATGTATTTCGAGAAAGTGTTGAAAATCAAACAAGACGAACCACTTGACGTACTGGAAAAACCACGGAAAATCGAACGCAAAGTAATGAGTGTTTATTTATGTACAGCCGACTCTCTTCTTCTTCTTCTTCTTGTAATGTTTAAAATGGGCCGCGCTATGTTTAAAATAGCGCGCGAAATTTGAAATTTATTTTAACCTAACGCGGTAATATCTTCAGAGAGAGAGTTGTGCTGATTGTTTGTAAATCCAATCCTGCAGCCTTATCATCCATGTTTTCCCTCCCCACCAGTGCATGCCTCCCCTCGCCGCACCGCCCCTCGGAACTGTGGAGGACACTTTACAGACTTGCTTCCAGACAATACCGACGCGGCCGAAACAGGACGAGGTCCGTATGATTGTGAATGCGAATAAATTCCTACGCTACGCCATGGAACTGGACTGGGTGCATCCCGAGGACAAAGGCAGGAGATTCATACTCCTCTATTCGCTGGCGTACGGCACGTGTCAGATTATGGAACCACCCGTGCGGAATTCAGGCATTCTGGGCGGGAAATTCCTGCGGGATTCACTGATTCCCAAGCCGGGCACACATCCGTACAACCCGGAGTACTACACGGCCGGCGATTTCTACATTGGGGCTGGCCTCATCGTCAACGGACATCGGTTTATAATCACCGGAGCCGACCTCGGCGTGTACCGGTACGTGCAGGCCAACCCCGAGAAGTTCTCCGCAGAGGTGACGGACAACATAAGGAACTACATGTTCAGGGAAGGTTTCCTGAAGGAAGATATTCAGGTAACAGCACGCCTTTCCCAGTATTGGACGAGCAGACCCCTTTATTTCTGCACAATCACAACGTCAAGTATTTATGTAACAATAAAATATCACGCAGTTTGTAAGGGACGAAGTTTTCGGAGGCAAAACTTCAAATCGCGCGTGAATCTGTATTTGTAAAGGTGACAACACTCTTTAATTTCAGGAAAAATACGACCAAGACGAAGTTAAACGAAAGAAAGCAGACATCGAAGCTGTCGGAAGAGACTTGGAGATTGTCAGAACGGAACGCGAGAAATGCGTAGACAAGATTCAAGCAAATTTATCAGCAGCAGCAGCAGCAGGGCATGACAGCGAATCGGAACAACTTCACATGCCGGTGAATAAACACGGTTACCCGTACGAAAGCGAACCGCTGCGATCCGGTATAAAACCGGTGGTGAAAGAATGCCCATATCCGGTTCGAACCGGAACGAAACCGTTCAATGTACCGTGTCCGGAGACGAGTGAGATTTATGCGGTGAAATATCCGGAGACGGAGGAAGAAAAGCTGAAGAAATACTACGACGATGTGCTGAGACGACACGATGCAGCTTGTAGCACAGCTGCAGAGTATAAAAAGCACAATGAATGCCTGCCGGGCACCAATCTGAACGAGTACAGGCCTGAGTTATCCGACAAGATCCTAGTGAGCCCCGAGGCACGGCCCCAGAGTTACAAGGACAGCGCGGCTGTCAAGAAAACCGTGACATTTGCACCGCGAACTTGCAACTTGAAAAAATCTGACGTTTCCGATTTAAAATCAGCGAAAACACAGTGTGGTTGTACCGAGTATTAAAACAGTGCACATGAATAACGCACACACACAGATATGTATATGTACGACTTTATTAGTTTTGTTTGTGTGATTTGGTATAAATATATAATATATGTTGTATTTGATTACGGAATGTGAGTTATGCTACATACACAATGACTAGTATGATGACTAACAGTGTTACCAGCATACCGCCGATTAATAACACTTTGTCCTCGCTCACCCGTCGTTCTATGAGTCGCATTGTCGTGTTGCTCAGACCGAGCGTGTTCGCCATGTCGACAATCCGCCGATGTGCACCTTTCAAAGTCGACCGCTGACTTCGTAACGAGTCTAATATAGAACTACCTGCAAATGAAGCACACGTGAAGAACTACACTGAGCACACAACCGGGCAACCGCCTACCGGACAAAATCATATCATCTACACCCCTATTTGCGTTCTGTAAGGAGTTCTGATGCTGAATGGAATAGTCCATGTTGATGGCGGTGTTGTCGGGGTTAGGCGCGAACCGCCGGTTCAATAATTGTTCACGTTCGTCTATTTCGGCCATTTTCCGCTGTTGTTTTTGCTGCCAAGCTCTTAAAGCCGCCTAGAGGAAGATTTTTAGCAAGAATACAGCAAGTAATTTTGTATTAGTACATACCTGTAAGTGTCTATTGTCATATTTTAACTGGTCACATCGCATTTTCGTGTTTTGTCTCTGTGGTAATGGTATTTTATACAGATATACATCTAGTTTCTCGCAATTACTGCAAATCGAAACGAGATTTGTTAGGTTAATTACGGATAGTTTCACATATTACGTACGTGTTTACAGCGGTTATCTTCGCTTGTATATCATCTTCAATTGATTTTGTATCGCCGGGATTTCGCTCTAACTGTTGGAAACATTCCTGCGTTTCTTGAATCAGCCGGTTTGTCGCGTGATACAAGGCATCCATCCTTTTCAAAATCACTTGTATTTTGTACTACTGACGTGTCCCTTGTCAAATGTGACAGCGCGCCAGTGCTACTCAAACATTCAAGCCAGCGGTCCTACATGTATTCGTACTTGTATATAAAGTATCGGACACGAAATGTACACAAATAAAAACACATTTATATACGTATAAATTATATGTTTTATTTTCAAATGTATGTACTTAGAACCTATGATACAAATATTTTTTTATATATAACACAGTACTTTTGATGGAAAACAGAAAATAACTTTGAGTGTACGCAGTCTAGCAAAATAATATATGCGTTTCTTACGTTTAAATACAGTAATGAAAGCGTATTTGTCCACTATATAACTCTTAAAATAACTGGGCAGACAGTACGTATATTTGAAATATGGCAATCAGAGCACTAAATAATAAAAATGCGCTTCGTTCTTCTTAAAAAAAAAAAACAAAAACTAGTATTGTATTTATTGCTACTCGTTCACTCCACTTTGTCCCGTGTTGCCATCCTAGTAATACTAAAATACACTCACGTATATTGTTCATTTATAAAATGAATAGATTCAGTCATCCGTTGTTTGATAAATGCATTAATCGTTTCAGTGTTTCTCACTAGATGGTGCTGTGTACCACGGGGTAAACAGATCACAAAATGGCGCTTAAACTTGACACTTGGCGGGTGGATTTTACTGGTGTTGTACGTGCATAAGATTGTCTGCGTTCATTCCTTGCAAATTATAAGGTCCGTGCAGCATGTAGTAGCTTTGTAAGTGTGACGCGGCCTGCACGGGTACATTGTTGCCAACTGTGGTCGCCACCCGGTCCCTCTGGTGGCCGGCCAGTGTACTGGGCGGCGCTGTCATGAAGGTTGCAGCATCATGGTCCACGTACGCCGGCTGGCTGGCTGGCGCTACACTGTTCGTGTCCTGCACGAGGAGCACCTGTGAACTGGGCGAGATCACCGTCCCCGGTGGGTTACGGTTGGGCATACCCGTGGGTGGGATGGTCTGGGGTTTACGTGTCGTCACACTGGTATTTATGCCGTGACGACGTTTCATGTGCTTGTTATAGTTGGGCCAGTTGGTGAAGTGATGTTGGCACTCCTGACACGAGTATGGCCGCTCCCCCGTGTGCTGTCGCCGATGTGTCTGCAATGACCGCACACAATAACACTCCGTGTAACGCTTAGCGCGAAACAAAACCGCCTTAACCCGAGGCGTACTGGGATAGTTTCGATAAAATGATTTTATAAACGTGTCTTTACAAAGCGCGTTATAATGAATCTTATTTTTTGGGGGGGTTCAATGAATAACCGCGTTAAACCGTATCAGCGTAAGCGAAGTAATGTTAACAAAGGTCGTACTTTTACCTTGCTGGTGACTTACCGTTAATACGCCCTTGAATCGGAAACATTTCCCGCAAAACTCGCACTTGAAGGGCATGGCTCCGGTGTGGATGCGGTGGTGCTCTTTCAGAGTCCCTCGTTCACGGAACTGACGGCCACAGACGTCACACTGATGCGGCTTCAAGCCGCTATGCACGCTTCCGTGTTTTTTCAATCGCATCAGCGTTTTAAACCTGCGAAAACACGGCTGGATTTCTGTTTAAAGCACTGTAAGGAATGGCGGAACCGGGCGGTTAAAATACTGGAAGGAATGCGGCAAACAAGTGTTAAGGTACTGCAAGGAATACGACCACGGTGTTTAACTTACGCTTTCCCACAAGTCTCACAGCTAAACGGGCGCGCAGCGATGTGCGTCAACATGTGGTTATCCAAATTGCCTTTTTGGATAAAACTCTTTCCACACTGATCACAAGTATAGTCTCGAATGCCTGTAAGTAAAAAAAAACATTAGCTTCTGAATTTGTCTACTAAAATTACAGCGGGAAAATTGTGTATTTTTATAGCAATATAGGTAGTTAAATATAGCAGAGCTATTGTTGTGACTAGCGGTTAGTAGTTTGTGTTACCTGTGTGTATTCGTTTGTGTGCCATTAGATTTGGTTTTGTGCCGAAACGTTTCGGGCACTGATCACAGGGGTACTTGTTCTTCACCTCCACCGGCAGATGCGACCGCGCATGCACGTACAGCGCACTCTGCATACGGAAACTCTTCCCGCACGTCGTGCAAACGTACGGACGAGCATCGTAATGCGTCTCACGATGAGCTTCTAATAGTTTTCTGTTCGGAAAGAACTTATTGCACGCATCACAACTAGAAACAAATAAACACACTATTCCACACGTCACTTTCACAAACACAACAATGTCTGTTGAATTACCAGAAGCGCAAATGATACCGGTGACAGCGGACATGTGAAATAAAACCGTAGTATTTCGTGTATATCTTCGGACACTCGACACAAACATACTTGGGCAACTGGTTGTGGATGGTCTGATGATGGTTGCGCAGGTCCATCATACTTGTTAACTTCTCATTACACTCGACGCACATCCACGGATAACTTTCCCAACTTTCCAGCGGACTACGCAACACAAGACTGCCATCTTCATTGCGTTCCGCCTCGCTAACACCTGACAAAACTGACACATTATCCTCGTCACTGTCACTAGCTTGCTCCTCCGACTCGTTTACGGACTTTTTCCGATTCTTCCGACCCTGCAAAACGCAAATAAAACTCGTACTTGTCACAACTTACACGACTTGCAGGTTATGTTGTTTACTTTTGGGCGGCCCGGTTTACGTTTTTCAGAGTTTGTATTGTCTTTATGGCGTACGGGCACTTTCTTTTTCCGCCGTGATACACCGGCAGCTGGTTCAACATCGGATAAGATGTCTTGTTCGCGTGTCATCTTGTGTTCTGCAATGAAATGTGTGGTTATGGTGTAAATATTTTGTTAGTAAGATGACAGTTTACTTGTTCGCGCTGTCCGTTCGTCCAATATACACTCGACAAACTCCACCGGCGGTGAATTATGCTCGTTGTCACGTTTCTCAGTCTTGACTAGCGGTGCCAGAGGTTGATCACTGTCGTAATCTGCACCAGACTCTTCTTCTTCGTCCTCCTCCTCCTCGTCCTCTTCGTCTGTGATGACGGAGCGTAGTGTCTGCTGGGCTTGCTGCACCTTCTCGTGAAAATCCCACGTCGTGTTCACCTTCTCACAACACTTGAAACACACACATTTCGGTAACTTGTCCGTCGGCAGTATTTTGATCTGGAAGAACTGTGCAATCTTCGTGTCGAGGTCCTGTTTGGACCAGTAATCGTCGCCAATGCTCAGTAGATCCGCGGCAGATCTGGTTTCGGCACAGAGACGACACAATTCCGCCTCGCCCATTCCTAATTCACAATACACAATGCAACCGGCTGACTTTCACACATACAGGTATCCATGAAATGCATCGGCGCCCGCCCGCAAACCACGGATTGACTTTTAAATAGTGTCATTTATCCCCAAGCCAAAAGCCATCTTCATATCGCGATGCTTGAAAATGGCTGCCAATGTTTTGATCGTGCAATTACATTATTTACGTTATTTTTGTTTCACATATCCATTGAATCTATTTCGAAATTATCATCGTCATATAATAGTTCAATAAATCTAGTATTTTTCTAAAATAATTATGCAGCAATTATAGTGTTTGCCGATTAAAATGGTGATTAATTTAATTTATAGTTGTGTGCGAGTGTTGGTTTATCAGATTCAAACGAATGGAAATTATTTATTGTTTAAACAAAATACACAACAGGGGATATTAAATAATAATAACAATATAAATGTACATTTCCCGTGCACATGCGTCGCATGTTGACAAATGCTGATATCGTTGACCAATGAGAGAGGACCACGCTTTGACGTTGCGTGGTTAATGCCGATTGAACGAGGCTGAATATAATATATTTTATATGTCAGAGAATGTTTTGTGAGTTGTGAGTGTGTCTGGCAGTTAAGTATTAAGTATGAATGATTACACGATGGCATTTACCAGTGTGAACTATATGTACAAGAATGTATTATTCAGTGTATCACCTCTCGTCTACCTATTATTACTCGAGTTGTTATTTAATGGTACGTATATGACAATAACATAACCTATGTGCAAATCTCTAGATATATATTTTCTTTCCACACAGTGTGTAAATCTGCAACGCCGGCAGAGATCAATAAACATTTAGAATTGGGCAGAGATTTCCTGTCGCGAGGACAATTATCCGATGCACTTAATCATTATCATGCAGCTGTTGGTACGTAGTAATTCTCGTTCGCACAACCACCATCCATTGACACAAGTGTTCTTCTTTGTTTTAGAGGGTGATCCGAATAATTATTTAACATATTTTAAACGTGGCACCGTGTATTTAGCTCTAGGCAAGGCGAAGAACGCGTTGAGTGATTTAGATAAAGTGCTGGAACTGAAACCTGACTTTACAGCTGCTCGTTTAAGTCGTGGCAGCGTTCACTTGAAACAGGCCAACTTTGATCTGGCTCAGTTAGATTTCTACAATGTGGTAAGTGATTGAAACAATATCGAATCGAACTCGAGATAGCTGTCCGTTTGATTCGCTTTTCTTGTCACAGCATTCTGAACAAACTCGCAAACAAAACTTAAAACAATATCAAATCGAACTCGAGTAAACTGTCAGTTTGGTTAGATTTTGTTTGTATTTCAACGTATATTTTTGTTTAGCTCACAGTTGACCCGTATAACCCCGATGCTACGGACTTTATTCACCGGATTGAGCCGGCCCGAGAACGGTATGCTCTGGCACAGAGTTACCATCAAGCCGAGGACTATTACATGGCCATACAGTACCTTACAGCCGTCCTAGAAACATCGCCCTGGTCTCCAGAACTTCGACAACTCCGTGCCGACTGTTACATGCGCAGCGGTGACCGCTTGGCCGCGGTAACTGACATACGTTCAGCCACCCGGTTACAGTCGGACAACACCGACGGTTACTATAAACTCGCACAGATATTATACGAGCTGGGCCATGCAACGGACGCACTCAAAGAAGTGCGCGAATGTCTGAAACTCGACCCGGAGCATAAGGACTGTTTCCCGTTGTACAAGAAGCTCAAACGTATCGAAAAGTTTCTCACCGAGGCGGAGACCGCTGTCGAACAGAAAGAGTACCTGAAGTGTATCGAGGCAGCCGAAAAAGTCTTGAAGCACGAAAAAGATGCGCAGATGATCATGTTCAATGCACAACAGTACTTGTGCACGTGTTACGTGAAGGATGAACAAACTGCACAAGCCATTACGGCGTGCCGGGAAGCGTTGGAGATTGCCCAAGAACCCGGTGTATTCTGTGATCGGGCCGAAGCGTATCTGCAGTCCGAAATGTACGATGACGCAATACGAGATTACAAGTCCGCGCTGGACTTGGACGAGACGTTCACCCGGGCCAAGGAAGGCATGCAACGGGCTCAGAAACTCCAGCATCAGGCGGAGAAACGCGATTACTACAAGATCCTCGGCGTCAAACGGTCGGCGACCAAACGTGAAATTGTCAAAGCATATCGGAAAGCAGCACAGAAATGGCATCCGGATAATTTCCAAGGAGACGAGAAGAAACTAGCGGAGAAAAAGTTCATTGATATCGCCGCAGCGAAAGAAGTGCTGACGGATGAAGAGAAACGACAACAGTTCGACGCCGGCGAAGATCCCCTGGATCCGGAACAACAAGGCGGACGCGGCGGCGGGGCAAATCACTTTCATAACTTTCAGTACGGCTCACCGTTCCAGTTTCGGTTCCATTTTAACTGATCAACTCGCGGCCCATGTGTGTGACATTCTAACTGTGATCATTCGAACGTGATACAGTGCACAAACAACACTGGACGCTGTGACGCACGCAGCTGAAGAATTATAAATATTGTTCATATTGGAACAGAATCTGTGTGTTGTGTGTGCGTGCGTGTGTGTATGAACTACTGTACATATAAATATTATCATGTTGTTAAAATAAAAACTAATTAACAAATGAATCACTGTTTTATTGGTTAGAATTCCTTTCAAATGTCATTTAACCTTCGGTGAAGTGAATACAACAAATTTAAACATACAATATTTAAAAGAAACCTACGACTTTTCTTACAAAATACGTCATTTATCCGACAATAAATTAGAACATTTTTATTTAGTTCATAATTCTAGAAACTTTCAAGACCTAGGAAGTTTCATAATCTACAGTTGGTAGCGAAATCTAGTGACTTTTAGACGCCTCACACTGGTAATGACGTTGTGAAGTTGCTAGCAGTTCTTTTCAGAAAATAAACACGTACGGTACGTATCAATCTGTCCGGAAATTTCATATTTTTGTAATAGTTTCATCGGTGTTTTAGCAAAATATTACGGTAATCAGCAAGTTAGTACTATGTTGCGTTAGTCTATGTATTATTACTGGTATTTTCTGTGATTATTTTCGCGGATGACGCTGGATAAAAAGTGTATGTGCTGTGTGTGTTTCTAACCCCAACATGTGATGATGTGTTTTAGCGATGGCCGACACCGCCGCCAAACCAAAAGTGGAAAAAAAGGCGAAAGCATCTGCACCTGCCGCCGCCGCTGCTGCCCCCGCTGGTGATGCCAAGCCAAAGTTGAAGCGTCGTCCCGTCAAACGGCACGGACGCCTCTATGCTAAGGCCATTTTCACCGGCTACAAACGCGGTCTCCGCAATCAGCATGAAAATACCGCACTGCTGAAGATCGACGGGTGCTCTGGCAAAGATGACAGTTGGTTCTATGTGGGCAAGAAGTGTGTGTACGTGTACAAGGCGAAGAACAAGACTTGCATTCCCGGCAAACCGAAGAGCAAAAAGTCTAAGGTGCGCGCCATCTGGGGCAAAGTCACCCGGCCCCATGGCTGCACCGGAGCGGTACGTGCCAAGTTCAAGAGAAATTTGCCCGCAAAAGCTATGGGACATCGTATTCGTGTAGTAAGTATTCGGCCACTGACCACGTGCATTCATATTTACATACAAAAAAAAAAAACAAGTGAACAACAATTGGCTAACCTATAAAAACAAAGTTGAGTTGGCCGTGGAAAAATAAAAGCAAGCCTTAGAATTAATCAACTGTCATCGCTGTTGTTGTCGTTTGTTTTTTCCATGGCCAACCCTATTTCAACAACACTGTATATAAAGTAACGTACATGAAACAAGTGACAATCAAAGTTAACAAAAGAAAGCTAGTTTATTTAACCACATGTATTGCAACGCGAGAGAAGCAAACATATTTACCAAAGTTGGCTATGAAACAATGTATATTTTTTATTCACGTCATATTTTGAGGTTAGTTTTTGGTGCTTGAATTTTTAACATTTATCTACTGTTTTTCTATGATGGTTTTTAGACATTTGAAACCTGAAAAAGGGCATTGCTCTTTTTTGTGGACAAAATTTTACTGAGAAAATACAAGGAAAATATTTATGTCAATATATGTATATGTTGAATATTTGTTATTAATGCACATTTTTCTTTTACAGATGATGTTCCCATCCCGAGTTTAAGGTTTTTTTTTCATTGTAATATAATTTAACAAAAAAACCGTCAATAAAATTTATTGATATCAAAATTGTTTTATTTTTATTTTGTGATAATAAATAAATGTGTAATTATGAATTAGATTTTTATTTACAGCCGCTTAAAATATAATTAAGGTAAGTGATTACAAAATGTGGTTTTGAGAAAAATACGATTTTACTTAACCTTAAAAGTTAACCCTGAGATTAAAAAAATTAATATATTACTATTGTTTTATTCATAATTAAGATTGTCAAATATTTCTAAGTAACCTTTGAATTAATATTGAACAAAAAGTTGTAATTAGATAAATTTAAAATACAAAAAATAGTTATAGACTTCTTTTACTTGTGACAGCTCGCAAGCTTATGTTATAGTAGTAAATTTATTTAATGTATTATTGATAAGAAATACTATGTACGTTTTATGAACTCGTATAATATTTATTTCATGTACCTGTTACTTGAATATAAGAACATTCGTTATGAATAATGAAGAAAAAAAAACTGTTAATGCCTTAGGAATGCGGCAAGAATTAGAAAGGTTCCGTGTCACGATCAAATATTTCAAATAGTTCCATATTCCGTCCACAGAGCAACGTTTTTCAAAATCACAAATACTCACATAATAAATAAACATTTTCACCCGTTATAAATGCATACACTCATATTTCACTATATTCTTACAAGAAACGCAGCCATTTTGTACACGATACACTGTTAGTTTTTCATGTTTTCTTTCCGTTTTCCCCGTGAATTTTCAACACCTGCCCCTAACCCGGCAGTATGAAATGTCATCTTTACAGTGCGGTCAACCAATCAGAATCGTCCGTACAGAGTTCGCTCCCACGGTTCGAAATACCTGTTCACCTACGTGCTACCTTTCCGCTAAACTGTACGCACCAAGCCCCGACACATGTGTCAGTCGGTCCGTGCACTCTCCCGCTGTAGCCAAGCACCATGCGACGTGTGTCTGAGCGCTGCCCGTATTATTCATTCAACAGGCACAATCAAATGAGTTTAGTTTTGTCAGAAGTTGAAATCAACTGGTGTTTGTAGTTCTGTGTACGGGTTAATTCAGCCAGACTTTTTGCCGATAACTCGACAGATATTAATCGTAACATGTGTTTTAACATCTTAGTGACATCTGTCCAGTGAATTTTTGACAGGTTGTCCGTTTGAAACAGTAAATGTGTGTACTTGTTTCAGCAGTTCGTGTGCATACAGTTTGTATTTGTTTACAATACCTGGGGTAATCAAAGAAACTAAACAATAATCAAATGTGTACTTGTGCTGGTTTTTAGTGATTTTACTGACATTTTGAATACTTTTTAACCGTGTGCGTGACAGTAATCCAAGATTAATTTTATTTGTTTGTGCTTGTGTGTGTGTGTGTGTGTGCGTGTGTACATTTACAATTGTTTAAACTGGAAAACAATGATGATGGTGCTGTGAATGTAAGTTACATAATTTTGCCATTGTTTCGTTTTGCACCTGAATGGTTTTTACCGGAAGTTTGAGGCGAGTGAGGAATGCGCCTCTATAACCTGTAACGAAGGTACGTTTTTTTTTTTAATGTGGTGCCCTAATTTTTATAACCTGTTTTATATTTTTACGTTCCAATAAGTCGCAGCGCTAAAAGAATAGCGTTAACCGAAGCCTGTTTTAATACAGGGTCATTTTCTATAAATTAATCCATAGTTTCCGTAATTGTGTCTTCATGAACCGCGTTATAACGAATCATACGTAAATTTAGCCCTTTTTGCCTTACTGTATAAAAAAAAGTTGCAGTAATGATTTTTTTCCACATTCTTTGTAAATTTTAATCCGAATCGAATGATTTTCATCAACAGTAACAATTAATTACATACTAATTTAACAATAAATTAGTATAGATTAACGAAATTACCGATTTTAATTTATTTCATCGATGTTGGTAATTTATATTTGATTAAATATAATATTTAATTCGTGTTTTCTTTTTGTGCTATTTTAATATTTTTTCACAGTTGGATATAATTATGATAAATTAAATTCAAGCTCGTTTAAAAAATAACTGTACATTTTTATACATACAATATTGGTATAAAACGTTACATTTTTGAATAAATTTCACAGATTATAACCAAAAAAAGGAAAATGGCTTAAGAAAAATTCGTACATAATTGTAATTCATTAAAATTAATGTTTTGATCTCTCTACAAGAAATGTATGAATTTTAATATTAATATGTACTAAAAAAGAAATTTAAAATCCACGAATAATATTCTTGATTTTTATCGTTTTTTTGAGAAAATTTCATGCATATAAATTTGTGATTTTTTAGCGGATAAAACATAAAATATGTTTACGAACAAGACATAGAATATATGTTTGCATGTTTGCCACTCATTAATAATTTCAAGACAATGCAATTAATAATTCAAGGCCGGCAGTTTGAAAATATGATTCTTTTGAATTATGAACCATGTGTGTAAAAAAAGTTCGGTCAGAATACTTTCATTTCTTCAGCTATAGGAGGAAGCAGTGTTGAATGTTGAATATTTGAGAAACATGGGCTGCCAAGGGCACTCGTGGTGACCTTTCATATAGCTACCGGTCGCATCATTCTTTTTCTATTCACAAGAACTGCTCATTAGCGAATTGTTTCCTTAATTGCTGATCAATTAGCAACGTCACGGAAGATTTTCCGCCTAGAAAAAACACACAATTTTCAAATACCAGCTTTAATGCTATTTATAGTACTGTCAGACATCAGAAAATCAATATAAACTTTTGTTTTCCACAGCCAACTGTTTTCTAGCCCAACTGTTTTACTATTAAAATCCAGTGTTGTGTTCTTAGTGGTTTCTGATTGGTCCGTCCCTTGTGCGAATGCACCGTTACGATTGGTGCTTGACACTGCACTTGTCATTATTCATACATGTCATTTGTCTGTCGCGTTGTGTTTATTTAACAATATTTATTGCTGTACTGTTAGTGGACAAACAAAAGAATAACGATGTGAATTTTGTTTTAAACAAAACACGAACGTCCATCATAAGGTTATTCAATTATCTCAAACAACAGAAGCCAACTGGCCAACTATGTTACTTGTTATAATAAATCATTTGTTTTTGTGTAACATTTTTGTTTGTTTATAAATTGTTTTGAAAGAAAATTAATCATTATAATCACTTGATCTAGACAAATAATTACGTCTAAAGGATGTTATGTTACGTTTATTGATTATTTTGTATTATTATGCAAATCCAGTTACCAGTAATAAAAAAAATCCATTTTTATTGCCATTATTTGCATAGCGACCTTGATTTTTAATACGAACAATTGCTTTTTTTTCTGGATTTGTAGAGCAAAAATATTTCGTTTTATAGCTTGTATAACTTTTTGAACATATGGCCGTTTTTCTTCGAGAAATTTAATCACAGGTATTATCCAACGTAAAACGGAAGTCACTTCCGGTTCAAAATAATTCCTTTGTAACGACATTTTAAAGTTTTTTTTTTCTTTGAAAATTTATTTTTTGTATGTTGTTGCAAGCAACAACTTTTTAAAAAGTCGTTTGAGAAAAAGAACCAACTTTTTGGGCGGGTCTATATTTAGACATGACGAATTTTAAGTAGTTTTTTGCAAAAAGATTTTTTGGCATAAATTATTTTTTGTATTTACAAAATACTCAGGTAGCAGTTGGTTGGAAACATTCTTAAAGACAAGAATTAAAAAAAAACTAGCAATATAAATAAATATATACCGGGTGTATGATGTTATATTTTCAGAATATATATGTATAGAGAGCAAAAAGCTTCAAGTAAAACTTGTAAAGCTTAAAATTCTACGGGAAGCAGGAAATTATAAAAATATGAATTTACATGTTAAAGTTCTACGTTCCGGTGTCGCGGTCTCCACCTGATAAATATATACCGAGATATATACTTATATACAAACATAGGTACATATACGTATATATATATATATATATATATATATATATATATATATATATATATATATATATATACAGTGAACTTCGCTTATAACGAACCTCAAGGGACCGACGAAAATAGTTCGCTATAAGCGAAGTTCGTAATAAACGATAAACATCAGAAATTCATTTTTTTTTTATGAATGCATAGGTACATGTTTCAAGTAGGTACATAATATGAAGAACTGTTTTGCAAAACTAGACAAATCCAGATTTGTTCAAAATTGAGTTAGATATTGTTTTGTAATACATATACATTGTACACTAACAATACTTTTTATGAAGCTTATTTGAAAAAATCGTTTATTTTACTTTTGTTTATACTTATTATTATTTTATATTATTTTTATATATTTAAAGTTAGAGCTTTACATGTTTTCTTCGAAATTGCGTAACTCATAATTGTACTTCTTTAACACATTAAATACAGTGAACAGGGGCGGACAGGACATGTGGAGCATGCTGAAATTTCCGCATGATCCGTTCCAATCGCGGAAAGGTCCGATAATTTTTTTCATACAATTAACCACATATATATATATATATATATATATATATATATATATATATATATATATACATATATAAATATATATTAAATGACTTCTTGAATGCATCATTTTAAATCATACGAATCTTGTTATTCGCTGTGAGCATGTTATATTAGTGAATGTCTCGTGTTACAATTAACTCGGGACAATCATCGTTGTTCTAGAGAAATTCCAAATGAAGTGTCATACCGTGTTTGTGACGTCACGTGACAACGGTTTAATAGACCAAACCAACCTATGTGTGTATGTAATACATACGTACGTGTATGTGTGCATGTATGTGCGATAATTGAATCTGCAAACTCAAGTGGCTGAGGTCACCGCGGGTCAGAGGTGTCGCCACTGTCATTGTATCACAGCACACCCACACACTCCACGTATAGTGAACCCCCATATACTGGAACCTCGCTTATAGTGAACGTATCACCGAGTGTCAACTAAGGCTGCGTTCGAATTGGACTATTTAGTGCACTAATGTACCACGTGACTGGTTTCATAACTTAAATTGTGCACTAAATAACGTTAGGATTTTAGAAATAGACATTAGGATTTGTAAAAGCACACTACGCCCTGAATTGCATACCCTAAATTGACCGCCAAGATCCAAAAATCCCCCTAATTTCGTTGCCTAAAATACTAAAATCTTGAATTCGAACACGGCCTAAATACACAACATACTAAATACTTTCATTGTAGTGTACACTCGCTTATAGCGAACCAAATTCCTGGGCCCTTCAAGTTCACTATAAGCGGGTTCCACTGTATATGGAAAATAATACAGTTATTTTTTATAGCTGTGCTAAGTCCAGCCTTGGACCGTGTGTGTGTGTGTGTTGAGTTTAAGCCAGCAACTTTAGTGTAAGATTAACAGTTATAAACTACGACCTGTATACATACATACATACATGCTATGTTTGTCATATTCTTCACACATACTGTATGTACATACCTATGCGACATGTAAGAATCTCCGTGTAAACAGACAGAAGTCCGCCGTGTTTTATTATTATGACACGAGTTTCAACAAATAAGTTAATTCTCATACTTTTCGGAAGGAATGTTATTTTTTTTCGTTCTATGAATTATTGTCTGCAAGTCGGCTGACAAGCAGTTAAGATGATAGAGTATTTAACAAATAAAATGTACAATCTGTGTTAGTATCAAGTTACCAAATATATACCGGGTGTCTCAAGAAATCTGGCACATTGAGAATTAACATGTAAATATAGAAATATTGCGATTACTTCGGAACAATACATGTTAGAGCAAAAGTGTAAATGAAAAAGTTGTTCAGAATTAAAAACTGCATAATATGATGCTCAGATATGTTTTTATAACGAGTAAATCAAAATACTACATCTTAGTGACAAATTAGGCGGTCATGATACAAAAACGCTATGTTTTGATTATTTGTTGTAATTAATAAAAATACATGCGATTTTTGTTTATTTCAAACTTGATTTACTCGATATACAAAAGTATTTGAGCACTGAACATAACATCATATTATGCAGTTTTCAATTCTGAACTTTTTTATTTATACTTTTGCTGTAAAATGTATAAAATAATAACAAGGAAGGTGAATATTTTCCATAATACACTCCAAGTGAACTCGTTTGTGTTCGCTAAATGAACAACTAAGCTCAAATTGGTTCGAATCTCTGCTGTCCTGGTAACTAGCGCCATCTGTTATCAGAATTAATAACTAATAGTGAAATTACAGGACTAGCTATATGCAAACTGTGTGCTATTCGAAAATATACATGTATAATTACATTCAACGAATAAATTTATTAATAACCGTCATTACTTTCATATTTTATGCTTTCATTTTAAAACAAACTGCAAGGAAATGTAATTTCTTTTCCACAATTGCTCAAAATGTAAACGGTCCGCGCCCAAAATATTGCTGGCCTATTGGGGATCAGCAGCCAGGGGTTACAGCAGTCTTACAAACAGTGGGAATCACGTGAGTCGTTCCGCAAAAAGGGTAACAAGTCTATTAGCAGTGGTAATATATTTTTATTTGACAATATTCAACAATATTTAAAGACTTTTATACCGGCAACTATTAACGTCGGAGGTCAGTACCGTAATTACATTTATTTAGGCCGCTGGGGCTATAAATGAACCAGAATATAAGGCTGTTGAAAATTTTCCATCATTTGCGGGATTACTTGTGTGATACATTTTATCTATCGACTCGTAAATTGTAGGAAAAATTTTCGTATCATTAATTACTTTTTTTGTCGTAAATATATTAAGGAAATGGAATATTTTTTCGTTTTAAAACTATCTACTATCTATAGTGTTATCTAATTGTGTGTAATTATTAATGCCTGATGGGCATTTTGGATATTGTATCAAATTCGTTAATAGTTAAAAATAAATGTGAAATATATCTTTGATCTTACAATCAATAGATTACCAAACTGTGATAACTGGTACGTGAGAAGATATGAGTATAAAAGCCTGATTTACACTAAACTAAAAAAAAAAAACTAAATACATATGTTGGTGCATTGAAATTCTCTTGCTAAACTAATTATTTCATGCTTTTTTCAATATTTTCAATACCTTCTGAAAGAAGAATTAAAATTCCTGAAATTCGCACTTTTCTCATTATCTAGTGAGCCCTGCAATATAAAAAAAACGAATCATCATCAACATCGGCCCTCTAAATATGTAACTTTTGTTTGATTTAACCGGCTTTGTATCTCTTATAGTTTCCGAGATCCCAGTGGTGAGCATTCAAAACTGTCTTAGCCTGAATATTCTAGAGGAAATGTTTAGCAATGACCTCTGTAGTTCCGATTTATGACGCTAGGTGCGCACAAGCATAGCCACCTTAGCAATTTCTCGATTAACAAGGATCATTTGGACATTATCATTAGTGTGACGCGTGATGTAGTTACTTTTTAAGTGAATTTTTTACTAATGCATTCACATTTGTTACTGAACTTTGTACACGTTGCCAAAAAATTGCACAATTTAATTGTAAATAAAATATAATTTTAGTTGAAAATTCACGCGGCCTTTGGGAGCTGTAGTTTAAGAATTAACTAATAGCAATCCGTGATATGCCTGTTGAGATGATTATTGTTTATAAATGAACTGCCCTTTTAGCGAACATAACAAGACAGGTACGCCACTGAACTTGTCCGCATGATAGAAGTAACAAAAACTTGCCCATTTTGAATAACCAACAAAAAAATATCCAGTTTTTGTTTTGATATTTAAACGGCTATGGTTTTTACCACATTTTGCAAATTTTTTGCCAATTAATTGTAAATTACAATTAACATTTTGGTCTTTGATAATTATTTCATTTTCAAATCTACTCGATCAATATTAATATCTTTTAAATGTTAATTTCCTTTCAATATTTTTATGACTTTTTTTAATCTGTTTTATATTAAGTCACAAATGCTAAGGATATATACAGGGCGTTTCAAGAAATCTCTGAGACATCGGGAATTAACATGTAAATATAGAAAAATCGTGAGTATTTCTGAACAATACATTTTAGAGCAACAGTGTAAATGAAAAAGTTGTTCAGAATTAAAAACTGCATAATATGATGTTATGTTAAGTTCTCAAATATTTTTGTATATCGAGTAAATCAATTTTGAAATACCGCATTTTGATGACAGATCAGGAGATTGTGAAAAGCGCAGGTTTCTTTATTAATTAAATCAACAAAATATTAAATACACAGGGTTTTTATTTCATGACCTCCTAATCTGTTGAACAGTAAATTGATTTACTCGTTACAGAGAAACACATCTGAGCACTGAATCATTTCTTGCAGTTTTTAATTCTGAACAATTTTTATTGCAAAAAAAAAATAATTCGTCAACTTCTGCGAAACAAAATCGAAGCAATTATGTGTTGTGCACAGCCAACTTTCACAAAACGCACGCCGGACACCGTGGTGTGCATATCTAAATGGTGAAATAAAATAAACATACGAAGAGCGGAGGTCTGGCTATCGAGAGAGAAAGTACTACTTTATTTGCACACGTACGTACGTACGTACGTACGTATGTATGAGTGAAACAGTTGAACGACCTGGCCAGTGAAAATTAGTAAAAAAAAAACATAGATACATTATGGAGAGCGAAACGTGTCAAAAAAATCAGCAATTCGCTCTTCATTTGTTTTCAGCTGTTGTGAAATGAGAGTTGGCTGTGCACAGTGTGATCATGTGACCAAATAAATAACAAACAACATAAGAATAACGAAATATATACATATCTCTAATTTATTTATACATATATATATATATATATATATATATATATATATATATATATATATATATATATATATATATATATATATATATGTTGTTTTGTAAAGTATGCGAAAAATGTTAAATTATAACTTGAAGAATTAGAAAAATAAAATAAAAATTTTCTTGTATTGAACTTGAATTCATGCTTTTTTATACTAGCGAAATCAAACGAAAGAGTTCACTGACTTGAATTTCATTTATATATATATATATATATATATATATATATATATATATATATATATATATGTATATACATATATTGCAAAACCCGTATTGATATGAATTTTTCCAATACTTTTGTCTTGAAAATATCGTAATTTTTTAATAGTTTTAGAAAAAAAGATGTTCCTATTGCATGTAATAATGTATGCAAATTATAAAAATCTATAATTATGAACTATTATCAACCTGTATTATTTACCTGTGTGTGTGTGTGAGTGTTCTAAGTTCAAGGCTTGCTTAGAAATTTCTACGCAGTATTTTTTGTTTTTTTCTTTGAAAAGGTAAACATCGCAGTAGGCTGGTCCGATGTTTGAATTAAAAAAACAAAAAAACAAGGCACGTAATCGTCCTTACAATAAACACTCATTAAACTGCCTGATTAATTTTTAATTATCGCTTGTCAAATGAAAATTGATCAGAATTTGTGTTGTATTATTACGTATTATCAATATTTCATGAAGGTCAACCCGTGCGAATTGAAACAACTTATATAATTGTGTATTTTTGTTGTTTAATTCAAATATTTTCTAAAGAATATATCGCACACCTAATTCAATAGTGCCGTAAGTGCAAAAAATCATATTCCGAGAAAAGTGACTTTTAATATTTAAATTGAAAAGAAAAATTCACTATCGCAGTTTTATTTATTTATTAATTTAATAATACATTATTATGGAGATTATTTCACTAACTCATGTATAAAAACACAAAAATTATAATTCTGAGCTATAGATAATTAAATAATTTATTATACAGGGTGTCCTATTTAAACGGGCCACTACAGGGATCTCGGAAACTATAAGAGATACAAGGTCGGTTAAATTAGACAAAAGTTGCACATTTATGGGCCGATCTTAATGTCGATTTAGTTTTTTCAAAATATGGCATGGCTCACTAGATAATGACAAAAATGTTGTTTTATCGAAATTTAATTTTCCGTTATAACTCACAAAGTATAAAAAATATTGAAAAAAGTTTCAAATAAATATTTTAGCATACGTAAGAAGCTTTTCGATGAATTCGATGAAATTTTTTTTTAATAGATATCTCTAGAGATACAGCATGCAAGTTGAATTTTTTAAATGGAAACCATAGTTAAATTTTCTTTAGCTAGCAAGCGCTATTTTTTCTCTTTACAATAATGTATTCGTTTATATAAATATCTCTTTTAGTTTTGAAGAAAAATTAAAAAGTATGGCAAATAGAATGATCTTCGTAGTGTGCCATGAAAATTTGGTATAAAACAATTGCATCTAAATGTGTTATGTACATGCAAAACAATTGAAATTCAATAATATTTGGTAAACAAAAGATTATAGACAAAAAATAATTTATGTAGGTATAGCTTCATACGAAAATCTGTGTAATAGTTTTCAGTTTACAAAACGCATTTTGTTTCGTTTATCAAATGTTATTGAATTTCATTTGTTTTGCATGTACTATACATGTTTAGATGCAATTGTTTTATGTCAAATTTTCATGGTATACTACGAAAATCATTCTTTTTAACATACTTTTTAGTTTTTCTTCGAAACTAAAAAAGATATTTATATAAACAAATACATCATTGTAAAGAGGAAAAATAACTCTATTTAACTAAACTAAAATTAAATATGGTTCCTATTTAAAAAATTGAACTTGCATGCTGTATCTCCTAAATAAAAAAGTAAAAAACAATTTCATCAAATGCTTCAAAAAGCCTATTTTCTATGCTAAAATATTTATTTGAAACATTTTTCAATATTTTCAATACCTTCCGAGATATAATGGAAAATTAAAATTCGAAAAAATCACAATTTTGTCATTATCTAGCGAGCCATGCAACATTTTCAAAATATGAAATCGCCATTATCATCGGCCCATAAGTGCGCAACTTTTGTCTAATTTAACCGACCTTGTATCTCTTATAGTTTCTGAGATCCCTGTAGTGGCCCGTTTAAATAGGACACCCTGTATATGGCTATATTGCACTGTAAAAAAATATTAACATTATGAAAATTTCTACTCATCTTATGGCATTTAGGGCGATATGGCATTATTGGTACTGTTTGTTATTAATTCTTCATAAAACTGTTACTATTATCGCCATAACTACAAGTTATTGCAATACGGATTTAATTCATGAACCTACTAAAAGTAATACAGCCATAAATGTATGCGGCTCTATTACAGCAAAAACTTCTGTTCGCGCAATACAGAATTATCGGCCGTTAGTTATTTTAAAATTTAAATAAAAGATGGCACTATTGCAATTGAAAGAAAATGTTTCAAATTATACATTACAGCCATAATTAAAAAAACAAATTTTTTGCATTTGTGCCACTATTGAATTAGGTGTGCGATATATATATATATATATATATATATATATATATATATATATATATATATATATATAGGTATATATATATATATATATATATATATATATATATATATATATATATATATATATATATATAAATATATGTACAAATTCAAAAATGGTAAAAGGTTATAATTATATTATTTTTATTACTGGAAATTTGTTGTAAAAACAATCAATAATTATTATATCGTAGAAATAATAAAATCATACAGAATGCAAGATTGAATTACAAATATTAATTCACAATAAAATCATTTACTCCCTAGAGACGAAAACACTTTCCGTAAGGGAGTTTTTATTATAACAAAGGTTTTTGTAAATAAATGTCTGTTGTCCGTGGTACGCGTTGCATGGAATCATTTCCAAAGGATTCTAAATATTGCAATTTCGCTCCGATTTATTATAATTCATTATTTATGAAATTAAGTGTTTCTACTCCCGATCGTGGAAAAAATAGTATATACACCTCGGGAGAGACCACCTTTTTTCCCCGCGATGTATTTGTTCAAATTACACCTCAGGAACAATGAGAGCTTTCTCTCCCTTGGTGTATAATGTACTATTCTAGTGAATTCTTTCCTGTTACTGTAAATTCGTTATGCTACATATACACATGTATCTAATAAATTTTATAAAGTACAGCCTTAATGGCTAATACTAATCACATTTATCAATTATACCAGGTCATATACCTCATGCATACATGTATATTCTACAGCAATGACTTGTAAATGCATCTAGTACGGTACTTATAAGTGCAATTAACAAATAATACAAATATGATTACTTGTTTTCTGCAATTGTGACCACAGAACTGCATTTGTGTTACACAATTTAAAAATCGTCGATTTTAAATTGTGCATTGTATGCGAAAACCTTGTTTAACTTTTATGACGGATAATTAGTTGGTAATTATGTGGTGTACAATGTATCTGGTTACAAATAAATACATTGTATATATATATATATATATATATATATATATATATATATATATATATATATATATATATATATATATATTCTGCGTGTGGACATTTTAAGAAAAACCTTTATACTCAAATACGTGTAACTTTTTGTAATGAAAATATTAACATGCACAGCGCTCTACAATACTTTCTAAAAACATTTGACATAGACAAATAATATAATCCCGTCGAATGGAAATATTTGTGCAAGCCTTCTCGATCAATTGTTTCTCACAGTTTGTTGATCGTACATTGTTAGAAATACACACTGTAAATATACAGATATTAGTTCAGTAACAGACAAACTACTGTATTATGCTGCACTACACACTGTTATGAAAAACGTGTGAGAATGCATTGTTAATTTTTACTGTACTGGTCGTTCTTTACGGTTATTATAAATTATTTTAAATTAATTTCAAGTGCAAGGACGTGCTTCGTTAGGTGTCAGAAATTACCGGCTGGGAATTAAGTTTCAAAAATATTTATTACAGGTACAACTCCGCGGTACCTGTGACCTACAAAAATTATATTTTCTTCATTTTTTATCTTAATAAAGAAATTACTTCATTTTACTAATTTTAAACCCAATGACTACAATTCACAGCTTGATGCTAACGGCTACTAAATATTTCTGAAGAAAATTGTGTATTTTTATAGCATTACTATAGTAATAGTGTCAAATTTAGTAGAAACATTTAGTAGCTCTTTGTCCCCTTTCTATCGTACGTTAATCACAGTTAAATCACTAAAATCAGGTGGGCCCCCCTTGGGGGGTGGCTTTAAAACTCCTAATTCCTCGTAAACTAACGCCGCTATGGATTTTTCGTTTGCTGGGAAAATATTCTGTGAATTTGTATTTATTTTTCGTGCCAGATTTTCACAAGTCACGCTCTGGGGATTAACAAGGAACAACACTTATGAATAATTAATGCACGTGTATATATGTGTGGTCGCATGCATACATGTAGGTATAAGCGTGACTCATTAGATCACGTACACGCACACACACACGTACATAAATACATACATACATACATTATGTGAACTCATAAAGTTTTAACAATTAAAATTGCATGCTGTCTTCCACATAAGAAGAGGGGCGCCCGTGTAGGCAACCCGCCACGCACGCTCAGCTTTAGATATACCTACAGTGGCTTAACATGCATGGGCGTACTGTTAGCGGAAGGGGCCACGTGTTACTAGGAATTGTATAATTGGTATTACTAGGGAATCTTACAACTAAGTTTGTTTAAAACGAAAATTACAATTTTACGTAAATCAATATTGGAAGTTTACAAGAGTTCAGGCTTTAAAAATCGCTGGTAAATTATTATTATTTTAGATATTTTCTTTATTTATTACACTAAATAAACACGGCGGCTGTTATCAGTATATAAATATTGTAAAGAAGCAAAAAAAAAATGTTTTATACATTAAAACAAAATTCATGTTTAACACTAATAATATATCATCTATATATCATCATATCACACTATATATGTATATATATATATATATATATATATATATATATATATATATATATATATATATATATATATATATATATCACTGATGTCGTGTCAATATCGCATATTTATTTATCATTTCATGTCACCATAAAAATAATCCATTACTCTTAAACATAACACGCTTTAAAACTTAAAAACAATCCGTGTGTTTGAGTAATTACACTGGGAAACATTTTTTTTCACCTGTTATTTTTATAAACTATAACAACACACCTACCCGCACACCCCGCCCCGTCCCCCTATCGTGCCGGCGTAAGTGGCGCCACTGTCTCTGGCGGTGCCGTCGTGTAGAACTGGTGGCCGGCCGTGCTGTACGACCGGCCGTAGTTGCGTTCCAAGTGCCGGTCGAGCAGGGTGTATACATACATATATACGTACACGGAGAGACACTATACTAGCGGTCAAGGCCCACTTCGATACTCTTGGCGTTTGTTGTTCAGTTGTCCGAAGTAGTTTCTATAAAGCGTTGCCGGGTTTTAAAGTGTGCTCTGCAAACTATTATTACTCTTTTGTTATATCAACTATATGTGAGAACAAAAGCCAGCGAATTGTTCAGTGACCACAGCCTACTAAACCAAACTGCAGTATTTTTTGGATTGTTGCAAAAATATAAAGTAAGTTAATTTTTACACTAAATTTTATCTAATAATTATTTGTAATAATTGCTGATTGATTGAGACATTCTTACAGCATGAATGTTCGGTATTGTATGTAAATTAATAACAATGCCAATCAGTTACAACAGACAGTTGTGCTATGAATATCGATATACAGTGGATTCCGCCTATAGTGAACTTGCAGAGACCACTATAAGCGAGTGTACACTGTAACGAAAGTATTGCATTTAGTTGGGGCGCGGAGATAGGTTCATTATAAGCGAGTTCACTATAAGCGAGTGCCACTGTATTATTCACAATAAAAATGTCAAAAAATAGCTTCCGAAAAATACAACTCGCAATTCGTACTTTTTTTAACCAGATTTATTCCATTTTTAATAAAATTACTCGAAAGTCCGGAAACCCCATTGTCCTGATAAGGTTATCAGTGAAATTTCCTGTCTAACCGATTTTTTACGTATCTTTTTGTCTTATCAAATAAAAATTAACTATATTTAGCACTAAATAAATAAATAATTATATATATATATATATATATATGTATATATATATATATACGTATGTATATACGTATGTACCTATGTTTGTATATAAGTATATATTTACTCTCTGATAATACTAATTATAATATGCAATTGCAAGACGTATTTTCATTATGCAAATACAGATAATATAATTTTATTAAATTATTGTCTGTAACACATTCATTTATCAGTTTGTTGTTGCATTTGCGTTAATTATTTAATTCCAGGGAAGCTTTAAGGCTGTACCGTGACTCAAAAATTATCATGATCTAAATTTTATTATGTCATTTTTTACGACAATAATTCTAAGAAAAATATTACTAATACAGT